>CM016721.1:11626047-12826047 GCA_005771605.1 Scutellaria baicalensis | reverse complement strand
AAATTACACATTTATGCATTAATTCACATAAATCAATTATAGTGGCTACTCAAGTAGAACCTACACCTTTCATTTAATGTAAATAGATTTAGCAAGTGAACAAGATCATATTCAATCCAAAATTGATCACATAGCAATATTAATGGCAACTACCACTTCTGACAACACTACTCAATCAAAGTAATTAGGTGAATTCATTATATAATAGTGGACAGTCGATTAAGTTCATTACAACACTTGAGGAAATATATTTGAGGCAGCTTTGCATGAGTGCTTTCAACTTATGCTACAATGCCACACAACCATGAATTGCTACGATAGGAAGACTATATCTATAGTTTGGAGTGGGATGCTAAGGTTGTTGGTTTGTTCGCGGAGGTTCTGACGGACCAAGCGAGAATGGGAAACTTCAAGGTAGGAGGAAACAACAAGGCTGGAATCAAGACAGCACACTACGTGATCTCAAAGTTGTTCCAGAAGAACTTCGCCCTTAAGGACTGTCTTCGGCAGGTTCGTTTGCTATGGCAGAGACATGAAACTTTCACGAGCATAATTATACGTGATGACGTGTATTTTCAAGCTGACACTAACGAGATCACATGTAGCGACGAGGTTTGGGATGACATTGTTAGGGTACATTCTTGATCCTCTTTTCTCGCATTTTTTCAATGATAATTATTATGATGTCTATAACATTGCATTAACATGTCATCACCACAGTCGAACCCTTTTGCTTGGGCATACGCTACTAGTGGTGACCCACATTGGGAAGATCTGAAAGTCCTTTTCGGAGATCCTTGTCAAGGCCAAGCCAATGTGGAACCCACTAGAAATGGGAAGGACATCATCGTCATTGATGACGACACTCCTCTACCAATTCAAACGGCGTTTACACCCTTGAATGAAGTGATTACCATTTCAAGTGATGTATCAGCAACTCATTCTAACACCTTGAAAAAGGAGGTCGGCTTTGTCGGGAATGAGTCCGACGATGATGGGTCGTTCAAGTCACTGTCCTTAACCACCGAGATGAGCTCTTCCACTCCTAACTCAAAGTTCAAAGGAAAAGAAAAGATGCACGGGGACCGTTGTTGCAAGGCATTGTGGAAACCCACTTCTGATGAAGGTTGAGGGGAATGGATGTAGTTATGTGTGTTGGGCCAAGTGGTGTTTAGTTGCAAATCTTCTTGAAACATGCATTTATATGTCCTTACAGTTGTTTCTCTTGACAAAAGTCTACTGCATAATAGGAGTTATTTTATTGCACAACATTTGCCAAAGGTATGAAAAGAAGAATGACAGAGAACATGAACTTCAGTTCCAGTACTCATGGACATTATGATATCGTTAATATATTCACATGAATGCAGATTACAACAGATAGTTAAAAACTTAGTTTCCCTGAGAACAACTATCATAAGCCAAAAGAGTTGAAAATAACAAACCTGACAATAGTTGCCTAAGAATATCTGCAATTGGATGGATAATCTCTTGTGAAATGCAGTTTCCACTCCAAGGCAATGCAATGAAAATATGTCAAGGGAATGAATAAATTTAAAACACAAAAAATCTCCTAACATAATTCTTCAATTCGGCTTCTTAATGAACAACATGCCATATCTAATGAACAACATGTCATATCTAATCGGTATATACGGATCGAGTCACAGTGAAACACATAACTAATTTCCACAAAATCCAAACCCTAACCCCTTTCACAAAATCAAAACCCTAGCCCCTTTAACAAAGTTGTATCCCTAACACATATGTGAACGGGTTTTCTCAAAATCGATGGATTATAATCAAACAAAAACGTGTTATTATTCGAAACTAAAGAATCTCTTCAAATCGAAGTGTTATACCTTTATAATCAAACAAAGTTTTAAACTGAAACCCTGCAATCATTTCATGGCTTACCTAGCGGAGGTCTTCAGAGGTGCGTCGTTGTCCTACAGCGGGACACCGGTGATGGTGGTGGTGGATGGGCCGCAGGTGGTGAATCGAGGTGGGGTGTATGTTTGGTCGGTGGATTTTGCAATATATACAAGGGCACACTTGTAGTTTATTGGACATTAGAGGGCATATGGGTCATTTCGAGATGTACAGTAAGTGTTTTGGTAATTTCGTATGGGGTACTGTTGGGAATAATTTAAACCCACAAAAAATGGTGGGTTTATACTCAGCCCATTAACACACCCTAAACTCAATCGGGCCAGCTTAAACCCGGGCCCAATACCATTGCACCAAACATCTGTTTAAGCTGGGTAATAAACTTAACACAGCCCAAACACACACCAAACACAACCTTACATAGTTGCTTTTAATATCTATCATTAATTATTTATAGATAATTTTGTATTTTATACTTAATAATATGTTTGATTAACAAAAAAAAAAGGCCCAGGCCCAGTTATAGAAGCCTTCCTTCTTGGTAGGCACGCCGATTGTGCAGTTTAAAGTACGTTTGATTGATTGGGCCTGCTCCACTGGGTTTTCTTATATAAAAGCTATATATTTTATACAAAATTTAAAATTAAATAACCATTTTAGTATTTGATGGGATATAAGTTTCATCAATCGTAAAATTCTATTTTTCAAGAATTTCAAATAATTAAATTTACCTTAATCTGTAATTATATATACAATTATCATATGGCTACTTTTGTTCTAGTTTTATAATGAAATAATTTGAAGATTAATATTACCCATCCTTTTCATATAAAGACTTTATATAAACGGGGCATATTAAACAATTAGCTAGGATAAGTTTGGATATTAATTGTAGAAATTATTAGAGTAAAATTGATCATGATTACATTTCTCAATATTTAATATTCAAATATGAAATAAAATGATATGGCCAGTAGAAGATCTCTATTCCTATTTTCACATATCAAATTACATATTTGGCTCTCAAACAAATCAAGATCTCTGTCCTGAAATCTGCCAAAGAACTGTTTGTTGGTCACGTTGTATGATTTTATCTTCTTTTGATATGGGTTTTGTTAAAATGTCTAATCAAAGAAATTAATATATACACAAACGTACATATATATACACATACTTTAATGTGATTAATTAATATACATATATATATACATATTCACGACGTTTCAGTACATATCAAAAGTTAATAATGCTTTACATAATTAATTAGGAAAAATATATAGAGGAAATACCCCTATATACCACAATATATATAACAAGTAAACAATTCTACTATGTACTATAAAATACAAACTTTTCTACCACAAAATATAAGAAGGGATACTTTTCTACCACAATTTGACCAAGTCAATAATTGCAATGATTGAGTAATGAATGGGGTAGAATTTTATTTTTACTTTCCTACTTATTTACAATTATTTAATAAAATGTAAGGAATTATACATTTCTCATTCAAATTTGACCGAGTCCAACTTCACAAATTTGGAAGATAAAATAGCTCAAATTACCACAATATATATAATGTTATAACAATAATACCATGTACAATAATATCATGATCCTAAAAAAATTTACAAAAAAAAAACTAAAAAAAGTTACTCGGCTGACCCTAAAATAGTTACTCGGCTAACCCTAAAAAAAATTTACTCGGCTAACTCTAAAAAAGTTACTCGGCTAACCCTAAAAAAATTTTAAAAAAAGTTACTCGGCTGACCCTAAAAAAGTTACTCGACTAACCTTAAAAAAATTTAAAAAAAAAACATGTGAGTAATTACTCGGCTAACATGTGGTGTTAGCCGATTAATATTTTCAAACTATCATTTAATATTTTCAAACTATCATTTATATTTTCAATTAACATGTGAGTAATTATTGCAATTCATTTTCAAACTATCATTTATATTTGTTAGTCGGCTAACATGTGGTGTTAGTCGATTAATATTTTCAAACTATCATTTAATATTTTCAAACTATCATTTATATTTTCAATTAACATGTGAATAATTATTGCAATTCATTTTCAAACTATCATTTATATTTGTTACTTGGCTAACATGTCGTGTTAGCCGATTAATATTTCTTTGAGTAATTACTCGGTTAACCCAAAGAATTTTAATTGGCTAACCCTTAAAGCATGTTCCTCGGCTAAAGTTAAAGATAGCCGAGTAACATGTTTTAGGGTTAGCCGAGTAACTTTAAGCATGTTAATATTAAGCATGTTAGCCGAGTAACTAGTAAACATAACGCATGTTAATATTAAGCATTAACTTTAGCCGAACATTAGCCTTTAGCCGAGCATTACTCAAAGATGTTAGCCTTTAGCCGAGCATTAGCCTTTAGCCTTTAACTTTAGCATTAGCCGAGCATTAACTTTTGTTAACATTAGCATTAGCCGAGCAACTCTTTAGCCTTTAACTTTAGCATTAGCCGAGCAACTCTTTAGCCATTAACCGAGCATTAAGTAAACATGTTAGTCGAGCATTAACTTTTATTTTTGTTACTCGGTTAACCCTAAAACATGTGACTCGGCTAACTTGAACTTTTTTACTCGACTAACTCGGCTAACCCTAGTTTTAGACCACGGCTAACCCTAAACTAGTTACTCGGCTAACCCTAATTTTAATTAGTTTAGGGTTAGTCGAGTTATATATACGAGATGGAATAATTATTAATTAGAGTGAGTGAATAGTATTATTAATTAGAGTTTGTGTGATTTTAAATTTAAATTTAATCAACTAAAATGATAAAATATTTGGTCAATGGCACAATATCCTACAAAGTATGATTGAGTGTTGAAAAGTGACTGACAAAAATATGTTTTTGCAGAATTTTGCAGAATTTGTGGTAGTTTTGTATCAAAACTTATATTTTGTGGTATAAAAGTATAAATTGTTATATTAAATGATAAAATTATTTAGATATTATAATTTTGTGGTAAGTTGGGCTATTAACTCAAATATATATATATAACCTTGTAGCTAGACAGACAGACAGACACGTACTTTAAAGAAATGGTAATGATGAATGGGAAGTGTTTTTGAAACTAATGATTATGTATATGCAGAAAAAGTGATGTGATTGTAAATTTAGTGAGTTGGGATTGAGAAGACAGGTAAAAACTTGGTGGTGAAGAACAAGTTGCAATTATTATGAATCAGGATTTTTTTTTATTTTTTTTATTTTTCTGAATCAGGTTCTACTACCCTTTGTGCTTTGGCCTGTGCCAAGCTTTTACCCACTTTCTTCTACCATTTTTACACACACATGTGTAATATATATATAGAGAGAAAATACCCTGAATTATTCATTTAGATATAATCAATTCACTTTAATACCCATATATATAAATTTTTATCTCCATCTACCCATTAATATAAACTATCATCCCCAAATACCAATTTTTGACTTTGAAGTCATATATGTATTTTGCTTTGCAGAGATGTCAGAATCATTTATTTTACTTTTTTACATGTGCTTAGTTTTATTTTTAAAACATGTAAATAATAAGACAATTAGAAGAAAAAATTTGTCTTATTTTTAATATTCAAAATTTACAATTGAATTCATTCCACAAAATCCATAAACTAATTTAACTAATTTAAAAGTATGACTTAACTAATTAACAATTACAAAATTAATAAACTAATTAACGACATAAAAAAAGTAGGGCTAACGAATTAAAAAATTATACCTAACGAAATTAGTGCTAACTAAAGCTTAACCAATGGACTAACAAATTAACAATTACCAATTAACAAAAAAATTATCGAATTGGAAAATAGGAATTAACGAATTAGAAAATACTAATTAACAAAAATAAATAAATTCGAATACAACTTTATTTCGTTAACCCTTATACTTTAGAGGTTAACGAAATGTTAAAGATTTTTAGATAGTTTTGTTAACCCCTTAAATTTAAGGGGTTAACGAAATTAAAGAAAATTTTCTGAAATTTTGTTAACCTTAAAGAAAATTTTCTGAAATTTCGTTAACCCCTTAAATTTAAGGGGTTAACGAAATTAAAGAAAATTTTCTGGAATTTCGTTAACCCCTTAATTTAAGGGGTTAACAAAATTGTTTAATTTTTTTCGTTATTTTGTTCAATAATTCCTACGAAATTTCTACACAAATTCAACAATTATTTCGGTCTTAACATTCAAACAATAATCAAACAAAATCAAACAATAATCAAACAACAAACCATTCAAACAATAATCAAACAAAATAAATTATACACAACTAACCTGAATTCAATTATATTACATTTCTACTTTAATATATCAAAATTAATATAAATCAATATATAATGTATCAATATATATTACTATTTCTACTTTAATATATCCAATTCATATAAATCCATATATAATATATTATATATGTATTTTCAATTCTCCCTGACTTCTCCCTGACATTCGTACATATGTGTTTTTTGGTATCTGAGGATAATACTTTAAAGTTTTGGGTATATGAGTTACAAATATTATAATGATGGGTAGAATTGTATAAAATTGGGTAGATTGGACATGAAACTCTATATATATATACTGAAGATATTTGAATATATATATATATATATATAAATATCTTCAGTTTATTTCAAGATTCAAATGTATTTTCTTCCATGTTTTAATTGTATTCAATAATATCCGAGCATATATTAAGATGATAATGTTGTTATTTTAGTGTATACATTACTAAATATTAGCGTACGTTACTAATTAGCGTATACTAAATATAATGAAACAATAAGTGTAATAAAGAACAGACACATGTAGACTTATAAGATGTATTTTATATCAATATAATATTCTCTATCACGTGAGTAGGCACAACTTCACATTTCAGATAATCTAACAGAATATAATTAATTTTTGATATACAAATGACATACAAAATAATGAGAAAAAATGTCCTGTTTTCCAAATTTCTTGAAGATAAAATAGGGTTTGGTGATGAGAATTCGGTATTTTGAAGAATTAAATTGAACGTCTAGAAATATTGTATCTCATGTAAATTGCAATATTAAAACATAATTGTATTTATTATGCTAATTTAGAACCAATTTATTTTTGTAATTTTATGTTGAACGTTAGATAAAATAGTAATTCTATTTCATTAAGCAATTTTATTTTATTTTTCGAAATAGTCATTGACCATGTTGTGGTTGTGACACTTGGTCATAGTGTTGGAAAATGGGAAGTGTTGAACTCTGTAACGATGCGATTGTTTTTTTTTTTTTTTATCCCTCATAATGAAAATTTTAAAGTGATTTCTTTTGGAGGAAAATTACAGTAGAAAACAAAAAAAGGTGATAGACTAGAAAATAATTGAAATGATTACATGAGATCATAATTTGATGTGGCTTTTTTCTAGATAGATGTCGATGGATATGAAATTCTATCTTTTGCTGTTTGTGTTTCTTTCATATCTATTTTTACTATTACACAATATAATAGAATATAGACAATGCATTCACGTTTTTTTTTTTTAATTATAATTGGAATTGAAGACTCGATCTAACCTGAGATCATACTGCTGAAAATGAGAGATATATCTAACATTAAACTTATGAATGAATATTTTAATGCATCCAGTTTTAGAAAATGAAAATGATATAAAGCTTAAAGGATTTTTTTGATATATGGTCTAAAGTTTTCATTCTTTATAGGTACAAAAGTGAATATATCTCTTAAAAAGAAATTAAAAGAAAAGAAATGTGAATAATATGGATAGGAAAAAAAATTGCAAGATGGAAGTTCAAAAACAGTTCAAATTAAATGAAGTGAATTGTACCTCTACAAATAATTAAGATCTCAATAAAAGTTTTGTGATTAATGAGTGAAGGAGGATTTTTTATTTTTTTTAAAATATAAATATATGTAAAGCTTTTTAATATTATTAAATAAAAATATATAAAAAATTTATTTATTTTATTAATTCAATAATATTTTTTATATTACGGGTCATGATATGTTGTATCAATATACTCTAAATGTTGTTTTTTTTCCAACTCAACCACTAAAATACATCAATGTCTCCGTAATGACACTGACATGAAACCTAACGCAAAGTATACCTTTTCGACATAGTTAATCTAACTAGTAGAGGTATTTTCACCTCAAATATATTTAAAACAAGAAAATAAGAAATGTAAATTAATGAAGAAAAAGAAAACCCTAGTTATATTAGGCATCCACGTTAGTATAATTTTAAAAGGTAAGAATAATAATAAAATAATATTTTAAAAGAGAAAAGAACAGTAGAAAATGAGTTGATCTCGACTAGCTCTCTTTCTCTCACCATTCACCAAATGGATATCTTAGGACATCTTTATCAATGAAATTTAGTTTTTATTATTCTTATATTAAATAATACAAACACTCCCTCTACTCTCTCTTTCTTGCCCACTAAAACATTATTTCACGTTAACAAATACGGTTTGCATTAATCCTAATATATTGAATTTCATTAAAATACTAGTAATTTTTTCTCCTAAAAACCTGTATCAATCAAAAATTTATTAATCAAGGTAAAAACTTGCGTACCCCGGTGCACCGTACCGTCAAAGATATTATTAGTTTGGTATTAGGTATATATCCATGAGGTATTATTGGTGTATTCATAAGGTATTAGTGGTATATTCTTGAAGGTATTAGTGGTATACTCATAAGGTATTAGTTGCATATTCATAAGGTATTACATGTATAATTGAAATATATGTTTTAGTGAAGATATTATTCAAGGTATTATTTGTTATATGTTAAGATATTACTTATATTAGTTAAAGGTATTACAATAAGTGTTTGGGATACGGTGCCCCGAACACCTCTTAATCAAACATGTTTGAAAAGAACGCATTTAAAAAGAAGTGGTGATAATGAATGACTTTATATTAAATTAAGCAATGAGGAAGAGAAAAACATCCAAGGGATAATCGAAGAAAGAGTGTGAATCCGATGATCAAAAGACAAGAAACAAATTACAATTAATTTACTCCTTTGGTTTCAGCAGATGTGTAGGGCCCCTACCTTCTCTTCACTTATCCACTCATTTTTTTCATTGGGATTTGTTCCCACCTTTCATATATTTTTATATAAAAAGATTAGAGTTGATTTTAATTATACCTTTTCCCTTTTTTTTTTTATAATTAACCATACCTTTTTCCAATCTTTAGTTGTGTTGTAATTTTTTTCAAATGTGGACATTTATATATATATATATATATATATGTTTTCTAGTTTCAATCCAATTTCTAATTTTGTTGGAAATCTTACATGTTATTCTTGAAAATGTTACTTGGTATCAACGATTCTGAAAATTCCAACCAATATTAAACCGTAATTGAAAAAACTTGAAACATGCAGGATCAAATTTAAACCCAAACAATCATTGTGTTCTCATATTTGAAATAAGTTGATATAATTTGATTCCTTTTACTATATGTTAGCGATAGATATATTAAAACTCTTGATCACAATAATTAAATTGTTATACATTTATATGGTATACGCTCATCAATCTATGTATTGACCTCTCTCAAATGTCACAAATACATATAATCTAGGACTTCTATACAGTAGCAGCAGCAGCTATAGCTAGATATAATCTTGAAAGGAAAAGAAATCAAGACAAGATTAATTAGTGATATTTTTTGTCTAAGCCACTTGAAATCGATAGTAGATATATAGAGGACTCTTTGCATTCTTGATGATTGGCATCAGAAATTGTAGAGTTCTAAGCACCAATTCTCTCACACTCTAGCCAAGCTTCAAGATCACAGCTAGCAGAAACCCTAACTATGGCTGAATAAAGATAACACAATTGAGAATCGAAATAAACAAGAACACACAAGGATTTAAGTGGTTCGGCTCGCCAACATCCGCCTACATCCACTGAAGAAAGAATCAAATGATTTCACTAATAAATAAAGAAAAAATTTGTTGTATAAGATTGAAACGCACTCTAGGGTTTTTCCCTTCTAAACCCGAAGAACCTAATTGCTAAAACACTCTCAATCTCACAAAATTAAAACGTGATTTCACAACTGAATATGACTCAATATATATAGAACAATAGCCCTCAAACAATTTCAAGAAAACTCAACGGAATTAACGTGAATTTTGGATTTGGTTAAATGCTTCTGCGCTGAACCCTAGCTACATGGCATGACAGTTATAATTGTCATGAGCCGGTTTCACTGCAGCTTAACTCCTTATGGTTCAAGTGGTTTTCGGCTGGTTCTTGATAAGATAAACCCGATTCTGTACAATGCAGGTGATTTCTCAGTTGTTCACTTCTACATAAATCCATTCCATGATCAAGTTATAAGTTTATGTCATCATGTTTATTTTCAGTATCAATAGATCCAAACTTCCACTTAAATTTTCCCAAACTTCATGTTAATTTAATTGGTAGATCATTCACTCACAAATCAGTACTATATCTAATATCAACTTTGAGATATATATATATATATATATATATATATAAGAAAAGGGGGAAATATCAATTTTAGTTCTATAAGTTAGATCATTTCCAATTTTGGTGTATTAAGTTTAAGTTTTACAATTTTAGTTCTTTAACTATCAATTTTTTTTCAATTTTAGTCATTTTTTATCGAAACACCAAAATTGCTGACGTGAGTGTCAAAAAATTTGAGCATGACACTCTAAAAATATGATGCGGCAATCAAAAGTACTTTAAACTTGATACACCAGAATTAGAAAGAGCCTAACTTACATGATTAAAATTAAAATTATCCGGGAAAAATCTTGATGCAGACACAGCCAGATTAGTCCTAATTAAAAGAATATATTGTTAGTAAAAATTCTTCAAATGATACTAGCCAAAATACTGCAATACATATATATCTTAAATTTCCAAGACACTGACTAAGAGAAAAGAACCAACAACCATTGTCATAACTAATGTCCAAACCCATTTTGCTGGCCTACCCTCCTAGCTAGTCCAAACACACGTATCTAAGCCAGAGATTGGCTGACTTCAACTGACAATATATATGTCACTATACATAATATACATACACCCACCCCACCCCCCCTGTGAAAATCATCATTGAGCTGACCTAACATGAACAATTTCCCACTGTATATATGATCACAAATCCACAACATCAACTAAAACCTCAAAGTACTTTTCTAACCCTAATTTATGGATTCATCTTCACTTTCAAACCCTAGCTCATGCGGGTCAACTTCAATGGCGGCAAGCAACACTTGCAACAAGAATAGAAGGGGAGGCACCACCGTGAAGCTGTCAACGGACCCTCAAAGCGTGGCGGCGAGGCAGCGGCGCCACCGCATCAGTGATCGGTTCAAGATTTTGCAGAGCTTGGTACCTGGGGGCTCCAAATTGGACACGGTTTCCATGCTGGAAGAAGCAATACAGTACGTGAAGTTCCTCAAGACCCAGATATGGCTTCACCAAGCAATGATCAACTTTGTTGATCATAACACCATTGATGATGATCCCATTGCACCCATTGTTCAACCTAGTAATTCTGCGGTTCTTCCCTTTTGTTTTGATCAGAATGTTGATTTGTGTGATTGTTACGTGCCGCCGGAGATGGAGGATGTGCGCCTGCCGGAATCTTGGTTTTCCGGTGAAGAGAATGGGAGTTTTCATGATGCATATAACTTGCAATTTTAATTGAATTTTAGTCAACTATTAATATATGTAGCTTGTAATTATATATGTGACTATGTATTTGATGAGTTTAAGTAGTACTTCATCAAGTTTAGCGTCACTTAGAAATGAAATCATGTTGTTGTATTATGCATGTATTTTGTATCTTAATTTGTAGTGTTTCATATATTATGAAAACCATGGTTACTGCTTTTTTTATTTTTCTTGCAACTCTAGTATATATGCAACAATTTTAATAAAATTGACTTCCCGATTCTTGTATAGATGAACTGGTAAAAGTTAATAAATATAAGAACGGGATTGAGAAATTTGAAATGAATTAATCTTATATATATAGCAATTTATAACCATCCAAATCACTTTCGAAAACTTAAAAGGAGGGTGGATATGTTTTAAATCATAATTTTAATTCAAATAAAATATAAACTTAAAATTAATAAATTGGTCCCGTAGCTCAGTTGGTTAGAGCGTTGGTCTTATGAGCCGAAGGTCGCGGGTTCGAGCCCCGCCGGGACCAATTAATATATTTATATGTTTTATATTTTAATTAATGTTGTTAATTAATTATTAATAATGTCGCAACCATTGCCCGTGGTACATACAGAGCCACCCGAGCCAGGCATGGACCATTGGCTAAATTAGTTGATTTATAAATTATAAATATTGGCATTTAGTTTTCTAATGTAGCAACATAGAATGCTTGATGTTCTAATTCACTAAAGTAATAATAAAATTGGCTTAAATGCGTGAAACCCCTTGTGTAAGGAAATGTTGCGCAGGATCCCTTATGAGATACGGAAATTGCATGGGGACACATAAAAGTTCATAAAATCGACGCTAAACTTCCAAAATCATTAGACTTCACGGGATTGTATTGCACGTGCCTGAGGTGCGATATGGGTTGATTTTTTGCTGTTTTTTTTTGTTGTAAATTGACTATTTTAACCCTAACTTTCTTTATAAATTACTTTTGCCAAATTTGCAGGAAAGCCCCTACACTTAATCGAATTTTCATAAAATTACCCCATCCCCACACTCCTGCTCCAGCCGCCGTTCCTCCACGTCTCCGCTGCCGATTCTACCATTATCGGCAACGCCCCATCGCCGATGACATCATTATAACCAACAACACACATACAACACCAAAACGCAAGCCAAACATTGTCCTTCACACCACAACACCATTTGAGTAAAAATTTCAACCCGACCAACCCAGTCCACATTCTTATCGGATAAGGATCCTAAATCGCCATTTAAATCGGGTGTCGAAAACCCTCACAATCCCTTCGCGTTTATTGAGGTGCATGACGACTTCGAGGTGCCCTGGATAGAGTACAATCGGCCCGTTTCACAACCACACATCGGAAATCGATGGTTTGTACGAGTGGTTGAAGATTGTGATCTGCCTGCCTATTGTCGCGGTCCGACTTTTGATATTCGGGTTATGTTTGTCAGTCGGGTACTTGGTGACCCGTTTGGCGTTGAAGGGATGGAAGGATAAGTAGAATCCTATGCCCAAATGGCGGCAGGCAGAGGCTGGTGGAGGGGGCGACGACGACGGCGGCAGATGCAGTGGAAGAGGGGCGGCAGATGCATCAGTAGATGTGGCAGCTTCCGATAATGACACTTGAGATAATAGTAGATCTCCTTGATCTGGTCCGCGGCGTTGGGATCGGGCGGTCCGATGTGATCGGCCATGGCGGTGCGACCTCCGGCATTGGAGACGGTGGAATCGAGGTGGCCGTTGTGGATGTCGCGACAGTGGCGCTCAAGGAAGGAGATGGCGCAGTGGATGGCGAAGGCGAGGACGAAGACGTAGCTGATTTCTTATTTTTCAACTGCTGTTTTTTTACTTTTTATTTTTTTAATTAAACTAAAATTTATTGAGGGTATAACGGGAAATTCAAAGAAAAATTTAACGGAGTTAAATCAGTTCAAAAAAAGGGTGCGTGTGTCGATTTTTTGAACTTCCACGTGTTCTTCATGCAATTTCGTTATCACAGGAGAGTCTGATGCAATATTTCGTTAACACAATGAGGTTTCGCGCATTTAACCCAAATAAATTTTTTATAAAAGAAGTACCTCACTTTGGTTAATGATGTTGGTGATCTCCAATTGATTTTCCAACACAAATAAAAAATCTCACTTTGATAGTCGAATGAGTTTATTCTCTCAGATTCGCTTCTGAAACTCTTCTGGAATTCGCTTCTAATTTACTAAAGGGATAGTTTGGATTGAGTGCTATGATTGTTTTGATTGTATAGTATATGTTTATTTTGAGCTTTTGTTCACAAAATGCTCCTTTCCAACTTTGTATTGTTTTGTAGGTTTTACTTTGCTTCAATTTCAAAACGTGAATCTGACTTGTGATCTGCACAAATTCATATGGGTACTCATGTAATTATATTAACAAATAGGGATAATGTAGACATTTCAAGTTAATGTGGAGGATAATAATGTAACTTGGTGGATTTTAAACCCATCTATTTGGGTGGGTTTATCCCTTCTACAACCCTTTTTTATCCTTTGATTTGACATTTTTTTACCTGAATCCAACCTTGATTTGACATTTTTTATCCGGGCCCAATAAACTAACCAAGGCCTAGCCCATAATCCAAACAAGAATTTAATGGGTTTAAGCATGGTTTGTTTTCCAAACCAGCGAACCAAACTAGCCCTAAGTATTAAAGTTTGGATAAAAATTGAACTCGCTTCTAACTCTTAAGGGCTCGTTTACTTTGATGGGTGGGATTGTTTTGATTGATTAAAAATGTGGGATTGCATTGTTCATCAATGATAATAAAGTGTTAATTTAATTGTTTGGTATGTATGTTATATTGTGGGTTTAGTTTAAATTTTTGTTTGGTATGAATGTTTTCAGGTTTGGTAAAGTTTGTTTGTTTATAAAATGTTGTTTGATATTTAGGTTAAAATGGATTAAAAGTGTGAAATGTCCATTTTGCCCTAAATGTTTTTAAAATTAGAAAATATGTATATCAAATAATTGAAATTGTGCATTTGGAGCTGGGTCATCTTCCCTAACTCCAAAACCAATAGAGAAGCATATATTTGCTCGATTTCAATACTTGAGGCAGATCCCATGGGCCATCTTCTCCAAATTCACAAGGACAGAGAAGCTTAGCTCAACCATAGTGGACATTTTCAAAACCCAGATCGAGACACACAAAGAACATTCTTCTTCTTCATATTGGGTATTATTATTATTCTTCTTCTTCATATCGAATGACGTTCCTTTTAGATCGGCACACATCTTGTATTATTCTTCACGTCTTCAATCTTGTATCACATTCAATTGCACTTTTCAGATTTGAAATTCAATTTGTTTTACTTTGGAAATGAACAGAATCCTGAATAATTTGTGGAATTGGGCGAATTCGATCGACCTCTGTACGCACGGTCTAAGTCATATTATGGGGAGGCGCCACATATTTTATACGGTTGCAGGTGTTGATCTTGATTCACAGCGCTCGTTGAACTTAAATACTTCTCACTTGAAATATGTTTATGAGGTAACTTTTTGCAATTCAAATATGGGTTCAATGTTCTATAGAAAAGACAGAATTCCTTTTCTAAGATGTTGCAATCTCTACACAATGCTTGATCAATTTTGAATATACATGTAGTTATAAGTGGTACATATATTGATGATTGGTGTGAATATTGTGTTCTTAGTCTTGAAGTTGTGCAACAAATACAACATGTTTCCTTGGTTAATGCATATTGACAGTTTATGAAAGATGAATTGAATCTGCGGGTGTAATAGAACTTCATAATGTCATAAAAAATATGAAGGAACAAGGTTGTGTATGCTTTCGTTAGTGTTGTGTATGTCGTGTACAATTTCAAGTCTGTTGTTGAATCATATGAGATGTTGTTGATGTTGTGTAGTTGTAATCATTATCGGACAGCCACATCTAGTGGTATTTCACAAGACATTGATTCTTCTGTGCGTTGTCGGCATATGATTCCAATGCAAGTGCAGACTTCTGGCACAAAAAAAAAATCTCATGCGACACTTTATGACGTGTCCTTTCAGAGAGGTAACTTAGATGAATGCTTCCTTTACAATTCTAATAACATACACCTAATATTTGAGTTGATGTACTTACATTTTGTATATGCATGCAAATCTAGAAAGAAGCCTGTGGAATGTTTGTATGGTTGGAGCCGCAGCTTGAAGGACGTGCTCGAGATGTTTCCATTGAGTGTCTTGATAAAATTGGAACGTTGAAGATGGAGCTAAAGAGTACCAAATCTCGGGCAAGGAGATTGAAGATTGTTGTCGTCGTACTACTCTTCCTATGTTGCTTGATGGTCATACTCTTACTACGTGTGTGGACTACGACTAAGGTGCAAGTGTCTCATGGTCTTTGTAAGTTGTAATCTCAAGCAACAAGTTAAAGGATCTACACCTCGGAAATGTTCGTCTTCATTGCAATTTTGTGAAAGATGATTTTTCATTTTGAAACAATGTTACGAAGGGTCCAAATGTGTCTTCATGTTTAGTGTTGAATATGAAGTCTAACATTGCAATGTTCTTACTTTCCAAATGTGCCTATGATTTATATAGTTTAACACTGAATTTGTAAGTTCTTATCACTCCAATCATGTGTCTTCATGATAAGAAAATGCATCACACCAGAAATATATACTATGTCAATTGAGTTTAATTTTTTGAAGCAAGTCACATGAAATTCATGATAGTTTGACAGATAACCTGATAGATAAGTAGATTTGGATGTTCACTACACACATGAGCCCAAAATTGCCAGCATATGAGCAAACATATGTCTGGCATATGAGTGAACTTCCCAAATCAACATAAACATAAAGTCACAGTTTCAAAGTTTTGAGAAACATGTACAATTTAGAAATGACCTAGCACATAGGCAGCATGAGTAATCTGCCAAACTGAGTTTAGAAAGCATCTAGTTGTAGCATTCACAAAAGTCGAACCAAGCTTATCCAGACATCAGAGGGAGCTGAGCTTCGAAGGCAAGACAGATTTGCTAGGAGGAGTCCTGAGGAACTGTACATCCATAGAGTCTGTGGCCTCTGGATCAAACGGCTCATCTCTTACAACTATCGGAGATCGCGGTGATGAGCCAACGGGATCCATGATCACTACAGTCGGCTGGTGGTACGAAAGTATGATACTCCTGCACGTAATACGATATCATTTCAAGTATGATACAGCTGGCTGGTGGTACGGATATCCACATTCTCGAAAGAGGGCTTGATTCTCATCCTCCTGCACGTAATACGATATCATTTCACTAGTATACTTGGTAAACACAACTAAGAAGGACATTATGTTGGGATCATACATTCTTGACGACCTGTCAGTACTCAACAACCACATAAACTCGATTCTTCGCTTTGTTATACATCAAACCAACTGTGTTGTTGATGTAGTCGACAAACATCGGGAAGAGCCTAACATTGTTGGCTAAGAACTTCTTCACATTCTCCTCACTTTAGCGAGGATCACAGGTGCCGTGTAACTCCGTGGCGATCATCGCACATACATTGCCTAGGATAGTCATATCCTTCATATTGTGACTATATCCTGCTTGGTTTAATCGGTAAACCAATTCCTCAGCCTCCTCGTATGTGAATATGTGGAAAAAGTTATCCAGTTTCTTGTTCCTCCTCGGCATGTTGCTGCTGCACATAGAATGAGTTGTTTGTGAGGAAGTCAAATTATAAATTGTACACAAAAGAACATGAATGAATTTATGAGAAATGGCTATTTTGATATGCCACAGCTTTTTAATGTCAAATGGTCCAAGTGACAAAAGCAACATATCATTGAGTGTGGCAAACAACATTCATATGCATATTTCTTCACAACTGACATGTCATTCAAATGACACAATACATGCTCTCGAAATTTTTCAACAAAAATTTCAAGCTCAAAGATTGCGTGAAACAAGTTCGCTTGCTCCGAAAAAGGCACGCAACTTTCTTGAGGTTGTTGATGCTTGATGATGTCGATTGGGCTCTTGAGAATAATGAACTTGCGTACAATGACGACACGTGGAAGGAGATTGTAGCCGTATGAAAAAAAACCGAAATGCAAATTAATGTTTTCATTCTAATACGTTTTTTTAATATGCTAGATTATTCATAAACTTGCATACTAATACTATGATTGTGGCCTTCTCACAAAAGGTGGAACCATTTGCATGGGCATACACGGTCTACAAGGATCCCCATTGGGAGGACTTGCAAACTATTTTTGGTCCTCCGACAAACGTCCTCGCGGTGCAAAGGGCTTCTAACACCTATGATCATGAGGTCGTAGTCGTTGAAGATGACATCAAGGCTCCACTAATCCCAAGGTACACACCTTTGGATGAGGTGATTGAAATTTCAAGTGATGTCTCGGGAAGCTTGTCCTCAAGTTTCCAAAAAAAGTTGGGTTTAATTGTCGATGATTCCAATGATGAAGGGTCTTACCGTTCTCCATCGTTGAAGACAGAGTCGAGCTCGAACAATCCTCCAACAAAATCCCACAGCAAGTTAAAGTTGTTTGGGGATAACATATACATGAGCTTGTACGGTGCGTCGTACGTCTTGTCGTCCACAACGACTTCTCCTAATAGCAAGAAGTGATGGAAGGTTCCTAGTATGTTGTGTGTTATGTGTTGGTGAATTTCCATAAAGGTTCCTAGTATGTTGAAAACTATGTAGTCTGCATGTGTTTTGTCTTTATGTTTTTAGTTGTTTGCATCTATTTATTTTGGTTTATGTCTGGAATGTACTTTGTAAGGCTAACATATCTTCTGATTGGGAGCATATCTCCCAATTTGCCCTTCTCTGGTAACACCTCATTTAATAGTATGTGTATTTTATGTTGTCATCATTAGTCTCACACTTACTTATGTCACCACTCATTTCTATATCAACAATTCTGACATTTGACAGTGTGCACACAAAAGCAAACAGATCACAACTAAGATTAGTAAATTTGGCAGCTCACATAACGCAAGCCAAGAAACAAGTTCAATATAAAATTTGTGGGTTTCTCAATGTCGATACAAAGAGCCACAAATCACGACAGATGGATGTTTAAAACGTAGATGTAAAATCCTAGGATAACACATAATTAGAAAAGCAAACAGCACGACAAACTACTACATTGAATGCATCGAACCTACTGGGACTACATTTGCTCCATGATGTCCTTCACCAACACGTGTCTTGCTTCGTCGGGGACACTGCGAAAGTAGTCCAGCTCACTCTCGTTTGTCACTAAGTATCGTCCAACGTACACTCTTGTCTCGAAGCACGGAAAGCCATACTTACCAAGGATGTTGTATACCTCGGATAGTTTCTTAGTTGGGGATTTTTTTGAAGTCTTTTTCTTAGCCACTGTTTTAATGTCAGTCTTGATCTCTACCATATTTTGATCATTTCTCTCGCAATACTCGGTCAAAGTCTCCAAGTAAGGATCACGAGAATCAACTTCAATACGTTTAGCCTTTGCCTTCCCACTACATGCCGAGGTGTTAGAAGATTCAACATTCGTTTTGGACATGAAAGCAGTGGATGTCTCCTCCGGCGTGAAACCTACGGCCACCGGCGAGTTCTTGTTGGGTTTAGTATTTCCAGTGTTCAAGAAATCTTGCATCACATCTACGAAACCTTGAGATTGCTCTCCCGTAGCACGGTCTTTCCCGAAGATTTCTATCCAGTCGTTGAAGAAGGGCCAAGTTTTGTACCTCATGGTTCTCACAATGTTGTCCTTCTGCAACGTGCAAGGAACAATATGTTTGCAACATAAGCTAACAACTCTTAAATATAAGATGCTAGAATCATGTTTATTCGTTACCTTCATATAGGCATCCCACACATCGTCTTGCACTTCGATCATGTGGTTTGGACCAAGTCCAAATCTACTAGTGCTTAGCATTTGTGAGAGATTGTGATAATTTTTCTTCAACGCATGAATTTTGCTAGCGATGTGTGGTTCTGCTTTCAAGTATGTGCCTGGAAATTGCTGGCCTAAAGATTGTTCCAACAAGGTTAGGTAACCAGTGCGAAACCCGTTATCGGACTTGTAGCCTCTCGCGATTAAATCCTTCAATGCATGAATGAGTTGCTCCTCTTCATAAAGGCTCCAAGTCCTTATTGTGTTAGTGCCAACCTTATTTTTTTGTATACATGCCTTAGTGTTCCTCATTTTCTACACATATTCATGACATTGGCAAAAATGTCAATCACATGACAAATTTGGCAGCAATTAATTTTTAATATGAATCCTCCATAATTATAGCAGATGTTTAGAAAAATGGTAACCATTAATGTTTAATCTTAGGGTTCAATTGCAACAATCCATAAAAATACAAGTTCAAACAATACGGAGTGTCAAAAAAAGAAAATTGAAATAAAATTACAAAGTTTAAAAGTAAAAATTAGCCTAAGTTGCAAGATGCCTATTGGTCCACATATGATGCACTATGCTCTCTCTCTGATCAGTCCACCCTTAGGATGACTCTACATGCTCAACATATTGTTGCTCAATGGGCGACTCAAAGTCGGGGTCTGGGAAAAGGTTCGACACTTCATTTTCCAAGGGATTAATAGTTGCATGAGTACGAATGAAGTTGTGAAGAAGACAACATGCCAAGATTATGTGGTTTTGCGTCTTGATAGGGTAGAAAGAGTTGCTTCGAAGAATTCCCCATCGAGCTTTCAATATCCCAAAAGACCACTCGATAACATTACGGGCCCTAGCATGCAACAAGTTAAAATTCTCATGAGGAGTTTCAGGTTGTCGGGAGGCGTGATGTCATTCTTGAAGATGATATCTAACACCTCGATAAAGTGCTAGAAATCCAGGCCCATTTGTATACCCTTCATCACACAAGTAGTATTTCCCTGTCACGTAATATCGGTCTTAGTTAATGATTTCATTTTTGCAATCTTAAACTATGCATCAATGCATTACGTTTATAGGCCTAAAAGACCTATTACGTAAATCTATGAGAAATATTTAATGTTACATATGGGGACACGTAATCCATGTGGACGGGTAATGGCATCACGTAGAACTCGACCATCGGCAGCTGACCCCTCCTATCCAGTCAACACGTAGACGTAATTCATGTTCCTATCGCACACAGCTAAAACATTGACCGACACAAAGCCCTTGCGGTTCCTATATCTTGGTTTTTCACCAAGAGGAACTTTGACAGGGATGCAAGTGTCATCTAGGGCACCAAGACAACCCTACAAAGTGTAATGTAATTTGATAATTTAAAGCAATGTTCAAGTTGAAGGAAATTCTAAGTAAGGACTTCAGATTGCAAAATTGATTAACGCAAGGGAATTGTCACGGTACCTTAAAAAATTTTCAACGGTCGGTCTGCTCATCATCACCAATGGGTGTGGGTTGAACAAGGAGTATGGTGTGCAGTGAAAACAAACTTTTGAGGACAGAGTTGAAATGTTTACTTATTATGTGGCTACTTCTAAAAAAATTATCCTTAACAACTCGATTTTTTTTATGGTGGGAAAGGATAGAAAGAGAAATTGTGACTTGCTCAGTAATGGGAACATGCTTTGTTAACTCAAGACCCCCTACGTGTTCTAATAAGTAACAAAGGCGGCTAAAAGTGTCACGAGACATACGGAGATGATTGATGCAATTTTCATTAGATAAAAGGGTAAGGTCACGAATGTGGTCTAGTTGTCGGGTTACTTTGAATTTGACATTGTATTTTTAATTGGCAATTCATGAAGGCAGTTGAGTGTGTGCATTTTGAAGCCGTCGGTGGATATATGCAAATGTGATGAGCGTACATAAAAACTTGAATGAAGCATTCATTGCTTCAACAGCACGACACATGAGATCGAGGTCTGAGATTTTATCCATGTTTGAACTCTAAAAATTGCAAAAAATAACAGATTGCATATATCAATGCATATATTGTTTGAAAAATAATCTTGAAATGTGTACAAAACTTTGTGAAGTCAGCACAAAGTACTCATAAATGTCAACCAAACAACTTAGCACATTATGCAACAAAGTTCATAGAATAATGGACACAAAAAATGCGCTAGACATGACACCCACATACAAAGCAAGATGCACCATGGTTAGTATGCAGATCTGGTCTGGTCAACTAGGCAAAAAACAGAAATTTTTATGACGAAATACGAACTTCTGAATTTGCACACATGAGGCATCAATAATCATTTATGGTTCCAAATGCATGAATCATACTATTTTCACTTAGCATATTATGCAAAACATATCAATTTAGTTTAGCCTTTCAATGAAAACATACATGGGTCATAATATGCAAATGCACGTGGTATACTCAAGGAATTAAGTTGACATCCAGTGAGGATCTCCTAAAATGTAGCATAGTCTTACAATTTTATCCAACATCAATTATTCAATGCCATTTGCATATAGAACATAAATTCCTTAAACTACAGCACACAATCCCAAACCTAATCAACTAAACTGAAATGATATACCTCGAATTGCATTACTTGCAGAATAAGAGCATGTACAAGGCTGGGTCAAGCAAGTCACATACTTTTAAAGCAAATAGTAGACTATGTTGAGGAAATCTATGCTCCCACGGTGAACATCAGAGTGCACTTCCATACAATCTGCCAAAAATGAAATCATTAGTACTACACAACAAGTAACATAACTTTGATTGAAATAAAAATGATTTCAATACATATATTTGCTTTCTTTTTTGTGTGAATATGAAGAGTTTTGAAAGTAGCATGCACATATACCCTATGATGGATGGCAGTTTCCAACTACAACTACAGATTGGAAGTAATGTGCAAAAGCTCATCATCATCACATAAACTCAAAACTTTCACATAATTTGTGATTTTTTAAACTCACTATTATTACTTTCAAATGGAGGTAGAAAGATAGTTAAAACATAAGCTAACATCTGCATATGAGCTAAAGATGATTTTCATAGTAATATAATAAACATATTCTTACATCCATAGTTTGGCATTCCATCTACCATTATTGTTAGACCAAGAACACGTAACACATATATACATGTTATTAGCATCGAAAGAGGGCTTGTTGTATACATAAGAAACTGCTGCATATGTAGTTGGAGGAATTTACAACATTGCACTATGCACAAAATGATCATGGTAAGGATATATATATATATATAAATATACATATATATGGTGTATATTGAAAACAATAGTTAGCAAAAAAAAAAAAAAAGTGAAACCCGTAAGCATAGAGATTCATACAGCAACCAAAAGACCAAATGGACACAAAAAAAACCAAGATTTAGTCGTAAAAACTATGCATCAAAGACTGATTTTCCACTATACCAATTCAAAGTTTATTTTCATACAATTTCAATCTATATTATAGGAAACCTAGCTATGGCATAACTAAAAATTGTCGTACAATTGGAAATTAAAATCACTACACAATGTTTTCAATTACATAGAGGCTAAAGCATAGGATCAGCCCACCGAACACAAGCCATTGGTCAGAAAAACTCCTCATTCAATGTTAAAATAAATTGGGAACATAAATTAAACTTGCATATTAACAAATATTGTATGTTGAAACATAGACAAATACCAAAACTTGATGAGAAATATATACAAGCTCTATACAAAGGAATCCTATAAAGATTAGAAATCTTTGCAATGAGATTTGTTGAGTGGTTTCTACAAATTGAAAGTACAACACACATTTAAGTGAACTTCATAATCTATGAATGAAATTTCTTGTAGATTTAACGGGATAAACACATTATCTTCAACAAAATCCTTCAAATGAACACACCATGTGAAACAAACTTTTGAGCCACACACAATGTTTTTCCAATGTTTGGCCAAAAATTGTGAATAGCAAACTGCAAACTGACATTACATTCATCAACATGATTTTTAAAGTTAAAAACACTCAAAAATTGCAAGTAATTGGCCGAATCAGGCACAAAACTCAAACCTTTTAAAATACAGTTTCAAAATCAGTATAAAAAACGGGGCAAAATTTCTCAACCTTGTGCAACAAAATTTATATGCAATGTGGAAAAACAAAACAGTAAACTACAACTATGGATTCTCGCTGGACACTCTTCATTTTTTATTTTAAACTAGGCATTTGAACCGCTTACGAGCAACCCGTGAGAAATCATGCAATCTCACACATTAGCTCACACAAATCGGAGTTAAAACAAAGCAATGGAAGATGTTGGGGTGTGTTACCTGCAAGTGATGAGCCGATGAACTCTCGATGGAAGCGCCGCCGTCTGACGTTCTTTCTCATCGGTCCGCCGCTGCAAGTTCTCGACATAAGATGAGGGCAATTCAATCTAGGGTTTTGTCGATGCCTAAATCGGAGTTAAAACAAAGCAATGGAAGATGTTAGGGTGTGTTAGCTGCAAGTGATGAGCCGACACTACAAGAATTTCGCACATAGACAACGGTTAAAAACCGTTGTCGTAGGTCTAAAAGCAGCCTTGTCGTAGTCATCGTTGTCGTAGGGGTTAGCAAATTTCGCTCATAGACAACGGTTTTTAACTGTTGTCTTAAGTACCTACCACAACGGTTGGTACGCTCATAGACAACGGTTTTTAACCGTTGTCTTATATACCTACCACAACGGTCAGACGCTCATAGACAACGGTTTTTAACCGTTGTCTTATATACCTACCACAACGGTCGGACGCTCATAGACAACGGTTTTTAAACCGTTGTCTTATATACCTACCACAACGGTCCAACGCTCATAGACAACGGTTTTTCAGCGTTGTCGTAGGTATGTTGCTCTTGTCTTCTCTACTTACAACAACGCTTTGACAACTGTTGTCGTAGTCTATTTTCAGTGTTGTCTTTTACAAGTTCTAACAACATTTAATAATTATTGTATATTAATTGAAATTTAAAAATACAAAATAAACATTCAACTCAAAATAGTCATATCAAATTGAAATATTCATTTAATAGTTCAATTTAAAGATTGCATGATACAAAGGGATCCAATCCATGAGGGGAAAACAGTACACCTAATCATTCACAAGCTGAATGATTTCTCAATACAATTACTCTTCTTTTTTCTTTAATTCCTCTCATTTCAAGTCTTTGCAATTCTTTCTTTCCAAGATCTGCACCAGAAATAACAATAATAATATTAGCTAACTAGTTAGTGACATGAAGAAGAGGCTTTGCCAAAATAAATATCAATACAAGATTAATATTGGTATGAAGAGAAAATATTCACAAAGAAGCATTGATTTAGAAAAAAAAAAAAAAGACTCATGAAAGTATATTCAAGATGATTATCAGACATTAAATTATTTAGAATGCAGAAAGCACAATCAAATGCATCTCAAGCACTTCAATGTATGTGACCACACACATATAAACTGTAGTATGCAATCATTTTAGGAGTATGCAATCATTTTATCACAAATCCAGGGATATCTGTGAAGAGCTCGAGTATGGGCAAGAACAAAGTCTATGATTATTACATCATTCAAAGACTCATATACAACTGGAGACACTCAAACACAGAGAAAGAGAGAAAAATACACAGAGAGAGAGAGAGACGAGACACCTCAGACAATGGAACGCCTCCAGCAGTGACGAATTCATCCTTGAATTGACCCTTCATTTTAATGCAAGTACAGGTTTATTGATAACAAATAGAAATGGAAGATGACTGATGATAAAGGTGATACTGATGATCATATTCATACCTTCCCTTTCACATTGAAGGAACAATTTTTCAGACAAGAAGCAACTGATATTAGTAAATTATTGGATATGGAAGCCCACAAAAGATCTCCACCTATTTCCTGAATATGCAAATAAAATCAACAAGCAAAAAAAAAAAAACACTTAACATCTAATAAAACACGAAACTGATCAAGGAAACCCAAAAAATAGATCATAACAATTACCGCAAACTTATTTTTATGTTGAATAAGTAATGACTTCAAATCTTCTACATGAAGATCAGAAACAAAATCCACAATAAGTGAGCCTGGATGAGTGTTGTTTAACTGTTAAGACAAGCAGATCCAGAAACAAGGTATGCTCTTTTTAACAGTTTCCAGCTTTAATTTTGCCCTCACCTTTGGAAATGTAACCTGAGTGTCAGAATACCAAGCGAAGATTAATATAGTTACCCCTAAAAAGAAACAACATGCAATATATTCAAAGACTTTATGTGGTACATTTGATGAATCTTAAGTGTTACAGAATACATAACGATATGTATTGCTTGCAATAGGCACTGATCCTTTTTTGGGGGGCACTCTAGACTGCATGCATTAAGGATCCTACTGGAAATACAAAATTAGCATATTACAATATCCATAAATCCAGCCATATTATGAAACCATCAATGATGACTGATGAGTATAAATCATTGAAAATATAGTGATTGTAAGAAGGCAGAAAAAAAAAAGGAGTTTGAGAGCATTGAAGGACAAGATGAAAACTATTAAAAACTTGATATGTTAGAGCCAGAAACATTCACTTTTCAAACATACGGGATCAGGTTAGGAGTCTACCCTTAATCAATTCACAATATGTTTAGCCCTAACTAATTCTCAAAGCAACTGGCAATCCACAAATCAGAATTAGCATAAGAACTCTATACTGCATACAATGAAAACACACATATTACCAAAACCAAAGTTAATCAGAGGCATATTCAGAGATGCTAATGGTAAAATTACCCCAGACAATTCTACTAACTGAAAATCGTCGATCTTGAAAGTGAATAAACTTGGTACAGGTTTCACAATAGAATGACCAAGCTGAGCAGCAAGTTTATATCCCTGTCACATTATGAATGCAGGTTATGATGAATAACAAAAGGACAAAAAGTAAAGAGTAATAAGCAAGCAGCGGAAACTTGGATTTGCAACCTGCTCACTGCCACCACTAGCAATCAATAAGAAATTAGCTTCTATATACTCAACAAAATCAACATAACTGGAAATCTACTACTAAACATTATTACTTGCAGCTAATATAGCTGTGTCCGTTTTCTAAGACGAATGTAGACCAGCCATGTCTGAATTATTGCAAGTTCATAACAACTTATACCAACCATATCCAATACAGAAGATAAGTAAGAATATGGCATCCCATACTCCCATCAAAGCATTGAGATAAAGAAATGGCAAAAAATAAGTAGTAAGTCGGAGAGTTTCAAAGAAGAAACGTAGTATAAGATTATTGAGAACATAGTTGCCTTACGGTTTTCTTTACTTTTACAGAGGGAAAATATCTAAAATCTTGAATTCATTTATCACATGAAAAAGAGCAATGAAAAACCATGCTTTATTTAGTCATCCCCCAAGAATGGAAGCAGAACTTAAAGACCTATAAGCACTTGAATAATATAGTTGATCATCCACCGATTTAAATCCAAATGAAACTGAGATTGACAATAACAGTAAGCAGTTGGAAATCAATGTGGTAGACAGAGTTTCATGCACCAATAAACATATACATACCTCTTGTGAGTCCCTCATCAAATTCGCGAACAGATTTGGCATTAGCAGCCAATGGGATATTGAATTCACCCCCTATATCCTCAAATAGAAGGGCATGCCTGAAAACAAGACATCCACATCAATTGCTGTATGGTCAAGACACTGAATGTGACATAAATACAGACACTTTTAGGAATTGACAAATGTAGCGGAAACATAAATATGCAAATACTTCCATGGTACCTCTTGAAGATCTTGCAGAGAGAATTTGCTAGAGCTTTGTCATAAATGATGTTAAAGCCTTTATGGAAATCTTCATCTGCAATTATCAAATTAAAAGGATTGCATAAGGATACAGCACCAGCAAGAGGGCAAGAGAAAGATTCCTGTGACAAAGAATATGAATAAGATAGGGACAGAGGATTTACAAATAACAAATAGTGTAAGATTAACGGACGCTCACATTTACACACACAAAACAGCTTGTGATTTGAGAAACAATCACATTACTACTATCTCAAGAAAAATGGGAATCCAGGAGCAGCTGATTTTTAGTTGATGAGTTTCTGGACATGTTTAGATTCAGTGTTTAGGAAAGGAAAGAGTGATCAAGAAAATGACTAGTGATTGAATCCAGGAAACTGTCAAATAGCCCAGAACACACACACACACACATGGCACCAAAAAAAAAAAGAGATCTGTGCTAAGTTTCCACTGTAACTTTCTTTTTCTGCTTAATAAATTTACATTTATTAAAAGAATAAAACCTCCCAACAAGATGCAACCACATTCTTTAACTAGTTGTCAAAGGATGGAAATTGAGGTGCAATAAAAAAAATAGCTGTGTGTTAGCCCAATTGTCTAAACAAAAAAACATGTTAACTCAATTTATATGGTTTAACAAAGGAGAGATTAAGTTGTACAAAACAAACAGAATGCTGAGGAAGTTAGAAACTCAAATAATAATGAAACACATGAACATGGTTCAATTACCTGACCGACATATCGAACAAGAATATTAGCTCCAAGAGGCCAGCCAACAGCATATAAATTTGCTCTTGGGTAGCGATTGCCAACATGCCCCACTACATCAGAAATATCTCCTAGAAACGAAGCTGAATAGAACTGCAGAGATTCACCAAAGAAGAAATACATGGTAAGCTTCCAAACAAAGTTACCAATCATATATTAAGCTGCTAAGAATTGATGATATAGTCAGTTTAACTTATGCAGTTATGCAGCATCTCAAAACCTAGATCAAGCTAGCAATCCACAATCCTATAGGAAAAAAAAAATTGCAATCTAACAATCCTATAGTTTCTCAGACCTCTGCTGTAAAAATCAATATCATCACAAATTATATTGAAAATATGCACATCAATACATCTCCAAAACTATATAACAAGGAAGCTCAGCTCAGCTCAGCTCCCCCCGATATTTATTTAAAACAATTTCACTTATCTTGGAAAGAGCAGTGCAATCTGGAATGGAGTAAGAAAGTTTCTGTACATATATTCTCATGACCTTTGAAGTGGAGGCGGGAGCGGCGCCGAGAGGCAGGGATGGGTGCAGCGGCGGGGAGGCGGGGATGGGTGCGCGTCGGGGAGGCGGGATGGGTGCGCGTCGGGAGCGGATGGGTGCGCGGCGGAGGCGGGACGGGTGCGCGGCGAGGATGGGTACGCGGCGCGGAGGCGGGGATGGTGCGCGGCGTGGAGGCGGCAGCGGCTGGAGAGGATGGGTGGGCGAGGAGAGGCTGCGGCCGGCAGCGGCTGGCGGCGTGGGAGAGCGGCGGCGGCGACTGCGGCGGCAACGGCTAGGGTTCGATTGAATGTGAAGGGATTTCTAGGCTATTTTGATTTTGGGGTAAATTTTGATTTCTAGGTATATTTGACATGTATTTACATATTGTAAAAAAATAAAAAAATCAAGTTAATTTAGTCTACGACAACGCTATCACAAGGTTATGACAACGCTATAAAGTTACCGTTGTCTTAGATATATATGACTATGCCTCAACGACAACCTCATATTATACCCGTTGTCTTAGAGATCAATGACTACATATCTACGACAACCTCATATCATAAGCGTTGTCTTAGGGTTCATTTTTTACCTAAGACTACACAACTACGACAACCTCAAGTCACAACCATTGTCTTAGGGCTGAATTTTACCCTACGACTACGCCTCTACGACAACGCCAATAAAGCGCCGTTGTCTATGAGCGCATTTTTCATACCTATGACAACGGTTTTGTCTACGACAACGCTAATTTTGGCTACGACAACGGTTTTTTAAAAAAACAGTTGTCTTAGGGGCGTAGTCTATGTGCATTTTTCTTGTAGTGCGATTAACTCTCGATGGAGGCGCCGCCGTCCGACGTTCTTCCTCATCGGTCCGCCGCTGCAAGTTCTCGACACAAGATGGGGCAAATCAATCTAGGGTTTGTCGGTGCCTAAAACATCTTTATATATATAAAAACACAAACATTGCCAAAAAAAGTAAAATGCATATTTTCCCGCAAAAAATACCTTGCCAAAACTAGAAATGTTTATTTATTTATTTAATAAATATAAATCATATTTGATATATACATATAAATATATATTTAAGGAAACTTTATAATAAAATTCAATATATATACTAATTATAGAATGATTTCATGTGATTCCACTATTACACAATGATTATGATAAAATCCAATCCAATATATATACCAATTGTATATTTTTTATGCACTAATTATATATTTTTTATGCTTCTTATATATACATAGTTTAATTTTATAATTATATATGTAATGAATATAAATCATATTTGATATACATGTTAGGATGTATACTATAAGCCTAGCTTTTGTATGAACATCTTTTATGCAATGAGAATCAATCACTTTGGTCACATGTTTGCATTTTATATTTGTTATATATGTTTATGCAATGTCCAATTAATTTATATTATAGATAACTTGGTGTGTGGTGCCACACAAAAGATCTTGTTATCAGTTTCTTATAAATTATAAATAGTAGCTCACAACCAAGATGAATTTGGACAAATCATCGGAATGGTTGTAGTGTAGTTTGGTATTAGTCTGTCTTGACTATAAAACTACACTAGTATACTTTGTGTGTATTGAGCAGGACCATTTGAGGTTGTTCATTTTATACTGACTATATAATAGAACAAGACCTCTGTTATTATGGATGTGCGTTCTCTTAATCCCTATATAATAACAGCCACGTATACACAATATTTGTTTCTTTAATTTGCCAATGAGTGAGATTTATTTATTAAATCAATAAACTCGGTGAATTGGGAAACAGTATTGTCTATATGGTGTACTGTTGATTATAGAAGGAATCTGTGTCCTAATTATTTAGGATGGTGATGTCCCCTTGAGGAGCTCATAAGGATTATCATGTAAACCCTGCAGGTGGATTTAATCCGACATGATAATAAAGTTGAGTGGTACTACTCTTGGAATTAGATGTTAATTAATTAAGTTGTCAGTAACTTATTTAATTAACGGACATTCGATATCTTAAACACAGGGAGATAAATGTGCACATAATAAGAAGGAGCTCATATTATATATGGGATTGGGACGGTAGTTCAATAATAATTCTTTAGTGGACTGAATTATTATTGATGAGTTTAATTTATGTGTTCGGGCCGAACACAGGATACTTAAGCCCATCAGGAGGCCCAACCCAATTCCTCCTCTAGGTCCCTGGTGTAGCCTATTTATAGCTTTTTTTTTTCATCAGCGCCTCATATACACAGATCACAGAAAACACGTGATAGTGAGAGAGAGAGAGAGAGCAGAACTGAGATTTCTCGAAGGATCGTTGGCCACGCAACGTTCGAGAAAGGCTGTAGGAATACATCAGAAGATCAAAGAGGTCTAGGGTTACGAAAGATCAATTTTGGCTCATTTTCTTCTAGATTGATCAAAAGGTATAACTCTTTTATTCCGCTGCGTTTGTTATACCTAGCATGGAACCCGATTAATTAATTGCATAGAGCCGGTGATCCGTCGGTTCCAACAATACATATACAAAAAAGGAAACTTTATGATAAAATTCAATATATATATATATACTAATTATAGAATGATTTCGTGCGATTTCACTATTACGCACTAATTATGATAAAATTCAATCCAATATATATACTAATTATATATATTTTTATGCACTAACTACACTAATTATATATTTTTTATGCTTCTTATCTTTATATATATAAAAACACAAACATTGCCAAAAAAAGAAAGTAATAATTTTCCCGCCTAAAACCACTTTCTATTTATGTAAAAAAATTATATATTTATTTTATATACATATATTAAGTATATTAATTGCATTCTATTTTATAAGGAAAGTTAAACCTAATTATTTAGGCAAGAAAAAAATTTAGTGATGTTATGTATGGATACACCTTTCAATATAAATAAATAATTACATTATTTAAATAAATGAAAATTATAAATGGTATTTAATTTCTACTAACATATAAAAAGATACAATATATAACTGAATTTAAATGCAAATGGAATATTATCTATCATATGATTTTAATATGATGATGTATATATATATGGAAGTGATATGACAAAAAAAATCTTTCCACATATTTGTCTAAATGGTAAGTCAACTTTGATTATCAAATTTCAATTGATATATTTATGATATGATTTAAATAATGTATATAAATATTATTTACATCATATCATCAATAATATAAACATTGATCATTTACAATAATATAAATATAGATATGCTTTAATATTCAAATGAATAATATGTATATATATATATATATTATAATTGATCACTCCACAATAAATGATGTAATACATATATTGAATTTTGTTTCAAGATGACACATCTTTCTTCACTTTTACATATGTCTACTTAATTATTTATGACTTCAAAAACGCTATTTATAAAAGGAAAGATTTATATTGATTATTTTTTTCGTAAATAATATCTAATCAGAATAACATATCACATAAAAATGTAAGATGACATCTGTATGATTTATGGGATATATATGTGTGTGTATATTTATATATATATATATATATTAATAATATTCATATATATTCATAATTGTGAAATATAATTTTTATGGGATTTATGTTTATTAAAATTTGAAATATTTTGTTATGCATGTATATAAACATTTGACGTGAAGGATGAATTAATAAATTGTTATCTTTATTTATATAAAAATAAAAATATTGTCTAATACAATATGACAATAATTTTCCATCCAAAGGTCACATATTATAAATAAAAATAGAATGATGAATCTATATGATAAAATAAATTTCATCTATTTTTGATTTTTTATATGATCTTTATTTTACTTTTTTTTTTTTTTATCATCGATCGTAGTACTATATATGGATTATTCTTACTTCAATATAATTTAATTTTATAAAAGCGTTGATCACTTTTTATATGCAGGTAATAACTGAAGAAATCTTAGGCTGGCGACTTGAGAGTACATATTCACCAATTTTTTAAATATATTAATTGATTTTGACTTAGCATTCAAATTTCAAGATAGTGAAAGCTTGAAAGGTAATATGTCAGGGAAAATAAATCTGATTTTGGATTTAGCTCTCAAAATGATGCACCATCCATGTTGTTAAGATTAAATATATTCTGATTTATTTTGATTTATAGATGTATAAATATAATGAATGAAATTAGAGTTGTATTAGCGTTTTCAGTCTTTTTGTACTTTGAATTATATGTAAATTCTGAATTTTAATCGTCAATTATTCTTTTGTCAAATATAAAATCAAAAAAATTATTGATATTTAATACATATACTTTTCAATTTTCTTGAAATATAGACATCATTGATCTTTTTTGTTTATATATACATGTTAATATTATTTGTAAGTATCTAATAATGATAGATTCAATATTATTAATCGCATAAATAATGATGAATTTAAATATTAATAAAACTCAAATTTATCAGTAGTATCCACTTTTTTCATCTAACTTATATTAATAAAAATGTTGAAATAATAATAATTGGTATATGCACGTAATATGAGATTTTTAGTTAATTTATTTCATAAAATATATAGTGTATATTGTTTTAAAATATATATGGTAAGGTTGATTTCTCAAGTTATATTTGGAAAAATATTAATAAATCAAAAATATTACCTCAATGTAATATTACACATGTTGATACCATATATTGCAATATAAGTCAACTATTAAACTTAAATATCACATGATATATTTCGAAAATTAGCAATTTATACTGATGTAATTCAATTTGATCACCTTATAATCATTTTTAATAAATTAATAAATAAATAAATAAATATATATATATATTACAATATGTATTATTTTAATAATGAATTTTAAAATATTATAATTTAAAATCTTATGTCAGACTTTTCTTGAAGTAAAACAATTTTAGTCGTGATCAATTATATGTTTTTGTTTTAGAAGTAAAAATTTTGATGTATAAAAAATACGGTGAGACCGTGAGAGATAAGAACACCATAATTTGTAAATAATAAAAAGATTCCAAATTTGTAATTTGTAAGATTTTTTTTAGTTATTTTTTTCCTTATAAATTTATATTAATAGTTTTAATATAGACATTTTCAATCACTTTCAACATTTTATAACAATACAAACTAATAAAAAATATGTAACAAAATTTATTATATACCGGTTCTAAACAAAGTTTTTAGATTTTATTAAATTACATTACCAATACCAATATTGAATAAGATATATTACTCAATTTCATTCAATTTCTATATTTTATATGTATTTAAACATATTATTATATATATATATATATATATATAATTTTATTTACATTGTATTTATATAAGAATGTTTATTTTAAAATTTATATATGTGCATCACACGGGATAAATACTAGTTATACATAGTTTTATAATTATATATTCAATAAATATAAATCATATTTGATATATATACACATAATATATATTTAAGGAAACTTTATGATAAAATTCAATATACATACTAATTATAGAATGATTTCGTGTGATTCCACTATTACACACTAATTTTTAAATTTGTAAGTAATTATAATCCATTAATCTTTGATTAATTGGTATTTTTATGTCAATTAATTGATCTTTGATTAATTAATTATGTTTGATTTTTCTGTAAATCATATATGATATATATATATATATATCTAAGAAAAATTTATGGAAAAATGACATTTTAACATATTTGTCAATACAAAAAGTCAACTTTAATTATTAATATCAGTTAATCATGTCATAAATATAATATATAAGGCATATCATAAATATAATATATATATATGTGTATTATCACTTTATATATATATGTTTTCTTTTCTAATATATGTATTTATTCATGGTTTATTGTAATAAAATTAGTTTGTAATAAATAATTATTCAAAGTATATATATGTTTATATATATATATAAACAAGAACATTGTTAATCTATTTTTGAGAATGTTTTTCCCACCCAAATACCCATCCTAAATATGGAAAAAAATCTCAATTATTATCTCAAATATATATTACTATCTATGTATGTATATATTTATGTAGTATGAAATGTTATGGTAATTGAATTCCTAAAATATTTAGCATATATACGTATACGAATGCATTAAAATAAATTTTGCATTATGTTTTGATATATTAGGTAAATTTGATATCTTATAGTATTAAGTATAATTTTATTTGGGAAAAATTATTAATAAATCATAAATTTTATGTAGTAATTAGACTTAATGACCATATCAGTTTTAATCATGATTCAAAAATTGATATTTAAGTTAATATCTTTTTTTATTCACATGACATTTTCTTGAGAAATGAACACATATCTATTATTTGAGAGAATAAAAATCTGCTAACATGTTTACTTAAGAAATAAGTATAAATCTATTTCTGGAATATACTAATTCATTCCCGTAAATTGTGGCTATATCAATTATCATTCGAAAGGATTTGTTTCATTAGTTTTATTCCGAAAATGTTTCCAATCAAATTTAAATGTAATTTTTAATATACTAATTAAATTTATATTTTATATAATTATAAAAGAAGGATTGAGCTCTTCTATGCTCTTTCTTCTATGCCTACCCATGTCTCGTGTTTCTGTTTTTCTCCCAATTATATTGTATATCTCTATTTTATGTTTTTAGGAATCTTTCATCGTTAAAGTGTAGTAACAATGCAGATTTTTTGTAATGACGATTTTGTGTTATTATGCAATTTTTGGAGCATCTCTTTCATTATTTTCTCTTTTTAGTTTTTGTTTAATTTTATTGAAATTCAAATTTGTATATGGGAGTTTCTGAAAATGCTTAATTCATTTACGTTGATTCTGTCTAATATTAGGGAGAATTAGAGTAATTGATGATGAGATAATAGTTCAATTTCTTTCTTTTGGTGATTTATTGATTTTGTATATGATCAGAATTTAGTTAATATTTTTACATATAAGATTAATGGTGTTTTTAATTATTTTTTATTATGCTATTTTGCACCATATATATTGATATTATAATGCTTCGTTAGTACAGTATCTTTATATTGCTACCAGAATAACAATTAAGATGTCGTATTGGTGAGTTTATTTATTAAATATTACGAAGTAGTTTTACTATAATATCCATTTAAATTAAATAATTTCATTATTTTACTTACAATATATATTGTTTTTCTAATAATCAGTTCCAATTGAATATTGAAAAACACAATTTACTATAAACAACACACTCCTAAAGTGATATATCACCCTAACGGTGACAACAGGGTTGGATTGAAGACTATAGAGTAAGATATTTCTACAAATTATTCGATTAAAAATCAATTTAAGTGACACGTTCAAATAAAAAATTGTATATTAGTAATAACAATGTTTATATACACATTTTACATAGTGATGATATAAAAAAATCTAAAAACTAGCAAATACACATTATGTTAGTCATGAAATAATTAAGCAGTTAGAATAATAAATTAATATATTGATGTTATACGAATTATTATATTTATATCATTACAAGTTTTTTACTTTATTTTATTTCATAGATTTTTATATATAATGAATTAAAATGAATATATTCTATGTATTATATATATATATATATATATATATTAGACGTTAAAAAAATATGAATTATGTAATTAAATAAAGTAGTCTTGGTGTGGTAGATAAAATTGACAAAGTAATTTTTACTATTTGTGATGAAAAATGTATTGAGCAATTGATTAAACAACTTTTGAATTGAGAGCACAAATGGTAAGTATTTGTTTGATTTTTTAAATAATAGTCATTTTGGAAGAAAATAATTTTTCTTTATTTTATTAACAAATATATTTTTCGTATTTATACATGATTTAAGATAAAGTTGCATGAAATTTTGGATATTGTCCCTCCTAATATTGAAATCTTGATCGAAAGAAGGTTCTGTTCAAAGTCGTATCCAAGGAAATGGTTCTAACAATATGAACAAGGTATTTTACTGTTAAGTTAATAATTGATCAAAATGTTATTATATGCTATTCTGTCAGTTTTTTTGTTAAATAATAACATGATTTTACATCCATATTGAAGCAAACTAATTTTGAAAACAACGAACATATTAGGTTAGTTTTTTTCTTTTTAAGAATAATTTTATTTATTAATAATCATGATTAATATTTCTTCAATTTGTTCTTTTGAAAATAATGTATCTGTCTCATAAGTTGTCTAAAATTGTGTAAGTGTTTGAGAAAAAAAGTCAAGTGAATAGGAGATTGAACTGTAAATTTTTGATTTCAATCAATAAGAAAGAAATAAAAAATTGTTGTTAATAAATAAAAAGATTGAGAATCCTTTGGAATTGTCTTTCTAGATTTTGATGCATGATCCCTTTGTTCTTTTTCCCACTTCGTGGATATATGATTGTTTTTTTAGTTGGTTTTTTAACTTAAAGATGGTAATATGTGGCTAAGGAAAAGAACATCACCACAAGTGTTTCAATTTTATTAATTTATGAGTTTAATTAATTTGATCGATCATACTTATTTTATAATTATATAATATTTAGTTCTCAAATTTATAAATTAACTTTAACCATAACAATAATAATTTATTTTATTCATTATTTATTAATTAAGTTTATAAAAACAAAACTTAACCCATGCATCGCACGGGTACAAAACTAGTATATATATGTAATGACAGTGCTATAAATTCAACAAATTCAAGGGCATAAACGTAATAAAAAAGAAATAGTAAGGGTAGTTGCATCATTTCACCGATTTTACTGTTGGGCCTCATTTAAACCCACCAATTATGGTGGGTTTACAAAATGCCCAATAAGAGAGGCCGATCCAAGATTTTATTCGACCCAAATCGGGTGATTAATTAGAAACCCGGGCCATTTTCTCTCAAATAAACATGGGTGTAGATTGGTTTGTAAACCCTAACCAACCTAAACCTCCAAAGTAAACAACCCCTAAGTATTAAAACTTATATAAAAATAAAAGATGGCTGCTTCTGAAATCATGTCTTTGGATAGCTGTGCTACAAAAGAATAAATAAGCGATGTAACTTGTTCTTATTGATGGCATATAAGTCAAATTGAATAAAACAAAAGAGACCATATTTGTAATATTAGGATAGGACTTAACTGATTAGTGAATCTAAAATATAATCCATACTGGATTACAAAAGGAATTATATTTATACAGGACTTACAATTTTCTCGATATAAAGATCTCATAATTTGTAGAAAATTTCATCCCCAATATAATTTTTATAATAATGTCTCAATATAATTTCTGGATAAATAATTTTGATATTGAAATATTTTGTGTCTAATTATAAATGTAAAGTATAGCCATGTATCTTCGATTTCTTGCTAAGTATAGTAGAAGTCGCATTTCTACTTAAAGAAGCGTGCTTTTGGAATGTGATTTCCAGTTAGGTAAGTTTGTTAACTCAAAGCTATTGTGAGCCGTCGATCAGATCAGATGAAATCAAATGGCTGGAGTTCAATTCGCATGCATGAAGAGTTGTGTGTAGTTCGTATCTTTCAGTTAAGTTTTTGAACGCATTTCTCAACGGATTCGCGTGATTCAAGCTGTTGCAGTTTCTCTGAAGATCTGTCTATAAATAGGTGTAAGTTTTGTTGAGAGAAAACAAGAAATCGGTGAGTTTGTGTTGGTGAAATTCTGTAGCGCAGATTAGAGTTTGTTCTTAGCTTTGAGTGAAGTTCTTTGTAATCTTGTACATTGTGTGTCATCAATAAAAGTTCCCTCCCTTACTTGCCCGTGGATGTAGGCATTTTGAAGTCGAACCACATATACAGCTGTGTGTTGTTAGTTTATTGTTATAATCTTGGTGACAATTCGATCAACTTTGATAGTTTGTTGTTTTAGAGTTCAAATAGTTTTATCTTGGATCAGAGAAGATAGATTTGTAAAGCTGTTAATCCTGACAATAAAAATTATGATAAAATTATAGGATATGATATTTGGAGAAATTTTGTATTCATCTACAAACGAAAACTTACGTGAGACGGTTCTATGAATATATTTGTGAGTTGAATTTCTTGTACACGTAAATAAAATTCATTTTCACATATAAATATGTTAACTGTGAATTATTGTACAATGATTTGTAAAAGAATTTCACATAAGCTTATTTTAAAAATTGGTAACATTGGAGACAAAATAAATGCATTCCTTTATTTTAGAAGACAAAAACAAGGATGAAAGATGGAGTTGTAATTACATTGGAATCCAGCTCATAAATTCCACCGAAAGACAAAAAAGGAAAAAGAAAATCGAAAATCTAAGATCCATCCATCCATCCATCCCCCTTAATTTAACCAAAAGAGGCAGTGCTTCAGATAAGTCTTTCACCTAATTAATAACACAACTACATTAACAAAATCAAATTCATTCATACCCATATCTACAACACTTAAGTAAAGTATACAAATATTTTTCCCAGATCTGAAATTCAAGAAAAGTAGAAATCCTACTTTCTCAACAGCCCTTGAATACAAACTTTTACCTAGTACGATTATTAATTTTCTATTTTATTACACAATATTATAGCATACGTGTAACAACACAAACACACTGATAAAATAAAACACACACACACACACACACTCTCTCTCTCTATATATCTCTCTCGAGAATTGAAGTATTTGATGCATGGTAATGGCGTACCAAAATCTGGGCCCATTTCCATACCCAAATCTGAGAAACCATATTGATGGAAAAAGTCCACTTCTTGGTGCACTGTTCCTCTTCTGCATCTTCTTCTTCACCGTTTTGTCTGGATACTTGATATACATATGCTCCCACCGACGCGGCGGCGAGCCACCGGGTGGGGCGGCGGGGCTCGATCCCGCCACCATCAGCTCCCTGACGGTCTCCGCCTATGGGTCGGTGAGCCAGAAGGAGAGCCCAGGTGGGGAGTGCGCTATTTGCTTGGGCATTTTTGTGGAGGGTGATAAGGTCAAGGTTTTGCCTCTCTGCCGCCATGGGTTCCACTCGGACTGTGTCGATGAGTGGCTCAGGACTCGCTCCAGTTGCCCCCTTTGTAGAGCCTCTGTGCGCGCCTAGTTGACTCGCGAGTTCATTTTGTATTAGCACACAAGGATTAGTATTGTTTGCGTAAATAAATCTAATAATTTGTTGCCTTTTTATACTTGCACTTGGGTACCCATTAATTATTGGTATAAATGGAATGCTCAATTCGAATTATATTAAATCAGGTCACTACCTTACTTTTATCAAATCTCTTATCTTATATAAATAAGTTATGTTTCATTAAAATAACATTACCCCCCAAAAGAGCTTAATTTCGAAAATTAAAGTTGACGTTTAATTTAAGATGGTTCTTTCTTCTGGTTTATTTTACTTTATTTTTATCGATAAATACTATAAACACGTTATCAAATTATAATATACAGGGTGGCATGGGTTCATGGACACTTGTATAGAAAATGGGATTTAATTTCAATATGTGCCCTCAAAGAGTGAAAACTTGATTAGATGGTTCTGGTTGTAAGCAATAATTTATTTTTACTGAATTTTCAAATCTCCATTTTTGCTTGGGTTTTTGTTTTTGTTGAAGCTTTTTCCGGTTTGAGATAGAATTACTGGGCAATGCGCAGAATGTGTTCGATAGAATTACTCAATGACATGGGTGATAACTGGCAAAACATTTCTTTCTGTGTATTCAAAAACAATGAATTCAGGTACATGAATCCCTGCTCTATCTAATGCATATCTCTAGCTATAAATCTATACAAAGTGAAGAAAATTTGAGAAGAAAGAAAAGATTCAAAAGTTTTAGCGATATATGACTAGTAAAGAAGATGATGTTGATGTTGGGGAAGATGAGAATGTGGGTGGTGAATAATGGCATGTACATTTGGAATTGTGGATGGCTGTCTTTACTTGAATGTCCAATTTTGTGCAAAATATACAGTACCTTCCACCTGCTAATTCATCTCCTGTGTCGTCTTCATCATCATCGTCCTCATCATCATCAGTCATCTCGCTTTCAATGTTTTCTATTGCCTCAACCTTGGCATCGTACCTGACATAACTGAACCCATATCTGGGAAAGATCAGCTTCAGAAATTGATCCAGTTGCTCATTGCATTGCTCCCTCCACTGCCTGCAGAATGCCAGAGGAGCAAGAACTAATGATGCTCCAACGCCATATCCCAATCCAGTGAATATGAATTGCCAGTTGAACTCTGTGTTGTTGAATCCTGGTCTTGACTCCCTTGCCGTATCATTAGAGTTGCAGCTTGTGTTCAAAGGAAATCCACATAGTCCTGAGTTGTGTGCAAAGCTATCTTCTTCGAAGGTTTGAAACTGGGAACCAGGTGGGATTCTTCCAACTAGCTTATTGTATGATAAATTCAAGAAGGAAAGGAATGTAAGACTTGTTAGGTCTTGTGGAATTTCCCCTGTTAGTTGGTTTGACGAAAGGTCCAGTGATCCAAGCTCACTCAAATTCCCTATTGATTTTGGAATTGTGCCTGTGAAAGCATTGTGTGATAGGTTCAGAACATAAAGTTCGCTGAGAATTCCAACTGTTTCAGGTATCGGTCCACTAAAATTGTTGCAAGATAAGTCGATAGCTGTGAAGACAGTCAAAATCTTGACAAGCTCCATTTCCAGTCCTTTGATGGTAACTGTCACAGCATCCTGGTAGTAGAGGTTATTCAGCTTCAGAACATTGAAGTGTATATGGCTGCCTCCAACTTGTGTATCATTGTGTTGCACCATCCCTTTCCAACTTTGCATGCTCCTAGGAGGTAGTTCACCATTGAAGTTGTTGGAAGCTATATCAATGATTTGAAGATTTAGCCAGCTCCCTTTGATCCTAGAACAGTTGACTTCCCCATGGAATTTGTTGTTGCGCAGAACAAGAACACGCAGGCTGGAAGAACTTTTCAGACTGCATGGGAATGTATCATTGATCTTGTTGTTTCCAGCATTCATGACTTCTAAAGATTTGCACTTGGCCAAGGATGCTGGGAATTTCCCTTCTAGGTTGTTATTGCTGAGGTCCAAACTTTTGAGACTACAGTTCACAGAAACTGTATCTGTTATATGGCCACTCAAATTGTTTCTCCTCAGATTCAACACTCCAAGACTAGAACTATTTCCTACTAGGCATGGTGGTATAGCACCACTCAGGTTATTGACAGACAGGTCCAGAACTTGAAGGTACATTGCATCGCAAAAGGATGTAGGAATCGTTCCAATAAAGCTATTGTTTGCAAGAGATAAAAATGTTAGATAGAAACTGGAGTTCACAATTGTAACTGGAATGGGCTGTTCAAAATTATTGCTCGAGTAATCCACATAGATAGCAGATGTCGGGAGCAGTGGAACCTCACCATTGAGTCTGTTTGAGTGTAGATCTAATACACTAAGAAAAGGAGACACTTTGACAGGCTTTTGAAGATCTACCAGGAGATTATGTGAAAGATTCAAATGTAAGAGCGATCCACCTCCAATATTCCAAATCCAACTAGGTATTTCTCCCTCAATATAATTTATTGAGAGGTCCAGAAAAATCAGTTTGGATTGGTTTGCCAGATTAGGAAAGTTGTACATGTTGCAAGAAGCTAGATTCAACCTGGTTAACTGGGGAAATTGGGGCAGATTTGAATTACTGCTGGTTGTGTCAACTGACAAGTTGTTGTACCCAATCTCCAGTCTTGCCAGCTTGTGAAGCCTTTCAATCATTTCCAGTTTCACGGTGCCACTGAAGAAGTTTGAAGAAAGAGAGAGCACATTGAGCTGTTCAAGTTTGAAGAAGGACTCTGGAATAGAACCTTCAAGCCGGTTACCGCTCAAATCTAATGTATCCAGATTTGAAGCATTTGATGGGGAGAAATCATCAATCTGGCCACTAAACTTGTTGTTGGAAAGCTGAAGTTTCTCCACTGAAGGTAGCTGAAAGAAAGACTGGGGAATGCTCCCACTGAGATTGTTGTTTGCTAAATTTATATTAACAAGACTGGGGAGGCCATCAAAATGCTTGGAAGACAGAGAACCTGTTAGTAAATTACGACTGAGGTCTAAATAAGTAAGTTTCTTGGACATGGAAAAAGGTGGTATTGAACCAGTGAAAAAGTTATATGAGAAATCCATGTACTGAAGTTCTGTTAGATTGGCTATGGAAAATGGAATAGTCCCAGTGAAGTTGCAATTAGAAAGGTCTATCTTGGACAACATTCGAAGATTGCTAATGGAATCGGGCAATGAACCCGAGAAGTTAGTGTAGCTAAGCACCATTGTCCTAAAAGAACTACTCAAAGGAAAGGTGGGTATTGTACCAGTGAGTAACCTATTGTTGGACAAATCTAGAGTGTGTAGAGTAGATACCTGAAAGACCAATTCTGGAAAGGGACCATGCAGAAAGCAATTGCTGAGAATCAGGGTTGTCAATTTCGAGAATTCTCCAAAGAAATTGGGTACCGTTGTTGACATCATGTTCCCTTCAAGACGTAGAACTTCCAATGAATGAAGGCTTGAAAGTGAAGAATCAAGAGGACCTGATAGACCACAATAACGCAAGCTCAAGTTCCTTAGATTGGGTAATGAAGACGACAGTGCTTGGCACCAGTCACTTCTTTGAGCTGAAAGATTCACATAATCAAGATGAAGTTCTCTAAGACCAGCAAGATTCTGAACAAGCATCTGCAAATTTGGATTCTCAAGTTTTAGAGGCTCCATGTCTTGAAACAAGGAGGAGAGATCAAGACTAACCAAGCTCTTCATATTCGAAACTTCAACCGGAACCTGTCCACCAAAACCAGCATTTGACAGATTCAGGTATGCCAAATTGGTAAGATTCTGAAGCCCCTTTGGAATCGGAGCACCATTAAAGTTGTTGAAAGCCAAATTCAGCTTTCCCAGTTGTTGGAGGCCGAAAAGGCCGGTAGAGGTCTCGATCCCACCAGAAATCGTCTCGTTCTCCAGGTCCAAACCGATCACATATCCAGATTCATCACAATCCACCCCATTCCATTTGCAGCAGTCAACACTCTGGCTCCAATTCACCAGCTTCGAAGAGAAGCCTGAATCAAATATAAGGCTGTTATTCAACTGCAACAGCAACGATCTTTGATCGTCAAGGCATTGACCGGAAACCCGGACAAGATAGAAGATGTGGAACAAGGGTATGAAAAGAAGCCATGAAAGAAGTGGGCTTGTCATTGGAGTGAGTTAGAAGAAGCCGGTGAAGAGGTTGTGAAAGTATAATCCATCAAAACCGATATTTTTGGATTGAAAGCCGAGTTTGAAAGGTTTGGATTAAGGTGTGGGGAGACTTGAAAAGGATGGAGAAATGTATGAGGGAAGAATAGGTGGGATGGTCAGAGATGGAGATTTGAAGGTAAAACCATGGTGTTTTGTGTGTGTGTGTGTGTGTATCATGAAATGAGATTATTCAACGCGCTTAGTTTCGGCCCCCACATTAATTTATAGCTTTGGATTGACTTTTAGAGCTGCTCTTTTTTTATGTCACATACAATCAAACAAACGCTTGGACCATTTGCTTTGAATTGATGACATTCACACATGTAATTTTCATTATCTTCTTCTTCGTATACTACTTATACAAAAAAAAAAAAGTTGTGTGAGATGATCTCACGGATAATTTTCGTGAGACGAATCATTTTTACCCATTAACCCAATCAATTATCACAAATTTGTATGTGATGTATGAAATATGGGTTAGGGGCGATCCGTCTTACACAAAATGATCCGTGAGACGGTCTCACATAAGACCTACTCCTATTTATATATAAGAGAGAGAGAGGTTAGTGGGATTGGCTTCTTTCACTACTTGCTCTTTCTTAAAATGTATTGACCAATCATCATTTCTGTTGCCTTTGAAGAAAATGCTAACAAAGTGCGAAAATCAATAGGGATTGTAAAAAAGGAAGTTTAATTTTCAATTTTGATTAAAGCGATACCCGCCCCGTAATGATAGATATACTTTAAATTTCACACAAAGTAAGAAAACACATTCAATTTACTTAAAAAAAAAGATTTTTTTTATGTTTCATCTTTTGATTTTTAGTCTTCTCTGTTTAAATTTTTTCATTTTTTAGTCATCTGACCTACCACAGCAGGTAAATTTAATTTGAGATGAGTAAATAGGGGCATATTTGGTATAGTGCATGTAAATATGCTTTGGAATACGAAAACGACAATTATTTTGGGATAAATTTTAGTTGCTAAAACGTCATTTATTTTGGGACGGAGGTAGTATAAATTTTAACTTGTTATAACAAGTAAATTACAATTTTTTTAATTAAAAGTTATTTTTAACACTAAACATTTTTTTAATTGAGACTAAACTAATCTTTTTAATTAATATTGTGTATTCTTTATCTAAAATGTCTAAACTAATATTAATAATTAAAAAATAAACTTTTAGTTTTCTATGTTCATGATGTTTATATTATCTTAGTATTAATAATTAATAAAAATACTATAACCCATATATCGAGATGAAAAATGATATTTAATTACAATATTAACTTAGACATATTATATGACAAATATAAATTTCTAATTAAATTTTTGTAAAGTTTATAATTATTGTAAAAATAAATGAAAAATATGTAATAATAGACTATAAAAAAATGATAAATTTAGGCAAATATCTGTTGTTCTCAGATTTTTGTACTTCATCAAAACTTACAACTTTGTCTTGGCTCGAAGATTTATTATTCAGTTGTAATTTAAAATGTATCGAGAAACAATATGTGTTAATCATATTCATGTAATCGTAATTTAAAATATATATCTATAAAGTGTATGCACATCCAACATTACAATGTACTCATATTTTAAAAGGTAATCTAAAATTTAAAATCCATTTAAAAACACTTCCTACCATCCAACATTAGAATACAAGTCTTATAGTGACATTAATGTGATCTAAAATATTAAATATATATCTAGAAGATGCCTACTCATACATCACTCGCATAAACATTAATATTATTTTTTTGTAAAATTTGTACTTTAATTAAATTTCTTATATAATATGTCTAAAAATATTGTAATTATATATCATTTTTCATCTCGATATATGGCTTATAGTTTTTTTATTAATTATTAATATTAAAAAAATAATATATACATCCTCAACATAGAACAATAAAAGTTTATTTTCTAATTCTTAATATTAGTTTAAACATGTTAGATAAAGAATACACAATATTAATTAAAAAAAGGTAGTTTGGCCTCAATTTGAAAAGAAAAAAAATGTTTAGTGTTAAAAGTAACTTTTAATTAAAAATTTGTAATTTATTTACTATAACAGGTCAAAATTTGTAATTTACCCGCTATATTAGGTCAAAGGATTAAAAAATGATAAATTTTAAATATAGATGACTAAAAATCAAATGATGAAAGATAAATGATAAAAAATCTATGAAGTTAAAGTTAGACAACAATTTTTTTTTCCCTTATAAAAAAAATTGTAGCCGACAAACTTCCTAATACACCCTAATATATACATACCGATGACTTTTATGGGATGGAGGGACTATAATTGCAGCCATGATACAATGTTAAAAACAAATTAAATGAGACTGTAAAATGATTTAAATGAATATGCAGGGCAGTAGGTATTATGATCAAGAAGTTACTTTATTTAAAGAATAAATAAAACCTGTTATTTACACGTGTCTAATGAATGAATTTTGACAATTTTTTTTATGTATTTGGTGCATGGATCCATGCACCCGGGTTGACCAAATCAACGCATCCAAAAACATGCTTTCACGCGCCCCACACGCTTGGGTGGATGCACTCAAATCCACCTAAATTCGCTTCAGTTGTCATACATTTACGTTATGTTAGACATACATCTATGTAATGTTAGTTATACGTACTTTTGTGGCTTGATTTCAAATCTCTAGAACTTTAAGTTATACCTTCATAACTTTTAGTTATGTTGGAATACCTTTAGTTATATTAGTCATATATTTTAGCTATGTTAGTCATGTATATATATATATATACATATATTATGAGGTATGTCTAATATAATATAAAAGTATGTCTAATATAACCTAAAAATATGATCAATACTACGTAAATGTACATGTACAAAATGTGTCAAAGTTAGAGTTTTTTTTTTTTTAAGTTAAAGGTATGAAATTTGGGTATAAGGAAATTTTAATATAACATAAATGTATGTTCAACATAATATAAAAGTATGTTTAATATAACATAAATGTCATAACCAAATTCTAAAATCAAGCACGGAAGAAAATAAAAAAAATAAAAAGAAAAATGGGCTAGACGGCCCAAATCCGATTCGAGTGCACGAATAGAATATGGGATTCATGCATCCGATATACAAAAGAATTTTGTCATGAACTTGCAATTAGTAACCACCACTTTTCAATTGATTGATTAAGAAATATAAGAAATTAAGAGGGCATGGTGCTTAATATAAATTTGGTGAGGTTACCTAACGTTGAAAGTTGACCTGATTAAATAGTACTATAATTTTATTGTTTAGGTAAAATAATGAGAGTTCATAAAGCAAAAGCATGTGCAGTCTTCAAAATTGGGAGCATTAACAAACTTCATTTACTTTTAATCAACAATTATAATTAAAATCCTCTATTTCTGTACAAATATGATCAGTCTTTGGTCATTTTACTTAATACAATTTCATTCACTTTATCAGTCATTTTAAGATTGTCAAATTTTAATTTACCTTTATCTTCTTATTTCACACATATAATTACACATAGTAAATAAAATATATGATTACACACATTAAATACAATTCTCAACCTTCATTTAAGGATCATGCAAAAACATAGTGTCTTTCTAGAGACAATTGACTTAAAATTCGCTGATATTTTGTGGAAATTTCACTACTTTTCTGCACTTTTGTCAGTTAATATTCTTCCACTCCATAACCAGCAAAAAAAAAAAACATATATTTTCTTGCGTGAAAGAAATGGGTCAAAATTTCTCATTCAAAATCCTTAAGTGCTTTTTTTTTTTTTTTTGGCCACTCTCCATTTGCAAGGGATCATGCTACACGTTATTTGAAATAAACATGGTTCAAAAATTCTAACATTAGATATGTGCGCATATATAGTCTCAACCAAAATGGAAAAATAGGTATTTTTCAGTTGTTTGATTTATCTTATTAATTAAAAAGTAGGTTTCTTGTGACATAGTTTCACGAGTCTTGTTATATGAGACGTGTTGATTCATAACCTTGCACACTTAATAATTCATATAAGAATTTATGAGTAAAGGGCTTTGTCTATATTTCATGTGTGTCGTTAATCGAGTTAGTTTGTTATTTTGTATTGCTTAATGTTGTGATCATATATATATACATGTATATGATACTTTGAAGATTAATCTAGAATCATAGTTTTGAGCTCCTCTCTCTATCTTCTTCTTACATGAATTATTATGTTAATTAAATAGTACTCATGTAATTCTATAAGTTGAAAAAACTCAGTTCTTATGACAGCTATTGCAAGTTGCATGCACAATAATTAACTAAAATTGCAACTTTTCCTTAAAAAACAAATGTAAATATTGCTTTGAAGAAAAGTTAACTTTATCTTCCTTTTCTTTTATCCGCATGATTTTTTATTTATTTCTAATTGTGTTATATTACTCTTAATATAAGATTTCAGCTAAAATCATTTTTCTTTACTTAAATATACTAATAAATTTATCTTTATTCAATTTCTATATTACAAGTCAAACCCTAAAAGAAGTATTAATTAAATTAATATGCTGCATTTAGGTAGAAGAAAAAAACATTTTCTTTCTATATTTTTGATGTACTGTTGCTCAGGACAAAATTATGAAATAACAGCTACAATTATCACCTTGTTAACTAGGACTACAACTCACAAAAATATTAAATTCTTAAAATTTACATTACTAATTGTTTCATTACATGAATATAATTTTGAAACCAAATAGATGCGAAACATATCTGACCAAATGACCAATTCTCCCTACAAGACTAGCATGGAGTTTGTGAACTACAAATTAATAGCCGATCGAGATGAACAAACATTAAATTCGAGATTAACTGATGAAACTATGTTTAAGTTGTAAATAATAAAATTTTATTTCATTAAATTGTGTACGTAAAATGATCTCATATAAGTGTTTGTGTTATAGAAATTGTTCTTATTGGCTATAAACTAATGAGAAAAAAAAAAAACAAACATCAAATAGGTATTTGTAGTACCTCAAAGAGGTATTTACAAGGGTTAATTGTCAAAAAAATTACAAACATAATTTGTATTTTTGATTGATTTTTTTAATATTAGTAAATATAACATACTTTAATACTTTTTGCAATTTTAACTAATAAACAGATTTCAAGTATGTTTATTTTAATAATAACTTCCATCATTTCAAAATAACTATTATTTTGTATGTTAAGTCATCATTATATTTTGTAACCATGAGAGTTATTTTGAAAATAAGTATATTCAAAAACAATATGTCGGTTAAAATTACAAAGTTCATGATTTTTCTAGGCAATTAATCATATTCATAATTCCAATTAAGTTATAGTTTTTTTTTCCATATATTGAACATGAAAGACAAATTTTATTTAAGATAGGGGTTTATTGCGCACAGCCCCTTCAGTGTTTTCAGAATTCACATCAAAATACCCCTCTGTTAAAGAAATTGCATGAAAGACCCTTGTGATACTAACAATTTAGCGCGCGTGCCCCTAATTCTGTTGAGTGCCTTTCACGCGCTTTATATGCATTTTCTTTTATTTTATAAAATAAAATATTAATTTAATTTTAAAATATATATATATATTTTTTCAATCCATCTTATTTCTATATCCAGACACTTTCAATAATAATCAGGCCCAACATGCTTCCGTAAAATAAATAAATCCTTTGAAGTTCATACCTTTCTTTGACCAGAACAGCATCGGGTGAGATGGTTTGCAACACCATCAGCTGGAAGATTATTGCCCCCAAATCCTTTTACGAACAGCTCTTCACTGTTCAACTTCAACCCTCAGGGAAGATGATTTGCAAGTTATCCAACTCCTTCAGCAACTGCCTAGCACAACTTTGGTTCGTTTCCTATACCAGGTGTACAAGGTGATCCTTCCAATGGATAAACAGATCAAACAGAAACACGTTGAAGCAAAAGTCTCCTCTTTATTAAGAACTAAAATATATTTATTACATAATCTGTAATCTCCTTTTGGGAGGAGAATACTAGATCAGCCTCTTATAGAGATGGTTGTAACTCGTAAACACATAAAACTTAAAAACTCAGAAAACTTAAATTATTACAAAGATGATTTTATTTTGAAAAAAACTATGGAGAATTGTTGATGTCCTTAGCTTCCGTCTGCTTGCCTTATTTATAGATGGAAATCTGGACTTGAAGTGCGGATTCCAAACTTGCTTAAGCCAGTTGTCCACATTTTCTGAGTGGATCCACCACTGAGTTAGTGCTTGCCAGCTTTTTCTCCTCGTGACTTATCCCATGTGAAATTGTCGGGGAATCTGTTTTTTCCTCCCGTGACTTTCTCGCATGTGATGCTTGTGGGGCGTGACTCAGCCCATATTACCTCTGTCGGGGAATCTTAGAAATTTGGCCTTCGTGGTCCCCGCGGATAACTTTTCTTTTGGGTAGGCCCTTTGTCCTTGTCTGTCCCTCTCTCTCGTCAGTCGGGTTTGGGTCGAAACCCTTTCCCGAACTCGGGTTCTTTCTGCTCTGAACATGCTTGGCAGACATGATCTGTCCATCGGCCAATATGCGCCATGTTGCAGAATTTCCGGTAAGTCTTTTTGCTTGCCGGAAGCTTGTTTTCCCAAAGGATCCTTCTTTTGGTTTCAAAAAGGTCCTCTGCAAAGCTCGTCGTTGTTCTAGTCATGGAATTCAGCAGGAAATATCCATTTGCTGAATTATGAAAGAACTTGAATGGGTACTTGTCTTTGTCCATTTCTGTTAGACAAACCCATAGTCCCCATGCTCATCGGGTAGAAGCTTCGTCTTCTGTGAATGCTCCTACCAGAATTGGAGTATCCTCCGGAGCCGCCGTCTTGATGGTTTTCAAGGCGTTTCCGTCAGGTCTCCTCAGTTTGATGAAATGAAAGGCTTCATGGAAACCTTTCTTGGCTGGTTCTGGAGCTGCACTAAAGAAATACAATTCCAGAATATCATCTCTGGCCAAATGTGGATTATTGGCCCAAGTCTCGTGTACTGTTGTCCCAATCCATTTCGGAAGTTTCAAAATTTCTGGGAACCCTGGTGAGACGGTATAGATTGAAGCAAGAGCTCCAAAGTTATACCATTCTTGTACTTCGTTTGGATGACTTCCTGGTTTCATCCAAAGTCTTGGATACTTTCCAGAGATATCAATGATTGTTCTCTCTAGATGGATACCCCTCCTGGTAATCAGCTTCTCCCATTGTTTCTGGTAAACCTGCATAGGGGAAACTAAATTCTTGTCAGTTTGAACCTTAGTTTTGCCAATCTGTGGCCTAAGATTCAACTCTCCCTCTTTAACCCCAGAGGTGTTGGGTTGACTTGAAAACTTGGGTTTTGACACCGGAGCTTCAATATTTGTTCCAGTTGGTGCATCCTTAAGGAATGCATTATCTGCAGAACTCTTGGTTATGGTATTTGAATCCATAACAGTCGGGTTAGAGGCCCGCTCTCTTGTTTCCTTCTTTTGCACCGTTAGAGATGCAGCCTGAAGAATAGGCCCCTGTAGCACTGTGAACAAATGTTCATGTGCGTACTGACATGCTCGTATTTGATTAGAGACGGATCTCTGATCAGCTTGTTGAAGTCATCCAGCGACTTCTGCCTTGATACATAAAGCATCAAAACCTCGTTGTAGGCTCTCCAGATTATCCCTAAGATGCCTGACTCGTTTGAGGACCTCGTCAGTGACGTGTCCTTCCATCTCGTGTTAGGAAATCTGCAAGAATATTTTCATGATATTTCACAATGACAATATCATAATCATAATATTGACATTCAGCCTACCATCTAAGTATCCTAGCTTTTTCTGGTTTAGATTGAATTTTGTTTTTCAGAAAAGCTTTGACACTCAAATTATCAATCTTCAGGATGAACTTCTTGGTCAGTAAGAATAAAGGCCATTTTTTGAATGTCTTCCTAACTGCAAAGAATTCCTTCTCGTTGATATGCCATTTTGTTTCACTGTCTGGGAATAAACCGCTGCAGTATCTGCATGACATTTCTCTATTTGGTGTGGCCTTCATAAGGACTGCTGCCCACCAATGATCACTGACGTCTGTGTAGAGAACCAGTTCATCCTCATCCTGGGGTATAGCAAGTTTTGGAAGTTCTTGACAAACCTCCTTAAGTTGCTTAATCCCCTCTTGATGTTCATCTTCCCATTTGAATATTGCATCTTTTTTCAATAATGGGCTAAACACCTTCCTGTAGTGCGCCAGATTGTTTATAAACATATCGGTGAAGTTAACAACTCCAAGAAAACTTTGAAGTTGTTTCTTGTCTTTGAGGGTATCTGGAAATCCCTGAATCTTTTCCACAATATGACTTTGTAGGATGATTCCAGATTCGTCGATCTCAACTCCAAGGAATTCGATCTGTCTCGTAGCAATTACTGTCTTTTTCTCAGAAAGCACTAATCCTTCCTTGTGACAAACATCTGAAAATATCTCCAAATGCTTGAGATGCTCTTTCACGTTCTTGGATGCGATGAGTATATCATCGATGTATACGAACATGAAGCTGAAATAATCTTTAAAAGATTATCCATCCTTCTCTGGTATATTTGGGGAGCGTTTGTCAATCCCATGGGCATCACGTAACAGATATAATGTCCTTGTGATGTGGAGAAAGCTGTAAACTTCTTGCTTTCTTTCTCCATCATAATCTGGTAGAATCCAGACTTGCAATTGAATTTAGAGAATACATTGGTACCTTTGATGCTGTTGACTATGTGTTCTCTACTCAGGATGTAGTATTCATCGAACTCCAAGATGTCATTAATTACTTTGTAATTAATAACAAGTATTGGCTTTCCTCACTTGATTTCTCCATGATTCCTAACAAGGAATCCCAGTGCTGCTGTATGGAGAGACTCCTGGTGAGATCAGCTTAAGGTCCAGATGTTCCTTAAGTATCTTCTGCATATCCTCACGATCCGCTTGGTTCATAAAGATTGGCTTGTATCTTACGAACTCTTGTTCCTTTCCGGATTTAACCTTCACGGATATCTTGAGCTCGTTCTTGTTCCACCATGCTAAAGGATTTTCATTGTAATTCCTGTGGATCTTCTTTTTGACATCTTCGACTGAAATCTGTTCATCTATAGAAATCTCACTTGATGTCGATGAATCTTCCAATAGGCATATTACTTCCGCAATTACTATTGGAGGAACTTCTTCTTCTCCTTGTACCCTAAATGAATACAAGTGATTATCCCACACTTTGATCCCTGGTTTGGTATGCCCAAACTGTTGGTAGGATAATAGTGCATTGTCAAATCTCCTTCTATTCGCCATTTTTGGATTTCGAAGTTTGGCTTCATTATCACCACGCTTGCTGCGAAAAGTGATAGGCATTTTTCTGTAGAATGCCTCTCGTAATCTTTGGACAATAATCTTATGATCATATAGTGTTGTGAAAATAAGCCTTCTTGTCTCATTTTCCTGTGTAAAGCGCTTGAATGTTTGTAGGAAATTGTTACCTAGCAATACATCTGCGCCTGTATCATGGAAATAGATTGGTGGCGTCATGACTTTGTACCATGGGGTACCACCTGCTCCTCCGATCATTATTTTCGCTTGCTTGATTCCTTGGTTAAGGATAAGAATCCTTTTAGAGAAATCCCTTCCTGCGATAGCTGGTAGATCTTCTCCAATTTCTTTAGGGAAAACCTCTTGCTTTGCAGTACATATCCCAGTGCCTGAATCGAGGCGGCGAAATACTCGGCCTTGTATTCCTCATATATCATTCCGATAGAAATGTATATGGAGAATGGACTAGTGGTCATCTGATTCTGTATCTTTTATTGGCCACTGTGAACTCCATTTCATCTTGTAATCTCTCCCAAGGTTTATGATCCTCAAGAAACTCGATCCCAAGTATCAGTTGATCTGAGATTCTTCCTGCAACTCCTTTGATAGTCAATTCCATTTCACCTATTTTTAGGGCTCCTTGAAATCTTCCGACTATTAGTTGTTGAAGGTAATATAGGGCATTACATGGGAGTGTATTTTCTCCTTGGGTAATGTCAAATATTACTTCAACTCCTCTCCATCCTTCCGGGCACTTCAACTCTCCTTGTGTTTTGAAAACATCTGGGATTTGCTGAATTGTACTTGGTCTCTTTTCTTCCCAACGGCTGCTACTCATTAGCCTGTCTTGTTGGAAAGACATCCGTCTATGCTCAATTCTGAGACTCTGGCTCTTGTTGAAGACGGGTTGATCTTGGATCCACATGTCGATCTCCTTTATGGTAGGAGATTGTATGAGTTCTGGTAGAACCACCCTGGTGAAGTCCTCAAAGATTCTTGGAACTTCGATGAATTCCTTTCTCAAGAATACATCTGAGTGATGTGTATTCGAAAAAGCGTAGGAAATCTTGTATGTGATCGAGTAGGGTCTGTTCCCTTCTTTCATCAAATCATTTCGTTTGAAATCTTGATGAAGGGTTAAGACTCGGTTGAAATCTCGATCTCCTAGATTGTATGCAATCATTGGATAGACATCGAATGCTAATTTTCCTGCACACAAATTTCCTGTAATAGCCCCAAGGTATGATTCCTTGAGATTTGAGATTCGCTTGTCACATATTGCGAGGTTAAGCGGCGAATCAACTCCTTCTTTAAAGGTTGCTTTAATAACAACTCATATGGCTCCAATGTGAATCCATGAGAGTGTATTTGCAACTTCTCTTTTGACTCTACTTTTGATCTCCTGTATCTCTTAGTATAGGATCAATTACATCTCGATCAGGTTACCAGTGAATTCCATCGGGATGATAAATTTTCCGGTAGTTACTCTGTGGATAATCTGGTGTTTTCTACTGCGAAAACCAATCTTATCCAATGTTTTTTCCATAGCTCCAATGGTAAAACCATCGTACATCTGGAGCTTTGGATCTTCTTTCATAATCCTCATTAGAGTCTTATAAGACACCGTAGTGTGGGAGAGGTATCCTGACATATCCTCTCTCACCGACGTCACCGTTGATTGAAGAATTTCTTCTTCACTCTGATTCTGAGCTGGATTCACTTTCATCCTCAGAAGAGATCTCTTCTTCATAGATGCTTTCATCTGAGGGTAGATCCTCAAATTGATACACCTGTATGAGATCTTGATAGTAGACAGTTTCTTCGAGTTCGGGTGTTACCTCGAACTGTCTAATATCTCGTTTCTGGTTTTCTGGGCAGTCTGTTGAGATATGCCCTCTTACTCCGCCTGTCCAGCAATTACAATCTTTAAAACTTTCATTAGCTCTGGTGTGAGCTCGTCTGAAAGTCCTTCTTTCTCGGGTTCTGCTAGAACTTCCTTGATCAGAGCTTGTAAAAACTCTTCTCCTGTTTGGCGTTGGTCTTTGTCTAGATTTATAGCTTCGGGCCTTTTGTTTCGACCAAACTCTTCTTGGTCTCCATGAAGACCAACGATTGCCTCTCTTGGTGTTGCTTCCACGGTGGTATGGATGGCTTCGTTGTTTCTGCCTCTTATGCCTCCATGGTTGACCTCCAACGACTGTTGGAATGTCATTTTCTTCACAACATAAGGGAACCGTTTTATTGATTCCTCTTAGTCTCTTGTAGTTCTTGTAGAGTGTTGCTTGATGACACCATTCTGATAACTTGGCTTTTAGGAAAGACATCCTTTTAGCCACCGTATCTAGGTCATCTGCACTCTTGTATTCCCTGATCAGTATTTCTCTCAAGGGACTTGGTATCTTCGCAAAGAATAATTACGAAGCTTCTCTGTCATCCACCTTGGACTTCCATCGGTACTCGGTGAATAACTTGATGTATTCGTCAATATGACAAATATCATGTAACTCGAGGCTATAGAGGGCTTGTTTATATCTTTTTTTTTTTCTTCTTTAATCCCCTCAAAGTAGTCTATGCCGATAAAATGGATTTTGAATAATTTGGCCATATTATCGACAATTTCTTTCAATGACTCACCAGTTGTAACGTTATTTTTCATCTCTGGTGCTGTTATATCCCATGCAATCTTTACGGATCCTTCCAGACTCATCTCAAGTAGTAAGATGAATCCTTTTTTCATAAGATCGAGGGTTCCTGCTGCAATCCTCATAGCCGATGTCCAATCATCGATAAGGATTTCACGATTCTTGAAATCTGGGATGTCCAGATTTAGCATCAACCCATACGGATGTATTGGGTCTAGTTGTGATTTTCCATAAGACGTGTTGAAAAGATTCGGCCTTTTGGATCATGGTCGTGTTCCTATAACAACGATAGGATCACTTCTTCTGATGAAATCCCTTGCGTGTGGCATCTGTTCGTCCACATGATGTGATCCGGAACTTTCTGCTACGTTGGGATTGACTGGTGATCTCTACTGTGGATCACGGGTGACCAAGGCAGATTCATCTCCTGCATTCATCTTTAGATCCACAATTCCTAATCCTGCAAAGGATTCGGTTAGGTCATGTAGATCCTGCAAATTTATCCTCTCGAAATCCATTACTTGTTTGTAACGGATTTTCCTCTGATGATGGCAATGAGTTTTTCATCATCGGTCATTTGTCAGTACAACTTCAGTTGGTTTCCCATCTTGGTGTAAGTAGGGAACTATTCCGAAATTTATACGTCTCCATTCTCCAGATGAACTTGGTCGGTTCTCCAGATTCTTGACTCTTTTTTGAATATCATGAATGATTTCAAGAGTCTCTTTTTGATGTTTTATCATCGTCTCCATTTGGCTCTGGATCTGATGAACTTGTGTGGGTAGGTGATTATGGCGGTTGTCATAACTCTGCACCGTCTTCTGATTTCTCTAAGATCTGTAGAAATCTTAGAGGTATCTGGAAGTATCTCCTTCCACTTCAGGTCTTCCATCAGAAATTATGGAACCGATGGTCATCCGTCTAGTGGTCAGTAAGATCATCCTGTATCATCCGGTTAACCCTAAGGAATCCCGTATAATACTCTACTTGTTTATTGCACTGCCTCAGCGCTTCTGCATCGGCTCCTGCCATTTGTCTTTGGGCATATTGGTTGTTTCAATATGTCACCTTATGTAAATGCTCTCGAGCATTTATCGTCAAAATTTGACGATATTTCCTGTAAGATTTACATCTTGGACATATGTCCAGATCCATTCTTTTCTCGGGTAATTCTCCTCACCAATTGTGAATTACAGATAAATAATATAATAAATATAAATTTAGTTCTTAATAAAACTTGGCTCTGATACCATTTTCAAGGATCGGTTCCGAGGCGATACGTGGCGTTGTTAGACCTATCAAGTCTGTCCTGACCTGTAAACAGATCAAGCGTACGACTAGCAATGTTTCCAACCTATATATCATTTTCAGGTTTGTAGGATCAAGAAATAACATGGATTGAATAAATTGAAAAATTTTGGCTTGGAAATAGCAAAAGAGCTCTGGAAATAGCAATTTCTCATCCAAAATAGTCCAAAATCACACCTAAGGCACGTGTCTGACCATCTACAATTTTGGGGTGTTTCGTGCCGAATTTTTAGAATCACAGGTGTCTGTGCCGCAATTTTTGTAACATAAGGGGGTCCGATGCAAATTTATCATATCACAAGGGGGTCTTTAGGATTAAACCCTTTAAGATAGTTATAAATAAGCAAATAAGATGACAATCTCCTCATGCTCTTCTTTGGGAACAAAACTTATATGCACCTAGGGTACGGATCCAAGATCCGTGCCCTTGACCCGACCCGGCGCGTGGGCCGCATCCACTCCAGCCCCCACCTGATCTGGTGTGCGCCCACGCACACCATATTTCACACTATGTGATTCAGTGATAGATGTTATATATGTACTCTATAGGTGTTATATATGTACTCTGTAGGTGTTATAGTTATATTATATAATTCAGTGATAGGTGTTATAGTTATACTCTATAGGTGTTATATAAATAATCCTTAGGTGTTACATATATGTTCTTGAGGTATCACATATATAGAAGATTTCATATTATGTGATTCAATGATAGGTGTTATATGTATACTGTATATGAGTTATATATACTCTTTAGGTGCTATATGTATGTTTTTGAGGTATCACATATAAAGAATATTTTATATTATGTGAGTGAATGATAGGTGTCATATATATACTCTATAAGTGTTATATGTATGTTCTTTAGGTGTTATAATATTTTCATAACACCTGAAGGAACTGTGTTTCTTATATATCATAGATGGATGTAATTTTATATCACCTATAGAGTATCTTTGTAATACCTTTAAAATATTTTCATAACATCTGAAGGAATTGTATTTATACATATTCTTTAGGTGTTATATATATACACTTTCGGTGTTACATGTATGTTCTTAAGGTATCACATATATAAATTTCATAGTATGTGATTCAGTGACACATGTAATATATATATACTATAAGTGTTATATATATACTCTTTAGGTGTTACATATATGTTATTTAGGTGTTGGTGTGGATCCTGTCAACTCATTATCTTCGAAAATTAAGTTTTGCAAGTTAGTCATCTTCCCAATCACAACAAGGATGTAATCTCTGTTTCTACATCCAAATGCAATGAAATTCTGAACAACAAAAATCAGTAACAAATGATCTATTAAACACAATTAATACATTAATTAACATGATTATCCATTCTTAATTACAACTATATATAAGTGGATCATACTCTAATTAACTACACTCAACCACAAGCAAGTATGGAGGAAGAAAGCAGCAACAACAAGTTAACCTAGATGGGCAAGACAAATCAGTGAGAAAATGAAGACTATTTTTTTATGATCTAGAGAGAGCGATGAAAAGTGGGGAAGGGGCAACAGAAAAAGAAGAAATTTTAGGGGAAAAGTTGAGGAGAGTGGGGAAAATGGGGGACAAACCACTCTGGTGGCTTCCTTTTGGAGACCTTATCAAGAATTACAATTGTGCTACCCTTTCCCAACTCTATCAAATGCACCACATCCCTCTTCCCCGTTTCCACCGCCACCACAACACTGCCCTTGATCCTTCGCCTGTTCACATTGCCTCAACTTTCTTTGTTTTGGCTCCATCGAGGATTGTTAGTATCGCCCATGGAAGAGAGAAGAAGAAGAAGAAGATTAGGGTTTTTGAAAAAAAAAAAAAAAAAAGGAAGAGAGAAGATGCTCAGAGAAGAAAGAAAGAAATGAGAAAAAATTAATATATATATATATAAATCCATTTTGTAACCGAGTCGGGTCGAAGCGGGCTGTGGGGCACGGATCCCCAGGTGCACATAAGTACTTCTCCTTCTTTGGTCTTCCTCTCCGATCTCCCTATGCTCTTTATAATTCCATCATAAGCTGAAAATAAATAAATTACTTATTAAATCGTATACATATACTGCAATTACCATTTATTAACAACGAGTGATGGAAACAAAATATTACTCCCTCCGTCCCGGCCTAATTTGCCTACTTGTCATTTTTGTTTGTCTCATTCTAATTTGTCAACCCCATAAATGGGAAAAGAAAATTTTTCTCCTTATAGATTTCAATTGACTGTGCAGCTATTATTTAATGTGTCGGTTAAATTAAACAGAGACTTGGACCATTTACTTTGAATTTGTGATCCTTAATAAGTGAATTTTTCCCAGCTCTTGTATAGTTGTATTTGTGTGTACAAAGATGGAATAATAAAAAAATATACATTAATTTTTTAATTACTTCGTGTAAAAAATTTATACATAAGAATGTTGTGAAGAAATTACAATTTTCAAAGTTCTAGTAACGAACTATAAAAATTAAAAATTCATTGAAATTCTGAGCTATTGTTTTTGTTTATTTTCAACATAGCCATACATATATACATATTAACTATAACTTAGACCTATATTATGTGTGCCTATATACAACTTTTAATAAACAAAAATACATGGTTCCACCTACCACAAATGAACATGAGTTGTTATCGTTCATGCATTTATCTAATATGAATGAAGATGCTCAAATATATCACAAATGAACATGAGTTGAGTTGTTATCGTTCATACATTTATCTAATATGAATAACAATGCTCAAATATATCGAAGGACAGATAAATTGGGTTTTAATTGTAAAAATAGCAAAAGCTCTGGCGATAAATTTAAGGAAATTAATTGATACTGGAATAAGCCTGAATACAAAAGAATAGTTTCAACACAAATCATACATATTTTGAGTTGACGAACAAGTTATTTTCAAACTCAAAACATGTTATTATCAAAGAGGATGGACAAGATCTTAACATTCAATTTAACTTCTACTCATCAATCAGTAGTGTCACAAAACTTCATACTACTAATCCTGAACTGAAAGTATATCTATATAACTTGTACTCAATTTCCCTTCCACCACATAATACAACTAGTCAAGCAAAGAACAGTGTATAAAAACAGAGACAATTAAGTCGACTTGGCTTTTATTTCAGCCATAGTTTAGTTATAAGGTATGTCCATTGAATTATCCAAAGTCGAGAGCTATGTTTTTGTTCGACATCACGTCAGAAGCAATCCTAACAAGATCATGATAATAAACAGTTTCAAAAGGCATACTCAAAGTGAAGAATCACATGTTCTGTGTATATGAATCTAGATAAGTTTCATCATCAAATAACATAATTCCACCAAATAGCAGCTCCCAGGTTAACTACCGAAAACGATACCAACTGTGAGCATACATATCAAAAACACAATCATAATCAGATAATGAAAACGACATTGCAATTAACCCAGAGAGAGACGGATATTGACGAAAAAACCGATTGATTAAAAGTCGATCTAAGAAATGTAGTTCCAAGGAGTATCCATAACGAACCATTACATATCAAAATTCACGGAAAAAGAAAACAGGATAAAGAAAGCGAGAACCCTAGATCTGCGACGCCGGAAATAGGGGAGACTACTTGGAACGCTGCCTCATCTTTCGGCGCTTCCTCTTCAACCTCCTCATACGCTTCTTCTTCCACTGTAAACATAAATCAGATGAATTGTAAATAATAGCAATGAAGTCACAATTGAATAAGAATGAGGGATTGATACAAACTATATTTACCTTGGCTCTCATCGCGGAAAGAGAACTTCGATGAAGAAACGCCTCGCTTTTTCGAACTGTAGAAATGAAATCCGAAACGGAAGTGGTGGTGAGAATGAATAAAACCCTAGGGTTTGCTAGTGTATATATATATAGCAGTGCTTTCTCTTTGCTTAATGGGCCTTGTATATTTGGGCCGCGTAGCATTATAATGTTCGTTGAAGTTAAAATTTAGTGAATTCTGATTCTAATAAACAAGTAAACAAACGTGAAAAAACAATAACAAAGAAAATAAATATTTGATTTCAAAAACTTGTGAAGTTTGTAAACTTACGAATTTCTGTATTTTTTTTTTCTTCTAGTTACAATCATCAAGTCTTAAATAAAGATAGACAGAAATAAGAATGAGTCTTAATTCACACTGATCCATGAATAAAAATGATCGTCTCACGGAAATTATCCATGAAACAGTCTCACTCAAGTTTTTGTGGAAAAATAATACTAGAAATAAATAGATAACATATCAAATTAAGAATAGATGTGTATATATACACCACAACAATGATTTTAAACAGAAATTAATAATTAGAAATAATTTTATTAATCTATCTATATATATATATATAAAAGCAGGATATTCTGCCAAAAATAACTGCAATAAATTATCTACCTATTAAATAATTACTATTTTAAGAAACCTATTAATTGCTTTCATATTATATTTATTGTAAGAAATTAAATACAAATAAATAAATACAAATAAACATATTTATTGTATTTTAAGAAACTCAATACAAATAAAAATAAATAGACATATTTATTGTATTTTAAGAAATCCAATACAAATAAATAAATATTTAATTTAAGAAATCAGTTATGATACTCAATTTAGAATTTATTGTATAGAAATTTCAAATAAAAAAAATAAATAGATAAATAAGATGAAATAAGGGATTATATATTTATTATCTCTTATCTTATTTTTAAGTATTTATTTTAAAGGGTAAATTACAAAAAAAACAACTCTACCTATCGACTTTTTTCAAATTGCAACCTAATCTTTTTTTTTCAGATTGCCACCCAGTTTTTTTGTGGTTTTGTCGATTGCAAATTTTCCAGCGAAATGGAGATTAATTTGTTCACTTTGCAACCTAAACTTTGCTGTTTTTTTTTTATTTATCTAATTGCAACCTGAACTTTGTGTTTTTATCAGATTGCAGCCAAGAATGAAAATTTCGATTCTGGTGGAAATATAGGTAACTTAAATTCACGGAAATATCGTGAAAATGTCGATATTGATGGAAATATGGGTACATATATTTATTATTATCTTTCTATATTTACCACTATATTCCGATATTTTCTAGATATTTATTGATATCCATCGATTTTTTACCGATGTTACATATATTTCACCAATTTTGACCAATATTTCCTTGATATTTATTTTATGAATATCGATCACACTTATATAATATAAATGTCACACTCTTATATATAACATAAAGGTATCAGTGTGAAGAGGAAAAAAAATCATGACTTGCGATTGGACAAAAAAATTAAAGTTTGGGTTGCAATTGGATTAAGAGAAAAAGTTTGGGTTGTAGAGTGAAAAAAATTAATTCATTTGCAAGAAAAATGACCGGAAATTTTGCAATCGCTAAAACCACAAGAAGACTGGATGGCAATCTTAAAAAAAACAAATTAGGTTGCAATTTTTAAAAAGTCGATAGCTGGGGTTGTTTTTTTGTAATTTACCCTATTTTAAATCAATTTTAAATATATAATATATATCATCAATCATTATTTAATGATCTTAAATTTAATATTCATATAAAATTTATCAAACTGAAATATGGAAATGTATGTGTGTGGGCTTCAATGATTTTTCATTTTTAAACGTTTTTATGATATATAGTATTAATTTATTGTAAATTGATATTGAAATGTAGAAATAAAAAAAAAAAATAGAGTGACACTTGTGTGCCCCGGGGCATGGTGTCCCCAAATTAATCATCATATTGGTGTTAAATACATACTCTACAGGTAACATGTGTATACTCTTCAGGTATCACATGTATACTATTATATAAATATGATACATGTAGAATATATGTATAATACCAAAAAACATAACATCTATAGAGTATATATATAACACCTGAAGAGCACATATATAACACCTAGATCTATGTCCCTATGTACCCCAGGGGTAGATAAGTTTTTGCCAAAAAAATATTATAGGTGTACCTAATAGATTACACATATAAAACATATCAAATAGAATAAATTAGATTAAAGTTATTATTGCAAGTTAACCAACTTATTCATTTGAAATATACAAATATTTTATTTTATCTTTCTTATTTTATATGTATTTGTTGTTAAATTTTATTTATATTTATATTCTGATTAATTGAGGTGGCATAAGGGATTGGACAGAGGTAATTTTTCTGTTTTTTCACAAATTAAAATTTCATCATTCTTAGTCCCTAATATATTGACTTATCAATCTTATAATTATTATTCATATTTTTTTAATTCAAAATGTGTAGATTAAGTCCAATTTTGAATTGTTTCATTTAAATAGATAGTAAGAGAGATTTTCATGTATTTGATAAGTTGATATAATTTTTTATTTGATTTAGAATAAATGAGTTATATGTGGCGTTGAACCAAAAAAATTTATTAAAATACGTGTGTATTTATAGTTATAAATGCAAATAAAATATAAATTTATTTATCTCAGTACTTAAATCATAACGTTTCTAATACATATAACTTATTTTAGATATTAAATTTATTTTTTAAAATTTCACTACCCATGTAATATTCTGACACGATTTTTTTTTTTATTTGTTTGTTCAATCCATAGGTTAATATACTACTTTATATATATTTCAAATTTCTAATATTTTCGAATATAATTATTTATAATGGCATAAATTTAAAGTTAAAATATCTAGCTTTATACTAATACAAATTAAAAAAGTATCAATATATTTTTCTTAAAATAATAATCATTACATTTTATATGTTATTATATTTGTTTAATAATTATATATATAACATGTTGTGCAACGCACGGGTACACTACTAGTTATTTAAAGCAAACAAATATTAACGAAACATTTATTTAAAAATAATTTTATTAAATCTTTTTTGATACTATATTTATACAAACATTCACTTCTCTCGCACCTTTATGAGAATTGGAGGTACCAGTTTTGGAGAAAGCAGAACCAAATCGTGCTCTTGTAGACTTGCAACATGTCGGCGATGGATTTATGGCTATTTATGAAGTATGGTATAATTGGAGGAGATGGTGAATCATAGTTCAAACGAAGATGAAGTGAGAGTGATCAATGGGCGGCGGCGGCGGCGGTGGTGGTGGCGAATGCGTCGACGTGACTGCGGCGGCGAGGCAATGAAGGTAAAGTTCGGTGTCTCTTCTCTTTGTTTATATTTTAGATGTATATAAATATCGGAAGAAGTAATTGAAATTTCTATAAGAGAAGAGATTTAGTGAATGAATTGTTTATCGTACCTGAGGTTACTGAATCAATGTCCGGCAAGGATGAGGTCCAGAAATTTATCCGTTTTATCGTTGAAATGTTGCCTCCAATTGTCGCAGAACACAAGTGAAGCAAAAAACAATGTTATTCCAACCACATATCCCCAACCGACGAATACGAATTTCAAATCGAAATGCATCTTATGCAAGCTTGGTGCTGCCTTTTCCTCTGTTCCATTAGATTCACAGCTTATGTTCAGAGGAAATCCGCAGAGCCCTGAGTTTCGTGCATAGCTTTCTTCAGAAAAGGTTTGTAGTTGGGAGCCACTTGGGATTCTTCCGACTAGCTTATTGGATGATAAATTCAAGAAAGATAGGAAGGTAAGACTCGCGAGGTCTTTTGGAATCTCCCCTGTTAGCTGGTTCGTCGAAAGATTCAGTGATCCAAGCTGACTCAAATTTCCTATTGACTCTAAATTGCAGTGAAAGCATTGTGTGATAGGTTGAGGATATACAATAAGCTGAGTTCTCCGACCGTTTCAGGTATCACGCCACTAAAATTGTTGCTTGATAAGTCGATAGCTGTAAAGACAGTCAAAATCTTGACAAGCTCCATTTCCAGTCCTTTGAGGGTAACTGTCACAGCATCCTGGTAGTAGAGGTTATTCAGATTAAGAACATTGAAGTGTATATGGCTGCCTCCAACTTGTGTATCATTGTGTTGCACCATCCCTTTCCAATTTTGCATGATCTTTGGAGGTAGTTCGCCATTGAAGTTGTTGGAAGCTATATCAATGATTTGAAGATTTAGCCAGCTCCCGTTGACCCTAGAACAGGTGACTTCCCCATGGAATTTGTTGTTGCGCAGAACAAGAACACGCAGACTGGAAGAACTTTTCAGACTGCATGGGAATGTATCATTGATCTTGTTGTTTCCAGCATTCATGACTTCTAAAGATTTGCACTTGGCCAAGGATGCTGGGAATTTCCCTTCTAGGTTGTTATTACTGAGGTCCAAACTTTTGAGACTACAGTTCACAGAAACTGTATCTGTTATATGGCCACTCAAATTGTTTCTCCTCAGATTCAACACTCCAAGACTAGAACTATTTCCTACTAGGCATGGTGGTATAGCACCACTCAGGTTATTGACAGACAGGTCCAGAACTTGAAGGTACATTGCATCGCAAAAGGATGTAGGAATCGTTCCAATAAAGCTATTGTTTGCAAGAGATAAAAATGTTAGATAGAAACTGGAGTTCACAATTGTAACTGGAATGGGCTGTTCAAAATTATTGCTCAAGTAATCCACATAGATAGCAGATGTCGGGAGCAGTGGAACCTCACCATTGAGTCTGTTTGAGTGTAGATCTAATACACTAAGAAAAGGAGACATTTTGACAGGCTTTTGAAGATCTACCAGGAGATTATGTGAAAGATTCAAATGTAAGAGCGATCTACCTCCAATATTCCAAATCCAACTAGGTATTTCTCCCTCAATATAATTTGTTGAGAGGTCCAGAAAAATCAGTTTGGATTGGTTTGCCAGATTAGGAAAGTTGTACAAGTTGCAAGAAGCTAGATTCAACCTGTGTAACTGGGGAAACTGGGGCAGATTTGAATTACTGCTGGTTGTGTCAACTGACAAGTTGTTGTACCCTATCTCGAGTCTTGCAAGGTTATGAAGCCTTTCAATCATTTCCAGCTTCACAGTGCCACTAAAGATGTTCGAAGAGAGAGAGAGCACATTGAGTTGTTCAAGTTTGAAGAAGGACTCTGGAATAGAACCTTCAAGCCGGTTACCGCTCAAATCTAATGTATCCAGATTAGAAGCATTTGATGGGGAGAAATCATCTATCTGGCCACTAAACTTGTTGTTGGAAAGCAGAAGTTTCTCCAGTGAAGGTAGCCGAAAGAAAGACTGGGGAATGCTCCCATTCAGAAAATTGTATGCTAAATTCAAATTAGCAAGGCTGGGTAGGCCATCAAAATGGTTGGAAGACAGGGAACCTGTGAGTAAATTATGGCTGAGGTCAAAATAAGTAAGTTTCTTGGACATGGAAAAAGGTGGTATTGAACCAGTGAAAAAATTATATGAGAAATCCATGTACTGAAGTTCTGTTAGATTGGCTATGGAAAATGGAATAGTCCCAGTGAAGTTGCAATTAGAAAGGTCTATCTTGGACAACATTCGAAGATTGCTAATGGAATCGGGCAATGAACCCGAGAAGTTAGTGTAGCTAAGCACCATTGTCCTAAAAGAACTACTCAAAGGAAAGGTGGGTATGGTACCAGTGAGTAACCCATTGTTGGACAAATCTAGAGTGTGTAGAGTAGATACCTTAAACACCGTTTCTGGAAAGGGACCATGCAGAAAGCAATTGCTGAGAATCAGGGTTGTCAATTTCGAGAATTCTCCAAAGAAATTGGGTACCGTTGTTGACATCATGTTCCCTTCAAGACGTAGAACTTCCAATGAATGAAGGCTTGAAAGTGAAGAATCAAGAGGACCTGATAGACCACAATAACGCAGGCTCAAGGTCGTTAAATTGGATAATGAAGACGACAATGCTTGACACCAGTCACTTCTTTGAGCTGAAATATTCACATAATCAAAATGAAGTTCTCTAAGACCAGCAAGATTCTGAACAAGCATCTGCAAATTTGGATTCTCAAGTTTTAGAGGCTCCATGTCTTGAAACAAGGAGGAGAGATCAAGACTAACCAAGCTCTTCATATTCGAAACTTCAACCGGAACCTGTCCACCAAAACCAGCATTTGACAGATTCAGGTATGCCAAATTGGTAAGATTCTGAAGCCCCTTTGGAATCGGAGCACCATTAAAGTTGTTGAAAGCCAAATTTAGCTTTTCCAGTTGTTGGAGGCCGAAAAGGCCGGTCGAGCTCTCGATCCCACTGGAAATTGTCTCGTTCTCCAGGTCCAAACCGATCACATATCCAGAGGCATCACAATACACCCCATTCCATTTGCAGCAGTCAATAGTCTGGCTCCAATTCACCAGCTTCGAAGAGAAGCCTGAATCAAATTCAAGGTTGTTCTTCAACTGCAGCAATAACAACCTCTGATCATCGAGGCACTGTCCGGAAACATGAAATACATGGGAGACTCGGAACAAGGATAGCAAAAGAAGACATGAAAATATATGAATTCTCATTGGACTGACTGAGTTGCAATAACCAACCGTAAACCTATGAAGTGAAAAAGATTGTGAAGATATAGTCCATAACTAAACCCTTGGGACCTTTTTATTCAAAGCCAACCCAAAAAAACTTTTGATTTTGACCTGCGGAGACTTGAGGGTACTCTGATGATGTAGAAAGTATTCACTACGTTCACTATTTTCATTGAATTATAGATTTCAATTGAAACTGCAGCTACTATTTAATTTCAGTGGAATCAAACGAAGACTTGGACCATTTACTTTGAATTGGTGACACACATACAGTGGCGGAGCCAAGGGGGGAGCACATGAAAAAAAAAATTATATAATTACTATTTTACCTCTAACTAAATTAACTAATTACAATACAGTCACTATAAATATATTTACTGTGCAATTTGCAAAAGCCCTTTCCCACGTTTTCATCTCTCTCCCCTGCCTCATTCTTCCCTTGCAGCCGTGCCACTGCTACGCCAATCAGGTTAGTTTTTTTTTTCCTTCTCTTTTATATTATATATAATTATACTTATTAAAGTTTTAATATCATATTCATTTGATGACTACTATTAGTTGGTTAATGTAATTTTATTTGTTTATAAATTAGGGTTTGTGCATTTTCATAAATGTGTATGAAATGTATTTATTTATGACATTTGTGTTGTGATTTCAATGAGTTCATGATGTGGGTTGATGTTGTAGTTGTTAATTTCTTATAAAATTGAAGTTATTTCATATATTGTATTCTTATAATTTACTATTAATTTAATTAGGAATGAAGAACAAAACAAAAGGAATGGAGAAACAATCCAATCTTCGACACATGTCAAAAATAAATTGCGAAATAGTATGGGTGATCAATTATTGAATGATTGTTTGGTCACTTTAATTGAGAAAGATGTGTTCTTAAAAATTTCTGATGATGATAATGTGGTGGATCGCTTCCAAAAAATGAAGACTCGAAGGATCAAATTGTAGTTTGTAATTATAATTTTTAGTTGTATGGTTTGTAATTGTATTTGCATATTTTAGTCGAACAACTTTTACGTATAATGTTTCTCTATCATATATTTATTTATTTGTTCGTATCCCCATCATCCAAATCCTGGATCCACCATTGCACACATAAGTAAATTTTCCTGTTTCTTGTATAGTTGTAATTGCGCATACATATTCATAGGATGAAATAATGAATGTACATGAACCTTTTTTACAACTTACATGTAAGAAATTGCATAAATTGGTATACTGTGAAGCAATTACAAATTTGTAGAAGTTCAATTACGAATTATGAACACTAAAAAATCATAATTACATTACAAAATCATGAAATTCTGTGATTTTGTTTTGGTTTTTTTAATTAGAATAGGTAAATATATAAATATATAAGAGTAGCACAATGAAACAAGAGTCAATGTTGTTCATGTTCATTTATTTATCATCTGAAATGCGCTCATATTCATTTGTTTAATATAAAGTCATGCTCAGAAGTAGAGGTGTCAAAATGGGTTGGTGGGACGGGTCAGTCCACAACCCACCTAGACCCACCATTTGACGAGATGGGGTGGGCTTATTATGTGGCGGGCCTCCAAATCCCAACCCAATCCACCTGTGGGTTGTGGGTTGGACGGGCTAACCAACCTTTTTGTTGTTGCTCGTCGCCGATCATCGCTCTTCTACTGCCTATAGAGATGTTGCTAGGTTGCTGCTCTTTCACACTGTCCACCGCCGCTCTTACGCCGCCGTCGACCCCCCATCGTCGCACCATCATCCGCCACCCGTAGTCACGCTCATCCGCCACCCGTAGTCACGCTCAGAGATTGGAGATAGAGGGTGCTGCTCTTTCACAGTCGTCCACAGCCGCTCTTACGCCGCCGTCCGCCACCCCATCGTCGTGCTGCAATCTGCCACCCCGTCGTCACACTTTAGAGATTGGATGGTTGTGGCCCTTGTGAAATTTGTTCCGCCGCCCCGTCGTCACACTTAGAGATTGTATGGTTGTGGCCCTTGTGAAATTTGTTCTGGCCGTTCTCGCTAGCCAATAAAAGTAAACTTTGAATTGTATTTCCTTAATATTTTAATAATAAACCCTAGCCTCTTATTTATTAATTTAATATTTTATAATAATAAAGAAAATATGGGTGCGTTAGCCCGCCCCCGCTCAAGCCCACAGCCCAAATGGGCCAGCCCATTTAGACCCACTTTTTAACACCTCTACTCAGAAGTATGAAAATTCAATTTTTATTGAGTAATAGATAATATAGAACAAAAATACATATATAATGTGAAAGTTGAATTCTTGTTCAAGATCAAACAATAAAATTGATAACGGAACAAAATTAGTTACAATGAGCTCGTTTCAAGCAAGATTTTAACATGCTGGCAAGGATGCGACACTTTGAGCAAAATTATTTACATGCTCGTTTCAGGACAGATTATACATATTGACTTGATGATCCTTTTATTCCACAAGTTAATTTCAAACTCAAAAGGTGTTATTATCAAATAGAACACCCTATTGGCCTCTCATAAGCAAGAAAGAGGATAGATCTTAACCTTGTTCAATTCAATCCCTGAGCACAAAAATTGATACTAACGTACTCAACTAGAATTTACTCAAGCTATATATATATACTTGCTAGCACTCGGTTTTCCTTGAACCAAATAATTAACGATGATAAAATGTATTATGTAAGCTCACTTTGTATATAAGATCATGTTTCAGATACCGGTAGACAATTTAGAACTCACTAATCACTGGAAATCAAAACCCATTTCGCCCAGGCCAACACATAAAGCAACATTGATTCAAAAAGCGCAGTTTAACGAGCATAATCGAAACATCTCTTTTATAACATGAAGAATCACCTGTCCTATGAGTATGAATCTATAATTCGACTAAAATTTGATAAGTTTCATCAACAAATAACATAACATTCCACCAAATAGCGCATCTCCAGCTAATAAATGCAAACAAGACCAACAGTAAGCATATATATATCCAAAAAAACGAAAATATAAACACAATCATAATCAGATAACGAAAACGGTATCTAAGAGATGATGACGAAAACATCGATTGATTAAATAGTCGATCTAAGAAATGTAGTTCCAAAGAGTATCAATAACGAACTATTACATATCAAAATTTCACGAAAAAAGAAAACAGGATAAGGAAAGCAGGAACCCTAGATCTGCAACGCCGGAAATAGGGGAGACTACTTGGATCGCTGCCTCATCTTTCGGCGCTTCCTCTTCAACCTCCTCATACGCTTCTTCTTCCACTGTCAAAATTAATCAGACTTATGTAAATAATAGCAATTAAATTACAATAGATTAAGAATGAGGGACGGAGACAAACTATATTTACCTTGGCTCTCATCGTGACAAGAGAACTTCGATGAATGAACGCCTCGCTTTGTCAAACTGTAGAAATGAAATCGGAGGCTCAAGTGGTGGTGAGAATGGATAAACACCCTAGGGTTTAATAGTGTATATTTATAGCAGGGCTTTCCCTTTGCTTAATGGGCCCTTGTATATTTGGGCCGCGTTGCATTATAATGTTCGATGAAGTTAAAATTATATGAATTCTAATTCTAACAAATAAATAAACAAGTAAAAAACAATAATAAAAAGAGTTTGATTTCAAATAAATGTTTAAACATCCATCAAATCTTAACTTGTAAGATGTCATCCTCTATTAATATGAAAAAAATAAAATTCATATATATATATACAAATATTTGACATATAATTATTAAAAAGTGAGGTTAGGATAAACTTTCAATCGAGCTTAAATAATGTGAGTCAAACTCCTTTTCTTTTCCTTTTTTTCTTTTTACTTATCAAGTTTAAATTTGATTGAACTTAATACTATACCAAATATTTATTTAGAAATTATATTTTTGATAACGATAGTAATAATCTTAAAGTCTATTGTAATATGTCATGTTAATATTAGTAATTAAAGTTTATACAGAAGAACATATAATATTAATATTAAATAAACTAGTTTTGTGCCCGTGCGATGCACGGGAATAAACTTTATAAATATAAATATTTGTAATTTAAAATAATGATATATAAATTTAATAGAATAAAATTAAGTTATATATTTATATTTTACACACATATATATATTTGAATTTTTCAAAATAATTTTTACATATGCCACTATTAAAAAACTTGTGAATTTGATAAAATAATTTTATTATGGAAAATGATTTTCATAAATTATAGAGCAACCATCACAATATAAAATAATGATGAAAAAAAAATACAAAATATTGTGAAACATCAAAGTCAATTTTACTATGGAAAACAATTTTCTTGAATTGTGTTCTTCACAATTCAAAGTATTCAATTAACAATAAAAATATATATATATATATATATAAATGTTGTATTTTGATACTAAGCATTTTTAGTGGATTTAAACAATGGATTTGATACAATCTATGTATAACATTTTTAGCACCGTATTTCAAAAACCTATTTCCAAAAATAATGAAATTTATTATTGACAATGTTTGAAAAATAAAATCAGTATTTTTGACAATGGTCTTAAAAACAAAAATGAATTTTATCTTGTAGTGTATTAATTTTAAATTTATAAAATCTCTAATCCAAACTTAGAGACTCTCGACCCAAATTTCTACACAAAATAATTTGAATTGGCGAAATAATATAATATATTACATAGCAATAAGAATAACCAATATATAATACTAATAAAATAATACATATTCTGAATTGTTCTTCTTCAAATTACAAATAACAATAACTTAAATCATTAAAAAATGAACACTGTAGTCATTAATTATTGATCCAAACTACAAATATCTCGAAAATCAATTTGTAACCAAATACATATACATAAAGAAGAAGAAACAATCCACTAATCCAATAAAACATAATGTTGGAATGCAAAATTTGAGAAATTTTGAATGGAAAATGTGTGAGTGGATTCCAAGTTTATTCTCTCATATTTATAGTGGATAATATGTTTATTAAACATGAAATTAGTGCATTATTTATGATATGATCATAATTGATTGATATTGTGATTACATAATTTTAGGTTGCCTTTTGAAAAATATCAAATTTTAGATTCTTTTATATAAGTTAAAAAATATACATTTATTCAACTGAATACAATATTATATCATCTTAAAAACTAATAAACATTCCACATCCAAAATATGACATGATAAATTGATTCTCATAAATTAAAAGTCTTCCATATATAATGACATTTGTGATGTTTGAATAAGATAATTCTAGAAATGTAAGAAAAAATTTCATATGATGATTTTTTTCTTAAAAATTATATTGATTAATCTTTTTAGTATTTTATTGGTCTTATCATATTTACTTATTTTCAGTCATGAGACTTGTTAAATTCTTTGAGATGAATAAAGGATAACTAAAAAAAAAAAAAAATCAATGAATCAAATTGTATATTTATGCCAAAAATCAGGGAATGAAATTGAATTTTTCGTTTTCTTTTTTGTTTTTCAAAAAATATGTAAGTCTAATTTTTCCAAATGAGAGACGTTAATGCTACTATACTTTTTTTGTTTTCAAGAAATGTGTAATGTCACCCAATTTAGAATTAAAAAACACACAGATTTAAGTATTGTTGTAAAGTCTATTAATTATTCATGCAAAATTCACATGATTGATGACCAAATTAATGGACTTGACTATTTCAACTTATTTGCATTCCATATGTATGAATATGTTTAATTTTATGATCTTTAATACAAATACAATTGTTTTTACGATAATGTATGTAATATTTTAGTATAAGATTTAAATTAACATAAAATCGCATACTATATTTATATTATAAATTAACAAATACTTTAAATTTCTATATTTAGAATGGAATAAATGTGAAATAAATGTCAAATAAAACATATAATATATATGTTACCATAATATATTATTTTTCCATATATATAATATCATGCTAGCATTGTTTTCCAAATTTAGTGGGGGAGGGGGTTGACAGGGAAAATTATTTTAGGAAACGTTTTTGTTTTTATATATATGAAGATACAAATATTATATCATTTTATATTGGAGTGAATTGAATCATATAAATATATATTATTTATATCCATATTAAATCATATATTTTATCATTGCATAGTGACATAAATTTTATCATATATATTATTCATACATTGGCTAATAGTGAATAAATTAAATATTTTTATATTGTTTTTATTGATTTTACCAATTAACATTATATAAAATATATTAATTATACCAATTGAAATTTAATACTTAAAGTTGACTTACCATATAGATAAATATGTATGAATGTTTATTTTCATATCACTTCCTTATATGTATACATCATCAAACAATATCCCATTTTATTCACATTCATTTATATATATAGTATCTATTTATCTATTAATAGAAAATAAATATCATTTATCATTTTTTTTAAAAATCATTTCCAATTTTGGAATTGTGTTTTTGGCGGGAAAATTTTGACATTACTATTTCAGGAAATATTTGTGTTTTTATATATATAAAGATTGTGACCTTTTGAGTTTTTTGGTCTATTTTGGATTTTCCTTCATTTCCTTTTTTTTTTTTTCTGGCTTACCATATTTATTAAATGTTATAATTGTGTGATTTACCACAATTCACACACATACAAAATCAATATATATATATATATAATATAGATAGATTTTTAACAACAATTCAGGACCTAGAAATGCCATGTATTATTTTAAGATTTAAAAAATATTTTATAAATAAATATCAATTATAATTATAATTGTTACCCCATGTAATGCATATTTTGTACTATAATTATAATTATATAATGACTTATATATTTTTAGAGGTAATTTGTAAATATAATAAGAAATTAATAAGAAGGGACCATTATTTTTAGTAATTAGCATATATATATATATGATATTTGATTATGATATTATATGATGTAAATCATTTATATATACACATATATACACATACATACATTATTTAAATGATATTGAAAACATATGAATTGAAATTAATAATTAAAAGTTGACTCACCATATTGACAATCATATCACTTCCATAGATATATTTATCAAACATAATATATTATTTATCACTTATTTTAATAAAAAAAACATTTCTAGTTTTTCATCCGTGCGATGCACAAAATTAATTTTTTCAAAAATATAATTAAATAATATCATTCCTTGATGTAAGGCCATTCAATGTAAACAATATATACTAAGTTTTGTTATATTTAATTTGGTTTTAATAGTTTATTTAATAAATAAAAAAGCTTCAATAAAATTGGAAAAATATATTTTAGATATGTTTAATAGTTGACTTTACATCATTATATATATATATATATATATATATAAAAATTTATATGCATATTAGAATCATATATATAATTTGTATGATATTATAAATAATGATATATATTTATCATTATTATAATTGACACCTTTCTTATTATAATCTTGGGGAATTATAACATCCACCTTTCTTATTATAACTACTACTCAGCAAAATTTCCTTATATATAAATATATTAAATATGATTTATATTTATTAAATAAAATAAAAAATCATTACTTGATTTGGCAGTGTAGTTTTGGCGGGAAAATCTTGATATTACTTTTTTTAAAAACCATTGTGTTTTTATATAGACTAGTTTTGTACCCGTGCGATGCACGGGATGAAGTTTATATTTAAAATACAATTATAAATATATAGAATTTGAAAAAGAAATAAGATATAAATTTAATACAATAAAATTATTGATTACATATTTTAAATATATAGTTAATGAAGATTAACTTTGTATATTATTAATAAAAGAAAATATTATAATGTTTCAACTTAATTTAAAAAATTTAGAATTAATTGATACATAATTAAAAGTAAGGGTGATTAACAAAATAAAGTAACTTTCAAAAAATTGATACACTTGTCGTGATAATCCTTTTATGAACCTATTACATATAACAATCTTTAACCCAAAAAACCAACGAAAAACCAACGTAATACCAAATATCAAATATCGATGAAGCATAAAAAAGAATAGTAGACACTAATATCTAGAAATACAGTTTCATAGGATTCTCAATCCTTTTTTCCTCTTAACATTAATTCATACGGCTAGAACTTGAAAACTCATCGTTCACTCTCCTATTCATTTGATTTTTTTTTATCAAACACTTCCATAATATCATCATCTTTGTTAGCTAGCTTATGAGTGGTAGACATTTCATCTTCAGAAGAACACTCCTAAAAAAAGAATTATCTTTTATTTGGAACATTGATCATGATTATTGATAAATAAATTAAATAATGCTTAAAAAAACTAACATTTTCTCATTTTCAAATTCAGTTTGTTTCAATTTTGATGATAGATTAAATTCTTGACCATCCATAAAATTAACACAAAAAGAAACAATAATATTTTAATCAACTATCAACTTAGCAACTGTATGAGGTATTTTATTTCAGATTGCTTGTGACAATTTCTTTGAAATTCACTTTAATTTGTGCAAAACTTTCTTTCAACCAAGCTTTCAATCTCATGTGGGGCAATGCTCAAAACTTCATGCAACTTTATCTCATGTCATGTGTCGAAAAGTATATTATTAGGAAAAAATGAAAATAATTTTCCCTACAAAATAAATTATCTAACATGTACTTACCTTCTATGCCCTGAATTCAAAACTTGTTTAAACAATTATTCGATACATTCTCTATTGAAAATAGTAAAAATTGTATAACCACTCAAAGACTACTTTTATAGTTAATTACATAATTCAATTTTTTTAACGCCAAATAAAATTATAGAATATGTTTATATTAAGTCATCATATTTCAAAGTCTATGAAATCAAATAAAGTTAAAAATACCTATAATTACCAGAGAATAAGAATTAGAGTTAATTAATTTTTTTATCCCGTAATTTGACCCGTTTCGCTTCAGAGAACAAATTTTTTTTCGGGCTTGCAAATGAGGACACTAACTTCCAAAGTCACGGTTTTTGCCAAAATTAAGCCCGAATCAGGCAAATGGGCCGAATTACTGACGTGGAAATTAATGTATTAAAAAAACATAAGTTTTTAATTTAATTTATTTTGTATTTGAATTTAAATTATTTTTTAAAACAAAATTATTTAAAAAATTGAAAAATCCCTTCCCCTCCCCCATCCCCAAACGCGACCCCCTCCCCCACCACAACACAGTCCCAGCCGTCTCCACCGCGGTCTCCCTGTCGTTGCTCTCACCCCATCATCTCTCTCTCTTTCTCTCTCTCCCTCCCTCCCTCCCTTCCCCACCGCTTATCTTTCTTTCTTTTCCCCTCTCTATTTCTATTTCTTTCTGTCCCCATCCATGGCTTCCTCTCTTCCCACCGCCGGCCTCACCCCGCCCCCTCTCTTTCCCCCTCTCTCTATTCCTATTTCTCTCTATCCACATCCATGGATTCCTCTCTCCCCACCGCCACCGTCTCCGCCGCTGCCCTCACCCATGATGTTGCTTGATTGTTCTGGGTTCTCCTTTGTACGCCGGGGAAAAGGTTTAACGCCGGAGAAGGGGGAACGTCAGGGGAAGGGGGTTGGGACCTTTTTTTGTGATTTTTTTAATTTTTAATAATTTTTATTTAAAAAATAAATTTAATTAATCTGACATATTTCCACGTCAGCAATTTGGCCAATTTGCCCGATTCGAGCTTAATTTGGACAAATTTCACGACTTTGGGAAGTTGGTGTCCTCATTTGCAAGCCCGAAAACAATTTGTCCTCTTTAGCGGAACGGGTCAAATTATGGGATAAAAAAAGCAATTAACTCTAAGAATTATTACATTTCTCATCCAACTTCTTTAAAAATCACCCACATGATAAATACCAAAATTTACCTGTATACTCAATCACCACAATTCTACAATAAATCCCAATAATTTGCAAAGATAGCCTAATTAAACTTACCCTAATTTAAAACTATATCATATATATATATATATATGATTATCAATATATTAAAAAGTTATATAATTGATTTTATATAAAAATTATTTTTCATCAATTTAGAATACTTACGCAACATTACATGATAATAAAATTAGCTAATGTGAAGAAAATTGATTGATATATAGTTCAGATCAATATTTTTCTATTTTGAAACTTATTTCATATAGTACTTATGAACATGGTCGAAATTGGAAAATTTTATTATTACTATCACCTTGAATTTCAATCTTGGTGTGTGTATATTACGTAAAGTATGAATAAATTTATATCATAAACGACATGGAAATTAAATTACAACAATGAGATTTTGCATGATCCATATCTTGCATAATGCAACAATCCAAAAATAAAAATAAACTAATCATTTTTATAACACACATATAAATATTACGTTAACAATCTTATTTAAATATTATGGATATTGTCCTAATCTCTCATATATAAGTGATATCTAAACTTTTGGCCAAATGTAATCAACATGTTAAAATAACCACTTTTTTTTTTACAAAAAATATATTAATAAAATCTATACAATTTGAAACATCATATATACAATTTATTTTCAAATAGATTTTGCATAATCAACATACTAATAAACACTTTTAATTAAAATACAATCAAAATAAATAACAATACCTGCCAAGATTTCATCATTGGGTCCATCAAAGAGAGTATTTGATTGTAAATTCTCCCTCATTTATAATGTATTGTTTGTTTGTATGATTATATGTATAATTTGTATGGCATAAAATTTATTAATTTTTTAGTTATTTTGACTGCATGATTTCATGATTAATATAAATGCACATTTCTCAATTTTCAGATCTCTTTTCATATCAATCAATAAACATATAAAGTGACAAACCAATGGTATTACGATACACTATCTATGACAATATTTTTGTAACAATTAGTTTTGAAAATATTGACATAAATTGTCATTGTGCAGTTAACTTTCTTAATAAATAGAAAACAAATTGATCAATTAATAAATTGCAATCTCCACAATTCAAGAAAAAAATATTGACGATCGATTCATATATTGAATGCCGATATAATTCCAGTTAGTTACATGTAATGTCATAATTATTTAAGTATATATTATATCAACTAATTCATTAATTTATAAATCACAAAATCAAAATTTTCAATATATATTATTGGAAGAATAAAGTAGTTGTATAATAGTATGTCTCTCATATAATATATAATCTAATCAGTTCCCACAATATTCGGTAACAACTACATTTTTACATTGTGAATCAATACATGTAATTTTAAAAATACATTTATTTTTTAAAAAATTGTGAATTAATCACATCCAATCAATCACCACACTTTTTGGTAATAATCACATGATTTTTGGTAAGCAATTTCGTACATTCATTATCTATGTGCATTGGATTTGTTTTAAATTAGTCTACATTAAATAAGTTTTTTTACATCTTTTTTTTCATATCTAAGATGAGGCTTTTGGACATAGAAGCTATTACATATTTTTTGAATATTGTTGTTTCATTTATATATACACATTTATATAAGAAGGAATAATGTAAGAGAAAAGAAGGAATAATGTTTATATAATAAAATTCCAACATGAAAACCAATCGACTACATTGCTTAATTTATATATGTATGGAGAATAATTAATTCAACTAATTGCATTGTCTTTGATATCTCTATAAGATAAGTAATTACATGACAAAAATGTCCCAAAAAAATATAGATTCATTTTTTAAAATCTAAGAAAAATTAAAATCCACCTTGTAGAGCTAATTCTTCAATCTTCAGAAGCTTTACAACTTTATTTTGTTTGAAAGTTGACAATTCTTACTCAGATTTCATCATTGAATACCTACATTGCAGAACAAAAATAATTAGAGTAGAGCAAAAATAAAACTATATTGCAATAAGAATAATTAATTTATATGCAAAATTCAATAAAATAAATCACACATTGAACAATTCCAATCTCAAAGCACTTAAAAAACTTGATAACCAAACCCAGAGAGAGAGAGAGAACCGTCCATGAGTCGATTGATAAGAAATATTGAATTTGAGAAATTGTGAAGAGAAAATGTGAGTGAATTTTAAGTTTATTCTCTCAATTTTATAGTGTGAAATTTGTTTAATGGATATGGAATTAGTGCATTATGTGTGGCATAAATGTTGTTATTTCCTAATTTATAGAATATTTTTTCCAAATACATTTAAATACATTGGCTGGAAATAAATCATGTTCATTTTTTTACTCCCACGAAATCAGAATTGCCATATCAATTGATTTAATTATAAAGCATTCAAATTGAATAATCTAATAAAGTAATTGTCATGTACGTAATATTATTTATTATCATTTTATTTTAATTTTTGAATTTTAATTTTCAAAAATAAAAAGAGGTATTTATTATCGTTTATTATTTATTCTCACGTACATAATATTATTTTTTCCTTGATATAAGGCCATTAATTCAATTTAAACTATATATACAATATATATTACATTGTTTACAAAAAAATTAAAGATAATTAGTTCATCAAAGATCAATTAATTGATATCAAAATACCAATCAAAGATTAATTGATTAGAATTACTTACAAATTTAAAAAATTAGTGCATAATAGTGGAATCACATGAAATCATTCTATAATTAGAATGTATCACAAAGTTTCCTTAAATATCAAACATGATTTATATTTATTAAATATATAATTAAAACTATGTATAATAAGAAGCATAAAAAATATATAAGTAGTATATATCTTGGATTGGATTTTTATCATAATTAGTGCGTAATAGTGGAATCACACGAAATCATTCTATAATTACCATCTATATATTGAATTTTATCATAAAGTTACCTTAATTATATATTTATATGTATACATCAAATATGATTTTTATTTATTAAATAAATTAAAAAATATTTCTAGTTTTGACAAGATATTTTTGGCGGGAAAATATGCACATTACTTTTTTTGGCAATGTTTGTGTTTTTATATATATAAAGATATATAGATTGAATTGTTTGAACTTGAATATCATTTACAATTAATCAACCACCAAATTTACACTTCCCAACTTTTTAATAAAAGTTAAGACATCATCTCTTGAACTCAAGTTCAAATGAATTGGGCATGTCATGTAAGTAAACTAAACAAAATTAAAGTCCAAGATCAGCAGCTAATAATAATCTTCCATTATAAAGAACAATTCCTAGCAATACCCAACACAATACACACACCGCTTGAAGTAGGAATAGCTACATTAACATGATCAAAATAGCAACATGATATGGATCATATATTGGGTTCAATCTAATTTAATTACACCGGCCCATTTACGAAGCCCAATATACATATATAAGGCCCATGAGAAAAGGCCCAATACACATATATATATAAGGCCCATTAGAAAAGGCCCAATACACACACATATATATATATATATATATATATATATATATATAAGGCCCATGGAAAAGAAGAGGAGGGGGGAAAAAATATATAAAGATCTAAAAATGGAGAAAGAAGGGATCAAGGCATAAGATACAGAAAAATTACAGAAAAATTGCAGAGAGAAAATTGAGACGAGAAGGAAAAAGCTGAAAAGAAAAAGACAGTTACACTTCTACACAACAACAAATTGGTTTCATTTGCAGATTCAACTGAATCTACTGAGGGTTGGGAGGGCGGCTATTAGCTGCAGAGACTCTCGAGCCCCATTCGAGGAGCTCTTTGCTCGTATCGTCCTTGTGAACTATCACTTCTATGAAACACAAGCAGTCGTTCTTGGCCCCCGTTGCAGTATCAATTGCTTCGATAAGTTCTTGCTCACATCGAACCTAAAGAACAATTTGGTTTATGGGTTATAATCCAATTCAGACATACTTCACTATAGCACATTAGCACTCACCTTTGTAGTCCAGCATTTGCCTTCACCATTGCAGATTGCATCAACCAAGGCAGTGTAGTTCCAGTTCTTGATCACATTATAAGGCCCATCATGGATCTCCACTTCAATGGTGTATCCGCCATTGTTTATCAGGAAGATAATCACATTCTGCCTGCATCGAAGCATTGTTGACACATCCTGAGCCGTCACCTACAGCCATAGACAATACAATTACTATTTGTCTCTGCCAATATATGAATCATACCCTCAACATTGTATTCATTTAAATCACTACATATTACTCACAAAGGGGCAAATGTGAGATATTATTATACCTGAAAGCTACCATCACCAATGCAGGCAATGACTCGTTTCTCTGGCACGGCCTGAGCATAACCTAGAGTCGCACCAACAGACCAACCAATCGAACCATACTGCATCTGGAACTCATACCTGAAACCCGAAATTCCCATTAATCACAGTCAAAATTGCACCAAGTAAAGAACCGCATCACATGATTTTGTTGATACTCACCCACATCCAGCTGGTAATTTGAGTTTCTGGCAATTAAACCATGAGTCCCCAGTCTCAGCAATGACAGCCGTTTCTCTCGACAACATCTTCTGTATGTGCTGAAACAGAACATTAACCCTCAATGCCTCACTAGGCTCAGACTTCAGAGGAAGCCCTTCAGGCACATAAATCCTACTGTAATTCTCATAAGCAGTCGTGTTATGCTGAATCCGTTTCGCAAGAGCATTAAAGAAGTCCTTCATTAGAACACACCCAAACGTCGGCCCGTTGCCAATAATGACACGATCAGGCTGGACGATAATTGCTTTCTCTTTCTTGAGAAGCAGAGAGTATCCCACTGAACTGTAGTCATTGAATATGGGTCCAGCAAAGAGGTAAGCATCAGCTGATTCGACGATTTCGGAACAGAATGAAGTGCTCACTGCACCCCAGTAGGTACCAATGAAATGAGGGTGGTGCTCTGGGACTAGTCCTTTAGCCGATGGCATAACTGCAACGGCATAACCAGAAGCATCTGCCAATTCAACAAACGCGTTGCAGGATTTTGCAACGCGCAATTTTGGTCCTCCCACCATCACTGGCTTCACAGCCTTGCTCAAGAATTCGACCGTGGCTTCAACTGCTGCTGCTAGGCCCAATTTATTGCTCAATCTACAAATGCAGCATTACTATAATCAACAATCATCACAATAAACGTTGGAATTTTGATGAATGATTGTTCATTTCTCAATAAATTCATTTTAAATCCTCAAATGAGAAGAAAAAAAATGAAAATTGAAGCTTACTTTGGGGAAAGAGAAAACGGCACAGGTTCACGGCTAAACGACGGATGTGGAATCGCCGGCAGGTTGCAGCTAACGCTTATATAGACTGGCTTACTCTCTTTTAACGCCGTTGAGATCGCAGTGTCTATCAACTCGTGTGAATCCTCCAAATTATTCACCACAGCCTAAAATCAACAGAAATGAAAATTTCCAGAATATTATCGCTTAATTTGATTGTGAAATTGATAAATGCACAAACAAATCGTACCTGATAGCAAGTAACTGTTTGGAAGCAACGAAGCTCCTGGCTGAAATCGGGTAACCCGATAGTATGGTGGAGGATCCGGTTAGTACCATAGTCATTCGAGTTCGGACCTCCGACGATACAAATCACCGGAAGATTCTCACTGTACGAGCCGGCGATCGCGTTGAGAACGCTCAATCCTCCAACAGTAAACGTCACAACGCACGCGCCGACGCCTCGAGCCCGAGCGTATCCATCGGCGGCGTACCCTGCATTGAGTTCATTGCAGCAGCCCACCAGGTTAAGCCCAGGCTCGGCAATAAGATGGTCGAGCAGCGTCAGATTGAAGTCGCCGGGAACAGAGAAGACGTCATTGACGCCGATCTGCACCAGCCGGCGCGCCAGGTGGCGGCCGAGCGTGGCGTCGGCTGAGCTGAAAGGAACGGGGGATGGTTGGATGGTGGAAACGACGCCGTTGGAAGGCAGGCAGCCAACGTCGTTACAGGTGGCGGATTTTGAAGTGTCTAAGGAGCATATCTTCGAATCCATTGATGGATGCGAGAGAGAGAGAGAGGAAATGTGATTGAATTAGCAGAAGAATTGGTTTAGAGAGAGATTGATTTGGTGTGATGAGAGAGAGAATCGGTGGAACAATTTATAGTAGCGCGAATGGAGATGAAGGTTTAAACAGGGGGCGGTTTGAGGTTACATGGGATGACTGAATCACAGACTTTCAAAGGTGGTGGACTCATGTCTCTAACGTACCTTTGCTTGTTTGGAGATTTTATGTTTATTCGACAAAATTTACTTTAAAATTTGTAAATGAATGTGTAGCTAAAATTTATGTTTATCATCACGTTTTATATGCTATGATTATCATCGTATCTTAAATAAATGTTGGGAAAAGTATGTATATATAATATTATATTATGAGTTAATATATAGAAATTATTAAATATTTATAATAGTAGATACTTAAGTGTGTATTAATATTAGGATGTATATTAATTATGATGTCTTTCGTAATATGGTAATATTTCAATGATTTTGAAATTTCAAATCTTGATTCATAAATCTCCAAACAAACCGTGGTATAGAAATGAATCCAAGATTTCGTATGGATTTTTGAAAAAATTATCACTTTAATTATCTGATCCAAATAAATAATGTTGCTTGGAAATAAAGAAAAACAACAATATAATCACATGTCTAATGATGATGATTTCATATCTTTTAAATAAGGATAGTAGACATCAATAATATTTTTGGAATTTGATTGGCGACATTCACAAAAATATCATTTTATTATAAGTTAGATTTTTGAATACATTTAATATTAGAAGACTTTTTATTGAAATGTTATATCAATATCATTTTATGCAATCCTCTCAACAGATTTGCAGATATCTAGTTATGGTTTATTTGTTGCCAACAAAAAATACAAACCTGAATGGTTTTTTCTTTAAACCATTTTTTATCTGACTACAATATATATGATTTGCAACGATTCCATTTATCATCTAATAGTATACATTGTACCACAATTCAAACTGAAACCAAAATTTATGTTGTTGTCGGGAATTATAATTGAATGATAAATAATTATTATACACGTGGGCTTTGAACAAGAAGGAAAATGCAACTTTTATTATTCTTGTTCCATGAAAATTAGGCACGCTTGGAGTGCAAATGCCAATTTAGCTAATTGAAATAGGGATGTAAATGATATAATTTGAATCAAACGAATTGTTCAAACTTATTTGCAACATAATTGAGCTTCAAAATTCATGATTGAGCTTGGTTGGTAACTAATCGAGCTTGAAAGAGCTTTACATGAACCGAATTTGAGTCGAACTCAAGTAATTTAATATTTTTACACTTATTTTTATTCTTTTTTATAATAATCGAGCTCAAGTTCGAGCAGAATTTAGATTTTATCAAACGTAAAAGTATGTTCAAATTTGTTTAATATATCAATCAACTTAAGCTCAAACATCACTTTTACCAAACGATATCGAATCGAGTATCGAATAGTTTATTTGATTTTCAACCCGTCGATATGGTGAGTAAAACCAGCTGCTTTTTAATTCAATTACCTTAGAAACAAACAGGCCTGAGTCTAAATGCCCAATACCATGACAGCTAGAAGCTTCTCATTTTAATAGATTTGGAGTGTTTAATTAACTCAAAAAATTGAATAAAAGCAGAAGTTGATTAAAGTGGTAACACAAAGGAGGAGGTTGGTAAAACCTGGAGCTCAAGTGGGTTTAAGCGTAGGCAGAATTGAGGTGGGGCCCTTACTTTAGATTCGGTGCACACCTGTCTGTGTCGGTTCCCTGCACCAGCTCCATTGGTCCACCGACGATTGGCAAACGTTTTATTAATTGAAAACATTATTATTGATGGTTTTTATGAAAACCCTAAGATGCCAAAACCACCTGGGGTAATCATGTAGTTTACTAAAACTTGAGTTTTGGGTTCACTATTATTATCTATTAGAATTAGAATTAGAATTAGAATTTGGTAAAAATGTTGTCTTGACCTATCTATGCCTTTGAGTTGGGTTGGACTGGAACGAATGAACTGGGCCTTTATTAAAGTTTGCGCAGGCTTGGCTTTTCGGCTGCAATTTATGAAGTGGGCCTTTAAGATGTTTTGGGTTGGTCGAGTCTTCTTGTGTTTTGGGTTGGTAAGGCTTGAAATTATATCCTCTTGGATTGAAAATGTGTCCAATAAAGTGTAAATATCCTATATATTTGAGGAGGAAGTCTTATGTGAGATCGTCTCATGAATTATTTTATGTGAGACGAGTCAACTTATGACCCACACTTCACAATTCATATATAAATTGAGTAGGTCTTATATGAGACCGTCTCACGAATCATGTTCCGTGAGACGGGTCAATCCACATCTTACATTTAACAATTCACATTTAAATTAGTGGAAATTGATTTGATTCATAGGTTAAAGGATCCGTCTCACGAAAACGCTCCGTGAGACTGTCTCACGCAAGTTTTTGTAATATAAATTTGTAGATATGAATATGATTAATGAATAAAAAGGATCTGTCTCATAAAAATCACACGCGAGACCGTTTCACTCAAGTTTTTGTAATATTTTTGAATAATCTAAAACTTCATTTGGATAGAGTGATTTGACATTCACTCAAGTTTTTGTAATATTTGAATAATCTAAAACTGCATTTGGATAGAGTGATTTGAAATCCAAATTTCGAAAGAAGTGAATTTCAAATTCTCTCAAGTTGGAATGAATTTGTAATCCACCAAAATAATTCCAAAATTAGTTTAAAATGAAAATTGTGGATTTCAAATCCATTTGCATCAAAACACTACAAATGGATTTGCCATTATGGATTTCAAATCTCTTCTCAAATCCACAAGTCCAAATGGAGCCTAAAATTTTACAGTGAAATTCAACAATTAACTTTTGTATTATAGTCTCTCCATTTCACAACACATGACAATTCAAATTTTTGTTATATATTAATGAACATAAAATTTGAACAAGTATATTCATAATTAATCAAGAAATTAATGATTTAAAATTGAATCCCTAAATTTTAGCTAAGGATAATACAAAAATAAAATGATATAACAATCTAACACTTAATATGAAACAAAAATGAACTATAAAACCATACTTATTATGAACTGGTGAGTATCTTATATCTAGTGGGTTGGATGAGTATAATATCTATGATTTATGTTAGAATTGAGCAAAGACTTTTGAAGCACAATAGGCGGCTAGAGAATGGGTCAAAACTTGGAAAATAGTAAGAAGCTGAGCTGTCCCCAATTAGAATTTGTTTTTTGATTTTAGTCTTTCCATTTTAAAACGCGTTTTGTTAAAGGTCAACCAATTAACAACCTCGAATTCCATTTCCTCTACATTAGTGTGTGCAGTTTTCTCTACTAACGCAATGTCTTATATAATTATCATCTATATTTTCTTAATATCTGAATATGTATTTTCCCATATCTATATTTTATAATACATAAATTATTGATGTAATATGCTATACATATTGTTAATCAAATCGATCCATAATTTATTTGATGTGTTCTACATATTTTTTCGATTAAATGAAGTTTACATTGGGCACATCAAATATACATGAAAATCAAACATGATAGCAACGAAATTATTAGTAAGCCTTTTGTTTTTTCTATTGAAAAACACACAATGAAAAAGAAATCATAATTCAACCACCTTATAGGATGTTAAATTTTTAGGATTGGACATTATGCATTCATGCATGCTCAACGTCTATTTCTTTCACCTCCTTAAAGTCAAGCCTACATTGTCCTCTATTGAGAATAGTAGCATACACAAAATCAATTAAAACAACACAATAATTCAAACTTATTGGAGTTTTCTTGATTTCATTTTCAATAATCGGTTTTGTTTTTTTGTTGTTTTTATCAAATTCAACTTTAAAGGCAATAACCCATCAATTTCGAGTCAAATGTCGAATATTTGATTCCATTTCAACCACCCGAATCATGGACAAGAGTAACAAGAATTTGAGGAAAAACCACATGCTCAACTTGTTCTTCTTAAATGAACAATACCCAGTAAGACACCATTTTCTTGAAATTTTGATGTATTCATTCGCAAAGAAAATAACACACGACGACTAAATAACACAAATTAATCCATAAAAAAGGAAGTCAACACATAAACAACAAACCACAGTCACTGACTTCAAGCTTATATACATAAACGAATGAAAATCACACCTTTGCAAATCTCTTCTCAGTTGACATTCTAAACATGCCTTCATCTTCATATTCATCTTTCTCTCTCCTCTTTCTATGGCTTCTGCCATTGTCATTAGCCACCACAAGCAGCAACCTCATCACTGAAGCTTCAACCATTGCAAAGCCGAATTGCCCCACCAAATGTGGCAACTTAACAGTGCCATATCCCTTTGGCATTGGCCTCGGATCAGGTTGCTCGTTGGACCCATCGTTCGACATCATCTGCAACACTTCTTTCAACCCGCCAAGGCCCTTTAGCCCGAACCTCAGCTTGGAGATCAAAGATATCTCAGATGACAGGGTACTGATCAAGAACAGGGTGGCTGGTAACTGCTATAACAGCTTAGGCAATCTAACTTTCAGGAACCAAGCATTGATCAATCTTTCATCGACCCCTTTCTCATTCTCTGATGCAAACAAGTTGATCGTCATTGGATGTGATGATTTCATACTGATGAGGGCCAAGCTGGGCCGTAACTTCATTGGTGGGGCTGTTTCAGTGTGCACGAGCAGGGATGATTTGATCGAAGGGCAGTGTTCCGGGATTGGATGTGCACAAACTGCTATACCTAAAGGGTTTAGGAGTTTTAACACCAGCCTTGACTCTCTTGATGATCATGTAAACATACACTCCTTTGATGCTTGTGGTTATGGTTTTCTTGGAGATCCTGAGAGGTTCACATTCAGTGCGTTTGATCTCAACGACACGAGCTTTCTAAACCGGACTACTGAGAATGTGCCGGTGGTTCTTGATTGGGCTATTGGTAATCTGACTTGTAGTGAAGCTGAAAAAACCAGTGGATTTGCTTGTCTTGGAAATAGCTTCTGTGTTGATTCTGATACGGGCTTAAAAGGGTATCGTTGTCGCTGTTTGAAAGGGTATGATGGGAATCCATATATAAGTCCAGGCTGCACAGGTACTTAAATATTTTAAGCTGTTTTGATTTAGCTTAATCTGTTTTTCTTGTTAATGAATGGATGATAAAAGGGGTAAACTTTCTTTAACTTGCAGATACCAATGAATGTGGGAAGAATCCGTGTGACGAAAATGGGATTTGCACGAATATTCCGGGGGGTTTCAGGTGTTCTTGCAAGAAGGGATATTTTGGAGACGGGGCGAAAAATGGGAAAGGTTGCATTGCTAAGAACTCTGCATTTCCAGTTGCCAAGTTTTCACTAGGTATGTTTGCTTTTCTCATGTGATTAGGCTTCTTGGAAAGCTCTTTAACTTGGGTTGATTTTGTACTAAAGAAAATAGATACAATTTGCAGGTATTAGCTTTGGCTTCTTAACCTTAGTAATAGGCCTGATTGTACTCTACTTTGGTGTAAGAAAAAGAAAGCTCATAAAACAAAGAGAAAAGTACTTCCACAAAAATGGTGGCCATCTTTTGAAGCAGCAAATTTCCTCCAACGAAAGCAGTGTGAAATCAACCAAGATTTTCACAGCTGAAGAACTCGAAAAGGCCACCAACAACTATGCAGAAGATCGAATACTTGGCAAGGGTGGTTACGGTACAGTCTACAAAGGCATCCTCGACGACCAACAAGTTGTTGCAATTAAAAAGTCGAGAATAATGGATGAATCTCAAATAGAGCAGTTCATCAATGAGGTGATCATCTTGACCCAAGTCAACCACCGCAACGTTGTCAAGATCCTTGGCTGTTGTCTGGAAACCGAAGTCCCTTTACTCGTCTACGAATACGTCTCAAACGGAACCCTCTTCCACCACATTCATAACAGCATTGGAATGCCATGGTTCTCTTGGGACAACCGTTTAAGAATCGCCATTGAAGCAGCTGGTGCTTTGTCCTATCTCCACTCAGCAGCTGCCATGCCTATCATCCACAGAGACGTTAAGTCTCCGAACATACTATTAGACGAATACTACACGGCCAAGATTTCAGATTTCGGGGCATCAAGATTGGTCCCCATTGATCAAACAATGGTATCCACTTTAGTCCAGGGGACACTGGGCTACTTGGACCCCGAGTACTTCCACACGAGCCAGCTGACAGAAAAGAGCGACGTTTACAGCTTTGGAGTCGTCCTGGCTGAGCTGATGACGGGTAGGAAACCTCTTTCCAACACGAAGAGTGATGAAGACAAGAGTCTATCTACTGTCTTCGTGATGGCATTGAAGGAAGATCGCTTGTTTCAGATTCTTGATCCTCGTGTGCTTAGAGAAGGAAGCATACACCAAATCCAGACGATCGGTGAGCTGGTGAAGAGGTGCGTGAAGATGAACGGAGATGAGAGGCCGACGATGAAGGAGGTGGTGATGGAGCTTGAAGGTTTGAGGAAGCTGAGCAGACATCCTTGGACTGAACAAGAAGCTGAAGAGGAAAGTGTGGCGTTGATGAATGAGCAGTCTGATCTGTATGCAGTGCCGTTGAGTTCAGGGTTTAGTTTGGACAGCAGCCAGATTCATCCTATGAATTGGCCTCATTGAACCAGGGTGAATGATGATGATGATGATGAGAGTGTCTTGAATTAACTCTCTCATTTTTGTTCTCTATATTGTGTTCGTAATTCTTTCACCAGACATTATTCACTGCTTCATTACAGTTTGTGTGTAACTCTTTTTTCTGTATTTCTGGTTTTTCTTTTGATTCAGAACAAGTTTTTCCCCATGAAAACAGAAAGCCTGTATGCTTTATATCTTCAGCAATTTTCTTGGTACAACGGAAAACGAAAGGGATGAGATCATGAGACTTTTTCAACCGCGAAAAACTAGTACAAACTACAGCAACAGTGAGAGATCAAAGACTAATATCAATCTCCCACACACAATCATGAACCAAAAGTACACAACTTTCTAACACTGTACTTTACAAGGTGTTTCAAGAATTGAGAACTTTCACTCTCTAGATGGCATGTAGACGAGTAGATCAAATATACACACACAACCAACCGCCATGTCCAATCCGCACGAGCTGAAACAAAACTGCTAACCAAAAACTATTTTCCAAAGCTTGCAGTTCAAAAATCCGCTTCATCTATAACCGTTTAACTGAATGTTGAAAGCCTCCTTAGAAACGCGATTTTTGTTGGGAAAAAAAAAAAAAAACACTTTTCATTACCTAAAAACAGGAATTTCAGCTATAAGGCATCACAACTGTGTGTTCTAACCATAATGCAGAATATGATTAGAATTCTTTACTGAAGTCTAAACTGGTGTTCAATTCAAACATTTCTGCCAATCCAGATAGCTCATGACCAAACAAGGTCTGGTTTTTATTATATCTTCTTAGCCCTTCAACTTCCATTGCTACTTCTTTCATCGTTGGCCTTTCCTCCCCTTTTAAGTTGAGACATCTCCTCACTAGATCAGCCATGGCTTCTAATTGCCCCACACTCCCTTCCATTACAATACGAGGCTCCAGAATCTGAAACAATCTGTTTTCTTTGATGGACGTAATGAAATATGTCGCCAGGTTTCTATCTTCCTCGTACCTTGTTGGCGAAAGAGGCTTCTTCCCTGTCATAAGCTCAGCAAGAACCACCCCAAAGCTGTAAACGTCGCTCTTCTCAGTCAACTGGCTCGTCTGGAAATACACAGGGTCCAAATATCCTAAGGTCCCTTGTACAAGTGTTGTCACTTGAGTTTGATCCAACTTCACCAATCTTGATGCTCCAAAATCCGATATTTTTGCAGTGTAAGAATCATCCAACAGTATATTGCTCGACTTGACATCTCTATGGATAACAGGCACTGAAGCTGCAGAGAAAAGATAGGCAAGTGCACCTGCTGATTCAGTTGCAATTCTTAATCGATCATCCCAAGAGAACCAGCTCATTTCGCTAGAGTGTTCCGTTGGATATGAACTCATAAACCAGTAATGGGACTTCACTCTCCAGACAGCATCCTAAGAGCTTGACAACGTTTCTATGGTTTACCTGTGTAAGAATGATGACCTCATTGATGAACTGTTCGATCTGGCTCTGATCAATAATTCTTGACTTTTTAATGGCTACAACGCGTTGATCAGGTAAAACTCCTTTGTATACAGTGCCATAGCCGCCAGTTCCAAGAATACGATCTTCAGCATACTTATTGGTGGCCCTGTCCAGCTCTTCAGCAGAGAAAATCTTGGTAGATTCTGATCCATTTTCATTAATAAAAGAAGTTTGCTGTTCTAGAAGAAGCCCTCCATTTCTTAGGAAGAATTGTTCTCTCATTTTTACAAGCTTCCTTTTCTTGATGCCAAAATATATCCATGTGATGACCACAAACAAGGAAAGCAAGCCTACACTGAAACCTGGAACACCAAATAACATTTGTTTCAATGTTTTTTACCTCAAAAACATTTCAATAATTTTCTTAATGTCTAGAACAATTAATCCATCAGTAGAAGATTTCATGAACTGAGAGTTGAAATAAAAATCACATATTTAGAACTTGATCACAGGAATAAGATATTTATATCACCAACGGAGAACTTGATGACTGGAAATTCAGAGTTGAGAGCAATGCAACCACGACCATTTCTTAGACCATCACCTGTTGGAAATGGATGTGGTGTATTTGAAAATGACTTGGAAAACAAATAGGTAAAGTCGAGGCAAGAGTTGGACTCTTTCTCCGTAAGACGAAATTGCCCCGTATTCAATGCTTTACGGTCTACGGCACACGTCCCCAAGATACAACGACTTTCTAACTTAAGGATCGCAGCACAACGAATCCAAAAGTTTTCCGGCGAACAAAAGAGATATTTGGAACTTTCTAGGACAAGATGAAAAGAATACTACAATTGCTAGAATGCTATGAATGCAAGTTGTAGTGGAGTCTAATGTTATGAATATTGTATATGAAATGATTGAATGTGGGATCTATTTATAGAAGTTGAATAGGTGTTGTGTCCTTTCATAATAGACACCTTTTTGGTTTGAATTGATGTCTTTTCATAATGAGACACATTTTCATGAAATGATGTCTTTTCATGATTAGACATCTATTCATTTGAATTGAAGTCTTTTCATTATTAGACACCTCTTTCTATGAAATAGTGTGTCTAATTGGAATGGTTGCATCCCTTTAATTTGGGTTGCATCAATTCAATTCAAACTCACACCCTTTCACACCTTCACACCTCTTCAATTTAAGTTGCCAACTTTAAGCATTAATTTCTCATTCATCCAAAATTGGATTTGAGAAAATAAATACTCTAAATTTATCTACTCGAAACGTAGATTTTAAATTTGCAACTTAATTTCGTTTTTGACAAACGAAACACCATGTAATCAAATTGGTCAAAGATTGGTCAACACCAACTTTTTCAAACCAATTTCCAACAATCCCCCACATGAATGAAATTAATGCATATGCAAATGCAGACACTTTAGAAAGTTCCAGCGAACTGCTATTGCATCAGGATAGGTAGCTTCCGGCTTTGAACCTTCCTTAGTAAGATGCTATCGGATTTACTTGCTACTCGGTGAACGCGATGTCTTGAACCGGTTAGCTTTTTGTGTAAACCAAGACAATAACATTTACACAATAGTAGTTCTAATATTCTTTTGTTCTCACGTTGTGTCCATTTCGGCCCTGGACCATATCTTGGTTCATAAGTGCTTCATTGAGGCGGCCATCCTCACACTTACATAGGTGACTACCCATTAGGACTATATCCAGAGAGTAACCTGTAATACTCCACCTTATTAGGTATAGGCGTCATTAAAAGCTTTATAAGCTTACCCTCACCACACGTCAACAGGATTTTATCTATTCGCACTTGGTTGTCCCTAGGAATGAGTTGAGTGAGTTCCAAGTGCTCAACTGAACCTTCCATAACTTAGTTGTCTCATTGAACCAAGTTTGTGGGATCTCCACTCATCATGGTTGAGTTGCCGCTATGAAAGTTCTTTAATGTGTGGATTTTGATCTCATTCCCCTAGACATGCAACATAGTTGATCTCCATTCCAATATTTTAATTCACGGATCCGTATAACATCTGGAAATTATTCCACTAGAGATCGGTTGCATTTGGCCACTAGTTGAACACCCCCATATTTGAACATTTTTATGGGATGACTTAGTCCCCCCACATTTGAACATTTATGTGGTAACTTTGTATTTCTCATGTTAGGGTGTCTAGGCCACTTCTTGGAAGTAATCAATCTATAAATTGATATTCCATATACTATTGTTTGGACATAACTTACTAAGTTATTCATAATTATTTCTGTTATTACTTGATCCAAACAAGTTTATGTCCACAACACAATAGGACCATAAAGATAATCTCTGATCTTTCCTTTCCACACTTTGTGGGACATGTCCATAAAATTTATTGGTCAACATTTTTTTTTTTTTTATAAGATCAGTCCATGTCCTCAATTTAGCTCATTGGACTTACATCCATCTTAATAGGACTCAAAACAATTTATATGGACATCAAGTCAAACCGATTTCTCTACCTAATTATATAGAAGACCCAATAAGATTTTCTATAGACTTATAGCCTAACTTTGAATAGGCCCTATGCCACAAAGTATATATGCGTTCACAATTTTTAAAATTGACTTTTAACTTGATTTTCATATCAAGTTTTAGTTTGAACTTCTTCAAACTTGTATATGTCCCCCCCACACGAGAACATATTTCACCTTTCACTTTTATTGACCACTTTTGGTCAATGATGTCCAATATTTAATTTGAGACAATTCTCAAATTGATTCTTAACTTTGATCTCATTAAATCAAAGTCAACTTGTATTGGATTAAATCCAATTGTGCCATAATGCACAATTTAATTAGGTCTATAACTAGTGTCATCAAATTATAATTCGATGCCACAAATTAAGACCATAATTAATATACTAGTGGACCCCCACAATTAATTTTGGGCTTAAACCACGATTTGGTAAGAGCCCACCTAATTGTGTAAGACCAATATAAATTTATTTGAAGCCCAATGATATTTAAATCTAGTTGGGTTTAAAACAAAATTATCACTTTAAAAAAAAAAAGTGACGACAAAATATATATAAGAAAACTTACTCTATTTGAAGTTTACCGAATGGTGACACCCTTTAATTTCAATGTCATCGAACTTCATCGATCTTTCAGCATAAAGTTGGTGTCGCAAGAATAGAACTGATCATTTTGTGGTTTAAAATTTACCAACTCACGCGTGATGGTTAATATTCCATGCAAATATTTCATTCCAAAACAAAGGAATTCACAGACCAAAAGTTAGTTCAAAATGTAATTAATTCCAACATAAACAATGCTTGGAAGTAATCTCATGAGAATCAAATGGGGAATCAACCAAAAAACAATCAAACAAATATGCTTGTCGAGTCATATTCAAATACACAAAATTTCGTCTTACGCTGTTGGAAATGGATGTGGTGTATTTGAAAATGACTTGGAAAACAAATAGGTAAAGTCGAGGCAAGAGTTGGACTCTTTCTCCGTAAGACGAAATTGCCCCGTATTCAATGCTTTACGGTCTACGGCACACGTCCCCAAGATACAACGACTTTCTAACTTAAGGATCGCAGCACAACGAATCCAAAAGTTTTCCGGCGAACAAAAGAGATATTTGGAACTTTCTAGGACAAGATGAAAAGAATACTACAATTGCTAGAATGCTATGAATGCAAGTTGTAGTGGAGTCTAATGTTATGAATATTGTATATGAAATGATTGAATGTGGGATCTATTTATAGAAGTTGAATAGGTGTTGTGTCCTTTCATAATAGACACCTTTTTGGTTTGAATTGATGTCTTTTCATAATGAGACACATTTTCATGAAATGATGTCTTTTCATGATTAGACATCTATTCATTTGAATTGAAGTCTTTTCATTATTAGACACCTCTTTCTATGAAATAGTGTGTCTAATTGGAATGGTTGCATCCCTTTAATTTGGGTTGCATCAATTCAATTCAAACTCACACCCTTTCACACCTTCACACCTCTTCAATTTAAGTTGCCAACTTTAAGCATTAATTTCTCATTCATCCAAAATTGGATTTGAGAAAATAAATACTCTAAATTTATCTACTCGAAACGTAGATTTTAAATTTGCAACTTAATTTCGTTTTTGACAAACGAAACACCATGTAATCAAATTGGTCAAAGATTGGTCAACACCAACTTTTTCAAACCAATTTCCAACATCACCATCATATCCATCTTCACAAGAGCAGCTATACTTTCCCAAAACTGTTTTTGCAAATTCCATGCTCAGCACATGGATTTCCTTTGCATTCATCAATATCTGTCAACAACACAACCAAATTAAATTTTCTTATATCTATCCTTGTATTATTTTGCTGTTACAAAATTAAAGCAAACCTTTGCAGCCTGGATTTAGATACGGATTGCCTTCAAACCCGTCGAAGCATCTACATCTATATCCACCAAGCCCTGTATTTGAATCAACACACTCACTGTATTCTCTGCAACTATAGTCCCCTGATTTCTTGGCCCTATCACAGCTTCCATTTCCGATCGCCCAATCAAGCACCACCGGCACATTCTCCTTCGTTCGATTCTGAAACTCCGGGTCCTGTAAGTCGGAAACACGTATCTGATCAAATCTAGCCCCATCTCCGATAAATGCATAGCCACAGGGATTAAAACCATGGACCATTGTGTGATTGAAAGCACTAGTAATGAAAACTTGGAAAGCCTTCTCCCCCTTTGGTATTTGTGTCTGACAGCACCCGATTCCTTTACAGGACCCGTCTATTATACTAATTTTCTCCGTACAAAACACACCACAGCCGGTGCTGACATTTCTGCCAGCTAAGAACAGTGCCACGTCATCGCAGCCGACCACAGTGAACTTGTTGGATTCTGAGAAGCTGTAGGGAGTGGAGGTCAGGTCGATGGTCATATTCTCCTGTCGGGTGATGTTGCCGTCGGCTGAGAAGCATTTGACAGTGCCATGGTTCCTGATTCCGACATGATCATCTGATATTTCCACGATCTCCAGGTTTCCTGTCGGGATGAAGAGCTTGGAGTGGTCACAGGTGACGTCGAATAATGGGTTGATGGAGCAGCCGGAGTCGATCCCGATTCCAAACGGGTATGGAACTGTTAGGTTTCCACACTTCGTTCGGCAGCCTGGTTTTCCGGTGGTAGCAGCTTCCGTGAAGGATTTCGGTGGGGCGGAGACGGTGGTGGTGGTGGTGGTGCAGTTGGGAGGAGGGTGATTATTAGCTAGTGCTAGTGCTATTGCTGGTGAAAGATGTAAGAAAATCAGGATTGTAGAATATTGATGCAGCTTCATATTTCCAGTTCTTCAGGCCTGTATTTAAAATATTAGTGCAAAACATATCATGAACAGCACTAAATTTATAGATGAAACAGTTTCTGATGTTAAAGGTTAATGGAGTTTAATATTGTAAGAATTACATTCATTAGTTAGCTTCAAGACGCTTCCCGGCTTCACAACTCCTGCTAGCTTCATGAAATTGCCAGGAAATATTGTATGCAACCTATAATTTTTTTTTTTTGTTAATTATAATATCTTCGTATTATTAAATGATGTATGTTTAATTTATCTTATTGAAGTATTGAAAATTATTATTATTTAAGGTAAATTTTGTAATTTGGATGAGATTATTTAATCGTTACTGTAAGCTTTTGGGATAGAGTAAATGCTTGAGTTCCAACGGTATAATTTTAATTAAAAATATCAATTTTAGTTCTCTAATAAGTATATCATTTTCCAATTTGGTTCATCAAGTTTCGCAAATCCAGTTTTAGCATCGTAATTTTAATTTTCATCCAATTTAAGTTCGATTTTCGTCGGGGGCTGACGTGAACCGAAACCCTAATCCCCAATTTTTTTGAAGTGACGTGGATGAGCAACGTAACCGCCACGTTATTAATAAAATTAATTGAAATTTTAAAAAAATCAAAATTAAAGGAAAAAAAGAAGGGTCTTCTCCTTCTTCGCCCAAATCCATCGCCACCGCTGCTCGACACACACCGCCGACAAAGATATGCCTGCAGCCACCGCGACGACGTGTTGACCGCATCAACTATACATTAACTAATTCATGATATGAATTCTGTTTCGCAAGAATTTTTACACTAAATGTAAACTAAAAATGTGGAACATTATCATATATATTAAAGTATTCATGGTTATTTGACTACTGAAAAGTTAATTACTAGAAAATAACTTCACACTTAAAAGAGGATGTCACATTTGAGTTAATTTCAACCGAAATATTAGGGTTTAAATTATTTTAAAATTAAGATATAGACTGATTATGATGTAGAAAACCACAGCTAATTATTCAAATATTGTTTCTACAATATATGCATTGTCACATTCAAATATTTATAAACTCGTTGACTATAACTAGAGGTTGGTCAAGTGATGAATTGGATTTTGACATGTGTAATAAATGATTAACAAGATTTGAGGATGTGCAAATTAGTAAATTGAATTCTCTACTATCAAAGAAATTTTTTTAACAGAATATATTAATGTATTTTCGCCTCATATATAGTATCAAAGTATAATAATCATGTAATTTTGACAAAATACTTTGAACAGTTCTAAGATACAATACTAAAATCGTTGTAGAAGAGACAAAATTTCATAGTAGTTCTCTTTGAAGTCACTTTATGATTATTATGGTTAATTTAATTAAAGTATTTTATTTTCTCCATACATTTTCAATTTATTTTGAGTGGTAGTCAACTTCAAACGTTAAATTCTTATTCAACTTCATACACTCGAATTTTATTATCAAAACATAGTTTTTAATTTCACATCTTTCCATTTGAATCAAATGAAAGGCCACGTAAAGATTGATCCAAGATTAATCAACATCAATTTTTCAAGGCTAATTTCCAACGTAAGTATAGTTTGTTATTGATAGTATATGGCTGAAACTTCTGCAAGTATATGCATGGCAAATGGCTGTGCATGGATGCAAAAATCGACCAAGTGTTTTGAGAAGAAAAAAAGGAGAAGAAACATGTTTGGTTTAAAGTAGCACTAACGTTTTTCTTATTTTGCAGGTTAAGGCAAAAGCGCATTTTTACTTAAAGAAGCGCGAGTGCGTTTTGCCACGTCACTTATTCTAAAGCTTGGAAGAAAAGCGTTGTTTCACTTAAAATAGCGTGTTTAAGTTCAAAGGCTTAAGTTGCTGATTGGAGATAGCCAATAGCGAGCTGTCAAGTCGGATCAAGAAGCAGTTAATTCGGTTAAAGCTTCAGAGGAAAGAGAAGATCAAGAAAACAGAGTGTGCTAGAGGCGGTTTTCAAAGATCTTGCCAAGATTCGTTTTAGATCCGTTTTGGATGATTTTTTCTTTGTCGTGTAGCCTATATATAGTAGTTTTCAATGCAATTGAAAGCACGAGTTGACATTTAGTTTTGAGCGAGTTGTATAGCTGAGAAGTAGTGAGTTGAGTCACAGTTCCTGCAATTGTGTTTGTAGTTTCAGTTTGTAAAGTTTTGATTCATTCAATAAAATCGCCCCCTCCCTTCGTTGCCCCGTGGATGTAAGCTTCATAGCTGAACCATGTAAATCTTTGTGTTGTTATTAGCTTTGTTTATTCTACATTTGTTATCAATCGGTGAGATTGATCTTGAGAGTGGATCTTCAAGTTTTAGGGTTCTTGTGTTGAAATCCTAACAGTTTGTGGCGCCGTCTGTGGGAAGATAGCTCAGTGAAGATGGCCACTGCAAGATTTGATGTAGAGAAGTTCAATGGGAAGGGAGACTTTGGTTTGTGGAGAGTGAAGATGAAGGCTCTCTTGGTACAGCAAGGTTTGATCTTGGCTCTGCAGGATCCAAGTGCATTTCCTGAAAGTATGTCCACTCAAGAAAAGCTTCAGATTCAAGAAAGGGCTCACAGTGCCCTCATTCTCAGCCTAGGAGACAAGGTGCTAAGAGAAGTGGCCAAAGAAGACACTGCTCTTACAGTTTGGCAGAGATTGGAAAGCTTGTACATGATCAAAACCATAGCCAACCAGCTATATATGAAGAAGAGGCTCTATGCCTTCAAGATGTCAGAGGATAAACCAATTCTTGATCAATTGGAGGAATTCAACAAGGTATTGGATGATCTTGCAAACATTGAAGTTGATCTCATGGAGAAAGACAAAGCCCTCATGCTGTTGAGTGCATTGCCTAAGAGTTATGAACATTTCATAGACTCAATCCTCTATGGTAGGCAACACTCAATCACTCTAGAAGAAGTAGTAGTTGCTTTGAAGACCAAGGATCTTTCCAAGAATTCAGAGATGAAGACCAAGAATGTAGCTGAAGGTTTAGCCATCAAGCAAGGAAATAACAAGAAGAAGTTTCAGAAAAAGAGTCCTCCTCAGAATCAGGAAAGAAACAAGGTCAAAACCAAACTTCTATTACTGATAAGGAAGAGAATAGGTGCTTCCATGGTCATAAGTCTGACCACCATAAAAGGATTGCATCAAGTATAAGAAATTCCTTAAGAATAAAGGTCAAGCTACTCAGAATCAGGTAAATCAAACAAGTGATGCAGCTGCCTCCAATCAAGGGTATGAATCAGCTGAAGTCTTGGCCATCACTGTCACTGAGTTAAGTTCAGAATGGATCTTAGACTCAGGGTGTTCATTTCACATGACCCCAATCAAGGATTGCTTTCAAGAACTTGCTTTAGAAGAATCTGGCATAGTGATGCTTAGCAATGATCAAAGCTGCAAGGTTAAGGGTATTGGTTCAGTTTCTCTGAGAATGCATGATGGTGTGGTTAGAATCCTATCTCAAGTGAGGTTTGTTCCAGATTTGATGAGGAACTTGGTCTCCTTGGGCATGCTAGACACTCAGGGCTACAAGTTTCACTCTGAAGGAGGTGTGCTCTCAGTTTCAAAATCTAATAAAGTGGTAATGCAAGGGCTGAAAAGGAATGAACTATACTTTTTAGTTGGAGAGGTCTACCAGGGATCAGTTAACTCAGCTCATGAGATGGATAGGACAAGTCTATGGCACAAGAGACTTGGCCACATGAGTGAAAAAGGTCTGCAAGAATTGGTAAAACAAAATGTGTTTGGCAGAGACAAAATCACTAAGCTAGAGATGTGTGATTGCTGTATTTTGGGAAAGAATAAGAGGCTACCATGAAGATATTTCCTCTCTTTGATTGATGATCACAATAGGAAAGTATGGGTATACATTCTTAAAACAAAGGATGAAGCTTTCAAAACCTTTAAGGAATGGCTCACTGAGGTAGAGAACATCTCAGGCAGGAAGGTGAAGTACTTAAGGACAGACAATGGGCTTGAATTCACCTCTGAAGAGTTCAATACATTTTGCAGAGACAAAGGCATTGTGAGGCACAAGTCAGTTCCTGGAACTCCTCAGCAAAATGGACTTGCTAAGAGGATGAACCAAACAATTCTTAACAAAGTAAGGTGCATGTTGATAAGCTCAAGTTTGGCAAAGAGTTTTTGGGGAGAAGCAGTAGCCACTGCAGTGTACTTGATAAATAGAAGTCCATCTTCAGTAATAGAGTTCAAAACTCCTAAGGAAAAGTGGTGTGGTGTTCCTGCCAATTACAGTGGACTTAAGGTGTTTGGCTGCCTTGCTTATGCTCACATTAATCAAGATAAGTTAGAACCAAGAGCTTTGAAGTATGTGTTCTTAGGCTATCCTAAAGGGATCAAAGGCTATAGACTTTGGTGCTTTGAAAAGGGTCATCAAAAATGCCTTGTCTGCAAAGATGTAGTTTTTGATGAATCTAAGATGCCAATGAAGAAGGATGAGGCTAACACTGATGAATCATCTGGAAAAGAAGAGGAAACTCAGTTTGAGGTGGAGCCTTTCACCCTAAATCAGCCTATGGAAGAAGGTTCAAATTCAGCAGAAGAAGAAGATAAAACTGAAGCTGATGAAGTTCAAAACCAATTGGCTAACTATCAATTAGTTAGAGACAGGTCCAGGAGAGCTATAAAACCACCTTCTAGACTTGGTTATGCTGATAATATTTCTTTTGCTTTGCTTGCAGCTCAGGAGGTAGAAAGCTCTGAACCTGGATCATACAAAGAAGTCATTTCATGTCCAGAAAAGGAGCAGTGGATAATTGCAATTCAAGAAGAACTTTGCTCCCTTGACAAGAATGAAACATGGCAGATTGTAGATAAGCCTGCAAAGAAGAAGCTTGTTGGCTGCAAGTGGATCTTTAGGAAGAAATTGGAAGCTGCAAAAGGGAACAAAATCAGATTCAAAGCAAGGCTTGTGGCTAAAGGATTTACACGGAAGGGATTGATTATGCTGAAATCTTTTCCCCAGTAGTCAAGCATTGTTCCATAAGGATACTCCTAGCTATGGTGGCTCAATTCATTACACAGAAGGAAGGGATTGATTATGCTGAAATCTTTTCCCCAGTAGTCAAGCATTGTTCCATAAGGATACTCCTAGATATGGTGGCTCAATTCAAGATGGTTTTGCACCAAATGGATGTCACCACTGCATTCCTTCATGGTGAACTAAAATAGTAGATTTACATGGCAATTCCTGAAGGTCTTCATGTCAATGGGAGTGAGAATAAAGCATGCCTGCTGAAGAAGTCACTCTATGGCCTCAAACAGTCACCAAGGCAATAGTATTTGAGGTTTGATCACTTTATGCTTAAGTCTAAATTCATTAGAAGCAAGTATGATCACTGTGTTTATTTTAAGCATGAACATAATGCACATACTTTTCTTCTTTTGTATGTTGATGATATGCTTATTGCTAGTACATCTAACTCTTGTTTGCATAAAGTGAAATCTCTTTTGAAATCAAAATTTGACATGAAAGATTTGGGAATAGCAAAGAGGATGCTTGGCATGGACATAAGTTTCTGTGAAGAGAAATGGGAAATGTTCTTTGATCTAAGTGATTATCTGAAAAAGGTGTTGATCAAGTACCAAATGAATCAAGTAAGAAGTTCTAGTATTCCTTTGAGTCAAAGTATCAAGCTCTCCAAAGAGCAGGAGCCAAAGCAACAACATGAAGTGGATAAAATGAAGAGGATTCCTTATGCCAATGCAATGGAAAGCTTAATGTATGTCATGGTGTGCTGCAGGCCTGATCTTGCCCATGCCATGAGTGTCATTAGTAGGTACATGGCAAATCCAGGCCTTGCTCATTGGGAAGCAGTCAAGTGTGTGATGAAGTATCTCAATGGTTCATTAGACAAATGTTTAAGTTTCAGACAAAGATCAAGGTTAAAAGTTCCTATAGAAGGCTTTGTGGACTCAGACTATGCTGCAAATGTTGATACTAGGAAGTCATTGACAGGGTTTGCTTTTACTTTGTTTGGGACTGCTATAAGTTGAAAGTCCATACAACAACATGTTGTTGCCTTATCAACAACGGAGGCTGAGTTCATTGCAGTAACTGAAGCTGCAAAGGAAGCTACATGGCTTAAAGGAATTCTGAATGAGTTTGGAGTTAGTCAAGGATGTATTACTATCTTTTGTGACAACAATAGTGCCATTCACCTCACCAAACATCCTGGATATCATGAAAGGACTAAGCACATAGATGTTAGGTTATATTTCATCAGGGATTTGGTTGAGCAAGAAGAGGTTAAGGTGGAGAAAATTGCAACTGAAGAGAATGCAGCAGATGCATTCACTAAGGCCTTACCTATAACTAAGTTTGAGCTTTGCATGGAGCTAATTGGACTTAGGGGTAAAGCTGGAACCAAGGGCACTTGAAGGTAGTAGGAGACTTGCAGATAGTCTTAGCCATAAGGTGGAGATTTGATAGTATATGGCTGAAACTTCTACAAGTATATGCATGGCAAATGGCTGTGCATGGATGCAAAAATCGACTAAGTGTTTTGAGAAGAAAAAAAGGAGAAGAAACGTGTTTGGTTTAAAGTAGCACTAACGTTTTTCTTATTTTGCAGGTTAAGGCAAAAGCGCATTTTTACTTAAAGAAGCGCGAGTGCGTTTTGCCACATCACTTATTCTAAAGCTTGGAAGAAAAGCGTTGTTTCACTTAAAATAGCGTGTTTAAGTTCAAAGGCTTAAGTTGCTGATTGGAGATAGCCAATAGCGAGCTGCCAAGTCGGATCAAGAAGCAGTTAATTCGGTTAAAGCTTCAGAGGAAAGAGAAGATCAAGAAAACAGAGTGTGCGAGAGGCGGTTTTCAAAGATCTTGCCAAGATTCGTTTTAGATCCGTTTTGGATGATTTTTTCTTTGCCGTGTAGCCTATATATAGTAGTTTTCAGTGCAATTGAAAACACGAGTTGACATTTAGTTTTGAGCGAGTTGTATAGCTGAGAAGTAGTGAGTTGAGTCACAGTTCCTGCAATTGTGTTTGCAGTTTCAGTTTGTAAAGTTTTGATTCATTCAATAAAATCGCCCCCTCCCTTCGTTGCCCCGTGGATGTAAGCTTCATAGCTGAACCACGTAAATCTTTGTGTTGTTGTGAGCTTTGTTTATTCTACATTTGTTATCAATCGGTGAGATTGATCTTGAGAGTGGATCTTCAAGTTTTAGGGTTCTTGTGTTGAAATCCTAATAGTTATTATTTCAACACAAGAATTCCTTATTTTCTTTCATATATCTCTTTGTGCGTTTCGTTTTTATTTTTAATTCAAAGCAAGTTTGTGACTTGCCTCCATGAAAACAGAAGCCTGTAATCCTAATATCTTCAACAATATTGTCATCTGTATAAGCCAATGTCCTTCGAGTCCTAATCTACTGGTAAAAGTTCCGATTTATATAGAAACTGTAAAGTTGGTTAAATCTTGAAAAAATGTATATAAATGCTAAAATAAAATCCATGTACAACAAGATTGTGTTTTTCAACCACTTCTTCCAAAGAAATAACTAAAATTTAGATTTTGTGCTCAAATTACTGAACTCTGAACTGGTGTTGGTTTCAAACATGTCTGCCAATCCGGACAGCTCATGACCGAACAAGTCCTGGTTTTTATTATATCTTCTTAGCCCTTCAACTTCCATAGCTACTTCTTTCATTGTTGGCCTTTCCTCCCCTTTTAAGTTGAGACATCTCCTCACTAGATCAGCCATGGCTTCTAATTGCCCCACACTCCCTTCCATCACGATACGAGGCTCCAGAATCTGAAACAATCTGTTCTCTTTGATTGATGTAATGAAATATGTTGCCAGGTTTCTATCTTCCTCGTACCTTGTTGGCGAAAGAGGCTTCTTCCCTGTCATAAGCTCGGCTACAACCACTCCAAAGCTGTATACGTCGCTCTTCTCTGTCAACTGGCTCGTCTGGAAATACTCAGGGTCCAAATATCCTAAGGTCCCTTGTACAAGTGTTGTCACTTGAGTTTGATCCAACTTCACCAATCTTGATGCTCCAAAATCCGATATTTTTGCAGTGTAAGAATCATCCAACAGTATATTGCTCGACTTGACGTCTCTATGGATAACAGGCACTGAAGCTGCAGAGAAAAGATAGGCAAGTGCACCTGCTGATTCAGCTGCAATTCTCAACCGATCGTTCCATGAGAGCCAGCTCGCTTCACTGCTGTTATGGATGTGCTGATAGAGTGTTCCGTTGGATATGAACTCGTAAACGAGCAAAGGCATTTCAGTCTCCAGGCAACATCCTAAGAGCTTGACAACGTTTCTATGGTTAACCTGTGTAAGAATGATGACCTCATTGATGAACTGCTCGATCTGGCTCTGGTCCATCGTCCTCGACTTTTTAATGGCCACGACGCGTTGATCTGGTAAAATCCCTTTGATACACTATTCCATAGCCTCCTCTTCCAAGAATACGATCTCCAGAGTAATTATCAGTGGCCTTCTTAAGCTCTTCAGCAGAGAAAATCTTGGTAGATTCCGAACCATATTTATCGAAAGAAGTTTGTTGATACAGAAGGATCCCTCCATTTTGTAGGAAGAATTTCTCTCTCATTCTTGCAAGTTTTCTCTTCTTGATGACAAAATATAGCCACGTGAGAGCGATGAACAAGGAAAGCAAGCCTACACTGAAACCTGGAACATCATTTGTTATAACATTTCTCACTGTATTAGTATATATTGACATAGAAAACATGAAGTGTTTATGAAGAAGAACAGGACATTTATTACCAACTGTGAACTTTATGACAGGGAATTGGGAATTCATTGCAATGCAACCACGACCGTCTCTTCTGCCATCTCCATCATATCCATCTTTACAAGAGCAGCTATAGCTACCAAAAGTGTTTGAGCAAATTCCATGTTCACCACATGGATTTTCTTTGCATTCATCAATATCTGCCAAGAACAAAAACCAAAATCCAATTTTGTATTGTTTAAGTGCAATGTCAAGGTACTAAATTTAATAAGAGTATAAATAAAAAAACTAAATAGTCTTGTACATGTGTAGCTAAATATTTTCTTACAAGTCCACAACTAAATAAATCCTTATACGAACCCGAGCTCGCATTAATCATAACTTTTCTAAAATATTTCGTAGTATATGATAAAACCTAATTAATTTTTATCAGTCTTTATTAAATATTCATATTTATATTAATATAATAAAAATTATTCTTTTATGTAAAAGTAGAATTGTGTTCAAAAGTTCCAAATAAAGTTTCCCAGCTCAATGACCCCTTTTAAAGCAAAGCAGTGCCATGAAAATGTAATATTTTTAGTCAATAACGATCTTTGAAAAATATATTTTTGGTAAGATATGATAATAGATGAGACTATGTTAGATCGTTTTTTCTGACTTTTTATACATGTTGACCGAACAAGTTTCTATGTACACATTTCATAATGCCTGAACACAAATTAATCAGTACTACTGCGAAAATCATTCTTATAAAATGTGGGATTTTAATCTAAATTCATCAAAATCTATATATAGTTACAAGACTGCATTTTTTGGTATGAAAAATTACTTCCTAATCTTAAACAGCAAATTAAAAACAAACCTGTGCAGCCTGGATTTAGGTACGGATTGCCTTCAAACCCGTCGAAGCATCTACATCTATATCCACCAAGCCCTGTATTTGAATCAACACACTCACTGTATTCTCTGCAACTATAGTCCCCTGATTTCTTGGCCCCATCACAGCTTCCATTTCCGATCGCCCAATCAAGCACCACCGGCACATTCTCCGTCGTCCGATTCTGAAACTCCGGGTCCTGTAAATCGGAGCCACGGACCTGGAATCGGGCCTGGTCTCCGATAAATGCATAGCCACAAGGATTGAAACTGTGGACTAGTGTGTGATTGAAAGCACTGATGATGACAGCGCTGAAAACCTGCTGGCCTTTCGATATCTGTGTCTGGCAGCACCCGATTCCTTTACAGGACCCGTCGACTATGTTAATGTTGTCGGAGCAAAACACTGTGCAGCCGCTGCTGATGTTTCTGCCGCCCATGAGCAGCGCCACGTCGTCGCAGCCGACCACGTTGAACATGTTGGAGTCTGAAAAGCTGTAGGGGGTGGAGGTGAGGTCAATGGTCATGTTGTCCCGGCGGGTGAGGTTGCCGGAGGCTGAGTAGCACGTGGCGCCCACCTGTTTCTTGATTCCGACATGATTGTCTGATATTTCCACGATCTCCAGGTTCCCTGTCGGGATGAAGAGCTTGGGCGTGGCGGAGTTGTTGTCACAGGTGACGTCGAATGATGGGTTAATGGAGCAGCCGGAGTCGATCCCAATTCCAAACGGGTATGGAACTGTTAGGTTTCCACACTTTGTTGGGCAGCCTGGTTTTCCGGTGGTGGCTGCTTCCGTGAAGGATTTCCATGCGGCGGAGATGGTGGTGGTGGAGTTGGCAGGAGGGGGGCTTTGAGCCAGGGCTAGTGAAAGATGTAAGAAAATCAAGATTGTAGAATATTGATGCAGCTTCATATTTCTAGTTCTTGATTGTATATTATAAGTTGATGTACTTTTGATTATTATTATAGGTGATAGATCAGTTGCCAATGTTGAAGGTTAATATATGATAATAGAGTTGAATATCAGGATTCAGGAAGCTAAGTGTAAAACCTTCTAACAATCGGATATCACTAGTTTTGTATTTTCAATATTTTGTTGAAGTTTGATCATGATACTTTTGACAATACTACTATTTAAATAGGATTTGACTTTGACTATTATCATTAAAAAATCTTTGTAAACAGATTGCGTTAGTTTTTTTTTTTTTTTTGAAATAGTAAGCAGTACTTTCAGTGTTTATAATTTTAATGTTTTTTGATGGAATATCAATTCTACAATAGGATAGTCAGATGAGTGCATGTGTTACTGCTCAAATTCTGTTCAAGATGAGATGCGAGATTACAACAACATAATTCTTTATTACATATTTGTTTAATGACTTTTACATAACTAAATGCAATCCAGTTATAATCTACTAGTAAAGGTTGATATCAGACATAAACAAATAAATAAGTCTGTGAGGTGGTTGCAAAGTAATGGACATTGAGAGGTTGATATACTAATTGCAAAGTTCTATTGAAAATTAATCTTTGGTCCAGTTTCATGGAATTGTACTAATTTTGGGATTTACAAAAATGAAGAAAAATGATACACGATTATGCTGACAATATTAACTGACTGGGAAATATATATAATAGTATATATCATGAATTATCTATTTATATTAAAGTACAAATAGTTTCATCCATATTTTTACAACGTATAATAGTCCTCAGACCAAAGATCTAACGAGGATTTGGAAAAATTACAGGACTATCAATACTATCTTGCACTGGATATGATCCTGTACTGAACTCATGATCAGGACCTACATTTATTGTATACAAATCTGATTGCAATCCAGATTGTAGATCACCTAAAAGAGCCTCATTTTCTTCAACATTTTCTTCATGAATCCATGGATATTTAGTAAGTTTTCTCAGTGCTTCCAACTCCATTGCAACTTCTTTCATCGTGGGTCGATCTTCGCTGGTCAAGTTGAGGCATCTCTTCACCAGACCACCAATCCCTTGCAGCTGCTCGAAACTGCCTTCCCTTAAAACCCGAGGCTCAAGAATCTGAAACAATCTGTTTTCTTTGAAAGATGTAATGAAATATGTGGCCAGGTTTCTTTGCTCCTCTGTCTTTGTCGGGGCAAGAGGTTTATGCCCCGTCATAAGCTCAGCTAGAACCACTCCAAAGCTGTAAACGTCGCTCTTCTCAGTCAACTGGCCCGTCTGGAAATACTCAGGGTCCAAATAGCCTAAGGTCCCCTGTACAAGTGTTGTGACCTGAGTTTGATCCAATGGGACTAATCTTGATGCCCCAAAATCCGATATTTTTGCAGTAAACGAATCGTCTAACAGTATATTGCTTGACTTGACATCTCTATGGATGACAGGTATTGAAGCTGCGGAGTGGAGATAGGCAAGTGCAGCTGCAGCCTCAGTAGCAATTCTCAACCGATCTTTCCAAGAGAACCAGCTCGTTTCGCTGTTGTTATGGATGTGTTGAAAGAGCGTTCCGTTTGAGATGAACTCGTAGACGAGTAAAGGGACCTCACTCTCCAGACAGCATCCTAAGAGCTTGACAACGTTTCTATGGTTAACCTGTGTAAGAATGATGACCTCATTGATGAACTGTTCTATCTGGCTCTGGTCCATTGTCCTCGACTTTTTAATGGCCACGACGCGTTGATCTGATAAGATCCCTCTGTATACTGTGCCATAGCCACCACTTCCAAGAATCCGATCTTCAGCATAGTTATTGGTGGCCTTCTTAAGCTCTTCAGCACAGAAGATCTTGGTCGATTCGACTCCATTTTCGTTGTGAGAAGTTTGCTGCTTTAGAAGGAGCCCTCCATTTTGCAGGAAGAGTTTTTCTCTCATTCTTGAAAGCTTTCTTTTCTTGATGCCAAAATACAGCCATGCAATCCCAATGAATATCGAAAGCAAGCAGACACTTAAAACTGGTGGAGTTTTTGGTCCATAAAAACGAAATTCAAGATTTAGGATTTCAACAGAATATTCTGGTATTGTGACACATCATATTTGTAAGGAGATTGAAGAAGATATATATTTATTACCAATGGAGAATTTGATGACTGGAAATTTAGAGTTGGCAGCAATGCAACCACGACCATCTCTTCTGGCATCAACATCGTATCCATTTTTGCAAGAACAGATATAGCTTCCAAGAGTATTTGTGCAAATCCCATGTTCACCACATGGATTTCTCTCACATTCATCAATATCTGCAATTAATTAATTAATTAATTCATCAATGAATTAATTCAAATAAAAAAAAAAAAACAGCAAAACTAACCAGTACAGCCAGGAGTTAGATACGGATTTCCTTCATAGCCTTGTGTGCAATTACATCTATACCCTCCAATCCCCGTCTCTGAACCTACACACTCACTGTGTTGTCTGCAACCAAAATCTTGAGATTTCATGGCCTCATCACAGCTTCCATTACCAATGGCCCAATCAACAGCTATAGCCACACTCTGAACCGTCCGATTCTGAAAATTCTCATCCAGGAAATCCGACCGTCGAAACTGAAACCCCCCTCGAACTTGATCGGCAAGAAACGCATAACCACAAGGATCGAACCCCAAAACCCTGGTGTGATTATTCAGGCTCTGAAGTTCCCACTTGATCATCTTGATCCCTTTCGGCATCGGAGTTTGGCAGCACCCGATCCCCGAGCACGACCCGTCGATCAGATTCGTGCTCTCCGAGCACACCGACAGACACCCGCTGCTGAAATCTCCTCCGTCCAGTACCGCCAGGTCGTCGCAGCCGACCACCGTGAACTTGTTGGAGTCGGAGAAGCTGTACGGCGTGGAGGTTAGGTCGATGGATATGGCGTTGCTCCTGGAGATTTCGCCGGATTTTGAGTAGCAGGTGGCCGCGACGGAGTTCTTGAGTCGCACCTGGTCGTCGGTTATGTCGGTGATCTCGAGGGTGGTGGTGCGGATGAAGAGTTTCGGCGGCGAGGAGGAGGAGTCGCAGCTTGTGTCGAATGATGGGTTGAAGGAGCAGCCGGAGTTTACTCCGATGCCGAATGGATATGGAACTGTTAGTTCTCCGCACTTGGTTTGGCAGTTGGGTTTGGAGGTGTTGGCGGCGTCGGCGAAGGATTTTCGTTTCTCCGGCGGCGGAGGCGGTGGCGGTTCAGGGCGAGGATGATCGGCTAGTGCTAGTGAAAGGTGAAACAAAATCAAGATCGCAGATTGATGCTGCTGCTTCATTTTTTTCGGGTTTCAGCTTTAGGAAATTACTAAACGTTGGTTATGAAATCTGATTTATAGATATTAATATTGAGTAAATCTTGTGAATCAGTTGTATGGATCTTAGATTCATGCATTCGGTTGGATTTGGGTCGGGGGAACCGCACTCTTTTTTTTTTTTTTTTCGCTCATAATTTTTGAAAAAAATCACATACCAATAGTATATGTTAGACATACATTTATGTTATGTTAGACATACCTTTAAGCTATGTTAAACATACCAATTCTGCCCAAATTCATGTCTTGTCTTTTTTTGGCTTGATTTTTGAATTTTGGCACATACCACTACGTTATGTTAGACATAGTTTTACGTTGTGTTAGACATACGTTTATGTATACTTAAACATACCTTTGTATATGTTATACATACCTTTATATATAGTTAAGCATACATTTATATATGTTAGACATATCTTTGTATATAGTTAGACCTACCTACACATGGTTGGTCTAACTATACACAAATGTTGGTTTAACTATACACAAAGGTTGGTCTATTGAAGCGAATTTTGGGTAAGTTTCAGCACAAGTTTTCAGCGCGTAGGAGCACGTGCAGACGTGTGGAAGGCGCGTTTTGGACGTGTGAACGGGTCGGGTCAGGTGCATGGATGACTCATAAAAGTTTTTGTCATTAATATTTGTGTGTGTGAGAGAGACGTGCATGGGTTAATCTTCTCTTTTTTTTTCTTTCAAAACCTTCTTTAGTGATAATTTCAATACTAATCAGATTTAATAATAAAATAAAATTATGGACATAACTTTATTTTAGGTGGATCCATATTTGCAAATTTAAATTCAAATCATAAAAATAAAATAAAATCATTTAGCAGTGCTTCTACAGATGGGTAAAATAAATCGATAATCATAAAAGAGTTTAATAATATAAGGGGAAATTTAAAATAATTAAAAGATAACAGAATATATATAATTGAATTTTATGTTTTTATATTTATTTGATTATTAAATAATTTTGATTTGAATTTCTTATAATAAAACCATTAATTTTTTATAAATCTTTGTAATACCTCAAATGAGTATTTATTAATGTGGGGCATTGATTATTAATTAAGCGACATTTAATTTGCTACCTTTCTATAACTTTTATATGGTTATTATTATCTATATTAAGTTGGATGTAGTTGATATATATGGTGGTTTTGTAGTACACCACGTGTATTAATAAACCAAACTCTCCACTAATTTTTAGTTATCAAATCTGAGTTCATTAAAATCAAAGTCAACAATGATTTCAAATTTAATGATTGAAAATGATGAAAAATTTGTTGTATTAATATATCTAGTGTATTACAAAAAAACTCATTGGTACATATAAATCCAAATTCTTCTCTCTCTTCCAACTAGGATCCCATTTCTACCCCACAATGCATGAGATCCATTTATTGTGGATTTAAATCCAAAATTTTGCTTGCATTGTGATGCTCTAAGGGATCGATGATAAGGTGGGGCCTGGAGGACTTCTGTTTACGTCATTAGTAGGGTCTTTAGCTTTCTTGTCCACTTTAATATTTCTTTTAAAAATAGGAAAAATTATTTCCTCATGCTCTTGGTTTAAATTTCTTTAATGTTATTTTACATTTTGTTAATCATTAATTTAATTATCCGGCTTAGCATCAAACTTTCGTACAGAACTTCAACTCATGAATAAAATTCATAGATAATTTTATTTCTTTGGTTCTATGGTTTTTCATATTCTTCAAAAATTATAACTTGAATTCATTTGTTAAAAATTAGTATAATATTTAGCAAATGTATACAATTTTGCATAATGTTTAAATCTAAACACCTTAAATTCGATTTATATATATATATATATATACACGTTGTATATCGAAAAAAAACTGATTTGAATAGGAGAAAGGCTGAGCTCCATTTGCATCAAAAAGAATTAATTAATTTGTTTGTTTATGGGTGAGATTTCCTAATCACAAATTAGAGAGAGAAGTGGGAGAAATATCAAAAGAGAATAGAGAGAGAAAATCACTTGGTAGAGGAAAATAATGAAATGGATAAGTTGGAGGTCTTCGTCCTTACAATTAATACTATAGTATAATAGTAATTTACTTCTTATAAATCTTAATTGAATAAAGGTTTGTGGCGCATTGGGTCCATGTTTTATTAAGCTCAATATCTTTCCTTAAACTCTCATGTCCAACGTCTTCTACGTCAGCCCCCGTCATCATATATGACCTCTTCCACGTCACTATTACATTCTTAATTTAGAGAAATAATATTACATATATATTACGATTGCTATTGCTCTCTGATATTAAAGTTAAACTTAATAATTAATCCACAATAATTATGGCAATTGGGTATAAAATTGGGATATATCTCTCTAAACACAAAATTAGGACCACCAAAATTAACCATCCAGAGGGTCAGGCTTGACGGCCAGAGTATTAAAATCTATATTTATTTTTTTATATGTTAAAAACAAAGTAGAAAATCAATTATTAATGGCATTAAATTCGATGGTTATACATGCCTCTCAAGAAAGGTATATTATGCTAGTGGAATGTATTGGATGTATCATATCTTGACATGTGTGCAATTTGTTTTATATTATATTTATATATATATATATATATATTTAAATATGAATTTGAAGTGAGAGAATATTGAATTGTACTCGTGTCATGGTATGATAACTCAGTGCATTTCACCAGGTATAGATCGTAGAGACTATCGAGAAATAAAGTTTTGATATAAGATCAAAGATAAAGGATGAGAGATTAAAATGCAATTATAAATCTAAGAAGAACACTATGTTTTTCTAGAATCTCAAGAATTAAGGAAGACTAAAAATATGGGTCCTGATTTATATACACCTCAACCTATTATGTGTTGGTTTTATGAATCTTTTTTCCTTTTACTATACTTAACATAAATTGAAGGCAAAGTATTGGGTAAGACCGTCTCATGGATTCCATTCCATGAGACGGGTCAATCCGATTCGATCAAAAGTTAATCATCAAAGTCAATAGTTATCGTCGGTGAACGGTCAATGATCAACGTCGGTCAGTGATCGGTCAACGGCGTTGACCTAAAAGTGTTAGATATTATACATAAAAGTAGTACAAGACATACATAAAATTATTAAATGTAATATTTTTATGTGTATCATGTGTGACAAAATTTTGAGAAATTATGTAATACTTTTGTATGTTTTAGGTATTACTTTTCAATATATTAGGTAATACTTTTATAAAATATGATGATTTTGGATTTTGTTAAAGTGTATGAAATATGTAATATTTTTATGTGTATTAATTTGGTAATACGTTACTATAGATCAGATGATATTTTATTATATTATATACATATATTGCGTAATATATTACAAAAGTTTACATGATATATAAAAAAGTATTACTTAATAAACACAAATGTATTATATTATGAATTATTAAATGATATATAGAAAAATTATTACATTATGAGAAATAAACATTATGCAATACTTACATGTACAACATCTAATACTATTAAAGTCAACAAGTAATACTTTTATGTGCAACATGTAATACCATTGAAATCAATAATGTATTATATACATATACTGTAAAAAAGTATTACATGATAAGTATTTTACCCAGTGCACACAAAAATATTACATTATAAAGTATTAGATAATATATATAAAAGTATTACTTAATACACACTAAAGTATTACATTATTGGAATAAAATATCATGTAATATTTTTATGTTCAACATATAATATAATTGAAATCAACAAATAATACTTTCATAATGTAATACTTTTGTGTACAACATGTAACACTATTGAAATCAATAAGTAATACTTTTATGTATATTATGTAATACTTTTATATGTATTACCAAAGTAAAAGTGTGACACAATATAGAAATGAGTTGGTCTCTTGTGAGACCGTCTCATGTGCGACGCACTCGCGCACGGTCGTGTCCCAGGACACCGTCGACCGTGCGTGAAAACACATACTTATAGCTTTAAAAGACATACTTATACATAAAAATCACATACTTATCTTGACCGTATCCTGGGACCCAACGATGCGCCACAAATCGCTATTAGTTTTTAAGCAAAATACGACCGTGTCCCAGGGCATGGTCGTGAGCTAGGAAAAAAATCACATACTTATGGCGAAAAATCACATACTTATTGTTGAAAAAGACATACTTATACACCACAGTCGCGCACAGTCAACACGGTCGACCGTTCCGCAAGTGTCGTCGCATATACGACGGTCGCATGCGAGTCTTGTTGTATAGAAATATTATGTTATGAGAGTGAAAGTATTACATTAATGTAACACTTTCATGTATGACATGCATGTAATACTCTTTGGTCAACAGTGTTAACTAACCGTTGATTGTTGACTTTTTATTTTGACTTGGATCATTGAATTTTGATCAGGTCGGATTGACTCATCTCACGAAATGAGATCCGTGAGACTATCTCGCACATGTCTGAACTCAATCTAAATTGAAGTAGAAAGACTAATGTATTCTCATTATTAAGAGCAAATCCAATCTTATTATCTCATATGGTTCAGAACTTAAAACACCTGGGGATTAAATCTAAAATCTTTACATCAAAAACTTTTCAATTTAAAATATTATTATTATTATTATTATTATTATTATTATTATTATTATTATTATTATTATTATTATTATAATAAAGTATAGATATTTCTTACAAAATATGGATTGTCTAATATATATTTATTAAAGATTATATTTCGGGTTATAATATTAATTTTGGACTTTCATTTTTAAATAATTTTACATTACAATTCTAAACAAAAATCATATGAAATTCTATTATGAGTAGAACTTTATTATATTAGGACTTCAATTTAGTATAGATTATATATTCTTATAAACGATTATTATTTGAGGTCTTAGTAATAATTTAATATTTTTTATTTAAGAAATTCATCCTCCATGTGTTATATACTCGTGTGTGTATTTGCTTACAACAGAAAATAAATGAGAACTCCTAAGAAATTCTTACAACTAAGGATGATACTTCTGAGCTCCAAATTCTCCACACAACTTGAATGAATTATATCATGAATCAAAAATCTTAAATAAATCAAAGTTCTAAAAATACAATACTATGTACAAGAAGTATAATGTATCTAACGAGGATTTGGATAAATCATAATACTATTCAAACTTTCTTGCACTGGATAGGTTCCTGTACTATATTCATGAGGGCCTGCGTCGATGGCATACAAGTCTATTGCCAATTCAGATTGTTGATCACCTAAAAGAACCTCATTTTCTTCCATGTTTTCTTGTTGAATCCATGGATGCTTTGTAAATCTTCTCACTCCTTCTAACTCCATTGCAACTTCTTTCATGGTGGGTCGATCTTCGCTCTTCAAGTTGAGGCATCTCTTCACTAGACCACCAGTCGCTTGCAGCTGCTCGAAACTGCCTTCTCTTAAAACCCGAGGCTCAAGAATCTGAAACAATCTGTTTTCTTTGAAAGATGTAATGAAATGTGTAGCCAGGTTTCTTTCTTCCTCGGACTTTGTTAGCGAAAGAGGCTTCTTCCCTGTCATAAGCTCGGCCAGAACCACTCCAAAGCTGTAAACGTCGCTCTTCTCAGTCAACTGGCTCGTCTGGAAGTACTCTGGATCCAAATAGCCTAAGGTTCCTTGCACAAGTGTTGTGACCTGAGTTTGATCCAATGGGACTAATCTTGATGCCCCAAAATCCGATATTTTTGCAGTGTACGAATCGTCTAAGAGTATATTGGTGGACTTGACATCTCTATGGATGACAGGCATTGAAGCTGCAGAGTGGAGATAGGCAAGTGCACCTGCAGCCTCAGTAGCAATTCTCAACCGATCTCTCCAAGAGAACCAGCTCGTTTCGCTGTTGTTATGGATATGATGAAAGAGTGTTCCGTTTGAGATGAACTCGTAGACGAGTAAAGGGACTTCACTCTCCAGACAACATCCTAAAAGCTTGACAACGTTTCTATGGTTAACCTGTGTAAGAATGATGACCTCATTGATGAACTGTTCGATCTGGCTCTGGTCCATTGTCCTCGACTTTTTAATGGCTACTACGCGTTGATCTGGTAAAACCCCTTTGTAGACTGTTCCATAACCTCCCCTTCCAAGAATACGATCTTCAGCATAGTTACTCGTGGCCTTCTTAAGCTCCTCAGCAGAGAAGATCATGGTGGATTCGACTCCATTTTCATTACGACAGGTTTGCTGCTTTAGAAGGATCCCTCCATTTTGGTTGAAAAATTGTTCTCTCATTTTTTCAAGCTTCCTTTTCTTGATCCCAAAATATAGCCATGTGATGCCAATAAACAAGGAAAGCAAGCCTACACTGAAACCTGGATCACATCAACTTAAATCAGCCCAAATGCATATAGAAAAAACACCTCATCTATATATATATATACGAGTATCAGTACATGTGTCGCATGTTGAGGATGAATTATTTAAATCAAAAATATTATAATACTATTAACCTTAAATAATAATTTTTTACAAGGATATACAATCTATACTAAATTAAATCAAATTCAAACAAAATGTATAGTAAATTAGAGTCATACTCATAATAAAACTCTATATGATTTTGGTTTAGAATTCTTTTGTAAAATTATTTAAATATGAAAATCATAAATTACTATTATAACCTTAAATAAAATCTTTAATAAGGATAAAATAGACAATCCATATTTTGTAAGAAATATTCACATTTTTATATAGGTAATAGATATATATATATATGTATATGTTTGAAGGAAAAATAAAAAAGAAGATAATTACCAACAGTGAACTTTATAACAGGGAATCCGGAATTAACAGCAATGCAACCACGACCATCTCTTCTGCCATCTCCTTCATATCCATCCTCACAAGAGCAGCTATAACTGCCAAGACTATTACTGCAAATCCCATGTTCACTACATGGATCTCTCTTACATTCATCGATATCTGTCAAGAACACAACATTTAAAACCAGGTCTTTTCTCCTTTTATGAAATGAAATTGTGAACTACTTCAAAACTGTAATAAAGTACTAACCAGTGCAGCCAGGAGTTAGATAAGGATTGCCTTCATACCCTTGAGTGCAATTACATCTATACCCTCCGATCCCCTCCGAGTCAACACATTCACTGTTTTCTCTACAAGCAAAACCATCTGAGTTCTTGGCCTCCTCACAAGTTCCATTGCCAATGGCCCAATCAAGGGCGATAAGCACATTCTCAACCGTTCGATTCTTATAGTTCACATCCTGGAAATCTGAGCTGCGAAACTGAAACCCGTCATGATCCCCGATGAATGCATAGCCACAGGGATCAAAACTGAAGACTTGTGTGTGATTTCTCAAGCTTCGAAGGGCCGACCCGAAAACCTTCAACCCTTTTGGTATTTGCGTTTGGCAGCACCCCACTCCTGTGCAGAACCCGTCGATCAGATCTCTGCTGTCTGAACACACCGATAAACACCCGCTGCTGAAATTCCTCGGACTTGTTCCGACAAGAACCGCCAGGTCATCGCACCCCACCACCGTGAACCGGTTCGAGTCGGAGAAGCTGTAGGGGCTGGAGGTCAGGTTGATGGATATGGTATTCTGTCGGGTCACCTGGCCTGATTCATTGTAGCATCTTTCTGCCACCAAGTTCTTGATTCTCACCTGGTCGTCGGTTATTTCTGCTATTTCGATCTTTCCGGTGCGGATGAAAGGCGTCGGCGGCGACGTGGTGGTGTCGCAGTTTATGTCGAATAAAGGGTCGATGGAGCAGCCGGAGTTGATTCCGATGCCGAAAGGGTACGGAATCGTCAGGTCGCCGCATTTGGTGGCGCAGCCAGGTTTCGCCGTGGTGGCGGCTTCAGCAAAAGTTTTTCCGGTGGCGGAGGCGGTGGAGGGGGTGCTTGGACTTGGGTGGTTAGCTAGTGCTAGAGAGAGGTGCATGAAAATCAAGATTTCCGGTAAGTGTAGCTTCATTTTTCCGATCGTAGATCAGCGTCACCACGATTCGTCCTATCTTGTAATGTTTTTTTGAAGAAATTAATAAACAGGACTAATTATACTATGTTTATAATATAGGGCCTGCATGTATATAGTATTTTACAACGTAATTAAGTATTAATTCTTTGGTCGGATTTTATTGATTTAGTCCATGTTTGATTGTGGTAATAAAATAATTTATGTGACAGATAGTGTCATAGTTTGAAAGTTTAAGCATTTGAATATTTGGAGGAATTGTGGTATTAGGTATGTAGGTCTGATCAACATGACTTGGTTCATCACAAACTTGATGCATGCTTTTTTTATTGACGTGTGTTTTAGATCTTTCTGTTAATTGTGTGATTAGTCATATAGCTAATTTTGACCGGTCCTCAAATCATTGTTTGATTGAGAAAAATGACAAAAAAATATAAACGTAATTTTTTCTAACTAAAGTCTGACACGTCAAATTAGTGTGGTTCCTGAAAGTTTAGGGAAAACTGTAAATTTAGGAAATAATTTATGGAGAAAATGGTCATGATTAGCCTATTTCCTAAAAAATGAGAACAAAATAACCCCCACTATATATTTACACCTTTATACCCACTTTTTAAGAAATGAGGCCAAAAGTACCCACTTTTTACCAAAGTCAAATATGGGCTCTGACACCAATCATCAGGAAAAGAGTATATATGCTTTTAAATGCAGGGTTTTCGTGTAGTGCTCAGAAATGCAGGGTTTTCGTGTAGTGCTCAGAAATCAAGGGTTTTCGTGTAGTGCTAAGAAATCAAGGGTTTTCGTGTAGTGCTCAAAATCAAGGGTTTTCGTGTAGTGCTCAGAAATCAAGGGTTTTCGTGTAGTGCTCAAAATCAAGGGTTTTCGTGTAGTTCAAAAATCAAGGGTTTTCGTGTAGTTCAAAAATCAAGGGTTTTCGTGTAGTTCAAAAATTACAGGGTTTTCGTGTAATGTATAAATTACAAGGTTTTCGTGTAGTATACAAATTGCAAGGTTTTCGTGTACAATGGGTGAGAAAAGAGAGAGAGAGAGAGAGAAAAGAGAGAGAAGAGGGAGAAAAGGAGAGAAGAGAGAGAGAGAGTGCTACACGAAAAGTGTGGAAAAGGAGGAGAGAGAAAAGTGTGGAAAAGGAGGAGAGAGAAAATTTGAAATGCCAATGCCTCTACCTAACTACACGAAAAGTGTGGAAAAGGAGGAGAGAGAAATGTCAAAATCAATAAAAAGTGAGTCAAAAGTTGCTGCTTTGTCAGAGATTGTCATACTGTGTATTTTTTTATTGAGTTGACAAATTAAAAAGTGGGTATAATTGGGATAAAATTTAAGAATTGGGTTATATTTGGGATAAAATTATATGGGGGATGTTCTTTGTCCTAATTTATAGAAAATAGGGTATAAATGGCCCCTATCCCTAATTTATGATCACTCATTGTATCTAGAGATCATTAATTTTACGAATTAGGATAGATTTTTTTTTTTTTTAATTTGAGTCAGTTTTCAAGCAAATTTCATGTGCAGTGGTTGTGAACCTTGGGTTCTTCGAAAGTAATTTGATATTCGCTCAAAGTCAACTTTGAATTAAATTGAACTCCATAAATTAATTTGGTGTTTTGATGTATATTTTGGTTGATTTTGAGAATATCAAGTTTTGGTGAGTCAAGGATGTAGATTATGATAGTTGAATTGGCAGTTATAGCAAATATTTCCTTAAAAACTTAACCAAAATCTGAACAAAAACAAAAAAACAAAAAAAAAAAACCTAACCAAAATCTGCATTATGCATGCACCAACACTCTATTCTGGCGGTAGAATAAGCTGTTTAAATAGGAAAATTTCATTTTACATCCTTTTAAAACACTATTATCCGATTTTCGTCCATTTATTTTTAGAATTTCACATTTAGTTCAATTGGATCAAAATTTGACCAATTTTGATCCATTAGACGTCGGAAATTGAATTTCCGGTCAGTTTACCGACAATTGAATGTCAATCGCCCCCAAAAAAATTTTCAGGTTGTGTTCATCTAATGTGTCATTTTGGAGGACATGTAGCAACACCATTTGATTTCCACATAGATCTAATAATAATAATAATTAATAAATGAAAAACATTTAAAATTTTGAAAAAAATGAAAAGGGGGATCGCGCACGTCCACCGCCGCCGGAAGAGAAGAGGTCTGCAACCGCCGCCGTCCCTCGCCGCCACCATCCCTTGCCGAAGTTAACATTATTTGCAGAAGACAACGGGTGGCTAGCGGTTGCTTTCCTGGTTCGCGGCGGCTCTGGCGGTTGGAGAAAGGAGAACGGCTGCTAGGTGGTGGCTCGTTGCTCAGGCGAAACGGGGGGACGATGGCTAGTAGCCGGTGGGTGCGTGGGGTTAGACTGGCTCGTTGCCTAGGCTTGTGCACATGGCAGCGGATGTGTGGGTTGGACGGTGTTGGTCGACTATCACGAGCGAATGACGGCGGTAATTGAAGGGCGGTGGAAATGGCAGCACTGATTGAAGGGCGGTGGGAATGGCAACGCACAGAATGGCCGTGGAGTCACCCTGGCTGAACAAAGGGCGTGGTGGGCGAAGGGCGGCCAGCTGGACTACGATCGGCAAGCTGGACGGTGCATAGATCCCTTTTCAATTTTTTTATTTTTCATTTTTTTCATTTTTAATTATTTTTATATAATATTGTTGAAATTAAATATCAAATTAAGAAATGTCACGTGTGCTTCGATAAGCCACATCAGCATAATTCGCCTGAAAATTCAAAATTGGGGAATTAAGATGCAATCACCCCCAAAAGACAAAAATTGGTTGATTTTGGATTTAATTTGACTAAAATTGATCAGACCCTAAAAATAAATAGACGAAAATCGGACTGTAGCTTTTTAAATGGACGTAAAATGAATTTTTTCCCAGTTTAAATCTTCTATTGCATTTTGTGTTATATCTCGTGTTATATGTTACATATTAATTAATGATGTCATTGATTATACGTGGCGTGTGATCGATTAATTTGGAATATGAGATGAATCACTAAATATAATAGAACATGTCACTTGTAAAATAAGCCGGCCAAATCAACTCTACCGATTTGAGTTAGATTCAAGTTTTATTTGACCAAGATTAATTAACCGAATGAATTATTCAAATTTGTTTCTTGATGACCTTTTTACATATATACATTAATTTAAATGGATTGATGAGTTTTTATCCTAAATATATAATACGAATATCTCTTTATTAGAATACAATTTCATCAATATCATCAACCAACTCACCTAAAATTGACTCCTCTTGAGAATATAATTAAACACGTCAAAACAATTATCTCCTCGAAACCCAAAATCAATTTATTTGTTTGTGAGTAGGTCTTGTGTGAGACCGTCTCACAGATCTTTTTTCGTGAGACGGGTCAACCCATAACCCACACTTAACAATTCATATGAAAATTTGTGGATATGGGTTTAATTCATGGATAATAAGGATCTGTCTCATAGAAACTATCTGTGAGACCGTCTCATATGAGTTTTTATCTTTGTTTGGTTCCTTCGAGTTTCATTTCTCGGAATTTCTTTTCGATCCTTAGAATTAAAAACTTGTGAAACAAACATTTGCCCAAAAAATACAACGTCTCCACCGAAATAATTAAATATATCAAAATAGAACTTTCCAAATTTGGACATTAATATGTTTACACCAAACTAAACCACAATTTGTTCCATATATACTTTGGTAATAAACTAGAACACGAAAATCTATCTTCCAAAAGGTTCTCAAATATTTTAAATTCGATTCTCGAATTTTACAGTCCTTGCTGAGTAAGTAACTGCGTGTCTACACTAACTCCCCTCTTTGATGAACTTCAGCCACGTCTGCATTCACATACACGTGTCATCCTCTTCTGCTTCATTCACGAAGTTCCCATGCAATGCAACCCCATTACCACTGCCTATAAATAAACCCACGCATACTCATGTGTTACACCTCCTTAATCACTTAACACACATATAATCAAGAAAGAGAAAGAGATGGCATCGCAACAGGAACGAACGGAGCTGGACGCCAGGGCCAAACAAGGTGAGACGGTGGTTCCCGGCGGCACCGGCGGCAAGAGCCTTGAAGCCCAGGAGCACCTTGCTGAAGGTAATAAGAAATTAATAGGCAAAAATATATACTATTATTCTACTCAACTCTATAAATAATTACATGTTTGGAGATTGGCAGGGAGGAGTCGGGGCGGGCAGACGCGGAGGGAGCAGTTGGGGACAGAAGGGTACCAGGAGATAGGTAGGAGTCGGGGCGGGCAGACGCGGAAGGAGCAGCTGGGCAGAGAGGGGTATCAGGAGATGGGCCGGAAAGGCGGGCTCAGCACCGGTGAAGAAGCTAGGGATTCAAATCCATGAATCCAACTTCTAAACTTCCTCCTCCACATAATCAATATCATCTTTCTTTCTCTTCTCTGCCTACCAATATCATCATCTTCTCCTGCTATTTTAATGTCTGTCTTTGCATGCATCTGATGTGGTTGCTGCTTTCTAATCTTATTTTGCTGCTGCTACTTGTAATAAATTATGTTTAGTTTTTCTCTATTTTAAGGCTTCGTTGTTTTTTGTTCTCTCTTTTTCCTTTGGAATTACGTGGGAATTAATATCAAAATAAATTAAGTCGCACTTTCCAAATTTAGTTGAATTCAAAATTTTAAATTTCAGTTGTCAATCCAAACAGGATAATGAGAAATTTTATTTTCAAATTTTGCAGCCCATCACCCCTAGCTTATTGGGCCGGAAATATAGTTAAACCTCTTTCTTGCTACCATTTAAATATGCTTACGTTACTTGTATAGGTGTAGAATTTTGGCCCATCATTATATTTTATTTCTTATTTTATTTATTCACATATGTATATCAAAATAAATTTTTGTGTTATCGTGTAAATCGATAATGTTATAAATATGTTATCGTGTAATGTGTGGTGACTATATCCGATGATGATGTCATCTTTTAATAATTATTAGTTAATTCTAATTATATTAGAACATTATACGAAATATCAATATAAAGATTCTGTTTGAAATTAGGGCTTAGTCAACATAAATTATTATTTAAGAATACCATGTTTGTAAATTCTTAGTAAAATAGCTCATATTTCAAAATATATAAATATCTAATTTTGATACTAGAAATATATTATAATTTGTAATCGTTTTTACGTTCAGAACTCATATAATACGTTTTGGGATGTGATACAACGTGTGGTGCATGGTTATTTAGTATAACGGATTTCATGTAATTTATTTTTATTTAATATTTATTTGATGATGTAATTTATTTTTATTTAATATTTATTTGGAAATTAAGTGAAAGGTTAGTTGGACAAATATTTTTGTAGGAAGAGTTAGTGGGGTTAATTATCATAAAATTAAGTTAGTCTTAGGTTGGTTTGGAATTCTAATTCTTTGAAAATATAAACTATAAAACTATACCAAGAATCTTGATAATAGGGCAACAACTAACGAATATATGGTATTGTCATGAATCATAATCTTCAAGCATCGAGCAATTAACTATAATTCCTGCGCTCTTGGAATTCGATTCCTACATACACGTATGAAATTCTCTTTGCATCTCCATTTTTATTACAAATGCCGAAGATGAATTCCAAATTACTTGCAAGATTTATGCGATTCTTGCCCATAATATGCTGCCTAGCTAGTTTGGCAAGTATATGTACAAACTATTAGAATAAGATATAATCGAATCAAATGATTCGATTTTTCCAAAGTTGATTAGTGGCTCCACTATTCTATTTGACAATCGTCGTTGCAATTTAATGTGTTAATCAATATCGATTTTTTCCCACGTGTCCTATCATGATCGTCGTTGCAATTTAATGTGTTCTCACGTGAGACCGTCTCACGGATAGTTTTCGTGAGACAGGTCTTTATTACCCAAGAATTAAATCTATATACACAAATTTTCATATGAATTGTTAAGTGTGAGTTATGTGCTGACCCATCTTACGAACTGTGAAATTGTCTCACACAAGACTCACTCATAGTTATATGGGTTGAGATCGATAAATAAAGAGAGGTTGATATATGATTTATACACAATATGGGATATAAAGTTGATCTTGAGATGATGTAACCTTACATATCAATAATTCACATCTTAATAGTAAGAGTTGTTTTGCTCGAGATTTGGGAGTGATCATATATTGTTGGCTTCATTGCGATAAGTTATTTTCAGATATATGCATCTTCTCTTTAATTTATTTTGTATTGTACGATATTTAATTGGCTAAGAATCATAAACTTTGATCGTGATTCCTTTGTTGGAATAATAAGGCCAACTCTTCTTAAATTAATATAGTTAGAACAATCGGGCCATATGAGTTGATAATGTTCAACATGGGTACAAATTAAATATTACAAGGGGAAATTAAATTCTCATATTTGCAAATTCAACTAAATTAAATCACAAAATCATTGTACTTCAACTATATATCGACATAACGAGGTTTATGTTTAATATCATATATCATAAAGAATTATATCTTATAGTAATTTTTATTGTATTACTGCTAATGAAATGAACTATATACAAAACGCAATACACGTGAAAGTACACTCTTGCACATTTGCCACGACAAATTACTTTAGCCAGAAATTAGGTTAAAACTACATCAAGATCTGATTAAAATATTTGCAGAGTTTTTATCATGCAAAATCCATGACTCACAAATCCTTAACGTTAAATAATTAGCAGAAGAATAATAATATACGTAGATAAGCCGGGACCAGATTTTTTTGTCTTTTTGTTTGCTTTTCAGTAAAGTTCCACACTTTCTGATAATAAATAATCAATAATTAAAGAATGAATAAAATAGTACATTTAAATCATAATCAAATCATTAAGTGCGAAACAACTCATCGTACGACTATTTATAGGGTAATTCTATACACACCCCAAGCAATACTAAACACACCCCATCTATACACATACTCCTTTTTTAATTATTTTAATTTGTATGTGTATAAATGAGGTGTGTTTAGTATTGCTTGGGGTGTGTATGGAATTGTCCCTATTTATATGTTTCTAGAATTGTATGACTACGTACTAAAACAGGAATTTCGTGAAAAGGAAAACGAAAGCTAAATTAAGAAGCAACCAAACCAATTGTCTTTGCAAATTAAAAAAAATCAATCAAATTTTAATTATCCCACTATAAAAGAAATATTTATCTTAATCAAAAGTATAAAATTACAATTTTTTATTTAAGTGAATATTTTTTTGGATTATTCTATCATTAATGAAACTAGTTTTTCACCTGTGCATCGCACAGAATTAAATTTTTTTAAAAGATGTAATGATAATATATATATCAAAAATATATATGAGTAATATATATTTCTAATAATATGTATATTACATTGAAAATAATCATTTCATCTTTTATGAATATTTAAACATTCAAAAAAGAACATATATATATCAAATAAACACAAAAATTTGTTATTTTCTTTATAATCAGAAATGTATTTATAATTATATTTGACATGTAATAAAGATAATTATAATTGAAATGTATATGTAATTATACTTTTTTTATTTTAACTTGACATGTTTACCAATAAAACTAATGTGATTATGGATGATGCACTATTTAATAAAGATAAATGCTTATCAATATTAAAATCACATTAATTAATATTAATATTGGTTTTATAAATCACATCCAAATGCATGTCTACTTAAATAACTATATAATATAACAATATCATATTGTTATCTTACCTTTTAATGTGATTTGATTATAAATTGAAATTTAATTTATGAAAGTCAGTTAATGATTCCATAGGACCACAAATAATCTTCGGTTAAAATTTCATTACCTTTGATCTATTACATTTAATTCTAATTGTTTTGAAATTGCAGCAAATCAACCAAGTATACAGCAATAAGAATAAGAAATCAATTCACTTAAAATCATAAAACCAAGAAAAGAAATCAAGAACAAACACACCGATTTAGAGTGGTTCGACTCGGGTCCACTTGAGCCTACATCCATTATGAACTGAGGAACAACTTCATTGAATCACCACACAAGATCTGAGATCGAATTACAAGAACACTCTATTCTAGAAGAACACTCGCTCGAGTTACACTCTGAATATCTCTCTCTCTCTAAACACTATTAGCAGAAAATTACAGAATGAAAAAGAAAGTACAATACGAGATCTATTTATAGAAACAAGAATGAGCTAAAACCATCAAGAATCGAGTGAGAAAACGCGCCCGCAAGTTAAGCTCTCAAAACCGCTCCAACAAAATCAGCTCAGCCAAAATTGCCTTGAGAAATGAGCTCAACCGTTTTACTAGATTGAAGTCGCGTTTCTGAAGTGCGCTTTTATAAGTGGAATACGTTTTTTTTCTCTTTCCTTAGACAAATTTCTGAAACTTTGAGCTCACACTTACACTAATAGAATTAATAAAGATCCATGAGGCCATAACTCATATCTATAACATAAATTTTATGTAATTTTAATTTTAACATAATTAAAGTCCCTTAAAACTTAACTCACGGTTATAAAGGAAGGTAATGATATTTGAAGTCAAATTTTTGTAATTTCTTGAATTGATTGTGCCATCTAATTAATTCCATTATGAACATACCATAAATTTCAAATTTGATTTGTACATATATAATGAGTAATAGATTTCCTAATATAATATAATTTGTTAATCCTATTTAAGGTTAATATCTGACTTATATATGGACGTATTACATATGTGTATATATATAATTAAATATTTTAAATAATTAATAAATATATAATGTAATTTTATTTATTTCTATATATAGGATAGAGTTTTTTGGCGGAAAAATATTGCATTTCTATTTTTAACAATGTTTGTGTTTTTATATATACTAGTTTTGTGCCCGTGCAATGCACGGGATTAAACTTTTTTAAAATATAAGTATAAATATTTATAATTTAAAATAATAATATATAAATTTAATAGAATAAATTTAAATGATATATTTATATATTTTACATATATATATTTGAATTTTTCAAAATAATTTTTACAATATTCCACTATTAAAAAAACTTGTGAATTTGATAAAATGATTTTATTATGGAAAATGATTTTCATAAATTATAGAGCAACCATCACAATATAAAATAATGATGGAAAAAAAATACAAAATATTGTGAAACATCAAAGTCAATTTTACTATGGAAAACAATTTTCTTGAATCGTGTTCTTCACAATTCAAAGTATTCAATTAACAATAAATATATATAAATGTTGTATTTTGATACAATCTATGTATAACCTTTCTAGCACCTTATTTCAAAAACCTATTTCCAAGAATAATAAAATTTATTCTTGACAATGTTGTATTTTAGTGGAATTAAATATTGGATTTGATGCAATCTATGTATAACCTTTTTAGCACCTTATTTCAAAACCTATTTCCAAGAATAATGAAATTTATTCTTGACAATGTTTGAAATATAAAATCAGTATTTTGACAATGGTCTTAAAAAAACAAAAACAAAAATGAAATTTATCTTGTAGTGTATTAATTTTAAATCTATAAAATCTCTAATCCAAAATTAGAGACTCTGGACCCAAATTTCTACCAAAATAATTTGAATTGGCGAAATAATATAATATTATATAGCAATAAAAATAACCAATATACAATACTAATAAAATAATACATATCTGAATTGTTCTTCTTCAAATTACAAATAACAATAACTTAAATCATTAAAAAATGAACACTATGGTCATTAATTTTTGATCCAAACTACAAATATCTCGGAAATCAATTCGTAACCAAATAAATATACATAAAGAAGAAGAAGAAACAATCCACTAATATGTTTGGAGTGCAGAATTTGAGAAATTGTGAATGGAAAATGTGTGAATGAATTCCAAGTTTATTCTGATCTCATATTTATAGTGGATGATATGCTTATTAAATATGGAATTAGTGCACTATTTATGATATGATCATAATTGATTGATATTGTGATTACATAATTTTAGGTTGCCTTTTGAAAAATATCAAATTTTAGATCTTTTATATAAGTTAAAAAATATTCATTTATTCGATTGAATACAATATTATATCATCTTAAAAATTAATAAACATTCCACATCCAAAATATGATATAATAAATTGATTCTCATAAATTAATAGTCTTCCATATATAATGACATTTGTGATGTTTAAATAAGATTAATTCTAGAAATGTAAGAAAAAAATTCATATGATGATTTTTTTTCTTAATAATTATAATGATTAATCTTTTTAGTATTTTATTGGTCTTATCATTTTTACTATTTTTCGGTCATGAGACTTGTTAAATTCTTTGAGATGAATAAAGGATAATAAAAAAAATCAATAAATCAAATTGTATATTTATGCCAAAAATCAGGGAATGAAATTGAATTTTTTGTTTTTTTTTTTTTGTTTTTCAAAAAATATGTAAGTCTAATTTTTCCAAATGAGAGACGTGTAATGCTACTATACTTTTTTTTTTTCAAGAAATATGTATATGTCACCCAATTTTAAATTAAAAAACACACAAATTTAAGTATTGTTGAAAAGTCTATTAATTATTCATGCAAAATTCACATAATTGATGACCAAATTAATGGACTTGACTATTTCAACTTATTTGCATTCCATATTTATAAATATGTTTAATTATATGATCTTTAATACAAATACAATTGTTTTTATGATAATATATGTAATATTTTAGTATAGGATTTAAATTAACATAAAATCTCATACTATATTTATATTATAAATTAACTAATACTTTAATTTTCTATATTCAGAATGGGATAAATGTGAAATAAATGTCAATCAACTAAAACATATAATATATGTGTTACCATAATAAATTATCTTTCCATATATATAATATCATGCTAGCATTGTTTTCCAAATTTAGTGGGGAGGGGGTTGGCTGGAAAAATTATTTTAGGAAACGGTTTTGGTTTTATATATATAAAGATAAAAATATTATATCATTTTATATTGGAGTGAATCATATAAATATATATTATTTATATCCATATTATATCATATATTTTATCATTGCATAGTGACGTAAATTTTATTATATATATTATTCATACATTGGCTAATAGTGAATAAATTAAATATTTTTATATTGTTTTTATAGATTTTACCAATTAACATTACATAAAATATATTATGAATGTTTATTTTCATATCACTTCCTTATATGTATACATCATCAAACAATATCTCATTTTTATTCACATTCATATATATATATATAGTATCTATTTATCTATTAATAGAAAATAAATATCATTTATTATTTATTAAAAAAAACATTTCCAATTTTACATGATGTTTTTGGCGGGAAAATTTTCATATTACTATTTCAGGAAATGTTTGTGTTTTTATATATATAAAGATAAAGATAAAGATTAACTCCATACTAGTCCATACTACCATATTTCACTTTATAAGTTTATATCAGCATGTATCAGCTTATTTCACCTCATACAACCTTGTACCGACATAGTACACCTCATACCATAATGAATGTGGTATGTACCTTCATATTACACGTTTTAGCATTATTAATGTAGCTCATACCACCATATTACATATTTTGTACCAGCATTAATGTAGCTTGCAACCATCGTAGTATGCCTCAAATGTCAGAAAAACATGACGTATATATAGTTGGGCAAAAATCATTTCTCATAATTAAAAAATAACAAAATTTAATAAGTAGATAAATATATCTCAATAAAATTATATCCATGAAACGATAAGTTATAATCTTAAAGTTTTTGTCACAATTAAGGTCTGGTTTTAATAACGAGTAAAATCTTAGGAAAATGCTTATGCTCTTCAAAAATTAAAAAAAAATAAAAAGTAACTAAAGAATATATAATTTACTGAAACGATATAACTAGTTTTATTCAAAGCTACTAAAGAATAATTTGGTGATTTTGAGGATGCAAGAGAATGTGATTGCAAAGAAGCATATCTTATAATATTAATTATTATTTTATTTTATGTTTGCAAATTTTTTACACATAAATAAAAGCATATGTTGCACATATTCTTTATTTCCTCCCAATTGTTGAAAATTGGGATGGATCAAGTGCTACCTCCCCCACTATAAGACAGTGACATCGCATTTGGGCATCCCATGATTAGACCTATATCCTTATCATGCGACACTAAATAAATATAATTATTTTTTCACTATAATTAAATTTTTTAAGTGTTAAATAAACTAAAATAAAAAATGAAATTTCATTAAATATTAGTAGTACCATTTTTCACTATGGTTATTGCCTTATTAATTGGTTACATTTTATAAGGCTCATCCTTTATCTTTGAAAAAAGTAAGTATTATAATATAAATTGTGAATAAATTAAAAGTTACATCCATTGCAATTTTGTGGTTTTCCCAGTTTTTTAATTATTTGCAATCATGCATAGCTAATTAATTACTGTGTCAATTCCAAGTTATATTTAGTGGGGGACTTACATGTCATTATAAGAAATTTATTGTTTGTAAACACAATATCTAGTTCCACTACCACCAACTTCAACCATTATTTAATGCATAACAAACTCTACCTTTTATTTTCTCCCTCTACTTGGCAATGTAGATATTAACATTCGGTTTCCTTGCAATTTCTGCATGTCTTCATTTCTTATCATTTTATTTACTTTTCAAGTCATCACTCAATAAGAAATTTAAGCCACGAAACTTGAAGTGGTATTCCATCTCTTGGTGTAGATTGTAATGATCCGAGAATTAGAGTTTATCAGAAAATCACGACATTTGTTCGTATTGTAATTTTAATCAAACTTTTTACTATATTGATGAAAAAAAATTCTGACATCGATCAGTTTTACTTTCAAGTAAAAAAAGTTGCACATTCGATCTTAAGAAAATAAAATTAATTCTTGAAGTTGAACTCTGTGAAATCGTCACATTTCATAGCTGAACACAACAACAATTTTTTTATTTTTGAATTCTAATCAAGGTTCAAAAACATACTACATGTATAAGGATATTTTATTTTGACCAATCATGAAAATTTTGATTAAAATGATAATTCGAGTAAAGTTTGTAATTTTTCCGACAGTAACTCTCCTATAAATAACTAAAACATATCTCGTGTATCACAAGGGATTTTTTAAATTAATATTATAAAAAAATATAAAAATGTAATACACTTTGAGTAAGAAATAATAGTATATCGAATATACATTCCAGATTAAATATATTACTTATCGCAAACTAATTTCATATACACATGCCTTAAAATGATTGTATAGTCAATTTGTAGGTAATACATGTATTTTATTCATATTTTTAAATTAAAATTAGAGTAAAATTAAAATACATAAAATATACTATATTTAGTATTTTTTATTAATTTGTATTAACATAAATTAACATCTCATTTGTTATTAATATTGAATTTTATGTATATTAGTATTAACATATCTTCATCAAAGTTTTATTATTAACATATTAATGCATTGCCTCATTAAAATAACAATCAACTCTTATATTAAAATATATTGTATAAAATTTCATAGGCTACAAATTATTAGTGATTATCATTAAAAATTTATAGGTTACAAATTATTAGCAATTATTATTAAAGGAATTAATTGAATTAAATTATAAATTTAAAATATGTATATAAATTAAATAATTAAATGAAAATTTGGAATAACCATCATCTAGTTATTTCTTTAGTGAATCAAATAATCTAAAATCCAAAACTTGCATCATAAATACAGGGACAAGTGATACCTCACTGGCTGAAATAGATAAGGCAATCTTTCTTTCTCCATGAATATTATAATGATATTATAGTAGTCACAGCTAGGGTTGTAAAAGAATCGAATCTTTTTGATTCGATTCAGTATTCGAATTCGAATATAGTGATTCGAATTCGAAAAATACAAATAAGAATCCGAATAAGAATATTTTTTTATATTCGTATATTATCCGAATACGAATAAGAATGTATTTGATTCGAGTATTCGCGAATATATTCGAATAATTATATATATCAATAATTAGGTATTTTACTTTTTTATATTAGTATTTAGTACTGCCTAAATACATATTAGTATACATAAAACATAACTACATATTATATATATTGTAAAGTAAAAATATTTTTGTTATGATACTTGTTTGATGGATTTGACTATGAATTTTAATTATGTTTATGTATTAGAACTTTGGATGTTAATTTGCAAGTTGATCTTTTGTTGCGGTACTTGTTCGATGATTTGACAATGAATTTATATTTATGTATTTCGAATCTTGAATGTTAATTTGGTTAATGAATTATTGAACTTGAGTTGATGAATTTTATTATTTATTTATTTATTTAAGTACTATGTAGGCATATTAATTTGGAAAAATATATATATTTGATTTTTGTTTGTTGAAATTTTAAGTTTAAAATTTTCGAATACGAATATTCGAATATGTTAAAAGAATCGAATAAGAATTTTATTTGTTATTCAAATAATAAAAGAATAAGAATATGAATATTCGAATAGTTAAAAGAATACGAATAGAATATCATGGTATTCGATTCGATTCGATTCGTTTACAACCCTAGTCACAGCTGTATAAATTGTCTTTTCTTGATAGTTCGTGATATTTTGAGTAATCCCTCCGTCCCAGTCAAATTTGCCTACTTGTCATTTTCATTTGTCTCAATCCAATTTGTTAGCCCATTAATGACAAAGAAATTATAAAGCAAAAAGTATAAAAAACATTTTTTTAATAAAAAAGTAAGCAAAATATAAAGCAAAAATTATAAAAAAAAAACATTTTTTTAATCAAAAGGTAAGCAAAATATAAAGCAAAAATTATAAAAAACATTTTTTTAAGCAAAAAGTAACCTAAAACAACAAATCAACTGCATTTTCTTAGGTTTCGTGCCCGGTCCAAGTAGGCAAATTGGACCGGGACGGAGGTAGTATTAAATAAATATTCATGTGCTTATTTTTCTGTTAATAGGCCTAAGCATCCATCCTTATTCCTTACATACACAAAATAAATATCATATATCTTGCAATTCATAGTTATTACAGCTGAATGTCAATGAGCCAATTTAAGTTTTATATGAGACCATCTCACAAATCATGTTTCATGAGATGAGTCAATCCACAATTCACAGTTCATAATTCACGTATAAATGAGTGGAAATAGGTTTAGTTCATAGATTAAAAGGATCTGTCTCACGAAAACACTTCGTGAGACTGTCTCATGCAAGTTTTTTATAAGTTTAATCATCACGATAAATGGGTTATATAACTGTTAGATATATTTATTACATTTTAGAAAGTAATAGTATATGCTTTAATTTGATTTTATTTAAATATTAATTATACTACATTTTAGGTATATATCATCATGTGTATTTATGTAAGCTAACTAAAATAATTGAAATTACAAAGTACCACTCTAGTGTGATAAGTTCTATGAGAGGATCTCATAATTATTATAAAGATAAGGGTTAATTATATAAAAAAAAGTGTGTTATATTTCAATTTAACACTTATTTCAATTCGGGACATGATTATATTTGTTGGTCTTCAATTGTTGGAATGTTGCCTGAAATGTATTAGTCAATCTCAATCATCATCAAATTTCTTTTATTTCCACGTGTATCATGATTCAAATTCACTAATACATGTCCGGTTCAACATCCGCAATTGAAGTCCAAGTTCAATTAAATTTCAAATTGAAACAAGTGTTAGAGTTTAATATTTATGATTTTGCAGACAAAATTTATAGGATCTTAAGTGTATGCTTTTTATTTATTTATTTAACCCTAATAATAAAGCTCATCTACTATTGGGTGAATTATTGGAGGCCACTTCACTTATCAAATCCCCTTTTTATTTGCCCCCATTTTGTTTTGCCGAAATTGGGAATATATGTAGCTTGTGCGCTATGCAACAAAAATCAGCAAATCAATTGAAAATGTTGAACATGTGCTCTTCTTCTCAGCACATATCATACTCAAATGGATAAGGAAAATAACCTTATAAATCATAAATCTTCATTGTACACACGAAACTCAATCTTCATTGATTTTTTTTTTCAATGACCACATCAACAATTTTGATTATTCCAACAAAAAATGATCGATATTGGGTTCCAATACTAAGATCCATATCCCGGATACAAAAATATCACTCTACAACGATAGATTGAATATCAATTCTAAGTTTCATATCCCGAATATATAAGTGTCACTCCACGATGAATAGATTGGGACTTTACCCCTTCCTCGTTACTTACTAAAAATGATTTTAGGCTACATGGTAATTTTAAACAAATCAGAATGTGAATAACTATGATAAATTAAGGACTATGGTGAGAATGTGAATAATTCATTCCATTCCTCCATTAAGAAGGGTAATCATTCTCTTGTTACATAATATTTGGTAAGCTAAACATTCACTTACTAAATAATATATTCATGTTATGGTGCGAATAGATGCACTTTGACGGTTAAGAAAAAGATTGAACAAATTTAATATTACAATAACTTGTATGAGATGATTTTACTGATAGTTTTCGTGAGACATATCATTTCTATCCAAAAACCAAACTTATATTCACAAAAAAAACCTTAATTTTAATACAAATTATATATATATTTATGTGGTATTAATCATACACTTATATCAAAATATGCATACCTTGATGTGATATATAAAAATACTGCTAAAATAATTAAAATGTAGGACTAACATAATTAAAACGTATGTATACTAATTTGAGCACAATTTGTGCATATATACATATATATTGTTACATGGTATTAGTCATACATTTACATCAATATAGTCATACCTTAAAATATTAAAATTCAAATAAAACCTTAAAATATATGACTGTAAAATAACTTGGAGTGAGTTTGGATGGCTATAGGTGCAGCCATCCAAGCACATAGGTGCAGGTGGCGAGTCGCATTAGATGTACGGTAAATTTTTTATAAATTAATAAACTCTTTAATATAAAATAATGATTCTATCCCGACTTGAGCCAGTTTCAAAATTTACTAATTTGGACAGAAATATGAGCCAGTTTCAAAATTTACTAATTTGGACAGATATATGATAATTATTCAAAGTGGAAATGTCCCTATATAAATCAGTGGTCCCATCAGTATCATAAATAAATGATTTCTTATAATTAGGGCACTTAGTAAACTAATCTATTAGTGATTGATTCTTCTAAAAACTCAACTCTACTTGAAGCTCTTCCATAACTTAAACAAAAAGAAAAATCTCGTACAAAATATTTATTATACATAGTGAATATATTTATTATATTAACTCAACCCATGTAATGCACTTATAATTTAATTGCACTCATTATAATAAACCTTATTCACCATAATGGAAAGACACTGTTCAAATTAATAAATTATTAATTTATAGATAAGTTGATACCTCTTTAAAAATATTAACCTTTTCCAGTTCCAATAATATAAATTTATAAAGGTTTTAATCTGATTCATTAATAATAAAGTATTTAATAAGATAATCATGATAATCCTACCAACCATGAACACGTTAATATGTGTCCAATATTAATGTATCAAATATCTAATATATCAATTAATTTTATTTTTCATGAATATATGTGACATATTAAGATCTGATTAATGTGAGCACTTTATTATTTTCTGGATTGTTGATAAATTTGATGTCTGTAATTTCATGCAGTTTGACATTTTCCTTCTTACCTATTTTTGGAAATAGAGAAATTAGGAGTATTAATTGGTGGTGACTAGAGTGTGACAGTGATGTGGAGCAGTTGGGCCCACTCACCTGTGGCTAATGTGATCTATAATGTTGGAAAGTGAAGTTGATAATTCTCAAGAACTCATATGAGATGGTCTCACTGGATAGTTTTTGTGAGACAGATTCTTATTACTCATAAATTGAATTTATATCTACAAATTTTAATATGAATTTTTAAGTGTGGGTTATGGGTTGACCCGTCTCACAAAAAAAGATTCATGAGATGATCTTACACAAGACTTACTCTTGATTATTTTGTTTTTTAGGTCTGCCCTTTCATTATCACTTTCTCCAAATTTTTTCACACATTTTTACTGCATATAAAGTTTACCTTTTCTTTTTAAAGAAAATCACACGTTTTTCTTTACCTTTTTACCTCTCACCCCTTTCTTTAATTTTAACCCTTTTTTTAACAAAGAAATGGGAAAGTTTATAGTGTAAAAATCAAATTGGTAAAAGTGTAGGTTAAAAAATAGAATATAAAGTGTTGAGTGTTGCTACTACAAAAATATAGGTGTAAGTTATCAATAAAGATCCTCTATTCCATAACCCATTGAATTCCAATATAGCCACCACATGATAAGTGAAATATGACATCACTGATCTACACTTGTCATCTATTAAAAATAATTAGACATAAGATGAAACACCATATTGAAATAGAAGATCCAATTCTGTAAATTATGGGGAGTAAAACCAATTAATCTAACTACATGGCTAAAAAATAGAAAAAAAATATGGAAGAACTAATAATTACCTAAAAAAAAAAAGGAGAACTATAATTTTATCAACTACTACCTAAATCGGCATTCGATCCAATGGGCACATGTTCCCTCAACCCACACGATGAGATCAAGGATTAAACTCAATTGGGAAGCCCAAATGATGAAAATTTGATTTTTTTCAGAAATTGTATTTGAGTTTTTTGGATTATTAAGTGGTGTCATCTATAATGTTTTGAATGTGTTTAAGTTGTGGTTTCATTTTAAAAAAATGGTTATTTGTCGATTTTCTAGTAAGATTGTGAAGTTTGATAGAAATATATGTAGTATATAAAAGTTTGATTAAAATTTCATTTGAATCTCTTGATTTTTCAAATGCATTTAATGGAACAAATGCATTTTATGTTCCATTAAATGAGGATTAGATATATTTTATACAATTCCAAACAACTCATTTGGATATTTCTTTTTGAAATTCTTTTACCAAAATACTTTTACAAGTATTACTAATGTTGTATCATCTGTTCTAACTATGTTGAACGAATGAGTTAAGATTTAAACCAATACAATATAGACCAGTGAGGGGTTGATCCTCAGAGATCATTGAGGTCGAACTAGCTAGAAATTTAGATATTGTAAGGCATCAAATCAATCGCAGTCTAAAATTGATCAAAGTCAATCACGATCGGGAGGGCTACTTGAGTCCTCAATGTTGTGAAATACGAGGGTCCATTTGGATGAGTGGATTTGAGGAGAGATTTGAAATCCATGGTAGCAAATCGACGGGTAGTGTTTGGATAGGACGTGAATTTGAAATCCATTGTTTTCATTTTGAGTTAATTTTAGAGTCATTTTGGTGGATTTCAAATCTACTCCAACTTGAGTGAGTGGATTTCAAATCCACTCATTTCAAATTATAGATTTTAAATCACTTTATCCAAATGGACCTAAATTTATTTGATTATGGAAGGAAACACTATAAAATCATTTGACTAGATAATAGATCTCACCACATGATAGATTATATTGTATATTTAACGGGATTAACTAATCATGTCTTGTATAAAACGATTTTCAAAATACCTTAAGAAGAGTGTGTGGATACGACAATGTATTGTGGACCATTTAATGTCTCGAGATCTCACTAGTTTAAAATTAACTTTCTTGTTTTCAATATGTTTTGATTGCATATGGAAAATTATGGGATAAATAATGAATTATTAATTAACTAACATTTTATTCGTATAGTCGAATAAACCTAGTTACACTATCGTGTATTTCATAATTCATAACCATATAATAATATAATAAGTTCGCCACTGAAAAATCCTAACGAATTGCACGGATCGCGTGAGGGTTGGGCAGACCCGCCCAGCCTGCACCTCTTTAATTTTTTACTTGTTTTGATCGTTACCTTCATATTATGTTAATGTTACATTCATGTTATGTTAGTGTTACCTTCGTGTTATGTTAGCGTTACCTCATTTTCATATTTCATACTCTTAGTTTAAAACCATTGAATTAAAATAACACGAAGGTAATACTAATATAACATGAAGGTAAAAAACAATGTTAATCATACCTTCATGTTATGTTAGACTGACCTTAATGTTATGTTAGTGTTACCTTCATTACACTATCATAACATGAAAGTATGACTGTTTTGAGCGAATCTTGGTGGTTTGAGCGCACCACCAGAAGCGTGGCAGTGCGTGAAAACGCACGTTAGGGGCGTATGGGACAGGTTGACCCGGATGCATGGATCCTAAATCCATGCATTTGCACAAAATATTTTATCTTATTTATAATAGATGATTTTTTTAACAAAATATGAATTTAAATTAAGGATAACAAGAATCTTTGTTCTCACATATATGTATATATAAATTATACTACAACAATGTGACGATAATTCTTGTCACCCTCCAAATTCCATAAAACCGGGAATCGATGCTCGAAATTATTCATGCGTGTGGGGGTAAAAAAGTAATTTTATATTTAACTCAAGAAAATGTTTTAGGATAGTTGAATATAATTACATTTTTTACATTTTTCTTTCTAAAAGTGTCAAATCAATACTTTTTTAATTTACATTTTTTTATTTAGTACTTCATCTATTTAATTCAATAAAATACTTATTGTATTAGTTTATTTTTATTTTATTGATTTAATTAAATTAATTTTATCAAATATAATTTCTTAAATATCAAGATATTACTCGAAAATTAACGTGCTGATAAAACGCATAAACGAATCTTAATGTGCTGTGCTCTTCCTGCGGTTCTATCAATCAATCAATCCTGCCTATAAATACCGTCACCTCTCCCATCCCCATCTTCTCTCCTGATAAAAAGAACCAAAACAGCCTTCACTGCGAAATAGTTGTAGGGTTTTACAATTCTCTATCTACCATAAACACGCTGATTCTGTGCATATACAGTTGAGCCTACGTAGTGTTGCCTCCGTTTCTTCAAATACAGAGAGAAATGGACGCTTATTCGCTGCATCTAGCAATGGCGGCGCTTTTCGGAGCCTCTTTTGTGGCGGTATCGGCGTACTATATGCACCGGAAAACCCTAAACCAGCTGCTCGAGTTCGCCAAGGCGATAGAGAGGGATAAGGACGACTTAGCGGCGGAAGACGTCGGCGGCGATGCGGCTGAGCAGCTTAAGAAGTATCCCTCGCGGAGGCGTAGGAAGGGGAATGGAGGATACAACCGCCGCAGCTCCGCGTCGTTGCCGGATGTGACGACGTTCGCCGGCGGCGGCGGCGTAGGGGAGGCGGAGGAGAAGAGGAATGGTCTGGTGCATGTGGATTCTATTCCGGCGGGGTTGCCCAGGCTTCATACGCTCCCTGAAGGTAGGCGAATGCCTGATTTTTCGCTGGAGTGACACGAGATTTTATTTTGTTTTTTGATTTATTAGAAGATGTATGTGTGTTTGTGTCTATATTTGTGTTAATAAATGTTTGTTATCATACTGATGGAAAGTGTCTGGGACCATAACATCATTTTACCTGTTTGGGCGAAGGGGGAGTCGGTTGGGATATCAATATCTGGAGGAGTGAGGCGTATTAATACCTTAAGTTTAGATTTTGTCTAATTCATAATCCTATTGGGCTAGTTAGATTGAAATATAACTGCTATGTTCGATATCATCGATAATGAGTTGTATTTCGAGCTGTTGTCTGATATCAGTGATATTATTTAGTAGCAGAGTTCATGAGTCGTGTGCCACCATCCGTTTATCATTTCTTTATCAGCTATGAACTCTGCCATCCGTTTAATCCATGAGAAAAATTAGTAGCCAGCTGCTTTGACCGAAAACCTGTCATGATGACTAGATTTGTCATTTGGAATATAGTTGTTGGAATCATCACAACTAAATTTGTGACACTTACAAGATTTGTTTATTCATTTATGTGTTTTTTATAATGAGCTAAAGAGAGAGGAAGGGAAGGAATAAAGACTAGAAAACATGTGTCTACATTCAAACCCTGGTCATCACAAGCTGCACCTTTACAAACTTGAGCTACAAGGCTCGTGGTTCCATTTCTGTGCTTATCATGGGCTAAATGTTATTAATGATTTCACTTGATCCTTCTCCAACAAATTGAGATTGCTAATATTTGCCTTGTCTCACATCACAACAGGCTAAAAGGAGAAATCAAACTACATTGTGAGTCAGGATAGGGAAGACAATCACCATATCTGTAGATAACTTGTAATTCATGAGATCATACCCTGCACGTATTTCTCAACCTAGCATTTTTTTTTTATGTTTTTACGACCTAACATTTGAGTTGTATGTATAAATTTTTCTGCCTATGTATGAGGTAGGTGTAGTTGGTAACATTTTCTTATTTGGCTTGTGTGCTGCTTTGGTATATTTTGATATCGATGCTCAGGCTATCCATCTCTCAAGATGCAACAAAAGAAGACAAAAATGATGCCATATCCAAAACTTTGAACAAATAAGAAACATGATACTGGGAGACAATAGTGTTTAGCTTTTCTGTGTGTGATATTATGCTAATAAGCTTTGTTTTTTATACTGTGGCAAGTGGATAAATTACTGAAAATGTTTACTCAAGAAATTAAATGAAAGAAATACGGTTTTTATCTTGTTTGCCCATTATGTAATATGGCTGACAAAACTCACATTTTGTTCATAAAATACTCTCTGCTGGCCGTAAATCAGACGGCAGAGTCTTTTATTTGTATTCTTGTGTATTTGATTTTCAAATATGTCTCAGTTTGACTGTAACTACTTAATTGGTTCAGGAAAATCTGGTAATTTGAGCTCTACACCTCGAGCAGCTCATCTTCTTCGTCCTACTTCTCCTAAATCGCCTGTTGCTAGTGCAAGTGCATTTGAAAGTGTAGAAGGTTCAGATGATGAAGATATGACAGATAGTGCTAAGCTTGACACTTCATATCTTCACACTAATGGAAATGTGGTGAGTAGAGATTATATATAGATAATGCTTCCTTAGGTTCATCTTCTATGCATCCCCTGTCCTCTCACTTGCAATTTTAAGCATGCAAACTTATGCAGATGTTTGTTATCTGTATTTCAAATGGAATATGATATCCTTTCCCAATTTTTTCTAAATTAGGGTTCTAGGTATAGTTAGGTTTTTGTACAGAAAACCTGATCATGTAAGCATGTTTCAGAATTTACCTGACCATATAACTCCAAATGGGGAACAATTGTCCATGGCAACACCAAGTATGATTCGCTCGCATAGTGTATCCGGTGACCTGCATGGTGTTCAACCTGATCCTGTAGCTGCTGATATTTTAAGGAAAGAACCAGAGCATGAGACTTTTGTACGATTGAGAATTTCACCCACTGGTATTTCTCTCATTGCCTCTCTTTGTGAATGCAATTTCTACAGTTGATTAAGTCTCTAAGCGTGCCTTTTGTGTATAATGACATTTCTTCAAAGGGAAACCATTTATCAGCTGCACATAGAATTGCTGTTAATAACTTTGCCGTCTCCACATCTGAGGATGGTCCCCCTCCTTTGGTCCTGTTAGTTCTACCGATATATTGGGCATCTTTCGAACATTTTTAATTTTCAAAATTAAAACTCGCACATTGCATTTTGCCTTGCATAACCATCTCTGAGCTAAAATTTCTGTATTAGTAATTCTGATGTTCACCTTTTTCTCACGTGATTGCTGGTAGAGATACCTTCTCCCGATGAAGCAGAGGTGTACCGTGCACTGCAAGATTGCCTTGAATTGCGGAAAAGTTATGTTTTTAAAGAAGCTGTTTCTCCATGGGAAAAAGACATTATGTATGATCCTAGTACTCCAAAGCCAATCCAGAACCCATTTGATATTACTCCACAGGGAAAGTCAGATGTAAGTGTCTTCAGTAAATTAACGTATTATCTCTTGCTTGTTATGCTTGATCTTTTCTATTCAAAATTTTGTCCATTTTTGTTATTGAATCATTAATAGGCCATTTACTATCAGTGTTTTGATGACTATATTCAAATCCCTGCAGCATTATTTTCAGATGGAAGATGGAGTTGTTCATGTTTATGCCAATCAAGATTGTAAGATATTTTCCTGTAATTAGGATACTTCTGAAATGGATTTTCGTCTCTCTAATTGTAGTTTGTTCTCTTTCTCCAGCAAAAGAGAAACTTTTTCCCATAGCTGATGCTACAACTTTTTTCACTGACCTGCATCATATCCTTAAGGTTATAGCAGCTGGTAATATCCGAACTCTATGCCACCACAGGCTAGGTCTCCTGGAACAGGTTAATGCATCCTTCTCATCATAGATTGTGCATTACAGATTATTGAGTTTTAAAAAAAAAGGTTAATCCAGTACTAATTGTATGTATGGGGCCCCAGAAATTCAACCTTCATCTGATGCTTAATGCGGATAGGGAGTTCCTGGCTCAGAAAAGTGCACCACATCGAGATTTTTACAACGTCAGGAAAGTTGACACACATGTTCATCACTCAGCTTGCATGAACCAAAAACATCTTCTAAGATTTATAAAATCAAAGTTGAGGAAGGAACCAGATGAGGTAATGCTTTCAATTGTATGTTTGATGTTTTCATTTGGCATTATATGTTCCACTCTTGTTATTCTGATTTCCTTGATGTTACGTGGGGGGGGGGGGGTGCTGTTATTTCATAGACTAACGATAAAGATGATTGTAGACTATAGCACATAATTTCTGATGTAAATAACAAGCAGTTTTTTGCTCATCTTCAGGTTGTTATATTCCGAGATGGGACTTACCTCACCTTGAAAGAGGTGTTCGAAAGCTTGGATTTAACAGGGTAGGAATACTTTGTAAGGATTGTAAGTCTGGGGATAGATAACCGGATTTAGAACATATTGTTGTTTTTCCATGGTCAAATTACTCAATTCTTTAGTCTTTGTAATTATTTTCACCGTTCTCCCCACAATTCCTTTGCTATTTATTTTATACCGACGCTGATGAATTTCTGCTTGAAAAATTTTTGACAGATACGATCTGAATGTTGACCTACTAGATGTTCATGCTGACAAAAGCACCTTCCATCGATTTGACAAATTCAATTTGAAGTATAATCCCTGTGGTCAGAGTAGATTGAGAGAAATATTTTTGAAGCAGGACAATCTTATACAGGGTACATTTTCTTCTCTGCGGCAGTCTTGAAATTTAATACCAAGAATGATGCGATTTTCAAGTATTTATTATAAAATCACACATCTGCTCTTAGACAACCTATTTTAAATATTGGTTATGTGATCATCTCGCATTGGCCATTATTCTGGTTAAAACCACAGCCACTAGAGCATGTGTATTCAATATAACGACATGTTTTCTGCTGATTGACATCTGGTTTATTTGCGCTGTTTCGAACAGGTCGTTTCCTTGCCGAATTGACTAAGCAAGTCTTCACAGATCTGTCCTCGAGTAAATATCAAGTGGGTATCAGATAACCCATGTTGCATTTATCTTCATTGTAATATAATATATATTAAGCCACAAATCCTATTATTTTAACTTCAATTGGACATTTAATTTATATGAGCCATACTTTTTAATGTTATTATTTTCAAACGGTTGGGAGGTAGGTGGGATTGTGGTAGACTTGCGGCTATATGATTTTCCATCTGTTATGTTCTTATTAAGTAATATTTTGTAATCACATGCTTCCATTGGTAACTTCTGTTGTTTGTTTCCTCTTTAATGATTTTCTATTCTTACACTAATGTAAATTAACTTCCGGCATATACATATCTGAAATGGTTGTTGACCTTGTTTTGCTCTTCTTAATTATGAGAATCTGCTGTATGTGCATAAAGTTTACAATATGAAGTTCCTATTTTGATTGCCTGTAATATATGCTACAGGGAATGCGTGCTTGCAAATTTTGCAAAATTCAATATATTTGCTTGAATCTTCAAATTTGGTTCTGAGGCTGTTTTCTTGCTCTTGTGCAGATGGCTGAATACCGAATATCAATTTATGGCAGAAAGATGAGCGAGTGGGACCAGCTTGCAAGTTGGATAGTTAATAATGACTTGTATGCTGAGAATGTTGTATGGTTGATTCAGGTAAAAAGGACTATATTTTAGACACTATAATATAGGAGGGGTTATCATGTTCCTGTTTCTGGTGATATGACTGTTGGGTCGTTTCATACTTTTTGAATAAAAACGTGGTACTTCATTTTTTTCTTTCTATTTTAGTACTTCGGGCACCAAAAATTGCAAACAAATTGTGGCATGCTTTTTTTGATAAGATCACATAATTGTCAGATTGTATCATTGATGTGTAGACTTTTCTGCTCCCAAGTCGTCTGCTGTAATTCAGATAGCTAATTTTTTTATCATTAGGCTTAATAGCTAGTGAAGTTGAAACCTGTTATTATGAACTTCCAGTTATTGGTTCTTCAGCCTGTGAAATGATTACTCCAGCTAGATATTATACATAAAATAGGTTGAATGTGGCATACATAAACTTTTGACATTAAGACCGTCTTTGTATTGAGAAAACATATTATTCTGAAGAAGTTCGACTTGTTACAGTCACTCTTTTGAATTTATTCCGCACGATCTTTATGTGCGTAAGTAAGTGTTTTTTATCTGTGTCATATATCTGAATGATCTCATTCTTATTGTGGAAATAAATCATCTAGCTTCCAAGACTCTACAATGTGTACAAGGAGATGGGAATCGTAACCTCATTTCAGAACATCCTTGATAACATCTTTCTTCCTCTATTTGAGGTGACTGTCGACCCAGATTCACATCCACAGTTGCATGTCTTCTTAAAGCAGGTGTGGCATCTCTGAACTTGTAACCTTTTTAATGCCAATAGGTGAACCTAACTGTGAGGTTCTCAAGCTAATCATTCATGATCTACAATTATTCACTTACTAAATGATTTTAATGGTTTTTGACCATGATGATCTGCTACATATTTCTTAAAGCTTATGTATCTAAGGTTGAAAATTAGTGTATCATGCTTGCCTTTTTCATCTTAGACTTGATTTGAACTACCATTGTCGTTATGCTTAACAGGTTGTTGGGTTGGATCTCGTGGATGATGAAAGCAAGCCTGAGAGGCGGCCTACAAAACACATGCCCACACCGTCTCAGTGGACCAATATATTTAACCCTGCATTTTCATACTATGCATACTATTGCTATGCTAACCTCTACACTCTGAACAAGGTGTGCATATCTGAATCATTTTGTTCCACTCTTTAGGAGCCTAAAGGTCTTTCTGGCAGTGGAAGACACATTGTTTGGATCTCTTTTAAATGTTGGCATGCATAGTGTCTTATCTATCTTTTGTGGTAGTTTCTTTTCATTGCACTTCTGTTGGAAAGTAGATGGAGCAGCACCATTTGAGAAGAGTCCAAATGTTCCCAACAAAAGTTTTTCATTGATTTTCATTTCTCTGCATATAATATAAATGGATTCCACATTCGTATGAGTTTTTGTACATGGCATAGTATCAGCCTGAAATGTACCTGCAGAACTGTTGGCATAAAACATTAACTTTTCCTAGGGTCAAGATAAATGTTTTACCCAAAATTTGTGAATCATCTCTCTTTAAAAAAATGATTGTGTATATGCTTGATTGGGTCTTGCATTACTCATTTGTTGGGTGTCTATTCTGTATGTACCAAACTAAATTTTACATTTTCAGCTTCGTGAGTCAAAAGGTATGACAACTATTAAGTTCCGGCCCCATTCTGGAGAGGTGAGTCATGAGTGTTCAAGTTCGATGCATCATTTGCCCTTTCTGCCTTCTGTAAATTGTTTCTAAGATACTGTGATTTGATCAGGCTGGTGACATAGACCATCTTGCAGCAACATTTCTCACTGCTCATAACATCGCACATGGAATTAATCTTAGAAAATCTCCTGTTCTTCAATATTTATACTACCTAGCCCAGGCAAGTAGAAAATCGAATATAAAGTTTTTTCTTTTTATATTTTACTTTTCAATGTCTGATCTGCCTTGCGAACTCAGATTGGTCTGGCTATGTCTCCTTTGAGCAACAACTCTTTATTCTTGGACTACCACCGTAATCCTTTTCCAATTTTTTTCCTTCGGGGCCTCAATGTATCCCTCTCAACTGATGATCCATTACAAATTCACTTAACAAAAGAGCCCTTGGTGGAAGAATACAGTATAGCTGCTTCAGTGAGTTTGCACTAATCTAGTTTTTTCTTGATCCCTTGGATGCTTGAACTATTGAAACACTTACAAGTTCCTTACTCTTATTATTATAGGTGTGGAAGTTAAGCTCGTGTGATTTATGTGAGATTGCTCGTAACTCGGTGTATCAATCTGGTTTCTCGCATGCTCTAAAGGTATGCAGTAATTTCAGGAGTTATCACTGTTTCATGGTATTACAAATTATTTCAAGGCTTTAATCTACATTGACTTTGTCATACAAGAAATGTCGTGGTATGAATCTAAACTGGGTGTGGGTAGATATGTGGCAGGTTTCAGATTGCATACTAGAACTGACCATATGTATAGCTGCATGTTCTGAAATGGGAAACAAAACTGAGTTATACCGTCCAATGATGATACATGAGAAACTATCACCAATGCAGTGCATGAGATAGATCCAAATCCGTTTCAACATTATATCTCATACCTGTGCCCAAATCCTTGTCTTGATGGATTAACCCATGTACAATTGAATTGAGCTTTCACTTTGTCTTAATTATTGCATTTATCTTAGGGTTACTATGGAAGCTATCTAATGACCTCAATGTATGAACGTGTGTGAGAAAAAAGCTTTAGTTAAACTTGTTTGGAACTATTATTATCTGGATTATGTCTTTGTAAAGGCACTAATCTTTTTTTTCAAGCTGTACCAAAAACTTTCTGACGGGAAACTAATTTATGGCATCTCTGATTGCTTGGGCCATTAAATTTTGTGCAGGCTCACTGGATTGGTAAGGAATATTACAGGCATGGACCGGATGGCAATGACATTCGCAAGACAAATGTACCTCATATAAGGCTCGAATTTCGTGATATGGTATGGTGCTTAAATTTTGTTTGGGAACCCCCCCCCCCCCCCTCCTCCCCACTTATATTTTTTTGAAGTCAGTCAAATCTTAAAGTTTCACACACCATTTATGTTATTCCTGTAGATATGGCGAGAGGAAATGCAACAGGTTTATCTGGGAAAGGCAAACTTTCCCAATTTTATTGTCCCATGACATGCTTGGCTAATCTGCACTCGATGCATCATCAATTACTTGATCCAAAGGTAATTGGGTACTTGCATCTCGATTTATAGTAGATATGAATTTAGCTACTCGACTTCTAGTCAATGCTGATCATTGCTAAGCTTGAACTAGTAACCTAGCAAATCAAGCTTAAATGGTAGTCCCTCTTTATTACTTATTAAAGCTGTGCTCAAGCTTCGCCTGAAAGTGGTTAACTAACCAAATTTATCTGACAATATGAAGATGCTCGATTGATTTTTTTTTTTCCGGGGTGAAGCATTCGCCCACCCACCATCAGACACAACCTAATATGTTAAGTGAAGTTAATTAATCATAAAAACACTAATTCTCCTGCATGCCCACATCAACATAGGTACATAAACAGTGTCCATTGTGGGTTGATAGGAGCATTTATGTCTATTTGGGTTGATTAATGCTCATTGAAGGTAGAATCAATGATGTTATCACTGTGTTCCGACCCAACTCCTAAATCAAGTACTTGTTTTTAGCCCCCTCTGCAAGTTGACAATAATTGCTTCCTGCTGGTGGTTTCAGGACTAGCAACTTAGATTATTACTTGCTTACAGTCATTAAATGACATAACAGACGAGCTTTGTTCTGGCCAATCAAGCATGAAGTCGGGCTATGTAGGCAAGTTGCGTGATGGAACGAGGATATCCAATAACAGTGAGTTTGGTTTTGAATCTGTGCATGCTGTACAAGGGAGAGTAGTATATGGATCCAAAACAACCGAAAGACACAGTGGAAGATCGACTTCGTCCAGTGATATATATTGTTTCAGTATTATAATATAATTACAAATATATATATGTTAGTTAAGTGGTGTCTACTAATCAGCTGATGCCTGGTAGCATCAAGTGCTTGTGTAAGAATGTTGTTGCACTATACTTGATAAATAAAATAAGACAAGAGAAGAGAGAAAACCTTGAAATGAATATTTCTTCCCCCTGTTCCTTTGCTGAATCAGCAGTTTTAAAGTTTGAATTATGATGCACATCAATGGCTCATACTCAATTTCACCAGTTCTATGAGGAAGAAATGGAATTGGTGCTACCAGTACTCAACCATCACTTGTTCGTTTGAATGTCACAATGGAAGAAATAAGGTTGAGACTTTCATATCGTAGATGTATTTGTTGGTATTTGCTTTGTATTAAAAGAGGAAGAATGCACAAAAGGTCCTATCATGAAAACATTAAAACAAACAGATTTTTGTTGAAAAAATATATTGAAAACGCAACTTTGAAAAACATATTGAATTTTGTTGAAATGTCTACAATTTTGAGCATTTCATTTTTGCTCTTGACATGAATTGCTTGGTGGAAATCAATGCATAAAAAAATAGAGCAATTTATTTTAAAAGACATGAAAAAGAGCAATTTATATTAAAAGACATTATATTCGTATCACTAGACTAGATATAAATAAACCCACACAAAATCTAAAGCTATCAGCTCAAATAGCTTAGCCTCTGAACATGAGAACTGCCTCATCGCCAAAATTTGTGACTTTAATTTGAACACTTTTTGACAATCTGATGAATACATTTTGCCGATTTATTTATCAAAATTGTTGGCTCTCATGGAAGATATCTATGACAGATGCAACGCAAAATGTGGTCTGACACTGTTTTTCTGGAGAAGAAATGATATGTTAAGCTTTCACTTTTTTGTGCTGCTTTATCTCCTGAATTACTCCATCAGCAAGTGAAGTATCATCTAAATTCTTCCCAAAGAACTTCACGAAGTCCATATTCGGATCCATCAGGTACCTGCAGCGTTGTCAAAGAGTTTCATCATTTGTCGAGCTTCTATACCCATCCATTACACCAGAAAAGGAGATATGCAAATCCATGATGAAATTTCAACAGTGGATCCTCACATGACTAGATATCGTGTATGTCTTGACCTAAATTAAGTGGTGAAGCATACTCACATGACTATGGAGTGATCAACAAGATAGTCTGAACCTTCCTCTTCCGTCTTCATATAGTACACACGATAAGCACGGGCAGTCTTCTTGATTTCATCCGGGGATCCAGTGAGGCCAACTAATTTTGGGTGGAATTCTGCATGGTGAAAACCAGTGACAATTAATTTAGGAAAGAAGTACAGAAATGGCTCAGTTGGCATCATTCTAGATTTCACTTTATCTCATGCGAAACTCTACCTTTGATATACTCGCGAACTTGTTTGACAGTATCTCTTTCTGGATCAACTGAAATGAAGATTGGCACTACTTCTATCCCAGACTTTGCTTCTGAAAATATAGAAAAACAGTGATCCTAGTAAGCTAGCATATTTATACAAAACATCTCAGAATCTATGAAAATCCATCCTAAAAGCTATCACTGCTGACTGTATAACAAACACCCATCATAAATTCATAATATGTGTGTGTGTGTGTGTGTGTGTGTGTGGGGAGTGAGGGGGTAGGGTGTTTTAGTTAACTCACTTATTTTATCAATTGCTGATGCCAGCTTTTGTAGCTCATCAGGGCATATATCAGGGCAGTGGGTGAATCCAAAATAAATCAAGTTCCATTTTCCCAAAAAATCCTTCTCAGAAACTGCTTTCCCATTATGGTCAATGAGGTTAAATGGACCCCCAATAGCTGCCTTACCAACGGAAGGTCCCTGTTTTACTGTGTTTGAAGCATTATTTATCCCTGCAAGCCATCACATGTGAAACTTTATCTCAAATCATACATGGTGATTACGGAAATATTAGAGAGAGGAAGGAGTCACCTAAAAGACCCAGCTATATAATTCAATTTGAACGATAGATATACATACAATTAGTAAAGCTTGAGAAAGGTTGTCTCAATCATCATGAACAAAACAGCAATCTCCATAAATAGAGTATATAAAGTTCACAGCATTACACCAGAACATAATATGGTGCAGACTAAACGGATGATGACCCTGATTTTATTTCTATCCCGGTGACAAGAGTAGCCTAGGTGAGAGTAATAGTATGATTAACTCCCTGCCTACCTAAAACTAGGTATTGGAAATGTCTATCAATAGTCGGAACAGTTTCCACTTGACCACAAGAAATCATGCATCTTGAGGTACTAATGAATGGTCATCAAGAATAAGGCAACTTAATATTCTGTGTATCATTATAATCAAATAATCAAACCGGGGAAACAGTCTACTTGAAGTACATGCTGTAAAAGAATATTCTTAGATAGCATAAACTTCTATCCTCTAAAAAGCAAAGAGAACAGATTCAATATATCCTAGTCACATAAAAACAACTAACCTTCAGACATACATGATATTGGAAAATTCAGATAATCAAATTCTAGAAATGAAATGTGTTCATGCATTAACATTTTTTCATCAAAAAATAACTACCAACTCACCATATAGGCAAAATGAAACGTATTCATGCATTAACGTTTTCATCAATATATAACAACCAACTCACCATAAATGTCTAACCTTCAATATGCCGCCTCTTTACACTGTCATAGTAATAGACCAATCCTGCTCCAGTACAAAGAAGCAAAAAGAAGCTCATCCATGAAACAGGCTACACCCACAAAGGACGCTAACTTTTAGCAAATGCAAAGGCTCACTTCCTATTAGGATTCAGTAGAATGTCGCAAAGAAGACATAATAGAACTATTTACCAACAAAAAATCGGACAACTGCTTCGAAACAACAACAATTGGCAAAAGATAAATAATGCTATATGTTTACAAATTAAAACATGAATAATTTGAAACAAAGCACAATTGAAGCTTAAGTAAAATTTACTTGCGAAAAGTATAGGAAGAAAGGAAAATACCCCTCCCCGAACAGGCTTTCCTTGCTGATGAGTATTCTGCGATCCGCCTGAATTCTGCCCTCCATCATTCTTATTTCCATGGCTGCCCTCAACCGACCCAGCAGACGACGTCGCATCAACATTTGAACTCGACGATTGATTAACAGGAGGATTATTTGCAGGCGTACATAAAAATCGATGATTCATCGAAAAAATACGCATCAACTTGTGCTGATTGTGGGCGAGATTTTCAGGCAAGAGCAAAGTAAGAGGTGAATTCGGAAGGGATTCGTCGAGGAGACTGCGGAATTTTGAGGAATGCATTCGAGAACTGAAGGAGTAGCAGATATGCCGGATGCTCGAGCTTCGAAAAAATGCTGACGCCATTGCAGATTCTAAATCGTCTGTAAATTTGGGAATTTTAAAACCCTAGCGCTGAGGTTTATGCTGTGAAATCCCGACTTCGGTTTCCTAGATACAAGTATACAAAGAATGAAAAACTCACTTACCTACGAATTTGCGAACAGTTCACAATTTTATCGCACTAATTTTTGTGAATTCAATTAGAAAAATAGAAGAGCTCCGATGCGCAGGAAATTGGAGAGGCAAAGAAGATAAGAATCTTACCGGCGAAGAAAGAAAACGCTAAGCACAGGCGAGAGGGTCAGCTATCGATTCTTTCTTGCCATAATTTTTGTGTATTGATTGGATCAGGCGGATGGGCTTTACATATGAATATGGGCTTTATTGAACTGAGCCCATAACTAATTCAATGGCAAAAAAGGCCCAAAAGACTTTATATCAAAATGAATCAGGAGTAAATATGTAAAATGCCTTCTCTTTTTCTCTCTCCTTTTTTCTTTCTACAAAAGTCTTTTTTTTTTGTAAGATTAAGAAATGAAATCTTAAAATATTTTTTGATGATGCATTTGCTGCAACGTAAATATTTATGAATTCCTGCAATATTTTTTATAAAATAAAAATTAAGAAAATATGCAATGATAAAGGAAATGTAATATTACATCGTATCTTTCTTCAATTCATTAAATAGATAAAAAAATTAAGTGTTTGATCCTTGTATGAAAGTTTGACAAAATCAATTCTAGTTTTAATCATTTTCAAATATCTATCAAATGTTACACGTGATTAATGACATGTAATATTTTAGCATATGTATTCCACTTAGCGATGTAAACTAACAGAGTGTTCAACAAACTACTCGTGATCGAGCTCGATTAATATTTGTTTATATTCGTTTGTAGATCTTAACAAACATAAATGAACAAGAAAACTTGTTCAGTTATGTTTATGAACATGTTCGTGAACATGTTCATTTACTGTTTGTTTAATATTCATTTATTATTCATTCATTATTTATTAGTTACACATATTTGTACTTATTTATTTAATATTGATTTTATGGTTATTTTGATTTTAATTTATTCTGATTAAATTCTTTATATTTAATTGCATTATAATATTTACTTATTTAATTTTTACAAAAACATTTTCAGTATTTTTATTGTAAAAAATTAATAAACATGTTCGTGAACCATTCGTTAACGTTCGTGAACACATTCAATTACTAAATAAATGAACATAAACTCTCTCGTAAGATAAACAAACAAACATGAACAACCCCATGCTCGTTCGAGCTCGGCTTGTTTACACCCCTAATCATTTCCACTAACATACATTTTAATTACTAGTTAAGAAATTCGAAATTTATTATTTGTGAATAAATTGAATTATTATTATTTATCACTAGTTCTAGTATGTAACTTAAATTTAATTGTGTAAAACTTTTCAATTATCATTTAATGTAATTGCAAACATCAATTTTAATTAAAAATGATAATTGCAAACATTAACATTATTTAAAATGATTCACAATTTCATAAGTTACAATTTTATTAACAATTATAATTATTAAGATTTTGTTTTTCAATTACCATTATCTCATTATATATTTCATTATAGTAAATTGTAAATATTAAATAAATTAGTTGAAAATGTAATTAAAATTAAAATTAAACTCTTAGAATTGTCCCGCTTGGTTATTCCCTTCAATATTGGTATATTCATCCTTTAATATAGGTATGGATAGATATGCACTATTTTAACATATAATCAATAATACTTATACATATTTTAAGTGATACTTAAAATACTTAAAAAAATACTCATCACACATATCACATCAAATATTCTACAAAATTTAACCACCAAGTTGCATAGTCAAATTACCTTGTTGGACCAATTGTTGCACAAAACAATGTATTGTCGTCTGAAATGTATGGATCACAACAATTTTGCCACATATAAACCATAAACGAGTCTTGCAGATAATACATCGGATGTAAAACCAGGAATATATAAATAAAGCATAGTATAAATGTGACAGTAAATTATTATTATCTCATCCAGTAAAATATGTTGCAAGACTAACTATCAAGAAAAAAACACAAGGTAAGGACTTCACGTGAAAACCATCACCTCTCATGTCAATATAAATTAGCTGGGAAACCTTCAACATCAGTTGTTTTATTAGCACGCTACATAATTCAACACTCATATTGTTCTTAAGAGTTACGAAATGTTAACTTAAAACCCTCATCCTTCAGATGAGACAAAGCTTCATCATCGTGCTATAAAACGAACAGTCAAAGACACTGTACAATAACTCTTATCTCATGCCAGTAAGCCATCAATGAGCAATTGGGCATCACTAATTCTTGAATGACTGCAAGAATGTAAAGGTTCTTTTGGCTAAACATTTTATAAAAGAATGAATTCTAATACAGAATGATTTTATTATGTAAATTAGAGATTGATAATGTAAGTACTAAAGACCAACCTCAAAATTCTTGGATACATCCTTCACTTGCTCGGCCAGTTCCTTTTTCTTCTGAGCAGCTGCACAAAATAACACAAAGATGGATTAAATGACACCAACGAGACATTTTATTTGATGAGGCCAAGATATGAAATTGACATAAAAATGAATGAATATACAAATATCAGATAATTCATCCATCTTCCTTGATGTCCTCACTGCAAACCTCTGAAATCTTGGACTGCCAACATAGGATATTATACATTATAGAATAATCACTTACTCATAATAACCCACATATTATAACATGGAATGCATGCTCAACATCAAATTTCAATTATTTCAACAAATTATGAGTTAACCAATTTTGAAGAAAATCAATATGAGAATAACAGGGTATAAGCAGATAATAAATTACTAGTTCAGAATATATACTACCCAGAAGCTCAAATATGTACATATGTTTCCACAATAAGAGTGAAAGGAACCCAAATTTTTGTCTCCTTAAATTAAAGGCTTTTGCCAACAACATGGTTTACTCTCCTTGTCAAGTCACAATTCGTCGCTGAGATATAACAATAACATTGATAATTATGTCATCAGACAACTCATTGATTTATTCCACATAACAAAAAGTGAGACGATATTGCTATCCAAGAGGCATTATATGAAACTGGATGTCAATGACGCAACAATAGCTCCACATTGGAATAGAGAAGAAACAGAAAAATTTGCAAATACCATCATTAAATCACAATTCTCTTAATAAACCAAAGGCAATAATAAATGCATATCAATCTGATCAATCATGTTTCATCTCCACAATCATTACAGGCATACAATCAGTCTAACAGGCTCAAATTTTCATTTTTGTGAGAAAGAAAAATGCGAGCACACCCCCAAAAGGAAACAAGAAGATTTTTTTGCAAGCAGAACACAAAGCAACAAACAATATACAATAATCAAAACCTAGATAAAATCTATAGGACATATTGAAACCTAAGAGAAAATTTCAGAGGCAAAAACTCAAAAAACACAAGCTTTTACAGTCAAACACAACAAAAATTAAAAGTAGGTGAAATGACATGAAATAAAACACATTATATGCCTCAAACCGATAAAATTAATAGACAAAGCGATCATCTTGTTCGGAATCATTACAAGCCTATGGAATCATCATCGGCAAAGATCCCATCGAAAAGGCACAATTCGTCACCATATCCAATAACAATAACAATCCCCAAAGGGAACATCGACTTTAAAAAAACATCAAAAAAAAAGGATAAAAACGAATTACCTATTGGCAAGTCCATTCACGATAAGCTCGTTCGTGACATATGTAAGTACCCTATGCACAAAGTTTCCACCTCCAGCCATTCTTCAAAAAATGAAGAGATCTCGATCAATCTTACAGAAATAATATACGAAAACTAAAATTTGATAGAATCAGGTAACTGCTACCTGCAAAGGAGTCCCAAAAAAAGAAACCCTAATTTGAATTCTAGATTGTTCTATGGAGGGGTGCTCACGAATAAGCTTGAATTTCGAGTTTCAACAACCAACCTTCCTTAAGTTGAGAGTATATATAGGCAAGTGAGGTGGGGTGATGGGCCGATTTCACGATAAGAGTTAAATTTTGGATCGGGCCCACAACTTACTTTACACATCATTATGGTTAAACATAATACTGGTTCGATCATTTATCGAACACTTTCTTGTTTGTTTGATCAATGTAGAACGTTCACACTACCAATATTCCAGCTTATGTCTTTTGTTAAGATCATGCAGCAAAAAATGTATATAGCATGAGTACATCAGTACATGTAGTATTGGTGAATAAAAGTCTATTTAATCAGAAACTAAAAGCCAAATACGATATCATCTCTATCAAGCTTAAACTACGTGATATTTTTTAGCAACCATTTATGGATCCATCAATAATCAACTGATCATTTCACAATTCTCAAAACAGAGTTCCAACAAAAGGAAAAAAAAAAACGAAATGTATGCAATGAAGTACATAAACTCATCACATGTGAAGTTGTTTATCAATACACTCAATGCAGTATACACTATCGAAAAATACACATGTATATCCAGAAATCGGCACTGAACATTATACCTAACCAAAAGGCAGAAATACACAAATGCAAACACCTATACATGTAGATGTGAAGATGCACATGAATTTGACCGTTGTTACACTTGTACCAAATACAGTATCCAATATTCATAGATACACACATATCTCAACATAGTTGGAAATATTTCATCAAATATAGCATCGATGAGATGATACCAAATACCATATCCAATACAAAAAAGCAGATTGTATAGGTATAGAAAGCAGATTGCGTAATTGGTGGTAATAAGCCTCATGATTCTATTGACGTTCACGCTTCCTAGATCTGAAATCCTAGTCTCCACCAGTAAGCGATCATCGTATATGTTAGTCTAATACTCATCAGAATCATACCTAACCCTCGCAATAGAAGCAAAATCAGATACTAAAGGTCGCAAATCATATAAATTGCATTCGCCTAATATGTGCACAAGATCTTTACAGTATCGAATCATTAAATTAGGGCACTGAATCCTCAATGCAAGACTGTTCTCCGTGAGAGAGAGAGAGACATAACCTGCTGCGGCGGCGATGAGCACCAATTGATTTCGAAGGAGGAGGAGATGTAGTCGCGTTCTTCCAGATTCTACTTCACTTCGTCCTTATCCTATTATTACTCTCGTTTTTAGGTCCGATTTATTACATATATTATTAATTTACACTTTGCACCTTCAGGCTTCTCGCCTTCTCGATGCTTCCACAAGGGTATAATTGTCAATTCATTTTCCTAATCTTTCTAAATTTTACCCGTTGATGATTGAAATACTCGGCAATAATTTTCATTGTAAATGTTTATCACTTGTGTGTTTATTTTACCTGAATTAAATAAAAAAAATACTTTTATGTGAAAAAATAGGTTGTGTGTGAGACCGTCTTATAAATCTTTTTCATGAGATGAGTCAACCTATTACCCACAATTAGTAATTGATATGAAAATTTGTGGATATGGTTTCAATCCATGGGTAATAAAGATTCGTTTCACGGAAACTATCGGTGAGACCGTCTCACATGAGTTTTTGTGTAAGTGAAATCAAAGCTATACAACCCAGTTCATAATTTTTAAGTCAAGTTCCACTATATATGCCATGGTTATGTAGTTTGATCTTGAGTTTGTTATTTATGCTAGCATGTATAATATTTTACAGTTAGATTCAAAAAAGTAGACTTATTGTTGAGAACGTAAAACTCAAGATCATGTAAATAATTAACTTTACAGTAAGTGATTTGGTTCCCGTTCAGATCTTCTTCTTCTCCGATGCAAATTAGAATTCTCCGAACAGAAATATCTGCAAAACAAAGAACACCAGAGATTTTTCTCTTCTTCTTCTTCTCCGATGCAAATTAGAATTCTCCGATCAGAAATACCTGCAAAACAAAGAACACCAGGGATTTTTCCCGGTGGAGAGACTCCGACGCTCAAGTCAGTGATCCGGAAAAGCTAATAGTTATTTTTCTTCTACTGATTTTGTGTAATTTTTCGTGTGTGTTCAAGAATAGAGAAATAAGGGTTATAAATACTCCCTGAAAAAAGTGACAGTTAGGTCTTTTCCTAAAAAAGTGGAAAGTGGGCGAAATATCCGCGATCATGGCAGTTATTCAAATTTAAACTAGTTCGCTTCGGATTCAGTTCGGCTTATTATCCTGAAAGTCTAATTAGTTCGTATCTGTTTCCATATGAAATGCGAACTACCCTGTTCGCATCCATGTTCTGTCTGCTTCTCTGTTTTGTTCGCGTCGATTGGTCTTCAAGTCGGTTCGGTTTCTCAAATAGTTCGAATGTGGTCAGTTCGACCACATCAGTCAGCAACTCAAATCGTATGTATTCAAAATCCCTACTTTCGTGGCCACATCTAAATCCCACAATATTAATGTAAAAATTAACAATGAGTATAACTCAGTGAAATTGATAAATTTTTACTTATTTAAAATTACATGGTTTTAATGTGCCTCAAAAAATAATTTTATTATAAGGAATTCGTCCTGATGTTGTAACTCAACTTTAAATATTAGAATCTAACTCAATCCCGCTGTTGTAACCCAACTTTAAATATTAGAACCTAACCAACCTCTATTGTATGGCCCTAAATAGTAATAACTATGAAAAAAAAAAAAAAAAACAAAGAGCAAGAAAATTTCAAATAAAGGTAGCTAATCATGTTCAGAAACATAGAAAAGAAGTTTCCAATAGCATAACGTTGAAAAAAACAATTCAAGTACTCATGGGCATCTCAAATCGGCTAAGTGGGGAAGAATGCTGTTTATACAACCAATTCTTGATGTAACGTTCATGAAACACATGATGACATGGCGTACACATCACTTCTTCACCGTCACGTGTCAACAAATCACCCAAGCAGATGCTGCAACTCTCTCCAGCGTTCTTGGAAGAATTGTACTTCTTCAACGTAGAATAACGTTTATGATCCACATAATCATGCATGTTCAAGAAGCAACTTGAATTCAAGTTCAAAACTGAATTAACAATTGATAATGAGATTCTTATGGGGCATGAGTTCAGTCCTAGTCGAGTGCAATGCTTGCACGTCAGATCAAATGCTTGCGTTCTTGTTCCAACAAAGGTAGAGATACGAGCTCCCTGGACAGGAATGCTCGTATGTCTGGCCATGTCGGACACTCCTTGAACATTAGCATCGAGGTGGAGTATCTGGTCAAGGATGTATCAAATAGTTCAGTAAGGCCACCTCCACCAATGGTGAATCGTTTTGTGGAACTCAATGTAACTTCGACTTGGGAGTGAAAAAAAGAAGTTCACTTTGGTTTGGGTTAAACTGCATCCAAACACTCGGTGATCACAATCAAACTCTGAAGAATTATACTTGGAAAATGTTCAAATAAGCCACTAATGTTTATCCTCAAGTTCAAGTATCCCACTAAAGTAATTTTAGGTACAAAAATGTCACTAATGTTTACTTTTAAGTACATATGACACCTCACTTAACATTTATTTATAATATAATATACCAATAATGTTTTAAATTTAAAATAACTTAAACACTTTAATTTATTTTCTTTTTTAACCTCATATTTTAGCCTATCGTAGAATCAAAAAACTATTTCATGAAACATAAATATAATAGATTAATATATATATGTGTGAATACATTTATTATTATTATATTATTATTATTATTAATTATCATTTACACTTTTTCACTTTTGAAGACTAAACTATTAAACAACTAAATTTATTTGATAATAAGAGATATTATTTTTGATTTAAATACAACTTAAACCTCTATATTTAAATAAAGACGCTAAACTATCAAACAACTGAATTTATTAAATAACAATTGCACTATGATATTAGTGATATTATTTTTTAATTTAAATTCAACTTAAATCTCTACATTTAAATACAACATAAATATTAATTATTATTAGTAATGACATGCATATTTGAATAATTATTTTTTCTAACACACACATATATAATAAGCTATTATATTTACGTTTTCATGAAATTGTTTTTTTTTTTATTCTAAGATATGTAAAAGGTTTATTTCATGAAAATGTAAATATAATAGTTTATTATGTGTGTGAATACATGTTGTTATTAATAATAATTAATATTTGTGTTGTATTTACATATAGAGATATAAGTTGTAAATTTAAAAATAATATCTCTAATATCATAGTGAAATTGTTATCTAATAATTTTAGTTGTTTAATGTTTAGTCTTTATTTAAATATAAAGATTTAAGTTGTATTTAAATTAAAAAATAATATTCATAATATCATAGTGAAATTATTATCTAATATATTTAGTTGTTTAATACTCCCCCCGTCCCTTGTTATTTTGCCTAGGTTGACCCGGCACAGAGCCTAAGAAAAAGTTGTTGACTTTGATTGGATGTGTTATTTTAATGTTTTTTACAATTTAATTAGGCATTGGATTAGTATGTTAATTACAAAAGCAAGCTATGAATAATAAATAAAAAAAAACTATGGATCAGAATTAAAAGGTGGGAAAATTTCCCACAAAATCATCCAAAATTACAGCAAACTGAATTATAGCAAAGGGATAACTTCCCACCAAATCATCATAATTTGAAATCTTATTCTTCTATAAATAGAAATACAAAGGCATTAAATGTATTTTCAACAACCAAGAACTCAAATCTGATAATTTCAGATTCAGCAAAATGACTAACAACATAATTGGGAAAAATTTATCTTCATCAGCACGACTTCTCATTGCTCAGCGGCTTCTCGTAAACAACAAGAACGACGTTTTGAATTATGGCATCATGGCAGAAGTTGCAGCATCATTTGGAGTGTGTTCGTACAGTCCGAATCATATGGCAAGCTGCAAGGAAGCAAATTTCAAAGGGGCAGCCTATTCTTTTCCGGAAGTAAGGTCACGTCAACCTTCATCTCAACTTAAAAAGTTTGATGAGGAAGCTATTAAAACCATTCCCTTCTCCAAGAGAGGCACAATAAGGAGGTTAGCAAAAGAGCTTCAATTCAGTAAATCAGAAGTGAGGAGATGGGTCAAATCGGGCAAACTTAAAGCACATACAAATGCAATCAAACCAGCATTGACAGATTCAAATAAGGTGAGCGACTCAAATTCAGCCTATGTTTCTTGCACAAACATATGAGCAACAAGATCAGCTTTGAATCAATGCATAACGTAGTTCATATAGATGAGAAGTGGTTCTATATGCAACGGACAAGTGAAAGGGCTTATAAGCTGAGTACAGAGGATGATCCATACAGGGCTTGTAAAAGTAAGTGTTTCATCTCAAAAGTCATGTTTATGGCTGTTGTGGCAAGACCACAATACACCGAACAAGGGGAGTTGTTGTTTGATGGGAAGATTAGAATTTTCCCATTCACACAACAAGTCCCCGCCATCAGAAATTCAGCAAACAGACCAAGGGGTGCAATGGTTACAAAACCAATTGACTCCATAAACAAAGAAGTGATTAAGAGATGCCTTTTGGAAAAGGTAACTCAAAACACACAAAATTTTCATCACTTAATGTGTTTAGTAAGTCTCCTAAAAACTGCCCTAAGGTTTTGATTAACTATTGAGCTGATTTGGTGGCATTACTAACACATTTTATGGTGAATTGTTTGTTTTTTTTTTTTTTCATCACATGGCACAACACAGATACTCCCAGCAATTAAGGCAAAGTGGCCACCAAATGCAAGTAAAAAATCATCATCCAACAAGACAATACAAGACCTCATCTAAACCACATAAGATGGATTTGATATAAAGTTGATGTGTCAACCACCAAATTCACCAGACACTAATGTGTTGGACTTAGGGTACTTCAGGGCTATTCAATCCTTGCAGATTGAAACAAGATCCTACAACGTTGATGACTTGGTTGCTAATGTTCTTCAATCATTTGAAGAACTAGAGCATCCAAAGTTGAACAACATATTTCTAACGCTACAAGCATGCATGGTTGACATTTTAAAGGTAAATGGAGGCAACAATTACAAGCTGCCTCACATTGGAAAGGCAGCACAAGAAAGAAATGGCTCACTGCGAATGACAATTGAAGTGGATGAGCAAGTAGTAAGGCAAGCAATTAACTTTTTGATTGCAAATGAAGAAGCCACCGAAACTTATGACATTGGGGGTATTCTAACAGATTTAGGGTACATGTAAAGTAGGCTTAGAATGCATTTTAACAATTTGGTTTTTTGTTTACAGTGTAAACACATGCAGTGTACCTTTTGCTTAAATTGTAAACAATAAAATCAGTACTAATGATATGTCAGTTTTATTTTCCCTCAGAAAGATTTCATCATTGGGTTTTTTCAAAACATACAACACCATGTCATTTTTCAGATTACAACATACAACACCATGTCATTTTTCAGAATTGCGACAACAGATAACTGTTGGGCAGCTTTGAGATAGCTATCATGTATTCACATAAAAAATCAGCAGAAAGGAATAATCACAGGTCATTCAAATACACTGGACAAACTCCAGCAGTCTTTCAAATACATTGGACAGACTACAGCAGTTATAACAAAAATCACCATTCTCATCATTAACATAAACAACACATTAACAGACACAGAAATCAGCATTCATTCTCATCATTCTCAGCCTTTCAGCATACTCAGAAATCACCAATTCAGCAAGCATCAGAAATTCAGCAATCATTAGGGGTTTCTCAGAAGTGTATACACTTCATCAAAGAATCAGCATACATAAGCAACACATTAACAGACACAGAAATCAACATCCATTCTCATCATTCTCAGCCTTTCAGCATACTCAGAAATCACCAATTCAGCAAGCATCAGAAATTCAGCAATTATTAGGGGTTTCTCAGAAGTGTATACACTTCTCACAAAATCAGCATGCATAAGCAACACATTAACAGACACAGAAATCAGCATCCATTCTCATCATTCTCAGCCTTTCAGCATACTCAGAAATCACCAATTCAGCAAGCATCAGAAATTCAGCAATCATTAGGGGTTTATCAGAAGTGTATACACTTCATCACAGAATCAGCATGCATAAGCAACACATTAACATACACAAAAATCAGCATCCAAAGAGAATCATATATAATTAAGGTAGGGAGGAATATACAATAATAAATGTAGTGACTAGGAAAGAGAATCATATATAATTAAGGATTCAAAGAACTGATCATTAAATATCTATTATAATTTTCAAATATTTAATTAGGTGGTTGGATTACCCACGAGGTAAACCAAGTTTTTTCCATTTAATACTACCTCCGTTCCAAATTATAAATGATGTTTTAGTCTTTTACACATAAATTAAGAAATGTGATAAAAAGTCCAATATACCCATATTTAAGTTTAATTAATGAGAGATTTTTATCTCTTTAACACATTTAATTTGAGATGAGTAAATATGAGCATATTTGGTACATTGTATGAAATATGCTTTGAAATACGAAAACGACAAGTATTTTGGGACAAATTTTAGTTGCTAAAACGACATGTATTTTAGGACGGAGGTAATATTTAGTTTAGTGTTGTACAGATCTGATACATAAATACAAGTATTAATATATTAATACACCTAAAATTTGATGTGTTGTTATAGAGTGTTAACAAGTGATTTTTTATTTTTTTTGGTTACTAAAATTGTATCATACTATATGGGTTAGATATATATTGCCAATAAATAATTACACACACTCATGATTATATCAATAAACCACATCCCAAAACTTGCAAATTGAAACCCCATTGTTGCTACTCACAAGAAATGGAACTCCGTTTTTTATTTAATAAATTAATGCATTTATTATATGTTATTATAATTAAATTATTCAGAAGTTTATGGATAGAGAATTTTGATAAAATGAAAGTGGAGCCGAACAATTTGATTGGTCTTCTGCACTTTGACCATATCTGGTATTTGTGTGATACTTACCAAATGTAATCATATTTATAATTTGATAGTATCTTAATCATATTCGATATCCTTAATTCTTATGATAATTTTGTCATATAATATATATATATATATATATATATAATTTGATAAAGATTTTGGTATGTTCTGATTGATCAACAAAACATATGAATAAAAATACCAACAAATTTGATATCTTATATTTGACCAAATTAAATTAAGATTTGATATAATATTCATAAACATGAAAAGAAGTTTCTCATAAACATGAATTAAAAGAAGATTCCAATCAAGAAGACAAATGCTGAAAACACTGATAAACATTAATTAAAACAATTTAAGTAATAAATTCTATATATATAATTTGAGAAAAGATTGTGGTATTTTCTGATTGATCAACAAAACATATATATGAATAAAAATACCAGGAATTTGATTTCTTAAATAATTGTATTTAATAAACCCTAGCTTAAATTTCACCAAAATTAAGATATGATATATATTCATAAACATGAAAATAAGTTTCTGATAAACATGAAAAGATGGAAGTTTCCAATCAAGATTAATGCTGAAAACACTGATAAAGAATGAAAAGATGACAAAATTAATGGTGAAAAGATGAATCTAATTAGCAGTGGTGGATGACTTGATCTGAAATCTGCAAAGTGGGCAAGAAGAATGTTTATCCAACCAAATCTTGAGGCAACATCCATGGAAGAGATGATGACATGGTGTAGACATCACTTCTTCACCACCATGTCTCAGCAGATCATCCAAGCAGATGCAACAGCTTTCATCCTCACCGTTGATCTCGGAAGCAGCAGCACCACGAACACCGTACTTCTTCAACATAGGATAGGGTTCTTCACTCGATGGCAAATCGAACACGATATCATGTTCTAGAAGCAGCTTGAACTCAAGATTGATGTTGAAATGACGAATATTCTGAATTGACCCAACAGATTCCCTTGCTGCAACGCACGCATGCATGATCACCTGCCTACGTTCTACTTCCGACAAAGGCAGATGTTCGAGAGCCCCCAACAGGGATTCTCGAACATCTGACATTGTCGTGGAGTTGTCAAAGGGTAGCTTCACGGAGGTATATGTTGCAACTGGAAGGAGTTCTCCGATAAGTTCAGTAGTTCCATCCCCGTTTCGAACCACGCTGAGTCGTTTTAGGTCCAAATGGAAGTGGAATTTGATGCAGCTTTGGGGTAAAAGAGAGGATCGGATTGTGGTTTGGGTTAAACTCGGTTCGAACACTCTGCGATGAGTACGATATTCATCTGTGTCGTTGTATGAATAATCCATGCCAATGTTCTTTAATTGGGAATTAAGATGAATTGAAGAGATATATCAGTGAAAATGATGAGTGTATTGTAATTTCTTTTCTTTTCTTTTCATTTGGGCCCTATATTTATAATAATGTTAGAGTGCAAGTGATCATTTCTTGATGAAATAGGACTCCTAATCCATGTAGGATTACAATTAGTTTCTATAATAATTTTGGAAGGTTTTCAATTCATGATCAGATACGAGTCTAGATCCTAGGAAAGAATTAAGCCGACAGGGATTCTCTCTTTGCCCGGATTAGATAAACATGATATATACATTCATTTGTTACATCTTTTTTTTTTATATATAAATTATTATTATTATAATAAAGCTTTAAGGCAAATAATAATAATAATATGATGATGCATGATAATAATAATAATAATATTTTAAGGAAAAAATATTTAATTAGTGCATAGAATGTAAATCGTTTCCCACAAAAATTTTCAAGATACAATAGAATCTTGGGCACTATGTATAAGTCATTTGTAATTTTCTATACATTAATAAAAATTTGGATGGAAACTTAACTAATAACATATATTATGACTATGAATAAAATGCAATTTGAAAACACTACGACTAACTTTTCCGGTCCAATCTTGGATTTTCCCCGAAGATATATATCTATATTAAAGAAATAACTAAGAGTGACACGTGTCATTCTCTGGTTAATCCTATTTAATTATAATTTATTTTTCAATTAATTTATTTACTATTTATAATCTATTATAATTGAACATTTAATGAGATAATAATAATTGAATAACAAAGTGTTAATAACTATGATTCATAATAAAATTGTAAATCATGAAATTTTGGACAAACATTTTAATTATATTAATTGAAAATTAAAAAAATTCGCACAATTAATATTTAAATTCATACTAATTAAATTAAAAATTAATGATAAATAATAATAATAATAATAATAATAATAATAATAATAATAATAATAATAATAATAATAAAAAATTTCTCTATAAATAACAATTTTTAAATTTCTTAATTAGTATTAAAATACCCGTGTGATACACGGGGCTTACGCTAGTAAATATTAAAACTAGAAACACTTATTAATGGCTCCATTTGCACTCTTATTTAATTAAGATGAACAATTTGAAATCCATTTGTATTACTTAAAATAGTTTAAAATAAAAATAATACATTCTAAATTTAGATCTATCCAAACACCATCCATTAATTTATGATATGAGCTTCGGATCAGTTACAAAAATTACAATATGTTATTAAGAAAATCTAACAAACAGATTGAGATTTTTTTTTTATATCGCAAAATCTCACACAAAATCTTACGCAACTATCAAATTCTAAAGAGTAGGACTTGTGTGCCCTCGGGGTACGGATCCAGGATCCGTACCCCCAACCCGACCCGAATTATATATATATATATATATATTTTTTTCCTTTTTTTTTCCATCTTCTTCTTCTTCTCATTCTCCTCCTCTGATCTTCTTCTTTTTCTTCTTCTTCTTCTTCTTCTTCTTCTTCTTCTTCGATCCTCTTCCCCACAAAGATTTAGGAATTTCAATTTTCGACAAAAGCTAGTCAAATATCCAAGAGCAGCATCGCTGAAGGCCGAATAGCCACTGATATTCAGCTCCACGAGTTCCTGGCATCCACGTGCTAGGGCATACAACGAGCGATCAGAAAGCCTAAAGCTCTTGCTCAGATCCAACTCTTGCAGATCGTGGCAGTGGGCTGCAATTTTTCCTTGCTGTAACTTGAATTGGGCTCGCATTGTGTTTGGATTCAAAGCAGAATTCAGAAGAATGATGGCATCTTGCTCAAATGGAGATGAAGCTGTTGAGTTGGGTTCACATGGCGAGAACTTTAAATACCCTGATTAATATTCTTGTCTTGAGTTCATATGAAATAGAAATAGCCTAGGAATTGAAGAGCTCATTCCAGTTTCTGTGGTGTATGCATGACTCAAATTTGAAGTTGAGAGATGAACAAAAATTGTGGAATTAATGTAATACCATTAAGGTATTAATGTAATACCATAAAGACATTTCTGTAATACCATTAAGGTATCAGTGTAATACCATAAAAGACATTTCTGTAATACCATTAAGGTATTAATGTAATACCATAAAGACATTTCTGTAATACCATTAAGGTATCAGTGTAATACCATAAAAGACATTTCTGTAATACCATAAAGACATTTCTGTAATACCATTAAGGTATCAGTGTAATACCATAAAAGACATTTCTGTAATACCATTAAGGTATTAGTGTAATACCATAAAGACATTTCTGTAATACCATTAAGGTATCAGTGTAATACCATAAAAGATATTTCTGTAATACCTATAGGGTATATGTGTAATACCAATAGAGTATAGGTGTAATACCCATCACCGAATCATCAACTAGGTAATCAGGTGTGTGTGGGGCGCACACCAGACTTGCTATGGGCGCGCGTGGCGGCGCGTGGGCGCGCGTGGAGGCTGCCCACGCGCCGGGTCGGATCTGGGGGCACGGATCTAAGATCCGTACCCCCGGGGTACACAAGTTTTTGCCAATTCTAAATGTATACATGTATTGACCTAGAAACTCTTTCAGTGAGAAATAAATACAAGTATACTTTTAATTTTTACAAACTAGAAATCTGAAAAAAGGTTTCAATAAATTTCATTATTTTGTAAACTTAAACACACCGTTGTGAAATGCACATTGAATTTTATTTTGTTCATTAAAATATGCAATATTAACTTTCACCAGGTGGAAATTGATAACTTCACAAATTATATACAAAAATTGAACTCCATTTTTGTTATCATCCTTTCACAATGTCATGTTATGTATTTGAATGCACATGAATTCAAATCCTAAAATTTCAAGAAGAAAATTAAATCTAAAGGTCGCAACATTCATCTGATAAACAGACTGAGCCATCTACTGTTTAAAGAGAGCAGCAAGCTCACCCTTCTCATACATGGAGGTCAGTATATCACACCCACCTACCAATTCACCATTGATGAAAATCTGAGGAAAGGTTGGCCAGTTACTGTACTTCTTCAACGTCTCCCTCAATCCGTAGTTGTACTCCTCATCGAGCACGTCCACGCTTTCGTAATCGACCCCTTGACTTTCAAGAATCCCTACGACCCTTTGTGAGAATCCGCATAATGGGGCACTTCTTGATCCCTTGATGAAGGCCACGACTTTGTTCTCTTTAACTAGCTTGTCAATGAGATCCTCTAACTGCACTGACAATTGAACGTGACGGCCTGGGGTTAACCTCAGATCGGACTTCTTTGTAGGAGCCTTCTTTACCCATGTTGAGTTTCCTGGTTCGTTGCCTGGGGGAACCTTTCCAGTGGCTGATATGTGTTCTTGCAACCATGATTTCCATGCTTCGGTTAAAGCTGTTTTGTTGGGGTCCTCTACCACTCCAACCTACAGAAGGCAAATGATAACCGATCAACTCCATGAAACTAAATGTGCCTATTGAATGATCACACAATTTAATTTTGAGGCACTCTATTTGTAAGTCGCACCCAGAATTCCCATAAGGAAACAAACACACACACACACACACAAAAAATTGAATCAGATGATTATCTATACATGCTAAGACATCCTTGATCATGGCCTCCATATTTAGTTGACTATACTATGTCAAGGAAACGGATGCCATTAAAAGTCGGTGGCTTTGATCTGATTACAATCCCATGGCATGCATAACTGCACGATAACTTTGAGTTATAAATTCAAACAAAAAATGTATCCCCACATCTAAATGTGGGCACTTAACTTTAACAGACCAACCACAACGAAACAATACTACATTCCTTTCAAGAAAAGGTCACAAAATCAATGCTGATCATATGCACTAAGCATTACACTAACAGCCCTAAAAAGATATAGTATACACTACAAGCAAACACTTAAAAGTGAAGCATAAAGTTGCATCTATAAATCCACAAACTATCTCTTAAGCCTTGATAAGCCTTTATCCATGACTACCCTACACTGTTCAAACTTTATTTGAATTATACAAATTGACAAACGAACACCTATCTTGTTTCCACTGAGTTGGGGTTTGTTAGGATCTAATACTGGCATAATTTCAAGACAGATAGGGTAGTAGCTTCTTTATTTCAACTCCAATTCTTTTGCAGGGGTTGGGAGTCGGGACCAACATTTTTCAGCCACGCTATGAACAATGTATCTAAATTCGAACTCATTACAAAAAACAACCTTTTTCAGTTTCATTCGAGTTATTTTTCATCCACATCAATATTGAAACAGTATATTGACTTGATTTGATTACTAATAGGAACTTTTTTAAATGCTATAATCTAATCGAGCATAAGTTGATTGAGTACTTCAAACATATTCTACTATTTTATAGCTTATTCAATCAAAACTAAAACTAGCAACAGATGCTAAATGCAAACAGAAACCATCAACTTTTCTTGCTCAATTTGATAAATAATTGAACAAATTGACCTAAAATCAGCTTTTTAAGCATCAATACCTAGCCAAGTCCAGCTTCTAATTTTCGATTCAAATCAAATCTTCAATAGCTAGGTTTTTCTCAAACGTGTAGATCTACGATATGCTACTAACAAAATTGGGAAGCAACCTCTGTTCACGAATCAAAGACTAAGAATAATGATACCTTCACAGAGGAACAGAGCTCGGGCACAGAATTCTTGTGGGTGAGAACACTGGCGGCGAGATTCCTCGTTATCCCAACGAATTGAAGGTCGCCGCTGCTGTCGTAAACGGCGTACACACCGGAGTCCGGAGGGATTACGCCGTCGTTTTCCGGCGAAACGGCCACCAAATCAGTCTCGGATAGCTTCTTCAGCGCCGAAACGACGACGCTGTGACGGCAATTTTCCGGGCCGGGCTTGCGTCTTGGAGTTGTAGATGGAAACAGAAGATGAGGCTTGGGAAGGGAGTAGAAGGAAATAGTGGGGGCATTTCGGGAAGGAGAGAAACTGGAGAATATTCGAAGAGAAGATTGGCAGTGTGTTGAAGATGAAAGGTTGAATGCCGCCATTGATTTAGTTTGAGCTTGATTACAGTACGAAGTTTCTGATGATAATGCAGCCTTTCTATCTTGCTTTGTTTCTCAAGTTTGTGCTAAAATCGCCTCTCGTGAAATGCACTCTTCGATGAGTAAGTCTCTTGTGAATTAGATATATGGATCAATGCTAGGAAGGTAGTGGGGTGGGGAATCTCCGTTCCCAGTAGCAATCCACCCTGAACGGGCAGGAATTCCCCAAAATATACCCCACGGGGGCTGGGACGGGGGCAATTTTCTACACGATTAGCAGGGTGGGGTGGGGACGAGGATCATACTCTTCGCCCTGTTTCTCGCGGAGCCCCGCCAATTTATATATATTTTTAATATATTTTAATTAAATTATTACAAAATAAATAATATATTTTTATATACACATTAATAATAACTAGTAGTGTACTCGTGTGTTGCATAGTATGTTATATATATAATTATTAAAAAAATATAATAACATATAAAATGTAATGATTATTATTTTAACAAAAATATATTGATACTTTTTTAATTTGTATAAGTATAAAATAGGTATTTTAACTTTAAATTTATACCATTATAAATAATTATATTCGAAAATATTAGAAATTTGAAATATATAAAGTAATATATTAATCTATGGATTAAACAAACAAATAAAAAAATTTGTGTCAGAACATTGCATGGGTAGTGAAATTTTAAAAAATAAATTTAGTATCTAAAAATAAGTTATATGTATTAGAAACGTTATGATTTAAGTATTGCGATAAATAAATTTATATTTTATTGGCATTTATAACTATAAATACACACGTATTTTAATTAAAAACATTTGTTCAACGCCACATAACTCATTTATTCTAAATCAAATAAAAAATTATATCAGCTTATCAAATACATGAAAATTTCTCTTGCTATCTATTTAAATGAAACAATTCAAAATTGGACTTAATCTACACATTTTGAATAAAAAAATTATGAATAATAATTATAAGATTGATAAGTCAATATATCAGGGACTAAGAATGATGAAATTTTAATTTGTGAAAAATCAGAAAAATTACCTATGTCCAATCTCTTATGCCACCTCAATTAATCAGAATATAAATATAAATAAAATTTGACAATAAATACAAATAAAATAAGAAAGATAAAATAAAATATTTATATATTTCAAATGAATAAGTTCTTTAACTTGCAATAATAATTTTAATCTAATTTTTTCTATTTGATATGTTTTATATGTGTAATCTATTAGGTACACCTATAACATTTTTTTATTCTACAATTTAATATCAATTTACAATAAATTAATACTATATATCATAAAAACATTTAAAAATGAAAAATCATTGAAGCCCACACACATACATTTCCATATTTCAGTTTGATAAATTTTACTCCCTCTGTCTCAGTTAAAACTGCCTACTTGCTATTTTCGTTTGTCCCAATTAAATCTTCCAGCTCCAAAATGGCAAAAAAATTTTTACAAAAATGTCATTACAGATTTACAAAAATGTCATTACTAAAGTAAAAAAAAAAAACATAAATTTTCTCTCTCCAATCACAGTCAACTGTATTTTCTTAACATCCGTGCCGATCAAAGTAGGCTGAATTAATCGGGACGGAGGTAGTATATCAATATTAAATTTAAGATCATTAAATAATGATTTTTATATATTATATATTTAAAATTGATTTAAAATAGGGTAAATTATAAAAAACCACCCCAACTATCGACTTTTTAAAAATTGCAACATAATCTGTCTTTTTTATTTTTTAAGATTGTCACCCAATTTTTTTGTGGTTTTACCGATTGCAAAATATCCGGTCATTTTTCCGACAAATGAATTAATTTTTTTCACTTTGCAACCCAAACTTTTTCTCTTAATCCAATTGCAACCCAAACTTTAATTTTTTTGTCCAATCGCAAATCATGATTTTTTTTTTCGCTTCACACTGATACTTTTATGTTACATATATGAGTGTAACATTTATGTTATATAAGTGTGATCGATATTCATAAAATAAATATCAAGAAAATATTGGTCAAAATTGGTGAAATATATGTAACATCAGTAAAAAATCGATGGAATATCAATAAATATCGAGAAAATATCGGAATATATTGGTAAATATAGGAAAAGTAACAATAAATATATGTACCCATATTTCCATCGATATCGATATTTTCACGATATTTTTGTGAATTTAAGTTACCTATATTTCCACCGGAATCGAAATTTTCATTCTTGGTTGCAATCTGATAAAAACACAAAGTTCAGGTTGCAATTAGGTGAAAAACAACAACAACGTTTAGGTTGCAAAGTGAACAAATTAATCTCCATTTCGCCGGAAAATTTACAATCGACAAAACCACATAAAGACTGGGTGACAATCTGAAAAAAAAAAGATTAGGTTGCAATTTGAAAAAAGTCGATAGGTGGAGTTGTTTTTTTGTAATTTACCCTTTAAAATAAGTACTTAAAAATAAGATGAGATATAATAAATATATAATCCCTTATTTCATCTTATTTATCTATTTATTTATTTTATTTGAAATTTCTATATAATAAATATTAATTTGAGTATCGTAACTGATTTCTTAAATTAAATATATATTTATTTGTATTGAATTTCTTAAATACAATAAATAGGTTTATTTATTTTTATTTGTATTGAGTTTCTTAAAATACAATAAATAAGTTTATTTGTATTTATTTATTTGTATTGAGTTTCTTACAATAAATACAATATGAAAGCAATTAATAGGTTTCTTAAAATAGTAATTATTTAATAGGTAGATAATTTATTGCAGTTATTTTTGGCAGAATATCCTACTTTTATATATATATATATATATATATATACAAAGCCCTCGTTTCTCATCCTCTTCTAAATGCATTGTAGTATTGAAAAAATTAATAGAAATGTAATAATATAATTTATCATTATACTTTTAAGATAGTATAATTAAATAATATACTATCTTTTATACAAATTGAATAATTTTTTGTTGATTTTGTTGATATTTTAGTTCTATGTAATTTGTGGATTATTTTTATATATTAAAATATTATTTTTTTTATAGAAAAATATTTTGTGGGTGGGGATCCCCGCGGGGCGGGGATGGGGAGGAAATTTTTCCCGCGGGGTGGGGATGGGGAAAAAAAATTCCCCGTGAAGTTGGCGGGGACAGGGATGGGGATTGCTTCCCCGGCCCCGCCCCGCCCTGTTGTCATCCCTAATTCATGCACCCGGGTCGGATCCGGGTCAGGGGCACCACCTCTTTTTTTTTTCGCGCATAATTTTTGACAAACTCACATACAAATAGGTTATGTTAGATATACATTTAAGCTATGTTAAACATACTATATTGCCCAGATTTCATACATTGTCTTTTTTGGGCTTGATTTTTGAATGTTGACACATATCACTATGTTATGTTAGACATATCTTTACGTTGTGTTAGACATACCTTTATGTATACTTAACATACATTTGTATATAGTTAGACCTACCTACATAAGGTATGTTTAACATATAACACAAAAGTTGGTCTAACTATACACAAAGGTTGATCTATTGGAGTGAATTTTGGGTGAGCTTCAGCGCAAGTGTTCAGGCCCGTGGGAGCACGTGTGGGAGCGCGTGGGAGGTGCGTGGAAGCGAGTTTTGGGTGAGTGTACGGGTCGACCCGGTTGCACGGATCCCAAATTCGTGCAACCGGTGCATAAAAGTTTTTGCCTTCTTTGTTTTGGCTATTTTTCTCTCTCTTCAACCATTATTAGTGTTCACTATTCATCGTGGAATAAATGTTATTCGTTAATTGTCGAAAAAATCACTGATATTAGGCAAAAACTTATATACCCCTGTGGCACATAGGGACACGTATCTAGGTGTTATATACATGTTTTTCAGATGTTATATATATATACTCTATAGGTGTTATGTTTCTTGGTATTATAAATATACCCTATATGTATAATATGTATATAAGAGTATACAAGTGAGATGCCCTTGGCACAGTGTACTGATCACCGTCACACTTTCTAATTAGGAAAATGACACCAAATAATTACAACACACAAACATATAGTCATAGTTTAATATCAATTGGTATGCTTTTATTTACTTATATTAGTGTAATTATTAAAACCAATTTGCTAAATGGTTCTGTTAAGTTAAAAGCAAAAAGAAAAAGAAAAAGGACATGATTGTTTGTTATATCAGCCCCAAAGTGTACTATTAAATCAAGATTCATTCAATCCACATAATATGTCATGGTATAATTTGTGCAATTAGTAAAGATTAGGACTGCAAAAATAGATGTCTTTTTATTTAATTTGTTACAATGTGTAAATAATCCAACATGTAAAGTGGATGCTGATATGAAGCCCACATCAAATATATTTTAGGGCAACAAACTTGTAGTCTTAAACCTTCATAATGCAGAACTAAACTTAGATATCACTGCAGCTGCTGTCTTAATGATAAATGATTTCTCAGCTTCATTTCACTATTTCACATCCAACAGCAAAAATTTCTTGTAGAAGTTGAGCTGTCCATTTAAGATTTTGTACCTTTTAACAATTTCCATATTTGTTTTCAAATTAAATAATTTTGTACCTCATAATGATAATAGCTTTCTGAAAAAAAGAATTTGATGTTGGATAAGTTATACGAAATCCTCATATATTTTTTATTTGAAAAAAGATTAAAATTAGATATCTAAGATAAATTGTTCGTTACTTGAAGTTCTTGTAAAAAAAGAGGCTGTAAAAAACAAGCATAAATTCAGTCAAACAACCAATATGAAATAGTAGATGGTAGATAGTTTCTTCATTGAGAAAAAACAAAAGGGTCTATGTTTCTTTATTTAATTTTAGACTTTTAGTTATAGAAGCATGAACTTTCTTGTTAAATGGAGGGAATATTGCATTGGTTGGATTTTCTCGACTTTCACACAAGATGTTCTATTAGAAAAGTTTGTGTGAAGTTATCCCGAAATTGTTTGATTTTCCTCACTAAAGTGGAATATCAATTCTATATCTGTGATTCTTGGATGGTGGACCACTTATGTGCAGACATTTTAAGCATGAGTTAATGATGTCGATTACATTTTCATTGATATTTAGGTGCTTTGAGTCTCAACGAAGATATAGACTTGAAAAGCGGACAATGTAAAATTTTAAAAAAATTGAAACATGGTGAAATTTTTTATATTCAAATAGAGGAATTGTTGACACTAAAAATGGTAAGCTTCATGGATTTATTCTGACCGACATGGTTAAGAACTAGTTGATTTGGATAGGTATTTTACATGATCTCAAATAAATCCAACACAAAGAAGTTATTCAAACATATTAATATGTCCACTGCTGATGTGTCATAAATCGAACACAATCATCTATATATCTATATATAAAGAAGACCTTCAATAAAAATAAAATAACTAATTTTCCCTCCTAAATTTACATACTATAATTGGAAAGAAGTTAGTTACAAGAATCTAAAAAAATCAAAAATAAAAAGATTTATATTTTTAAGGATTGTAAGGTCTCTAGCTATGTTGGGCTATAACCTATTGGTAGGTTATATAGGTTATTTTTGTCTTTTTTTTTTTTAATATGTTATGTAAATCATAGTATTTAAATTAAATCATAGTATTGGCTTATTAAGTTATCTAACAAACCATTAAAAAAATTAATCAACAAAAGCTTTCAAATGGTTAATTTTTATTATTAAAATTTCTCAATGTTTATAATTATTTTTATTATCAAATTTAAAGTTAAAAAATTAATTTATTTTTTATAATTATAAGAAATGTTGTACATGATAAAATATTTCAAAAAATATACTGTTAGATGAGTATTAACTATTAAAGAAAATTATTAATTCATTAATTTAGTATATTACATAATTTAATGTACTAGAGTATCCCTATTTGATAGATTAAAAATAACAATTTAGATTTATTTTTAATTTTTCAATTAAAAGTAAATGGGTTTATATTAATATTATAAATTGATAATATTTTAAGAGATATTTAATCCATTTGAGATTCATATGTGCAAATTAGATATACATATTCAAATATATTTGTATTATGGATTTATTGTGTTCTTATCTTCTTTTTTTTCAAAAAATATTAATTCAAATCAAGCTGCCCATTAATCAGAAAATATTTTTTCTACTAAAGATGGATTGAAAGTTTTAATTTGTCGTAGTGGGGAGGAATATATTACATTCACTATGATTGTTGTGTACAAAGAAGTGTTGCAAAATGTATAATAGAAGTTTTCAGATTAAATTGTTAAATGTGTCATTTTGCATTACATTCCCTTTCCATTTAGGTATATTAATACAATACTTTTGAAATTTGATATACATACATATATATAATTTTAAAATTACTTATTAACTATATAAGAAATATACAAACACTTATTTTATAATAACTTACATTTACTTTTTTCACTTGCATAAAATTATTTTAACATAAAATTATTTAAAATACAAATCCGTGCAACGCACGGGTTAAGTACTAGTTAAATTCAAATCACAATATTTAAAAGTATGTGATTTTTACATATCAATGATGGACACATTAAGACATGCCTACGATGAGCAGAGAACATTATTTATCTACCAGTATGGTTTTTTGTAAAAAAATGAGTAAAAAAGAGGAGGAGCCCAAGATGTTGAGCTTGCTACTTGCAGCCTATTAAGCTTGCAATAAAGAAGAGAAAGTATGGCTAAATCATGCATTGCTTTATCTTCACTCTTACTCAAAACCCCATGATATAATCTCCACACTTGTTTTCATTAAGGTTATAATCATTCTGATGAATTAGCACTTGCCACCTCCATTTCAACAGCTGGTTTATTGTCTATTTTTTCCTTCATAGTCTTAAACTAACCTTTCTAATGGGCTTACTACTGCCAAAGCCCCCAAGAGGAAAGCTACCTCTATCGATAGTCACCTCCATAATCTGCGCGTTGGGCTTTATGGCACTTTTGTTCACTGAAAGAATCAGTTTCTTTTCTTCAGGCTCCGTTTTTAGGTTTAAGCCCTGTGGTAAAAGATATGCTGCCAAGAAACCTGTCAAAGGTATACACACAATTAGTTCTTGAGATACTTTCATATAAGAAATGTCAAAGATCTTGATGACATTGCTAGTTTTTAATGTTTGACAGATAAGAACGCTACAGAATTCAAATATGTAGCAGATGATCGGTTTGAGTTTCATCCTGAGGAGTGCACACTTAATCAAGGAAAATGGGTGTTCAATCGTACGATTAAGCCTTTGTATACAGATAGGACATGTCCATATTTGGACAGGCAGGTTTCTTGTGTTAAGAATGGAAAGCGGGATCTTGACTACCAAAGCTGGGAATGGGAGCCTGATGATTGCATATTACCTAGGTAAGAATACTCTTTGTAAAAGCTATAATCAAACTAAAAGCATTGAAACACAGCATTACTTACTGACCTTGTAACTTCCTGGTCCAGGTTTAATCCTAAAACCGTGCTGCAAAAACTTCAGGGGAAAAGGATAATGTTTGTAGGGGATTCATTGCAGAGAGGACAATGGCAATCCTTGGTTTGCCTCGTTGAATCTGTAATACCACAAAAAGAGAAATCTATGAAAAGAGGACGTGTTCATAATGTCTTCAGAGCCAAGGTACATATAGATTAGCATCACTTCAACAATCAATGGTCTCATGAATCATACATATAATCCACAACTTATCATCTCTTTTTCATATTTCTTTAGGAATACAACGCATCAATCGAGTTCTATTGGGCCCCATTCCTAGTTGAATCAAACTCAGATCTTCATATAATAGCAGACCCTAGGAAGAGAATCCTGAAAGTTGATTCAGTAGCTAAGCATGCAAAACACTGGATAGGATTGGATATTCTTGTGTTCAACACTTACGTTTGGTGGATGAGCGGGCTGAAGATCAAATCACTGTGAATATCTCAGACTTTTATCGAGTAAAGATACATTATAAAGTTATAATTCTTACAAGCTCAATAAACTGCAGGTGGGGTTCATTTCCAAATGGTGAAGAAGGATATCAAGAACTGGACGCCCCTGTTTCTTACACCCTAGGACTCAAAACATGGGCAAATTGGGTGGATTCCAACGTCGATCCTAACAAAACAAAAGTGTTTTTCACTACAATGTCTCCTACTCACCAGAGGTCAGTATTTCCCTTCATTGTGATCAAGCATAACATCTAACTAGAGAGAATCAAGGAGAGATAAAAACAAAACAAACTGCTAGATATAATATCAATTCTATCATTCTTGTATAAATTGCTAAAAATGACTAAAACATTTGCATTGTTCTCTCTCTGTTTTACAACGAGCATTTCTGAGGTTTCGGTACTTTTAATTCACTTCATAATCAATCATATAGAAATTGAAGTACTACAATGATAACTTCTTAAACAGTTTGAATAACAAAAACACCTATGAGGTTTAATCCGTATACGAAATGACACCTCTAAGTTTGTAAACAAAAAAATTCAAACTATATAGCAAATTGTGATCTGTGATCAAACTTCATAACTAAGACTTAAAACACTACGATCAAACAATTATTCCAAAATTTCATCTTTAATTGTCCACATATCCTCATCACAATGTCGTTCAAAATTGAAGATTAGAATCTCATACTCAATAAATTTTACGTTGACGCATTTTGTCAAACACCAGGAGCGCAGATTGGGGGAATGAAAAAGGCATCAAGTGCTTCAATGAAACGAAACCAGTCTCGAAGAAACGGCACTGGGGAACCGGCTCCGACAAGCGAATAATGCACGTAGTCACCGATGTCATCGGAAGAATGAAAACTCCGGTCACAGTGATAAACATAACTCAGTTATCGGAGTACCGAGTCGACGCTCACTCGTCGATTTACACCGAGTCGGGGGGCAATCTGTTGACAGAAGAAGAGAAGAAAGATCCATTGCACTACGCCGATTGCATACACTGGTGCTTGCCTGGAGTTCCTGATACATGGAATCGAATTCTTTACGCCCATTTGCTCTACTTGTAGTGAAAATCGCAAGAGAAGATTAAACACTTTTTGCATTTCCATTTTTTCATGTGTCATCGTTTCTTACGGTAAATTAGCTCCATTAACAATTCCTACATAAATATTTGTTCAATTAGTTTTTCATCTAATTTTTAAATAAATATTAAATAAAAATAAATTAAATGAAATCGTTATACCAAATAATCATTTACCATGTGTGTATCACATCCGTGTTATATAAGTTCTGAATGTAAAAATGATTATAAATTATAATATGTTTCTAGTATTAAAACTACATAATTTTGAAATGAAGGCTATTTTGCCAAGAATTTACAAATATGATATTTTTAAATAATAATTTATATTCACTGGCCTTTTTAAATAAAAAGCCCTGCAACAATATGTGAATGATGCGTTTCCTTTTTCTTTTTCAGTGTTTTGTATAATCAATCGTTGCTTTTTATGCACATATGGCCCAATAAAAAGCCCATTTAGTTTTCGTTTTCTTCTTTTTTGAGCTGAGCCCAGTTAGTTGATGAGATCTATTTTTAATTTTAAAGAAGTACAAAATTTCCAAATTCCAAGTACAAAACTCTTATATTTAATTTTATAAATACAAAACATATTTAATAATGAGCTGGACTCCTGTGAGACCGTCTCATGTGCGACGACACTCGCGCACGGTCGTGCGCTTGGGACATGGTCGATCGTGCGCGGGAACACATACTTATAGCACAAAAATACGTACTTATAGATAAAAATCACATACTTATCTCGACTGTGTCCCAGGACACGACCGTGCACCACAAATTACTCTTAGTTTTCACGCGAGGCACGGTCTGTCCCAGTGCACGGTCGTGGGCGAGAAAAAAAAAATCACATACTTATAGTGAAAAATCACATACTTATTATTGAAAAGACATACTTATACATTGTAGTCGCGCACGGTTGTGTCCTGGGGCACGGTCGACCGTGCGCGAGTGCCGTCGCATATGAAACGGTTGCATATGAGTATTTGTGTTTAATAATACATTCAACACACACCCAAATTGACACATAATCTTCTTGCTCACCGTCTATTTGCAAACTTCATTTCTTACCTAAGAAAACTCTTTTATTAAAAGGACATAATGTAAGAAGTATATTTGAGGTAAATAATGTAAGTTCTAATGACTCCGATTTGAAGTATTCGACCTTGAATTTGTTGCTACATGATCTTAACAAAAGACATAAGGTGGAATATTGGTAGTGTGAACGTTCTACATTGATCAAACAAACAAGAAAGTGTTCGATAAAGGATCGAACCATTATTATGTTTAACCATAATGATGCGTAAAGTAAGTTGTGGGCCCGATCCAAATTTTAACTCTTATCGGGAAATCGGCCCATCAGCCCACCTCACTTGCCTATATATACTCTCAACTTAAGAAAGTTGGTTGTTGAAACTCGAAATTCAAGCTTATTCGTGAGCACCCCTCCATAGAACAATCTAGAATTCAAATTAGGGTTTCTATTTTTGGGACTCCTTTGCAGGTAGCAGTTACCTGATTCTATCAAATTTTAGTTTTCGTATATTATTTCTGTAAGATTGATCGAGATCTCTTCGTTTTTTGAAGAATGGCTGGAGGTGGAAACTTTGTGCATAGGGTGCTTTCATATGTCGCGAACGAGCTTATCGTGAATGGACTTGCCAATAGGTAATTCGATTTTATCCTTTTTTTTTTTTATGTTTTGTTAAAGTCGATGATCCCTTTGGGGATTGTTATTGTTATTGGATATGGTGACGAATTGTGCCTTTTCGATGGGATCTTTGCCGATGATGATTCCGTAGGCTTGTAATGATTCCGAACAAGATGATTGCTTTGTCTATTAATTTTATCGGTTTGAGGCATATCATGTGTTTTATTTCATGTCATTTCACCTACTTTTAATTTTTGTTGCGTTTGACTGTAAAAGCTTATGTTTTTAGAGTTTTTGCCTCTGAAATTTTCTCTTAAAGGTTTCAATATGTCCTATAGATTTCATCTAGGTATTGATTATTGTATATTGCTTGTTGGTTTGTGTTCTGTTTGCAAAAAAATCTTGTTGTTTCCTTTTGGGGGTGTGCTCGCATTTTTCTTTCTCACAAAAATGAAAATTTGAGCCTGTTAGACTGATTGTATGCCTGTAATGATTGTGGAGATGAATCATGATTGATCAGATTGATATGCATTTATTATTGCCTTTGGTTTATTAAGAGAATTGTGATTTAATGGTGGTATTTGCAAATTTTTCTGTTTCTTCTCTATTCCAATGTGGAGCTATTGTTGCTTCATTGACATCCAGTTTCATATAATGCCTCTTGGATAGCAATATCGTCTCACTTTTTTGTTATGTGGAATAAATCAATGAGTTGTCTGATGACATAATTATCAATGTTATTGTTATAGCTCAGCGACGAATTGTGACTTGACAAGGAGAGTAAACCATGTTGTTGGCAAAAGCCTTTAATTTAAGGAGACAAAAAATTGGGTTCCTTTCACTCTTATTGTGGAAACATATGTACATATTTGAGCTTCTGGGTAGTATATATTCTGAACTAGTAATTTATTATCTGCTTATACCCTGTTATTCTCATATTGATTTTCTTCAAAATTGATTAACTCATAATTTGTTGAAATAATTGAAATTTGATGTTGAGCATGCATTCCATGTTATAATATGTGGGTTATTATGAGTAAGTGATTATTCTATAATGTATAATATCCTATGTTGGCAGTCCAAGATTTCAGAGGTTTGCAGTGAGGACATCAAGGAAGATGGATGAATTATCTGATATTGGTATATTCATTTTTATGTCAATTTCATATCTTGGCCTCATCAAATAAAATGTCTCGTTGGTGTCATTTAATCCATCTTTGTGTTATTTTGTGCAGCTGCTCAGAAGAAAAAGGAACTGGCCGAGCAAGTGAAGGATGTATCCAAGAATTTTGAGGTTGGTCTTTAGTACTTACATTATCAATCTCTAATTAACATAATAAAATCATTCTGTATTAGAATTCATTCTTTTATAAAATGTTTAACCAAAGGAACCTTTACATTCTTGCAGTCATTCAAGAATTAGTGATGCCCAATTGCTCATTGATGGCACACTGGCATGAGATAAGAGTTATTGTACAGTGTCTGTGACTGTTCGTTTTATAGCACGATGATGAAGCTTTGTCTCATCTGAAGGATGAGGGTTTTAAGTTAACATTTGGTAACTCTTAAGAACAATATGAGTGTTGAATTATGTAGCGTGCTAATAAAACAACTGATGTTGAAGGTTTCCCAGCTAATTTATATTGACATGAGAGGTGATGGTTTTCACGTGAAGTCCTTACCTTGTGTTTTTTTCTTGATAGTTAGTCTTGCAACATATTTTACTGGAATAGATAATAATAATTTACTGTCACATTTATACTATGCTTTATTTATATATTCTTGGTTTTATATCCGATGTATTATCTGCAAGACTCGTTTATGGTTTATATGTGGCAAAATTGTTGTGATCCATACATTTCAGACGACAATACATGTTTTGTGCAACAATTGGTCCAACAAGGTAATTTGACTATGCAACTTGGTGGTTAAATTTTGTAGAATATTTGATGTGATATGTGTGATGAGTATTTTTTTAAGTATCTTAAGTATCACTTAAAATATGTATAAGTATTATTGATTACATGTTAAAATAGTGCATATCTATCCATACCTAGATTAAAGGATGAATATACCAATATTGAAGGGAATAACCAAGCGGGACAATTCTAAGAGTTTAATTTTAATTTTTTTTCAACTAATTTATTTAATATTTACAATTTACTATAATGAAATATATAATGAGATAATGGTAATTGAAAAACAAAATCTTAATAATTATAATTGTTAATAAAATTGTAACTTATGAAATTTGTGACAATCATTTTAAATTAAGTTAATGTTTGCAATTATCATTTTTAATTAAAATTGATGTTTGCAATTACATTAAATGATAATTGAAAAGTTTTACACAATTAAATTTAAGTTACATACTAGAACTAGTGATAAATAATAATAATTCAATTTATTCACAAATAATAAATTTCGAATTTCTTAACTAGTAATTAAAATGTACGTTAGTGGAAATGATTAGGGGTGTAAACAAGCCGAGCTCGAACGAGCATGGGGTTGTTCATGTTCGTTTGTTTATCTTACGAGAGAGTTCATGTTCATTTATTTAGTAATTGAATGTGTTCACGAACGTTAACGAATGGTTCACGAACATGTTTATTAATTTTTTACAATAAAAATACTGAAAATGTTTTTGTAAAAATTAAATAAGTAAATATTATAATGCAATTAAATATAAAGAATTTAATCAGAATAAATTAAAATCAAAATAACCATAAAATCAATATTAAATAAATAAGTACAAATATGTGTAACTAATAAATAATGAATGAATAATAAATGAATATTAAACAAACAGTAAATGAACATGTTCATAAACATAACTGAACAAGTTTTCTTGTTCATTTATGTTTGTTAAGATCTACAAACGAATATAAACAAATATTAATCGAGCTCGATCACGAGTAGTTTGTCGAACGCTCTGTTAGTTTACATCCCTAAGTGGAATACATATGTTAAAATATTACATGTCATTAATCACGTGTAACATTTTATAGATATTTGAAAATGAATAAAACTAGAATTGATTTTGTCGACTTTCATACAAGGATCAAACACTTAATTTTTTTTATCTATTTAATTAACTGAAGAAAGATACGATGTAATATTACCTTTCCTTTACTATTTTCTTAATTTTCTATAATTTTATAAAAAAATTGCAGGAATTCATAAATATTTACGTTGCAGCAAATGCATCATAAAATAATATTTCAATATTTTATTTCTCAATCTTATAAAAAAAAAAGAAAAAAAAAAGACTTTGTAGAAAGAAAAAAGGGGAGAGAAAAAGAAAAGGCATTTTACATATTTACTCCTGATTCATTTTGATATAAAGTTTTTGGGCCTTTTTAGCTATTGAATTAGTTATGGGCTCAGTTCAATAAAACCCATATTCATATGTAAAGCCCATCCGCCTGATCCAATCAATACCCAATTGAGCGGTTTGGATTCAAATTGGGCAAAATTCGTAAAGCCTGAAAAGTTATAGTCCTATATTTTCAACCTGAAAAATTAATGTTCACTTTTGCCTAATGACCTAAATTACTGGACAATTTGAGTAATAAACTTTATTGTAATGAATAAAATAAAGTTCAATATGCATTTCAAAATGGTGTGTTTAAGTTAATTTACGAAATAATGAATTTATTGAAGAGGTGGTCTCCCGTACACCAGGAGCTCATATAATTCGGATCGCGTTCGGGTCGATTCGGATCTACACACTTTATTTTTTAATTTTATTTTTTCGCATCAGACAATTACTTTTTTGTTATATGAGTATGACTTTTATATTATATAAGTATGCCATTTATGTATAAATGTAGTGATCTTTATCTATACTATATTTAAAACAGGAAAAGTTTGACATAATTACTGATTTGCCACTCAATTATAAAATTGAATATAATTACTGATTTGTCATTGACCAATGGAAAAAAGTGTAAAGAAAAGCGAAAAAACTTTTGAGTAACTTTTAGAACAAGAGCCATATATATAATTTTAAAAATATAATAAGTAGTCTTTTAATTTAATATAGGTGCAAAAATGAAATAAAGGAAATTATTTTGGATGGTATGATCATATGAATATGTCTTAATGATATAATTAAAAAATTTGAAAATAATTAAATTTAAACATTGTCAAAAATTTAAAGATTTGAAAATTATTCTATAACTTTAATATATAAATGTGAAAAATAGGTCTAAAAGCTAAATTTCATTTTACAAAGGGCTGTAAAATGTTTAAAATTGTAAGAGCTATTATAAAATTATTAAAAATAATAATTAAATTTGAAAGTAAAACTAATAATAATCTAATAATGTTGTGAGGTTAATCTAAAAACATTCCACAAATAACATTTAAAAAATAAATTCAAACCTATATGCAATACTAATTGTGTAAGATATAAGAATCAATAAGCAGAATAAATATTTTCAATAAAAATAGTAAATACTTGGTAATTATTAAAAAAAATATATAAATAGATATAATTAATTTTTTTAAAAGCAATAATAAATTTTTTTTAATGGTTTCAAAATTCTAAAAAAAAAAAGTTGTTTTAAATGTAAAATGAATTTGAAACCTAAATTTTTTAGATATAAACTAAGTTTTTGAATAAATACAACATTTTAAAAATAAATCCATCTAAAAATATTTACAAATAGTATAATTCTAAGATATAAAAGAATAAAAATATGAATAAAACATATACATTAGCAAATATAATTAATCACTTATAATTAAAGCACACAAACACAAAATTATTATTATTATTGTTTTTGTTATTGTCGTCGTCATCATCGATCATTAAAAAAAAAGCAACACAGATTTTTAACAAATCTCAAAATAATAAGATCTCATGAGTAATATTTATATAACAACTTTATTATATTATTAATAATCATATTTGTCATAATAAATAATAAACCGCGTATCACGCGGTACGTGTACTGCTAGTCTACTCTAACTTAAAAAAAAAAGAGGAATAGTTTTAGCAAAATTTGTACATATCTACCTTTATGTGATATTAGTTGCATCTTTATGTAATATTAGTTACACTTTTATATGATATTAGTTGCTCCTTTATGTCATGTATTAAGGTGCAACTATTATCACATAAATGTATGCGTAATATCACATAAATGTATGCTCATCTTGAAAATGCGCTGAAAATTTTCTGAAAATTTTCATTTTCCCCCCAAGTTATGGATCATAAAGATCATGATATTTGTATATAAAGGTCACAACAATACAATATTAAAGTCTCAACCTGAAACGAAAAAAATTGAGAATATTCATTTTTTACTAAGTTATTGAACATAAAAATCATAACATTTATATATAAAAGGTTACATTTATATAATATAAAGGTTACATCCTTACAACATAAAAGTAATAACCTGAAACGGAAAAAAAAAAAAAAAAGGAAATCTCAGATGCGTGGATTCGGGTTGGGTCGCCTCATTTGCACCAATTTAGATACGTGCACCTGGTGCACAGAAAAATTTGCCTTTATTGAAGCCTCTTTCAGATTTGTAGTTTTGTGAAAAATAATTATAAACTGGTTTGTCTCATTTGCACCAATTTAGATCTGTGCACCTTGTGCACAAGAAAATTTGCATTTATTGAAGCCTCTTTCAGATTTGTAGTTTTGTGAAAAATAATATAAACTGGTTTGTCTTATTCATTTAAAGAGTTTTTAGGTCTAATACATATGTATATATATTTAGAATTGTGTTAATTACAAATAATCATCTAAACTATACCTTCTTTTACACTTAATTATCTAAACTTTTGTTGTTGTTGTTGCAATTAGCCATTTAACATTTGTATATGTAGCACCCCAAACCAACTTTAGAAGGATTGAGGCACTACCATGACTTAATGTGCTGAAAATGCATTTTTAAGGGATAAAAATAAAAGTGATTAAAATGTCTTAAGTATAAAACTCAGCGGAAGACTTAATTAGAAAACACGAGCCCTTTTTTTTTTTCCTTTATTTATTTTATTTATAATAATGAATAAACTGCAAACATTCAACTTGTGTCATACCCACATTTGCAATCAAAATCATATTATACTTAAACGATTAGCCTGTTTACTTGATTAAACATAGAAGTTTTAAAACACATTCAACACATATATACTAACACATATTAAAACACAAATATTTATATATGCTTCAAGGGGAAGGGGAGAGTCCGTACAGCTGGCTACTCATCCACTTCATTGCTAATCGGATCTGAAAACGTTTAAATATAGCAACGTAAGATTTGAGAAATCTTAGTGGATAACGCTTATTGATTGTTACACTAAAAAGATTGACCATTGCTCATAATCATCCAAGGTCCAAAGACCTGGCATCCAAGGTCTGAAGACCTGATACTACACCCGAACATGTTCACGAGCCTGCCTAACGAACATGTTCGCGAGCTTGCTTAACGAACCTGTTCGTGAACAGGTTCGTTAAGCAGACTCGCGAACATGTTCGTTAGATTCGTGAAGAGTTCATTAGCATATTCGTTTAGTGTTCGTGAGCTAGTTTATTTATATCTATACTATACTAATAGCAAAATATTTGGGAAAAATTACAAGAATGCCATTTTCCCGCCCATTTTATTCTTTGTCCTTTTGTCCAAGTGTCAAAATGTGATTGAACATTGATTGTATTTTCTTTCTTATTTTTTTTATTTGATCATTATTATTAGTTATTTTAATGTTTGGCTTGGAGGATACTCTTCAACAATTAAATAATATTAAAAGTAGAAGTTATGATTATGTCTATAGTCTATGGATATTTATAGACAACTTTTATTGGAGAAATCAATAAAATGACTTGCAACATACTCTTCCATCTATAAAATAATCTATATCTATATTCATACTATATAAAATGTCACATAAATTTGTGTAAATAACTTTTTTTATTTTTTTCAAGATTTCATTTTGATTTTCTAAATTAATTTAGTAATTTTAAATTAAATTTCCATCTCAAGCCATTGAAATCAAATTTTCTTTCAAAGTCATTGCCTTATATAAAGAATGTTTATTCATTTAACAACACTCACTTACCTAACTTATAAAAATCAACAAAATTTAATAAATTCTTTTAATAATAATAATAATAATAATAATAATAATAATAATAATAATAATAATAATAATAATAATAATAATAATAATAATAATAATAATAATATTAGGTAACATATTAAAAATTATTTCAAATAAATAGAACTACAAATTTCTCGCCCATATTAAAAATTATCTATACTATACTAATATCAGGACAGTTGGGAAATTATATAACAAGACGCGCAACGCGCGGCTACACTGCTAGTATTTTATAATAGTATTAGATTTTAAAATTTAAATAAATATATAAATTAATTTTTTTAACACAAATATTACATGATTAAATTAAACATATTCATTTTATAAACATATTAACTAATAAAAATTCAATACAATTTACTTATTTCTAATATATTAATTGTATTGTCATTTGAATATCTTTAAAATTTTGATATTAATGATACAATGTAATGATGATATATTATCTTCATATAAAAGATATAATGCTTTAAATATTTATATAAATTAAAGTTTGAGTATCTTAATATTGGATTTTCCATTTATGATATTTGAAATATTTATATATGAAATTTGAAGCATACATAACTATAACCTATAAATATGTATAAAACTAAAAAAAAATATGTATTAATTATCAATATCTGCACAATTAGCATTTTTAAAATTTTAAAATTAAGAATTAAGATAATTTAAAATAGAAATATTAATTAGAGTTTAGATTCTTCAATATAATATTATATAATTTGAAATCCACACAGATATATACGTGTACACACGGGCCCTCACACACATATATCTAAGCGTAATTCTCGAATGTGTTATATAGTTTTCGAACAAACTAAGTAGATAATTGATTATATATTGTTAACTTTAACAAACGAACATCAACAAACTTATTAATTATATTATTCAACTTATTAACAAAAATAAATTATATATTTATAAGTTAGAGATATAACATAATATCTAAAATTAATAACTTAATCATAAAACATATCTATAATTAGTTACTTTACATTTTTATATTTATCATGCATCAATAAAAAATTTAGAGTTATAATTATACATTTTACATTCTTATATTAATATATCACGAGTCTTTTAATGATTTCGCGAATGAGATAAATTATATATTTCTTAAAAAATATTACATATTATCTAAAATTTATAATGTAATCGTAAAACATATCTATAATTAGATATTTTACATTTATATATTCATCATCAATAAGAATTTTAGAGTTATAATTATACATTTTACATTCTTATATTAACATATCAACTTATTAACAAAAATAAATTATATATTTTTTAAAAAAACATTCAACATATTATCTAAAATTTATAGTTTAATCGATCATAAAACATATCTATAATTAGTTACTTTACTTTTTTATATTTATCATCAATAAAAAATTTAGAGTTATAATTATACATTTTACATTTTTATATTAACATATCACGAGTCTTGTAATGATTTCGCGAATGAGATAAATTATATATTTCTTAAAGAATATAACATATTATCTAAAATTTAGAATTTAATCATAAAACATATCTATAATTAGATATTTTACATTTTTATATTTATCATCAATAAGAATTTTAGAGTTATAATTATACATTTTACATTCTTATATTAACATATCAACTTATTAACAAAAATAAATTATATATTTCTTAAAAAACATTTAACATATTATCTAAAATTTATAGTTTAAGCATAAAACATATTTATAATTAGATATTTTACATTTTTATATTTATCATCAATAATAATTTTAGAGTTATAATTATACATTTTACATTCTTATATTAATAATACCTAAATACATATTAATATTATATAAAACATAACTACATATTACATATATTGTAAAATAATACCTAAAAATTGTCTAAGTATATAAAAAGTAATAATAAATTTTAAGTATCTAAAACTTTGAAAACCCCAAATTCAATATAAATTGAAATTTTGAAACCCTATCTCTCTCATCTCTCATTCACCTCACCCGCCCCCATCCCCCAATCTCTCAGCCGCCGCCGCCGCCCCCGCCCCCGCCGTCCCCTCTCTCTCAGCCGCCGTCCGCCGCAGTCGGCTCTCTCTCAGCCGCCGCCCGCCACGCCGCCGTTGACTCCGGTTTCAGGTGAGCTTGGTCTTTGGTCTTTGGTTTGGAGCTCAGCTTCGTCTTCTCCTACCTTTAATGCTCTTTATGGAAACAAGCACTGTAGGCAAGTATTGGATTTTCAGCATAAGGTTTTTTAAAGAAACAAAAGCTACATATTCGATTTGGTACGCTATATCAAGATTCAATACCAAAACGAAAGCAATTATCAAATGTTCAAATATTGTTTTGACTACTACTATGCCAATTGTAATTTGATTTCAGGTAAAGTTTAAGCTTTAGAATGCATTTAAGATCAAAATCATTTAATATCTCATCTTCAACTTCATGTAATGAGGAAATGAAAAACAGAGGATATTTAGTTAAAGGATGCAGGACAAGGCGTTTATGTAAATTTATGTAAATTGTTCAAATCAGCCATTAATTATATTTGCAGTTGCAAGGTGATAATATAGAGGACGCTATTATGGGGAAAAATATGATTTCAAAAAGATCGAATGAATGAAATAATTGGCAGTTTGTTTCTTAGGTTGATGTGGTCTATGCAGCATATAGTTTTGTTTGGGTTGTGTTGTATTGTGTTGTTAGTGTTAACGAACTCGAGCCCGAACTCGAGCTCGAACAATCAAGCTCGAATTCGAGCTTGTAACCGAACTCTTTCGAGCTTTTATCGAGCCGAACTCGAATTGGGCTCGTCTGTCCTATTATCGAGCCTTATCCGAGCCGAACTCGAACGAATACCGAGCCCAATATTTTTCAAACGAGCCGAGCTCGAGCTCTATTCCTAAGGCTCGAACCGAACTCGAGCCCGAATATTATCGAACGAGCCGAACTTGAGCCCAGTACTGTTCGGCTTGGTTCGGCTCGTTTACATCCCTATCTGGAACGCGACTACATCTCCTCCTCCTTCGAAATCAATTGGTGCTCATCGCCGCTGCAGCAGGTTCTCTCTCTCTCTCTCTCTCTCTCACGGAGAACAGTCTTGCATTGAGGATTCAGTGCCCTAATTTAATGATTCGTTGCGACCTTTAGCATCTGATTTTGCTTCTATTGCGAGGGTTAGGTATGATTCTGATGAGTATTAGACTAACATATACGATGATCGCTTACTGGTGGAGACTAGGATTTCAGATCTAGGAAGCGTGAATGTCAATAGAATCATGAGGCTTATTACCACCAATTACGCAATCTGCTTTCTATACCTATACAATCTGCTTTTTAGTATTGGATATGGTATTTGGTATCATCTCATCGATGCTATATTTGATGAAATATTTCCAGCTATGTTGAGATATGTGTGTATCTATGAATATTGGATACTGTATTTGGTACAAGTGTAACAACGGTCAAATTCATGTGCATCTTCACATCTACATGTAGAGGTGTTTGCATTTGTGTATTTCTGCCTTTTGGTTAGGTATAATGTTCAGTTCCGATTTCCGGATATACATGTGTATTTTTCGATAGTGTATACTGCATTGAGTGTATTGATAAACAACTTCACATGTGATGAGTTTATGTACTTCATTGCATCACTATCATATACTATGGTTTGACATTTCGTTTTTTTTTTTTTTTTTCCTTTTGTTGGAACCCTGTTTTGAGAATTGTGAACTGATCAGTTGGTTATTGATGGATCCATAAATGGTTGCTAAAAAATATCACCTAGTTTATGCTTGATAGAGATGATATTGTATTTGGCTGTAGTTTCTGATTGAATAGACTTTTATTCACCAATACTTCATGTAGTCATGCTATATACATTTTTTGCTGTTATTATAATTTATAGTTCTGCTTCACCTACAAGGACTAACTGGATGTTATATACAATTGAATATTGATATCAACTTTTCGTTTTTTGGCAGAGAATAGTCACGAAAGGGCTCGAGAAGTATGGCCAAGCATCACCCTGATTTGATTATGTGTCGTAAGCAGCCAGGAATTGCCATTGGGAGGCTTTGCGAGAAAGATGATGGGAAATGTGTCATCTGTGATTCCTATGTCCGTCCTTGCACGCTTGTACGGATATGCGATGAGTGCAACTATGGATCTTTTCAAGGGCGGTGTGTTATCTGTGGAGGGGTGGGGATTTCGGATGCTTACTACTGCAAGGAGTGTACTCAGCTCGAAAAAGACAGGGATGGGTGTCCAAAGATAGTCAATTTGGGTAGTGCGAAAACTGATCTCTTCTATGAAAGGAAGAAATACGGCTTCAAGAAGAGGTGATGACGCCAACCGATAATGCTTTTTTCTTATCTACTTAACATCCTATTGTGTTTTAAGCATTGTTGATGTAATAGATGATGGGATTTTCGTAATGCTTGCACCATGTGACCATGAAACTTTGTCTTGCTCTTTTGGTTGATAATGTACAACATTGAAGTGATAATCGTATATTACTACTAAACGAGGGTGGTCTCGGTGAATTCTTTTCTTGATCCATGTCAATGAATTGCAGTTTACCTAACATTGTCACAGGTAAATGTGAGTTCATTTTCGAATTTTTTGATGAATGAGCTAAGCTTCGCTATTCATTGATTATATGGTATTTAGTGATGGCAATGAGATTGGGATATATAACTTCATGTACCAAGTGAAATGTGCTATACTTTCTGAATCTAAAGCAGACCAGTTTCTTTTGACTTCATGAGTAGACATGCTCTTGATATTTGTTCTGTTTTTGAAGTCCCATTGAATTCTATAGACATTTTGCACACCTTGTTCGGAATGAGTCTGTTTGCGTAACTCAAGTATCTTCTTCTTGCCTGCTACTAATGAATAACGTCAACATGTTGAGATGTATTATGTATGTACCGATTCCAAGTAACTGAACCCAAAAAAAAAATCCTAAGCAATATCGAGCCACCAAACCCCACATCGATAAATTTGAAACTTGAATTAGAGGCACTCTCCCTTGCCCTTCAGGAAATTCACGACTGAATTGAACAAAAAAAACTGTCATGTTTGTACATGTTTAAGATACAAGAAATTCACGACTGAATCGAACAAAAAATAAAAAATATGGAGATGCGGGGTATCGATCCCCGTACCTCTCGCATGCTAAGCGAGCGCTCTACCATCTGAGCTACATCCCCATATTACTCTATAATATATTTTGAATAACTATAATTATTTAGTTTTACGTTCACATTTGATATTCTATTATCTTTTAAATGTTTATGTCTAAGGAAATAAGAAATGATTAGTCTTTGTTAGGGGTCCATAGGGTCGGGATTAGAATATTCAATAATTACTTTTCATCAGGTTCTTAAGTGGGAGGATTTCCAAAATACCCATTTTCATAAGCCCAGGAACTTATGAGGAAATGTGTCAAACTAAACGAAAAAATATAAGCAATTGACTTTTCTACCATTCAATTTAACAAAAATACTTTTTTACCACAAAAGATAATAAAGTGACATTTTCTACACTATTTTGACTCGGTCATTGGAGAAATGATTGAGTAATGATCGAGTAATGATCGAGTGATGATATATTCTATTTATTTATACTATTATTTAACAATTGATTTATCCAACAAATCATATAAATTGATAAATGAGGCTCTATTAATAGGAAAAAAATGAGGATCATTTAATTGAATTATTCTAGGTATATTAAATTGAAACTGTTTGAAATTAAACTAGCCATTGCAAATAATTAAACAAATTTGCGATTAAAAAAATTAAAAAATTTCCAATTTTCTAGGATTTAACATAGTGGTTCGAGTAATAGTGTAAAAAACCAATTTTTGTTCAATTAATCGAACCACTATGTCAAATACATAGTAGTTCGATTAATTGTGTAAAAAACCATTTTTTTCACTATTTAAGTAATTGATTAATCGAACCATTTAAGTAATTAAATAGTTGAATAGTTGATTAATCGAACCATTTAAGAAATTAATCAAACCATTTAATTAATTCAATTTCAAGTAATTAATCGAACCAATTTCTTAATTGGAGTATTTCTTTGTACTACTAAGTGGTTCGATTAATACCACTATGAATTTTGACTCTAATTAAAATTTGAAATAGTACAAAGAAATTTGAAATTTTGAATGGTTCGAGTACCACTTAATGGTTCGATTACAAATTCAATTAAGAGTACAAAATTCAATTTAACCACTATGATTTAACCATTGTTTACTCAATTTAATTTAAACCAAATACATAGTGGTTAAATCATTAATCGAACCATTTATTCAATTTAAACAATGGTATTTGATTTAACTATTTACTCATTAATACACTTATTGATTCTTTTACTCATTAATCGAACCATTTACTCAATTTAATTTAAACCAAATACATAGTGGTTAAATTGAGTAATTCTATTAATCGAACCATTTACTTCAATTAAATTAAATTAAAACACTCGATTAAACCATTGAATTAAATTAAATGAGTAATCAAACCATTACTAGTAATCGAACCATTGAATTAAATTAGTAATCAAATTACTTAAATTGGTTTAATTGAATTAGTTGAATTTGGTTTAATTGAATTTGAATTTAAGTGGTTCGAGTAATACACTTAAATTGGTTTAATTGAATTTGAATTTAAGTGGTTCGAGTAATACACTTAAAGTGGTTCGATTAATAGTGTATTAAACCAAATTTAAATGAATAATCGAACCACTATATATAACCAAATTTTGTTCAATTAGTTTACACTATTAATCGAACTATTAAACCCAATTTTAATCAAAGGTTTACACTATTAATCGAACTATTAATTGAACCCAATTAGTTTTAATAAATCCTACAAAATTGGGTTCAATTAATAGTTCGATTAATAGTACAAAATTGGGTTCAATTAATAGTTCAATTTTAATAAATTGGTGTAATCGAACTATTTTGTAATTGAACCACTATTTAGGCCACTATTTATATAATTGAACCACTATTTAGGCCACTATTTTGTAATTGAACCAACTAATTTATATAACTTACTAATCGAACCATGTAGTAATCGAACCACTATTTAGGCCACTATAATTTATATAATTGAACCACTATTTAGGCCACTATTTATATAATTGAACCACTATTTAGGCCACTATTTTGTATTGAACCAACTAATTTATATAACTTACTAATCGAACCATGTAGTAATCGAACCACTATTTAGGCCACTATAATTTATATAATTGAACCACTATTTAGACCACTATTTATATAATTGAACCACTATTTAGGCCACTATAAAGTAATCGAACCATGTAGTAATTGAACCACTAATTTACATAATTTACTACATAGTGGTTCGATTAAAGTAAATTAAGTGGTTCGATTAAAGTAAATAAGTAAATTAAGATAGTGGTTCGATTAGTGGTAATTTACTAATTTACATATGTAATTTACTACATGTAATTTACTAATCGAACCATTATTACATGTTTGTTTAATTTAGTAATTTGTTTACTAGAACCATTAAAGTGGTTCGATTAGTAAATTAATAATTAAACCATTAAAGTAATTTAGTAATTGAACAGAAATATGTTATTACTCGAACCATTAAAGTTAATTTAGTAAATTTTATTAAAGTGGTTCGACTATAAAGTGGTTCGATTAGTGCTGTAAAAATTTATATAATTTACTTTATAGTTACTTTATATAATTTACTTTGATTAATTTTGAATGGTTCGATTAACCACTATTTTGTTTGGTGTGAATTAATTTGTTTCAATTTGATTAATTTTGAATGGTTCGATTAACCACAATTAAATTAATATATTAATTTGCATTTGAATTAATGAGTAGGTCTTGCGTGCCCCCGGGGCACCGTGCCCCCAAACATTTATTGTAATACCTTTAAGTAATATGTGTAATACCTTAACATGTAACAAGTAGTACCTTGAATAATACCTTTACTAAAACATATATTTCAATTATACACGTAATACCTTATGAATATGCAACTAATACCTTATGAGTATATTACTAATACCTTCAAGAATATACCACTAATACCTTATGAATACACTAATAATACCTCATGGATATATACCTAATACCAAACTAATTATATCTTTGGGGGTACGGTGCACCGGGGGTACGCAAGTTTTTGCCTGAATTAATTTGTTTCAATTAATTTGATTAATTTTGAATGGGCCGATTAACCACTATTTTGTTTGGAGTGGTTCAATTAATACAATTAAATGAACCAAATTCAAATTCAAAATTTGGTTTAACACACTATTAATCGAACCACTATGTATTTGACATAGTGGTTCAATTATTCATTTAAATTTGGTTTAATACACTATTATTCGAACCATTATAAATTATATACAAAATTGGGTTTTTACACTATTAATCGAACCACTATGTTTTTGACATAGTGGTTTGATTAATTTGTAAAAAAATGGTTTTTTACATTATTAATCGAACCACTATTAATTTGACATAGTGGTTCGATTAATAGTGTGTTAAACCAAATTTGAATTTGAATTTGGTTCATTTAATTGTATTAATCGAACCACTCGAACCACCTAAATTATATTGAGTAATTCTATTAATCGGACCATTTAATTGAGTAATCGAACCACTTAATAAAGTATAAATTATAGTGGTTCGATTAACATATTATAGTGGTTCGATTAACATATTATAGTGATTCGATTAACATATTATAGTGGTTCGAGTACTAATTAATTGAACCATTATAAATTATATAAATTACTAACTATATATAATTATATAAATTAGTGATTAATTAGTGGTTCGATTAAATAAATTAATTATTGGTTCGATTAGTTCATTAAATTTTCTATTAGTGGTTCGATTAGTTAATTAGTCGTTCGATTAAATTTTCTATTAGTGGTTCGATTAGTTAATTAGTGGTTCTAATAAATTAAATTAATTAATCAGTGACATAATAAACTATATAAATTAACTAGTGGTTCGATTTAACACACTATTAATCGAACCACTATGTATTTGACATAGTAGTTCGATTATTCATTTAAATTTGGTTTAATACACTATTAATCGAACCTCATTTATCAATTTAATTACTTTTATCAATTTATATGATTTGTTGGATAAAATAATTGTTAAGTAATAGTATAAATAAATTGAATATATCATTAAGCGATCATTACTCAATCATTTCTACATGACCGAGTCAAAATAGTGTAGAAAATGTAACTTTCTTATATTTTGTGGTAAAAAAGTACTTTTGTTATATTCAATGTTAAAAAAGTCAATTCCTTAAAAAAATTTGTGTAGTTTGGGCTGGGCTCTCAGGAATTTATCTACCAATTTTTATAAAAATAACTTTTTTACCTAATTTGGGCAGTAAAATCTCCATAATATCCTCACTTTTAGTTATATTTACATAAGAAAAGAGTCTAGAAGACTCCACTCGTGTCGAGAAACTCTACCTGCATCCAGGAAACTCTACTCGTGTCCAGAAACTCTATCTGCGTCCAGGAAACTCTACCCACGTCTACTTTTCAGATAAGGTGAATATGTCGTGAACACGAAATATAATATCGTGTTCACGAAGTGGAGCAAGGTTCAACATGTCGTGAACACGGAATATAATATCGTGTTCACGAAATGCAGAAACCTTCACATATCGTGAACATGGAAAATAATATCGTATTCACGATATGCAGAAAGGTTCAGCATATCATGAACACGAAATATAATATTGTGTTCACAATATGCTAATATCCTGTTCACGATATGTTGATATCATGTTCACGTTATGCTAATATTTGATATCGTGTTCACAATATGTTGATATGATATCAGATGTATTTCCACTTTATGTAAATATAAACTTAAGTTGAGGGCACTATTGACATTTCGGCCTCAAAATGGGTAAAAATATTCATTTTTATAAAAATGGGTAAATAAGTTTTTTGACGTACAAAAATTGGTAACCTGATGCATTTCCATTTCTTAGGGTGACATGATTTGTGTGAAAGTCAAATATATAATAATATTATGATTAGAATTTCCAGGATTATTGAAGGTTAATAATGCTTCAGCTTCGCATGTTTGTCAATTTCACAACATCATTTGAATCTTGATCGAAGAAGTTTGAATATTTTTTTGGGGAAATTCGTGCAATTATGCTCCAACATTTCAAGATTTTGGATAATGTTTTTTTCGAGTCCTTGAAGCCACAACTTGAGATAAAAACCTTGAAGTCATGAACTTAATAAATACTACAAATGATAGTCGGTGGGCCAGTGGGGCCCAGACCATTTATAAGTGGTCCCACGTGGGAAAGACTGCGAGTGTGGACATATAGCCTTTACTCATTGCAAGAGTCAACAAATTCGGGCGCATATAAGCTACTGTTTATATGTGGTTTGTGGTTTATTTAAAGGGTTAGTGGATCTATTAACACATTTTTATTATTAGATAAATGATGATTTGATTATTTTCCTATCATAATTCACCGGAAATTAGCAATTTTATTAGCAACTTTTTATTACATTTAATTTATATAAACGTAGAAAAGTTAATTCTCTGTCGAAATTTATCTATAAAAGTATATATTGTATGACTCATAAAAAACAATTTCAGTTTTACTTTTGTCTGAAAATCAGTTATGCTTGTATGAATTGAGGTAACTCAGGATACAATGTTTTTGTTTTTCTAATTGTTTTGTTTAATGAGGTTTGCTTGAGTTATATTCAATAAGGAAAACAGACACATTAACTACATTTAAAATCTTTATTAAATGTACAAATTAAAATCAGACTAATTTAACAAGACTCAACTTGATTGATTATTATGAAAAAACATGTTCAACAGTGATCACTGACTGGGTCACCAATTTTGTATAAGTAGAGTGTGAACTGAAAGAACAAAGTCTTGCCATTTTCACTTGATGACAACGCCAATTCATATTTATTCCACATCTCAATCAACATTTCAACCCAATAATTCATCCATTTCCATTTCTCTCACCACATTCCAATTTCAAACAAACCCCCATATGATCCTTCATAAAATCCACTGAAAGTAATGACCAATTCTGATGATGCAATAAGGTCAAGAAAATGCTTCTCCGGCGTTCTAAGCCGGTTGCTGTGCTCCGGCAGCCTTCCGACGCATCCTTCCGACCAGTTCACCGAGTCGAGCGTCAACAAGTGTGGTGATCAGAAGCATGGAAAATGTTTGCAGGCAGCTGGGAATAATATCAAACAGGTGGAGACAAAAGCTGCATTGACAACACCAGGGTTGGTGGCAAGATTAATGGGCCTGGAATCGTTTCCCACCACTCCAAGAGAGAGAACACTGAGTGATTTTTTCAGAAGTAAATCTGTGAACTCCATTGACTTTCTCTCTCATTTTGATCCCGTAAAGCATGGCCAGAATCACCACAGGAGAGTTAGAACCTCAGTCTCGTTTCGTGATCAAGGAATAAAGGACGATTTTATGAGCATGATTCTTCGCGTAGAACGTGAAGGAGATGGAAAGGAAGAAGATATGATCATCAGGGAAAGGCCTGGTGTGAAAAATCAGCATCAGCATGGGAAGAAGGAGGTGAGGTTGAAAAACAGGGAATATTTCCAGATTTCTAAAAGGCCTGAAAAACCCCTGGAAATGGAGGAAGAAAGAAAATCAGGGCCTGGAAAGATCCCTGGAAATTTATCTGATTTTCAGGGGAGGAAAAGAGTAAACGCCAAGGAAAAAAGGGCAATTGTCAACTGTAAGGAAGAATTGGTGGCATCAAAGTGTGTGAAGAAGAAAAGGGAAAAGGTTCTGGCTCACAAACTGCAATGCAAGAAGAAAAAACACCATCAAGGCAATGTACCAGGTACGTACGAAAATAGGGGGTTTGTTTTAGTCGGAAATTTAACAAATATCAGTGACTTTGACGAACAAACCTTTAATTATACCTTGCAATCGAATCACCAATAAATATTTTGATGTTAGCATGTTGATCTACGTGTTTCACAATTATACATTATAGTAGCATTCAATCGGTATGGCAAGTGTGTGGTAAATAGTGTCACGTTTGAATATTGAAATTTTGACTATATTCATCTAAATGATATGAGTAATTTGTGCTCTTCTATTCTTTTGGAAACCAAGAATACTAAAATGCAAAATAAAGCATTATTGTTTTTAAAATCAAACCAAAACAATGTGCAGTTAAACTAGCTAATACTGCTTATATATTGATTTTATGATTGAGATTTTTGATGGGAAAGTTTGACCAATATATTGGACCCTTTTTTATGTATATTTTTAAAATTAAAATAATCTCTGTCCTGATATATAATTTTTTTTTCCTTAAAATTTCTTGCAGAAGTAGGTAGAGTGGTATGTTCAAGAGGTGCAGATTCTGATAATGTTGAGGTGAGACCAATTTATATTACAAGGAAAAAGAAGATTAAAGAGAGTTGTTATTACAAAATAATGGTGGAAGAAATGTGTATGGTGAGAGAAGAAGATGATGCAAAAGAGAACTGGATGAATAGAATGGTGTTGCAGTTTGAAGATTTTGATGAGATATGTCAAGAATTTGGACAGGAAATTCTTGAAGTTTTGTTGAAACAGTTTGTTGATGAACTTGTGCTTCTTTATGGGACTAGTAATTTGTAGTTATTAAGTGTATATCATTAATTAATTGTCTGCAGTTTTTGTCAAGTCATCTTTTAAGATGATATATACTACTATTTGGTCTTTCCCCCTTTCTTAACTAGACATTATATATACACACACGCTCACATATAGTACAAGTTGTGTAAAGATGATTATTGCACTGTTATTCTTCTTGCCGTGTAAAGAAGAATGAATATAACATAACCCACTATGTTATGTTATAAATTATCTTTAATTGGTACTAATTGAAAGGGAAAATCTTTTTGGTCATACCTCAAAGGTGTCGTCCGATTTTAGTCCTCTTCAATTTCCGATTTCAATTTCCATCCTTCTATCGAAAAAATTGTCCAATTTTGGTTAAATTTCGCTGGAATTTCAAATTTTCCGATCAATTTCCAGCGAGTGACACACACTCACCCCCAATCTCAGCTTTTTTCTGATGTCATAATCATTTTTGTATTATTTTCTTACATAAAATGTCAAATCATCCACTACATCATTAAAATTTCACATGTGGCCTCTATTTTTATATTTATTTCCTAAAATTCCACATCACCCACCACCTCATCTAAATGCATTTGAAAAATGGAAAAATTAATCAAAAAAAAAAAAAAGGAACAAAATAAGAAGAAAAATAAAAATAAATTTAACAAAAACATTAAACAAGAGGCCAACCCAAACTACACAATTTTTTTAAGGAATTGACTTTTCCAACATTGAATATAACAAAAGTACTTTTTTACCACAAAATATAAGAAAATTACCTTTTCTACACTATTTTGACTCGGTCATATAGTAATGATTGAGTAATGATCGCTAGATGATATATTCAATTTATTTATACTATTATTTAACAATTGTTTTATCCAACAAATCATATAAATTGATAAAAGTAATTAAATTGATAAATGAGGTTCGATTAATAGTGTATTAAACCAAATTTAAATGAATAATCGAACCACTATACATAGTGGTTTGATTAATAGTGTGTTAAATCGAACCACTAGTTATTTTATATAATTTACTATGTCACTAATTAATTAATTTAATTTATTAGAATCACTAATTAACTAATCGAACGAGTAATAGAAAATTTAATCGAACGACTAATGAACTAATCGAACCACTATGAAGAAAATGTAATGAACTAATCGAACCAGTAATTAATTTATTTAATCGAACCACTAATTAATTGAACCACTAATTAATCACTAATTTATATAATTATATATAATTAGTAATTTATATAATTTATAATGGTTCGATTAATTAGTACTCGAACCACTATAATATGTTAATCGAACCACAATAATTTATACTTTATTAAGTGGTTCGATTACTCAATTAAATGGTTCGATTAATAGAATTACTGAATATAATTTAGGTGGTTCGAGTGGTTCAATTAATAGTATAAAAACCCAATTTTTTCACAAATAATCCAACCACTATGTCAAATTCATAGTGGTTTGATTAATAGTGTAAAAAACCAAACTTTGAAAAATTAATAGAACCACTATGTATTTTACATAGTGGTTCGATTAGTAGTGTAAAAAACCAATTTTTTCACAATTAATCGAACCACTATGTCAAATATATAGTGGTTCAATTAGTTGTATAAAAAACCAATTTTTTCACAATTAATTGAACCACTATGTATTTTACATAGTGGTTCGATTAATAGTGTAAAAAACCAATTTCTTCAAAATTAATCGAACCACTATGTCAAATACATAGTTGTTCGATTAATAGTGTAAAAAACCAATTTTTTCCAAATTAATCGAACTACTATGGTTATTGATAGTGGTTCCATTATTAATCTAAAAAACAAAAGTTTTTAAATTTAATTGAACCACTATGTGAAATACATAGTGGTTGGATTAATAGTGTAAAAAATCAAATTTTTCTCAATTTGGTTTTTAAATTGAATTAATCGAACCACTATGTCTAATTCATAGTGGTTCGATTAATTTGAAAATTTTGGTTTTTAAATTGAATTAATCAAACCACTATGTCTAATTCATAGTGGTTCGATTAATTTGAAAAATTTGGTTTTTAAATTGAATTAATCGAACTGCTATGAATTAGACATAGTGGTTCGATTAATTTGAAAATTTTGGTTTTTGAATTGAATTAATCGAACTACTATGAATTAGACATAGTGGTTCGATTAATTAGAAAATTTTGGTTTTTAAATTGAATTAATCGAACCACTATGAATTAGACATAGTGGTTCGATTAATTTAAAATTTTGGTTTTTGAATTGAATTAATCGAACCACTATGTCTAATTCATAGTGGTTCGATTAATTTGATAATTTTGGTTTTTAAATTTAATTAATCGAACCACTATGAATTAGACATAGTGGTTCGATTAATTTGAAAATTTTGATTTTTTAATTGAATTAATCGAACTACTGTGTATTAGACATAGTGGTTGAATTAATTTGAAAAAATTGATTATTTACAATATTAATCGAACCACTATAGATTTCACATAGTAGTTCGATTAATAGTGAAAAAATTGGTTTTTTCACTATTCATCGAACCACAATGTATTTGACATAGTGGTTCGATTAATTTGGAAAAAATTATTTTTTTACACTATTAATCGAACCACTATGTATAAATTGCACAAAAATTAATAATGGTTCGATTAATTGAACAAAAATTGGTTTTTTACACTATTAATCGAATCACTATGAATTTGACATAGTGGTTCGATTAATAGTGAAAAAATTGGTTTTTTACAAAAATAATCGAACCACTATGTATTTGACATAGTGGTTCGATTAATTGAACAAAAATAGGTTTTTTAAACTATTAATTGAACCACTATGTATTTCACATAGTGGTTCGAGTAAATTCTAGAAAATTGAAAATTTGTTTAAATTTTTTAATCACAAATTTGTTTAATTATTTACAATGGATAGATTAATTTCAAACAGTTTCAATTTAATATTCCTAAAATCATTCAATTAAAAGATCTTCATTTTTTTATATTAATCGAGCCTCATTTATTAATTTAATTATTTTTATCAATTTATATGATTTGTTGGATAAAACAATTGTTAAATAATAGTATAAATCAATTGAATATAGCATCAAACCATCAATACTCAATCATTTCTCTATGACCGAGTCAAAATAGCGTAGAAAATGTAACTTTCTTATATTTTGTGGTAAAAAAGTACTTTTGTTATATTCAATGTTCGAAAAGTCAATTCCTTAATAAAAATCGTTTAGTTTGGCACATTTCCTCAACATTAAACATAGCCTTATGCTCCTCCTTCACCTTCTCTACCGTCCGCCTCCTCAAGGTGGACGAGCCCGTCGCCCTCAACTGCTGCGTCCAATTCTCCTCCATCGTCCATATGGGCGGCCTCAACTCCCTCTCTCTGTGGCACTCAAAGTGAATTTTTAGGGTCTCTCATTCTTGAAAGAATTAGATTTTGGTGAAGATGTGAATTTCTTCGGGATTTGTTATGCCTGGAAAACTGGCCAGATCCCCATTTCCGTGCTCCGCTGCCTTTTCGAAATTAACGCTCCAGTTCTTCCACGAAGGTCTCCTCATTCCTGCACCAAATTTTCCCAAAAATTAACAACCAACACTGGAAAACACGAGATTAGAACTTGATTTCTTCATTTCGTTAACATTACGGTGAGCTGATGAAGAGGCTTATTGCGCGACGACTTAACGGCGGAGTCCTCCGGCGGCATGATGCAAAACCTGCAACTAAGACGGTGAGGTGTGGAATTAGCTGGGCAAAACAGATCGAGGAGCAGGGAGTGAAATAGGAGTCAAAAAAGGGAATTATTATGGGAATTGAAGGGTGTGGAGCGAGGGAGAGTGTGGTGGTTGCAAAAAGATGGCTGCGGCGTCGCAGCTTTGTCTCAGTGGAAATTGTTTTGTCGACAGTGATGCTCTCCCCCTCCCTCATCCCCTCTCTCTCTTTCCCCTTCTCTCACTCCACATTCTCAACTTCTTCATAGCCCCTAGCTTCCTCACTTCTCGCCAAATCACCATCTCTCCCCAACGAGCTCGACGACCTCTCTCTCTTCCACAAGGCCAGCGTCATGGACTCTGCTAATTTCTCCCACCGTCAAATCCCGCCTCTCCACCGCCCTACGCCGGCCCAAAATCGTCTTCCTCTTCTTCACCAACTCTCCCCCCACGTCGTCAAATCCCGCTTCCCCACCACCCTCCGTCGCCCCTAAATCGTCTTCCTCTTCCTTACCAACCCCCCCTCACTTCGCCCCTCTCTGGGAATGCTTATTCTCCAATGCCTATCACAAATGCTACAATTTCATCTAATTTATGCTGCACTTGCCATAATTAGGGTTCTTGGGAGAATTAGGGTTCCATCTAATAATAGATTTTTTTTTAATGTTTATCAATTTTGAATTTCATTTTTTTTGAATTTTTGTAAGTTTATAATGTGACACCAAATAAAACGAAAATTAAGGGTGAGACTATATAAACCCAATAATTCCTAAACACACCCCATTTAAAATAATAGAAAATAAATATATATTAAAAGTCCTAAATAACCTTACTAATAAAATTTCTAACCACACCCACTTCATCTTCTCCAAACTTCCAACCATCTCCACAGCTCATCTTCCCCAAAATCACAACTCATCCTCCCCAAAGTTTGAGCCATCCTCTTTACTCATATACAAATGCAACTCATCATTCCCAAAGTTCTGAGCCATTCTCATATACAAATGCAGAGATATGAATTTGTAGAAACGACGCCCAAGAATCAATTGATCAAACAGTTGAGAATTCACAAGATCAAATATGCAGCAACCCAAGAATACCAATGCATGCACACATGTATAAACGTAAATCGAAAAAATGAAGGAACTGAACTCGAGCACACCGGAGATTTACGTGGTTTGGTTGATAATTAGACCTACATCCACGGTGATGGTAATCGCAGTTGAATTCACTTAAAACGAAGAAGTATTGTTCAGATTACAAGTCACCCAAGATTAATATTTTCTATCTCTCGAAAATAAGAACCCTAACTTGACTAATCTCATAAATCACTCAGCAATTCAAAGTTAATCCTACAACTTGAAATAGCTAGAGGGTTAAATTCAATTTTAGTCCATTTAAAGTATCGCTGTCCAATTTTCGTCCACCATGGAAGCGGTTTTCAATTTTAGTCCAATTAAGCCAAAAATCGTCACTATTTGGTCCATTTTTGTCACTATTTCATCCACCATGGAAGCAATTTTCAAGTTTTAGTTTTCAATTTTAGTCCAATTAAACAAAAAATAGACCAAATAGTGACGATTTTTGACTTAATTTGACTAAAATTAAAAACCGCTTTCATGGTGGACGAAAATTGGACAATGACTTTTTAAATGTACTAAAATTGAATTTTTCCCCATATATAGAAGAGAAGCCCTCTCTCAATTAACCAATCGGAGAAACCGTTAAGCTCAAATTTCCGCTGTAATCCCACAAATTACGTCTAAACCCTAACTGCTCCTCTAACTTAAACCCTAACTAACACAGACCGGTAGTTATACTTCCAGAGCCCAGTTCACCAAGTAATACTCCGGTTCTTGCTAAGCCGAAACCGATTCCTGAACCCTCTCGTTTTCCCGAGTAAACTCAACCCACAATTTTTCCACCTTTAATCAGAAAACGTAGCTGCAAAACAAATAGAAACAAGAGCATATACAAAATAACATAATGGTTAATGAATCGGATAAGAAAAACTTTATCACCACTACTGGAGATTCACCAAGCTCATGCAGTGTCTGAACTTGGACCAAGGTAACACTTTAGTCAACATATCAATTGCATTTTCTTATGTTTCAGTTTTCTTTACCTCAATAACACCCTTATCCACCAGGTCTCTCACAAAGTGAAATGTGTTTAGACCTTTCATGAAAAACTTGGTGTTTAACTAAGTGAAGGGCATTTTGATTGTGACAAAAGATATTGACCTTGTCTTGTCTGATTCCCATTTCGCAAAATACCTCTAATCCATTTTCCTTGACAGCCTCCCTCATGGCTATATAATCAGCCTTAGTGGTGGATAATGCTATCACTGACTGTTGTAAAGCCTTCTAAGCCTTCTAAGTGATTGCAGTTCCAAACATGACAAAGATATATCCTGTTCAACTCTTTCTAGTACCATGGTTTCCTACAAAGTCTAAATCAACATACCTTCTGTATAAGTTTGCTGCTTTCCACTTAAGAGCCTCACAATTTTTCTTTCCTGGATTTGCCATCAATCGACTTACAACACTCATGACATAAGCTAAGTCTGGCCTGCTGCACACCATGGAGTATATCAAACTCCCTACAACATTTGCATATGGTATACTCTCCATATATGTGATCTCAGTTTGTGTATTTGGCTTTTGACTGGACTGAGCACTGAGTGGAGTCTGAATCTGGTTTTCTTCATTTTCTAGATATACACATCCATCATGCTTACATGTGCTCAGACCAATGCTTAACATATAGTTATTAAAATGCTTGTACTATTGTTTGGTCTTTGCTTCAAGCTATACAAGGATCTCTGCAATAGGAATACTTTATCCTCATGTCCTTGATAAACCTCTCTGGTTGTTACATATACAAAGTCTCTTGTGTGACACAAATTAATTTTAATGACACAAATTAATTTTTAATGACACAAATTAAAAGATTCAAACTTTTAATGACACAAATTTCATGACATAAAATGTCATTAAAAAATGTGTTAAGTGACGCTTTTTTAAGAGTGTATTTAATTTTGAAAATTTTGCAACGGTTACAAAAAAAAATCATCAGTATTTTAAATGAGCCAAATTTTTATTAAAGTCAATCTAATGATATTTATGTAAAATGTCATTAGAAAAAAGTGTTTAAACACACTTTATTAAATAATACTAAAAAGGCAAAAACTTTTATGAGTCAGGTGCATGGATCTTAGATCCATGCACCTGACCCGACCCGTTCACGCGCGCAAAACGCGCCCAAAACGCGCATGCACGCGCTCCCACGCGCTGGAGACTTGGCCTGAAGCTCATCCAGAATTCGCTTCAAATAGACCAACCTTTGTGTATAGTTAAACCAACCTTTGTGTATAGTTAGACCAACCATGTGTAGGTTAGGTCTACTATATACAAAGGTATGTCTAACATATATAAAGGTATGCGTAACTAATATATAAAGGTATGTCTAACATATACAAAGGTATGTTTAAGTATACATAAAGGTATGTCTAACCAACGTAAAAGTATGCTTACATAACGTAGTGGTATGTGCCAAATTCAAAAATCAAGCCAAAAAAAGACAAGACATGGAATCTGGGCATAACTGGTATGTTTAACATAGCTTAAAGGTATTCTAACATAACGTAAAGGTATGTCTAACATATACTATTGGTATGTGATTTTTTTCAAAAAATCATGAGCGAAAAAAAAAAAAAAAAAAAGAGGGTGCGGTCCCCCCGACCCGGATCCGACCCGGGTGCATAGATCTAAGATCCATGCACCTGATTCACAAGAGACTTACTCTACTAAAAAATAAGAACTCAAAATATTTTTCAATGTAGTAGTACATTTAAAAACATTTTCAAATTGATTAAATTATAAATTTGTTGTCAATATATGAGAATTTCATTTAATAATAATTGGTGTTTAAAATATATTGATGTACTCTCGATAATGAATGTGTATGAGAAAATCATTTAATAATGTATAATTGATGTTTAAAATATAACAATATACTCTCGATAATGAATAAATAAAAAATCAATGAAATATTAATATAATATTAAATTCAATAAATCATTAACAGTGAAATATCAATAATTCAAAAAAATGAAATTATCAACGTCAATATGTGTGTATATATATATATACATATATACATATCGATAATTTAATTATCCTCATATCAATATTAGAGTTGAGTTGTATATTATTAATCTAAAGAAAATGTCGATAAAAAATCAAAATCAAAATAGGATGATCATGAAAATAAAATAATTCAAAGATATGAAACTATTGTAATTTGATATCCTCATCAAATTGAAAAACATATATATTTTCTTTTATATTTATTTTTATTGCAAATATATAGAACAAAAAATAACAAATATAACAAATGTATAAAACAATTCTAAAAAGTTAATAAGGTGTACTTATCGATCAACATATTAGCATTTTAATATATCGACACATTATTTGTATTACAAATTGAGTTGAATATTCATAAATAATGATATATTTTGTTATACCACAACTAACTTGACTATGGATAAACATCATATACCATATCAAGTATCAATTTTGATTTTTTCCATCATCGATGAACACCCTTATGTTGGAATGGATACTAAATTGATTTTTTCGAACACCCTTATGTTGGAATGGATACTGAGTTCCCCGGAAGTTCAGAAGGATATCCTTTCACTCAATACTACAGATCCATATACGAGAACATGAACAAGACGAAGCTGATTCAACTTGATTGGCATTTTCTGATGGAAAAGGTAATCTGCCCCGGTCTGGAAGTGATAGGAAGCCATGTATATGGCAGTTCAAATTTAGAGGTTCAACGTGAATTCAAATAATCACGCAGTTCAACTTTAGAGGTTCGACGTCAATTCAAATAATCACGTTGAGTCTATTGCTTTGCTGCGGGACCATGACTTTAAGAAATTCAACGAAGAAGGTGTTGATTTAACTGACTTCTGCGAACTGCTACAACATCTGGTGTGCATTCTGAATGAAAGTGTGCGTTAGATCACCTTTTAAGGTGCATTTGATGTCGCATATTTGGTGAAGGTACTGAGTGAGAAAGATCTCCCTGAAAATAAAGAACAGTTTATTGAGCAACTTCTTTCCAGTGATGTATGGTTGTGATGTATGATGTGAGTAGGTTAAGCCAAAAAGATGCATGATGGCTTGGAGATGATCACTGCAGCATCGGGGAGTACAATGTGGGCAACTTGATAGCTTGTGACAAGTTCCACCTACCTTGAACTAAAGAAGAAATTCTACGATGATAAATGTGAAGATCAGCTCAAGTTTTCTTATTATTTCGCGCTTCTACTTATAAAAGTGCATAGGCGCGTTTTTGTGTTAGTTTCGGGGGTTGGTTTAGGGTGTTTTGTGCCGTTAATCAGATCCAACGGATAGGGTTTAATCTCGGGTTAGTATTAAGAAAAAGGCGTTCTTTCACTTATTAAGTCCTTATTAAGTCGTGTTCTCGGTCTCGCGTTTCTTAGGTCGTTAGAGTCCATTGAGCTGAGAGTCAATCTCAGCCGTAGATCTACGGTTGAGGGCATTGCTGGAGTTCGTTTTGGCCATTATTAGGGATTGGTTTTTAGCTAAGATAACCAGCGCGATTCTTGCTCGATTCTTGAGATTCTTGTTTCTGGTAGTAGCTGGGATTCAGTCTATATATAAGAGGTGTGTGTGGAGTTACACACAGTAGAGAGTGAGTTTAAGTTCTAGAGAAATTGCTGGAGTTCGTTTTGTTCATTATTAGTGATTGGTTTTTCAGCTAAGATAACTAGCACGATTCTTGCTCGATTCTTGTTTCTAGTAGTATCCTGGGGATCAGTCTATATATATAGGAGGTGTGTGTAGTTACACACAATAGATGGTGAGTTTAAGTTCTAGAGAAGTTGCAACGCAGATTAGGGTTTGAGAATTGTTGTTGTTTGAGTTGTAATCGTTCAATTGAGATTCAATAAAGATTCCCCTCCCCTGTTTCCCGTGGATGTAGGTGTTTTATACCGAACCACGTTAAATCTTTGTGTGTTGTTAGCTTTCCAGAGTAGTAGTTGAATTTGTATATTGTTCTTCTTTATACTCTTGATTGTTTTGTACTGGTGGTTGCCATTGGAGCTGAATTGGCTAAGGTTTTGGGGCTGAATTCCTAACAACATGACAAGTTTCACCTACCTTGAACTGAAGAAGAAATTCTACAATGATAAATTTCCTATCTGCATAGTGGCTTGGGGATGATCGCTGCAGTATTGGGAGTACGACGTGTGGCCAAGGTCGATAGCTTGTGCCAAGTTCCACCTACCTTGAACTGAAGAAGAAATTCTACGATGATAAATGTTAGTCCCAAATATGGTGGTAGTAGGCTTAGAGGGGGTGAATAAGCCTACTCCTATTTCAAAACTTTTATTTTTTTCTATCGGCTTGGTTGCAGTATCAGTAACCTTTTGGGAGGTTACTGATCAGAGTGGTTGCGGAAGCTTTTTCTCTCATAAGAGCCTAGTATAGAAGATGCGCAACTTAACATAGAGTTATGCAAGTAAAACAGTAATCACATAGAGACGCATGGATATACAGAGGTTCGAAGGTGGAGTAATCCTTCTACATCCTCTCTGCCTCTTCTCAAGAGGGAACATTTGTTAAGCTAGTTGATTTACATAGCCCTATCTATTACAACCCTCACTTAACAAGTAAGTAGTAAACCTTCACACAGCTGCTTGCCTACTCTCCTAACTGACCCACACATGATCCTATTCTACCCACCCAGGGTCCTCACTTTCTTCTTCAGAAAGTGTAAAACTTAGCAGGACTCGCTCCTCGCACTAAGCACTCCAAGATAGCCATTAAAAAGGTTTGTGTTCTCCTTCTTCAACTGGTGGCAGCAAGCTTAGACTTCTTTTGCAGGTTGAACTGCTGTAGCTTGCTGCCTCGACTGTGAGACTGATTATGCATCTTTGGGGTATGGGGTGTTTGAGCTTCTCTTTTCTCTCTTCTTCTTTTGCTCCCCACTTTGCTCTCTTTTCTTTTGTGTAACCTTCCCCATCTTTTCTGTGTCTTCTTCTTCCTCTTCTCTTTTCTTTTTCGTGCTCTCTCTCTCTTCACATCTCTCTCTTCAGTCTTCAGTCTTCTTCTTATTTATAGATTAGGAAATCTGCCCATTGAAGGTAGGTAGATTTCCATCGTTGATAGCGCCGCACTTCTTCTGTCACACGCCAGCTTTTCACTTTCTATGTGTCTTCTTCTGGTTGGCTCCTCTTCTCTTCTCTCTACCAATAACTTCTTGTGTCTACCGGTAACTTTTGACTTTCTTCCCATGCCTGCTTTGTAGCTTCCTCCTCGCGCTTCACTCTGGAGCTTCCTTATCTGGCTTGCTCCTTCAGGTGGCTTGAGGCTTCTGTAGCATGCTGCCCTGCAGTATGCTTTTGACATGGTCTCTCAGGTAGCTTCCTGTCTGGTGGCTTGCTGCTTTTCTGCTTCAACAAGTTCTCTTCCAGTAGCTTCCTGTAGTCATCAGTATCCTAATTAGTTCAGCCGATTCCTTTCCACCATTCTCTTCAGTATCCTTCCTTTGACACTTTCTCTGTTCTTTTTCTTCTGCAGTAACTCTGTTGCAGTAACCTATCCCAAGATTGGTTAAGCTTGTTTAGAGTTACTTAAGGTTTTGTCTCATCAAAATCTTCTTAGCTGTTTCTAACAATAAATCTCCGAGGTCAAAGTCTGGTGAGTTGTATGGGCTTTAATGCTGGTTATTGACTTTGAATTGTTGCCTCTGTTCTTGGCTTTTTAATATTCATGAAATCTTGATTCTTCTATTACAGCTTCTTTGACTTTGAATCATTGATGTGTTGATTCTTTTCTTGTTCTTGATTCATTTCTTCTTCTTTTTCCTTCTCAAAATGTTATATAAATTGTTTTTTCTTTTATTCGTTATACATATATCATGTTAGCCCACTTGGATTTTGGATTAATACCATTATAGCATTTGTGGTTGGTTGGTGTAAAAGTGTGACTTGTGGAAATATGATTGCTTGTCTTGTGATTGTGAGGCCCTTCTTTATTTATTACCCTCGTCTCTCCAAGAGTGGACTAGTGGGGTTAGAAGGGAATTTTTGGGCTTGGAGAGACAATATGGGCTAAAGAAACCTTCAATATGGGTCAAACCCCTTTATTTTACTTGGGTCGTTCTTCTCTGGCTAAGGGCCCATTCCGGAGCCCATATCAATAGTCATTTCATATAGCATAAAACTTCAATAATCTATTTCGCTCTATCGCAAAGAAGCCTGCCAAGACTTTTGACGAGGTCTTAGCCAGAGCTGACAAATTTATCAACTTGGAGGATATAAGTAAGGCTAAGTAAGGCTAAGCAAGGAGAGAAAGTCAGCTCTCGAGATAAAGAGGTGCAGCGTAGGGCCCCTCCAGCTCTGCCGTGGGCAGCTGGTGAATGGCGAGGAGACTTAGGGCGGGAGAATTTTCATCGATATACCCTCTTAAGGACGTCAGCCGCTCAGATATTGCAATTGACTGAGAGAGCGGTCTCTTTTAGGTTCCCACGAACAGATATAGTACGCCCTAGAAGCCCAAGGGGGGTACTTCTGTGTTTTCCATAATGATTACGGACACGATACCAACGAGTGCAGACAATTGCGGAATGAGATTGAGAGATTAGTCCGGTTGGGAGCATTAGGCGAGTTTGTCGACCACAAAGGAAACAACTTTGAAAAGACCAGAGGTAGACCAGAGGAGGTTGGCGGAAGCAGTATGCGGGGGAAATAGAAGAGAGAGCCTGAGAGGGAGTTACCACCTCCCCCCAAAAGTGGGTTTATCCAGATGATAGTAGGAGGTCTGGGGAAGGGAAACTCAAATAAGGCGAGGAAGACTTCCTTGAGACGGGCTCAGAACTGGTATCTTACTCCGATGACAGAGGTAGGAGAGCTTAATGTGGGGCCAGACATCTCATTCGGTGCGGCAGACGAGACGACCTTACTACGACCACGCTCAGATGCGCTGGTGATCACGGCAGAAGTAGGCGGGTATGATATGGCCAGGTTCTTTGTGGACACAGAGAGCTCGGTGGACATCATTTTCCACGATTGCTTCGCTAAAATGAATTTGAATGCACCCATTCGGCCGGTGGCGACAACCTTGTATGGTTTTACAGGAGGTGCAGTATGTCCTATAGGAGTGGTCAGCCTACAAGTAGTATTGAGAAGCCAGCCTTGGCAACAAATTTTGATGGTTGATTTTCTAGTGGTAGACGTTCCCTCTGCTTATAACCTCATCTTTGGAAGACTTATCTTGAACGAACTTAAGGCTATTGTGTCCACATATCACATGAAGTAAAATTCCCTACCTCGGGAGGAGTGGGAGAAGTCAGTGGTAACCAGGTAAACTCCAGAAAATGCTATTCAGAAGCAGTTAAGTCTGCAGATAAACTAGCTCTGGTGACTACGAGAGACATTAGGTTGGAAGGAGGAAGTGGTAAGAGAGTTCGGGAGGAGCAAGAACTGGGAGATGAATATGGGAAGATGGTGTATGAAGAAGAACAGATTTAGATCGAGCTGTATGAAGACAAAGAAGGCTTCCGCACTAAGATTGGAAGTAAAATAACAGCAGAAGAAAGAGAAGTGATGGTTTACTGCCTCAAAAGTAATGAAGACCTTTTTACTTTCTCAGCTAAAGATATGACAGACATTGATCCCAGCATCGTTGTACATAAACTGAATGAGGATTCCTCTATCAAGCCCGTGAAGCAAAAACTAAGATGCTTTGGGGAAGAACAGGACATGATTATCCGCACAGAAGTGGAAAAGCTCTTAAATTCAGGACACGTGGTCCCGATCTAGTTTTCGACATGGTTGTCCAATGCGGTATTAGTCCCTAAAGGAGAGAAGAAGTGGATGATGTGTATAGACTTCAGAGACCTTAACAAAGCTTGCCCTAGGTAAAGGAGAGAAGAAGTGGATGATGTGTATAGACTTCAGAGACCTTAACAAAGCTTGCCCTAGGGATCACTATCCTCTGCCCCGCATAGAACAACTTGTTGATTCTACATCTGGATGTGAAAGACTTAGCATGATGGACGCCTATCAAGGATATCACCAAATAAAATTGGATCCCGTAGATGTGCCGAAGGTCTGCTTCGTTACCTTGGTTGAGACCTTCGGTATGTTCGGATGTCATTCGAACTGAAAAATGCAGGGCCACTCATCAGAGAATGGTAGATAAGTTATTTGGACCGTTACTGGGCAAGAACATGAAGGTGTATGTGGATGATATGCTAGTAAAAAACATACTACCAGAGGATCATTCTAGAGATTTGGAGGAATCTTTTAATATGATACGAAGTAGCGGCATGAAGTTAAACCCAGACAAGTGCTGCTTTGGAGTCAGCTCTGGCAAGTTTTTGGGATACATGGTCGGAATCTTTTAAGATGATACGAAGTAGCGGCATGAAGTTAAACCCAGACAAGTGCTGCTTTGGAGTCAGCTCTGGCAAGTTTTTGGGATACATGGTCACCAAAAACGGAATCGAGGTTAATCCATACAACGTCAAAGCTATAATGGATATGGAAGCCCCACGCAATACCAAGGAGCTACAACAATTGTTGGGAGATATGGAAGCCCACGCAATACCAAGGAGCTACAACAATTGTTGGGAAGGGTGACAGCTCTTAGTAGGTTCGTGTCCAAAGCCGCTAACAAAAGTTACACGTTCTTCAAAATCTTAAGAAAATGATGTCAGTTCGCATGGCACTCAGGCTTTTAAGAGCTGAAGGCTTATCTGGCAAGTCTATCGTTGCTGACCAAGCCGGACAAATGTGAGACCCTATATGTATACATCTTGATCGGAGATGTGGTAGTTATCACAGTGCTGCTAAAAGAACAGAGAACACAACAAAAACCGATTTACTATGTTAGCCGAGTTTTACAAGGCCCAGAGGTGAGATATGCGGAGGTCGAGAAGGCTGGGCTGGCTATAATCACCACGGTACGACGGCTGCGCCTATACTTTTTGTCTCATAAGGTGGTTGTAAGGACCAATTATCCACTTGGACAAGTGCTGGGAAAGATGGACATCACAACCAATTATCCACTTGTCTTTCCCATCACAACCAATTATCCCCTTGGACAAGTGCTGGGAAAGATTGACACCTCTGGGAGGATGGTCAGATGGGCAGTTAAGCCAAAAATCGTCACTAATTGGTCTTTTTTTGTCACTATTTCGTCCACCATGGAAGCGGTTTTCAATTTCAGTTTTCAATTTTAGTCCAATTAAGCCAAAAATGGACGAAATAATGATGATTTTTGGCTTAATTGGACTAAAATTGAAAACCGCTTTCATGGTGGACGAAAATTGGACAGTGATTTTTTAAATGGACTAAAATTAAAATTTTCCCATTATATATATATATATGAATATTCACCACACAATTATGTGGTTTGTGGAATTGTATTACATATTACAACAATGAAGCGGAAAATAAAGGAGAAAATACAACAAATTATATGATGCAAATTGAATAATCTATTCCTCTAATAGTTTCCCATAAAAATATTTTGTATGAAAGATAAATCTTATCAATCCGGGTTTCGAAAGATTGAAAACTATCGAAAACTATCAATTTAAGATATCAAATGAAACACGGTTATTTTATAAACGGCGTTATTTTTTCTCTCTTAGCGTTTTTTTTCTTCTCTCAGTATGTCACAGGTAGATAAAAAAAACAAACATCGTTTTCTTTTACTAGTTATTATATTCGATAAAATGTTCAATTAAATACAAAATTTACTGATTTTTTTATATAATTTCAATACACATTCAATTTAATTATTATTATATATATTTAAATACACATTCAATTTATATAATATCGACATTTTTATGATATTGATTTTTGTCAAAAAATATCTATCAATTATCTGCAATTAATATCGACATTTTATGATATTAATTTTTGTTCAATAATATATATCGACAAATAACAGCATGATAATATGTGATATTAATTTTTGTTCAATAATATATATCGACAAATAACAGTATGATCATATCTATCAATTATCCGCAATTAATATCGATATTTTTTTATATTAATTTTGTTCAATAATATATATCGACAAATAACAATGTGATAATATTGATATATTTACAATTTTTTAGATATTAATTTATGCACAATAATACATATATTGATAGTCTATAATTAATATCAATATTTTGTAATATTGTATCTAATATAATATCGATAACTTCATGATATTTATTTTTGCTGAAAATATATATTAAAAAAAATATTTGTATGATAAAATATTTTGTTGATTGATATTATTTAATTATATATAATAGTAATTAAATTGAATGTGTATTGAAATTTTATAAAAATCAATAAATTTTGTATTTAATTGAATATTTTATCAAATATAATAACTAGTAAAATAAAAAAATATTTGTTTTTTCAATTTACGTGTGACCTGATTTCCAGGTAGGCGTGATTTGAGAGCTAATGTAAGCGTGATTTGAGAGTCATCAACTGTGAGAGCCACATCAACTGAGAAGAAAAATAAGATAACGCCTTAATAGAATACGTTAACAAGCTTCATTCTGATATCTTAAATTAATAGTTTTCAATCTTTCGAACCCCGAATTGATAAGATTTATCTTTCATAACCCAAGTTGACAGATAAGTTATTTTTGGGATCTGGTTATTTTCTCCATGTAGAGTCATGGAAGACCTGAAACCCTATCTTCCACATGAAATGATAGAAAACATCTTCTCACGAATGTGAATCCTCAGAATGCTATCTTGTAAGATTCACATGAAATCATAGAAGATGAATGTTGGGTTTATAGGTTTACCGAGCAATGCCCAATTACAAAGAAAACTGAAAGCAAACGAAAAACAGAAACTGATGTTGCCTCTGGTGTTACGTGACACTATGGGCAACACTGAACAAACTGGAAAACCGGGACTGCCTTCTTGTTCCTCCTTTCTCCGACTTTACAACAGCCTTTAACCACGAACGGAACTCCTCCACAGCAGCAGGAACAACACACGAACCAGGTTTAAGTCGAGTCAAGGTTAGACCTTTCCCCTCAAAAACGAATACGTCCCGGCTAGTGCTCACGGTTTGACGTAATGTTCCCAAAGGTAAAACGACTTCGTCTTCAAGTTAGTAGCACCACAAAACTTGAAGCTCCAGCGAACTAGAATGGGAGATGGACTAGAAAGTATGATCTATATGGAAAAACATATGCAACTTGCACTTTTTGTTCAAAGATGCTATGAACTTTAATGCAATTAAAACATGAAAAGATGGTGCTCTCAAGAGTCTTTTTTGATGATATGTAATGTATTATTTTCGTGCATGAAGATGCCCTATGTTATAGACTTCATTCCACACTCTTGTAGATCATGGGAGGGGAAAAACTACCCCACTAAGTGAGTGGTGCAACCACCTCTCCACTCTTTATAACTTCCAATAAACCACCCTTGCCCACACCTTCATTCTAGAAGTGGGCTACCATATTGGACGACCATAGGCCTCATGGAAATGGGCCACAAGTCTGAAATGGATCGCAAGTCCAATGGGCTTCGCACAGGCCAGACTCGACAGTGTTGTTCCGGTGTTGCCAACACCACAGGCAACATCAACTGGGCCAGCACCAATGGGCAGAACCCATTTTCGTGTATTAATTTCTCACTCACCGAAAATCGGTTTAGAGCGTTTCAACACACTATATTCATCTACTCAAAACGTAGATTCATCTTGTGCCTTTTGTTTTCATAATAATCCACATTTGATCCTTCAAATTGGTGGTCAAACATGTGTCATAACACATTATAAACATTGGTCAAAATCAATTTTCCCACAATCCCCCACATGAGTGGAAATTAATCCATAAACATGCATACCACAAACTAGTCCTTTGAAACTCTATTGCATCAGGATTGGTAGCTTGTGGCTTTGAACCTTCCTTAGTCAAATACCATCGAGTATACCGGCGGCCTAGTGGACACAATGCCTTGAACTATTCCCCCTTGGTGTATACTGAGACAATAGTATTGACACAACAAAGTCTCGTCTCCCTCTATTCTCACGTTTGTGTCCGTTTTGGCCATGGAACACCCCCTTTGGATTCATAAGTGTTTCGTTTGAAGCGGCCCTCACTTCCACTTATATAGGTGATCTCCTATCGAGTATCCTGCAATACTCTACCTCAATGAGGCGTAGGAATCATTAAAAGTCGAATACTTAAACTCACCACATTTGCAGGTTCAACACTTGGTGTAGTGCTCTCTAGGGAAGGATTTGGAATACCAAGTGTTCCAACGAACTTTCATAGCTTAGTTTTCCACATTGAACCAAGTTTTTGGGATCTCCAGTCATCATGGTTGGGTTACCACTATGTCAGTTACTTATTTGTGGATTTTCAATCCCATTCCCTCTAGCAACTTATTCATTTGATCTCGGTTTAGCGCTTTCGTGAGCGGATCCGTTAGATTGTCTTTTGACTTAACATAGTCGATCGACATTATACCACTTGAGATCAAATGTCTTATGGAATTATGTCTACGACGTATGTGTCTAGACTTTCCATTGTACATGTTGCTCAAAGCTCTTCCAATAGTAGTTTGGCAATCACAATGTACCACTACCGTAGGCACGGGATTATTCCAACATGGAACGTCCTCGAGGAAATTACGAAGCCACTCGGCCTCTTCACCAGCCTTATCTTAAGCTATGAATTCAGATTCCATGGTGGATCGAGCTATACACGTTTGCTTTGTGGACTTCCATGACACCGCTCCGCCTCCTATAGTGAATACATATCCACTTGTGGAAAACGAGTCTTTCGTGTCGGATATCCAATTAGCATCACTGTACCCTTCAAGTACTGCCAGATATTTCGTGTAGTGTAGCCCCACATTTAGGGTGTACTTCAAGTATCTTAATACCCTTTTTAGTGCTCTCCAATGATCGTCACTTGGATTACTTGTGAATCTACTTAACTTGTTAAACAACGCACGCAAGATCAGGACGTGTACAATTTGTAATGTACATCACACTTCCTATAATCCTTGCATATTCCAATTGAACTACAGAGTCACCTTTATTCTTGCTCAAGTGAACGTTTAGTTCCAAGGGAGTCTTAGCCGGTAGATCGTTAAATGCGTTAAATTTCTTCAACACTTTCTCAATGTAATGAGATTGTGATAAGACAATTCCATTAGACGTCCTTTCGATTTTGATTCCTAGAATCACATCGGCTAATCCCAAATCTTTCATGTCGAAATTTCGATTCAACATGCGTTTCGTATCAACGATTAATTCATGGCTATTACCCATGATCAACATGTCATCAACATAGACACATACCAAAATAAAGGCGTTTGATGTACCTTTTACGTACACGCACTTATTACATTCGTTGATTTTGAAACCATTCGACAACATCGTGTTGTCAAACTTAATATGTCATTGTTTAGGAGCTTGTTTAAGTCCATACAACGACTGAATGAGCTTGCACACTTTTTTCTCATTTCCGGGTGATACAAACCCTTCAGTTTGATCCATGTATATCTCATCCTCTAGTTCACCGTTTAAAAACGCAGTTTTCACATCCATTTGGTGTATTTCAAGATCGTGCAAGGCAACGATCGCAAGAAGCACACGAATAAAGGTGATTCTCGTCACAGGTGAATAGGTATCGAAGAAGTCATACCCTTCTTTTTGTTTAAACCCCTTTGCAACCAAACGAGCTTTATACTTTTCAATCGACCCATCGGCTTTATATTTTCTTTTAAGGATCCATTTGCATCCTAAGGGTTTGCAACCTTTCAGGAGGTCAACCAACTCCCACGTATGATTTTACATAATTGAGTCGATTTCGCTATTAATAGCTTCCTTCCAGAGTGCAGCTTCTGGACTCGATAGAGCTTCTTTGATAGACTTAGGTTCATCTTCCAACACATAAGTGATGAAATCAAGACCAAAAGAATTCATAATTTTAGCTCTCATGCTGCGTCTCGGCTCTCTTGGAGTCAAAGAGCTCACAGTCTCATTGAATGTTCTCTTGGATGTGCCAACATCCGGGGCAACACCCATTTCCGATGTTCTCTCGAATGTGCCAACACTGGAGGCAACACTCGTCTTTTCCTTGTAAGGAAAAATGTCTTCAAAGAATATCGCATTCCTTGATTTAATAATGGTGTCTTTCGTCATCTTCGGTATCTCTGATTTATAAATCAGAAACCGATAAGCACAACTGTTGAGTGCATATCCTATAAAGATACAATCGACAGTTTTAGGGTCGATTCTCACTTGGTTAGGAAGAGGCACTTCAACTTTTACCAAACACCCCCGCACTTTGAGGTATTTATACGATGGTTTCCGCCCTTTCCACATTTCATAAGGAGTTTCATCCTTAGTCTTGTGAGGAATCTTATTCAAAATGTGGTTTTCTGTTAAGATGGCTTCCCCCCACAAGTTTCACGGTAAACCCGAGCTAATTAACATAGCATTCATCATCTCTTTTAGAGTACGATTTTTCCTTTCAGCGACACCATTAGACTGTGGTGAATACGGAGCCGTTGTTTGGTGTATTATGCCCGAATTGGAACACAATTGCTCAAACGGCGCAACATACTCGCCACCTCTATCACTTCGAATAATTTTAATTCGAGTGTTAAACTGATTTTCCACTTCGTTTTTATAACGAATGAAAGCTTCCAAAGCTTCATCTTTACTCCTTAAGAGATAGATGTAACAAAATCTTGTGCAATCATCAATGAAAGTAATGAAATACTTTTTACCACCTCTAGTTTGCACAAACTTTAAATCACACATATCCGTGTGAACCAATTCTAGAGGTTTAGTGCTCCTTTTCACCGAATGAAACGGTATCTTAGCCATTTTGGCTTCCACACAAATTTTACACCTTTTAGGTGTTTCAATTTTTGGAATGTTAAGTAAATCGAGATTTACTAACCTTTTTATAGCATTTAGATTTACATGTCCTAATCTAACATGCCATAAAGAAGAGCACTCAGTCAAATAAGCAAAATTAGATGACTTTCCATTCATAACATTTGTGCCAACATTGCTGACGGTGTTACGGCTGGTGTTGCTAACACCGTCGGCAACATCAGAGACAACATTCTTGCCAACACGGCTTACAACGACAATAGCAGAAATTTTGAACAGTCTTTTGTCTAAAATACCCCTTTCCAAGGAACTGTCCGAATTTGCCAAGTACAAAATTTTCAGACTCAAACACTAATCTAAAACCGTGGCTAATTAGAAGCGATCCGGAGACCAAATTCTTTCGGATGTCTGGGACATGCAGCACATCTTTCAACAACAGCTCCTTTCCAAAAGTGAGCTTGAGCTTCACGTTGCCAATACCAACTACATCAGACGTAGCATAGTTGCCCATATTGAGCTTCCTTCCGGTGCATGGGGTATAAGTCGAGAATGATCCCTTCTCTGAGCAAACATGGCAAGTGGCACCGGTATCCATAAACCATTCATTTGGGTTGTCAACCAAGTTGGTCTCAAACACCACCGCCGACATGTCTATGTCGGTCAACTCACGTTTTTCAATCATGTTAGCATTGGATTGAGGCTTACCATTTTTACTTTTCTTAGGTAGACGACAATCCTTTGCCATATGATTCGGTTTACCACAATTGTAGCAACCGACTTAGGATATCATGCAAGATCAATTGAAATTCTTGGACTTGTTCCACAACCGACTTAGAATCATTCATCTTAAAGTCTAGGAACTTAGCCACAACAAATTTCTTAGATCCGGCATCCTCCGTTTTATACTTCTTTTCCAAAGAGTCCCACAACTCCTTTGAAGTTTTCACAACGGAATACACGTTATACAACGTATCAACCAATCCACTAAGGATATAGTTACGGCACAAGTAATCTCCTTCGCACCATTGGTCAAGCACAATGCGCTTTTCCACATCTGTGTCATTTTCAGCGACTACGGGATGTTCCTCAGTAAGGAACCTCCCTACATGTAGCGTAGTCAGGTAAAACAACATCTTTTGCTGCCACCTTTTAAAGTTAGCACCCGTAAACTTCTCGGGCTTCTCTCCTTGGATAGGAGTTACAAAGGATTTCATAGTCGAAGAAGTCGACATTGTTCAGATCTATTCACCGAACAATGCTCAAATACAAAGAAAACAGAAAGCAAACGAAAAACAGAAACTGATATTGCCTCTGGTGTTACGTGACACTATGGGCAACACTGAACAAACTGGAAAACCGGGACTGCCTTCTTGTTCCTCCTTTCTCCAACTTTACAGCAGTCTTTAACCACGAACGGAAATCCTCCACAGCAGCAGGAACAACACACGAACCAGGTTTAAGTCGAGTCAAGGTTAGACTTTTCCCTTAAAAAACGAATACGTCTCGGCTAGTGCTCACTGTTTGACGTAACGTTTCCAAAGGTAAAACGACTTCGTCTTCAAGTTAGTAGCACCACAAAACTTGAAGCTCCAGCGAACTAGAATGGGAGATGGACTAGAAAGTATGATCTATATGGAAAAACGTATGCAACTTGCACTTTTTGTTCAAAGATGCTATGAACTTTAATGCAATTAAAACATGGAAAGATGGTGCTCTCAAGAGTCTTTTTTGATGATATGTAATGTATTATTTTCGTGCATGAAGATGCCCTATGTTATAGACTTCATTCCACACTCTTGTAGATCATGGGAGGGGAAAAACTACCCCACTAAGTGAGTGGTGCAACCACCTCTCCACTCTTTATAACTTCTAATAAACCACCCTTGCCCACACCTTCATTCTAGAAGTGGGCTACCATATTGGACAACCATGGGCCTCATGGAAATGGGCCACAAGTCTGAAATGGATCGCAAGTCCAATGGGCTTCGCACAGGCCAGACTCGACAGTGTTGTCCCGGTGTTGCCAACACCACAGGCAACATCAACTGGGCCAGCACCAATGGGCAGAACCATTTTCGTGTATTAATTTCTCACTCACCGAAAATCGGTTTAGAGCGTTTCAACACACTATATTCATCTACTCAAAACGTAGATTCATCTTGTGCCTTTTGTTTTCACAATAACCCACATTTGATCCTTCAAATTGGTGGTCAAACATGTGTCATAACACATTATAAACATTGGTCAAAACCAATTTTCCTACATGAAATCATATAGAAGGAATAGTTGCTTGGGATCCAAGATTCAGGAAAACATGTGATACAATCCAAGATTCAGGAAAAACATGTGATACGAGTGAAGATATTTAGGGAAAACATGTGATACAATCCAAGATTCAGGAAAAACATGTCATACAATCCAAGATTCAGGAAAAAACATGTGATACAGGTGAAGAAATCATCGAAGACTAGTTGCTTGGGAGGCAGTAAGTGTTGAGTTGGAAGGATGTATTCCTTGTGAGTTAGAAGGATTTTATGTTGGGAGAGTGGCAGAAAATAAGTGTCGAAAATCGAAGAGTTGAGGACGTTGATGTTGTCCAAAATATTTGTATATCTCCTGTAAATGCAACGATACAATTGCCTACTTAGAGAAGTCACAGACGCTAGCTGATCAAATATCTTCGTCGTATCATTGCCGATCAATCTCTCTTCATTCCGACGTCCGTCGCTGATCAAATATCTGCGTCATATCATTGCCGATCAAATCTCTCTTTATCCCTTCAATTGCCGCTTACTGTGCTGGCTTTTACAGACGGCTTTGGAATCTCAAATCGTATTTGGTGAGTATCTAATTTGATAATAGCAGAAAATTCGGCATGAAGGGAAAAAGGCGTGAAAAAATGTCTACCAATAGCTTGAGAAATGACAGCAGCATATCGAGAGGAGGAGCTCTGAAATTGGACAATTTCAATTCCAAATACTCTTCGTCTTCTTCTGTGAAGTCCAAGTCACAGCAGTCAACCTTCTTCTGCTCTTTGCCAAAGAAACTGAGATGATTCTATGAGTAATCTTTACTGTAATTTAGATTACCGGTTAAAATGTTGTTAATTTTGGTTGTTAATTTTGGTTGTTTCTTGTGTACGTGTGTAAAGCGTGTTTTTCTATGGTTTTTTTACGTAATTGGTATGTTAATTGTTGTTTGTGTTTTGAATTTTGTGGTTGTGGAGAATAATGCGAAGTTTGATCTCAAAATTTACACGTTGAGCCCAAGTGTAGCTGAATTCTGGCCTTTTTTGTTGTTCTAAAGCTTATGAAATACGATTCGAGATTCCGAAGCTGCCTATAAAAACCAAATCGTATTTCGAGATTTTGAAGCCGCCTGTAAAAACCAAATCGGGTGGAGGCACGGTAGGCGGTGATCGAAGGGATGAAAAGAGATTTGATCGGAGATGATACGACGGAGATATTTGATCGACGACGGACGTCGGCATTGCAGTGGCTAAGAAAGGAGAAGAGAATGGATGAAAAGTGATTTGATCGGAGATGGTACGACGGAGATATTTGATCGACGACGAACGTCGGCATTGCAGTGGCTAGGCTAAGAAAGGAGAAGAGAAGGTCGACGACGGACGTCAGCATTGCAGTGGCTAAGAAAGGAGAAGAAAGAAATTAGCGTTTATGACTTCTCGAAGAACACAGCTTTTACAGGAGATATAAAAATATTAAAAGAAAAAATAAAAAGGAATGTCCAAGTAAGCTGTCGCTCAGATTGTCGCCGATTAAATATCTCCATCGTATCGCCGCCGATCAAATCTTTCTTCATCCGTTCGATTGTCACCTACCGTGCCTTCACTCAATTTCTTCTCCTTTCTCACCCATTGCCAAGGCAATTATTTAATATATTGGGTGCCTGTTTCCTTCATCCCTTGATTTTGAAGTTCGATTTCAAGGTAAATCATGGAATCTTTACTTGGATTTGGTGTTCTAGTCTCAATTATACTTGTTGAACACACTAGTTTTGCTGCTATTTATTTCCTTTATAGTTCAAGATCCCATGATATTGATTATCTCATGCTATATGATAAGTTTCTCAGTTCCAAAGTAGTATGTGTTCCCCTTCCCAAATACTATGATTCATGCTGGCTAACATATAGACTGGTTATTACTTTCCCACTAGGGATGGCAACGGGGCGGGGTCGGGGAGCAATCCCCATCCCCTTCGCGGGGAATTTTTTTGGGCAGGGAAAATTTCCTCCCCGTCCCCGCCTCCGTCCCGCAGGGATCCCCGTTCCCCGCGGTTTCCCTGCGGGCATTCCCCACCACAAAATATTTTTTTATTTAATTTTTTTAATGTATAAAAAAATAATATTTTAATATATAAAAATAATCCACAAATTACATATAACTAAAATGTCAACAAAATCACCAAAAAATTATCCAATTTGTATAAAAGATATTATATATTTAATTATTATACTATCTTAAAAGTATAATGATAAATTATATTATTACATTTTCATTAATTTTTTCAATACTTAATGCATTTAGAAGAGGATGAGAAACGAGGGCTTTGTATTATTATTAATGTGTATATAAAAATATATTATTTATTTTATAATAATTTAATTAAAATATATTAATATATATATATAAATTGACGGGGCCCCGTGGGGAATGAGGCGGGGATCCCCACGGGCGTCCCCGCCCCGCCCCGCTAGTCGGGGAGAAAATTACCCCCGTCCTCGCCCCGGCAAGGGTATATTTCGGGGAATCCCCACCCTGTTCGGGGCGATCCCCGCGGGGAACGGGGATTCCCCGTCCCACTGCCATCCCTATTTCCCACGGTCTATTTTTATTATTGATTATCTTTGCAGTAGAGAATTTAACTCAAAACAGTTTTATTGTACAAATAAGATTGTATAAATCCACTGGTAGGCACAAAACCTTTTGACTATACTAGAGATGGTAGCATGAAACTGATGGAGGCTAGGATAATTGGTTGGTCATATAAATTGTCATTAGGAAATTATCTCAACTCATAATCTCATAATGAAGTGACTTAAATGTTTCATGAATATAGTTATTATATTTGTTCGCTTTTAAGGACAAACTAGTAGAGAATATAATGGCTTATAAAAATTCCACCCATATGTCAATATAAATATTCTTGTGCTTGCATAACTTGAACTAGGTTTATCTGATAATATAGGATTTCCGGATAACTCTGGTTGTGTCTTAAACAAAGAAAACTTTTATGTACTTTTTAATTTTGGTCTGCTTTTTCTTTTATGAAGCGGAAGGTTGATAGTTTGATACGTTGATGAATGATGTATCTTCATACAACTTTGATTCTACTTGAAAATTGTTATTATAATCATGAATTTGAATTATTCTTTGAACATTTTTCAGTTGTTGTTTGGTTAAGATTAGAGTTTGCAGCAGCAAATTCAATTGATTCTGATGCCCAGTTTATTTTCAAGTGTCTGATCACTGTTTTGAGATTAATAAAATCCAAAATTAAATCTCCAATTGATTTACTTATTTCTTTGTGATTCAGCATATGTAGTAGTGGTGCAGAAAATATAGGAAAGCTGAAATTATTTGATATGTGGGGAAATTGATCCCACTCTGAGATCGTAGGCCTCACCCCATGCTTGGATCACTTCTCAGCTTTCTTCAAGTATGCATTATTTCTCCCTGCTCTATGAAGAAAGAATAGAAGTATTTGTGAATTATAAAATGTGATGGTTTTCATTGTTTTCTCATGCATTCTGGTTGAGTATGATTCTGCTTCATTGGGTATAATTGTGATGGAATTTTTTAATTAATTTCTTAAGATTTCCTTTAAAATTGAGCTGAATATAATGTGAAATATGAATTGCTGGATTAATTCCTTAGTTGAAATTGACAGCATTTAGGAGTTAAGTTGAATATTTAATTCTTATAGAATAAGTAGGGTTCATATATTCTATAAAAAAAAAAACTAATCCAGGATCAAATTTATTGAAAAACAATGAAAGATATAAGTACTGATCTCATTGTGATATTAATTAAGTGGAAGCTCACCTTATCTTGTGAATGAAGATATTTACTAGATCGTATCTTTCTGTGCTAAGTAAAAAACGGCCAATTGATTTTTTATTCTTGAAACTATATATGGGTAGATTTATATGGTTTTATGATAAAGAAATACCAGTGGAGTAAGGGCTTATATTTAAAGTTTATTAAAAGTGCTTGTTCAATCTACTTATAATATATATTTTGGTTTTGATAGTTCAGTAAAGAATACTTCTGAATCTTATTCTTACTTGTTTGCATGTTGATGATAACTTGATGTTGATGATGAAAACTTCGAATACTTCTCAATCTTATTATGTTATCATGTTATGATGATATGCTTAGCTATGATCGAAAGAGGGACACATTTCATGTTATGCGATTGAATAAATCATGGTTCTTTTCATTGATGAAATTGTTGTGATATTCAAGTGCTATAAAATTTGTGTTATTTGTTTGTGTTCAGATACCCTCCAGCTGGAACAAGAGGAGTTAGGCCAGCCGCCAAACTAGATAAGGAGCAAGCTCCTAGCAATTACTTAATTCTTGTGCTAAAAAGTAGAGTTTTTTAAATTCCAGCTTCACATATTGCGCCGCACTGTTGCGGCGCTATTTTTTTTTTCATTTTCTTCTAATTGTTTATATATATATTAGTTTTATGAAATTTGAGAATATATATATGTACAAATTTTTCAATTTGTAATATAAAAGTGACATTAATTAACACGAGTGGCAATTTTAATGATGTGGATGATAATATAAATTTTTTAAATGAACATGAGTGGTAAATTCTCGACATGAATAGTAAAAATACAATAGATGAAAATAATTACATAAAATTACTAAAAAAAAAAAAGGATTCAAATAGATGGAAATAACACATAAAATTAAATAGATGAAGATAAAAACTAAAAGAAGCGAAAATCAGATTAAAACACATGACAAGAAAACATAAAATTACTGAAATAACAATAAAAAACCTAATAATCTGAGAGACCAGAAACAGACCCTCCAAGATTTGGAAATTGTTCAAACATATCAAATGCATTGGTAGATTTTTGTCTTTGCACTTCAATATCCTTCTCCCTATTTGCAACCAAAGTTAAAAACAATTCTCGCAATTTTTCATTTTCCTCTTTCATAGTGTTTAGAAAAACAGACATTTCTTCACTTTGTTTCCTTTTAGATTTGGACTTTTTTACCCCTTGTGGCCGCTGAGATGAAGAACCACCACTTATGTTTTCATCGTTTAAATCGATTGAAAATGAAGGTGCAGAAGGGTCAGGAGAGATAGGAGATTCATTAACCATTTCTTGTGGAAATGATGGTGAGACTCCACTTGTGTTTTGAGTCCGTACATAATCTTTCAAAACAGACCACACATGGTCGAACTTGAACCCGTCTTTGTATCCTTTTTGTTGCATCAATAACTTGTTTGCTTGTCGTATCTGTAAAGGATATTGAGTTTATTGAGAGAATATTTGTGACACATAAAATAGTAAAACATATAAATAAATACTATAGTGAGCTCATTTGCACCACTTGGATGCGTGTACTCAATCTGACGCAAACAATCATTGTATTTTCTAGTATCTTTGAGAATTGTTTGCATACGACATTGTAGTGATATTTGATTACACACTTTTATGTTAGAGCTTGGCATTTTAGAGTTGAACTTATTTGTAACACGTTTCCAAAATTGATCTCTTGATTGGTTTATACCAACTATTGGATCTTGTGAAACTTCAAGAAAGACACCACAAAGATGTCGATCTTCAGCATTTGAATGATTGGTACTGCGAGACTTCGACATTATAGAGAGATGATGAATACAGAGTAAATGAAAGGATTAGAGATATGAGTGCTTTAGAATGTGTGGTTTGTCATGCTATTTATAGAAGATCTTCGTAAAAATATTAGAAGAATCCAACAGATAAGATTTAAAGAGATAGATAAAATATCAACGGTTGTAGTTAAAAGCACATAGATTGTGCTTTCATAAAGTCATTAATTTTCCTACTTTTTTCATCAACGGATGAGATTTAAATAGATTGTGCTGCATAAGATCAATGGTTGTAGTTGAAAGCACATGGATTGTGCTGCATAAAGTCATTAACTTTCCTACTTTTTCATCAACAGATGAGATTTAAAGAGATAGATATAAGATCAATGGTTGTAGTTGAAAGCACATGGATTGTGCTTTCATAAAATCATTAATTTTCCTACTTTTTCTTTAACGGTTGAGATTTAAAGAGATGAGTGAGTGATCAACGGTTGTACTTGAAAGCACATGGATTATGCTTTCTTTCACAAACTACTTTTGGTTATTTAATGGTCATATGCTTGAATCTTACTTTTCATTGTCTTCTACCTTAGTACTCATTGATTAGCCTACTCTTTTCTCAAAATCATTATTCTTCTATCCTACTACTCTCACAATCAAATTATGGATTTCAGTCACGTTGATGTTTTTGGTACATCTAATTCATCAAACTCATCCGATAAAGAGTTTCAACAATGAATGGATAGTTACGATAAGGAGCAACAAATACTATTGGAGCAGATATGCAACAACAATAAAAGAATGAAAGAAATCATTAGGTTCCAAAATATCAAATCTACAAGTGGAGGCTCAGTTCCAGGTCGTAGAATGATTTATCGAGATCGGGAAGGGGCTGTACAAAATCTCTTCAATGACTACTTCTCTGAAAATCCGACATTCAATGAAGAACAATTTCACCGATGTTTTCTAATGTCCTGAAATTTATTCATTCGTATTGTTTGTGATGTTTCTAATTATGATAATTACTTTGAGCAGCGAAGTAATGCGGCTGGAAAACTTGGTTTGTCTACACTCCAAAAAGTTACAGCTGCATTTCGTCAACTAGCATATGCAGTTCTAGCAGATGCAACAGATGAGTACATCAAAATTGGAGAATCTACAACACTAGAATGCGTTAAGAGGTTCTGTCGTGCTATTGTGGAGATATATAGAGAGCAATATTTGAGATCGCCCACCCCTAACGATGTTGTTAGACTACTTTATATTGGTAAGGAACGTGGTTTTCTAGGAATGTTGGGTAGTCTTGATTGTATGCACTGGAAGTGGAAAAATTGTCCAATAGCTTGGGCAGGACAATATGCTGGGCGAAGTGGATTTCCAACGATTATTCTTGAAGTTGTAGCAGATTATGATCTGTGGATATGGCATGCATATTTTGGGATGCCAGGATCTAATAATGATATTAATGTGTTGGAGACATCGAATCTTTTCTCCAATCTTGTTGCAGGCATTGCTCCTCCAGCGCATTATGTCATTCAAGGGAAGGACTACAATATGAGATATTATTTAGCTGATAATATTTATCCTAAATGGGCAACTCTTGTGCAAACTATCCATTCACCAAGTGGTCCCAAAAAACAATATTTTGCAAAAAAAAAAAAAAAAACAAGAAGCATGTAGAAAGGATGTAGAATGTGCATTTGGAGTTCTACAAAGCAGATTTGCAATTGTGGCGAATCCAGCACGTTTTTGGTTGAAAAGTGATTTGCAAGATATTATGACTGCATGCATAATAATACACAATATGATAATAGAAGATGCACGAGATCTGACTGCTGCAATTGAAGAAAACTTGGAAGTGCCACCCTCGAATATCGAATTTACTGAGAATGAATCCACTCGCTTTCAAGATTTTCTTGGTCGATTTAGACAAATTAGAGATGCAGATGTTCATTTTGCACTCCGAAATGCTTTAATTGATCATTTGTGGGAAGAATATTCTAATTCAGAAAATTAAAAGTTATCATTATGTAACATCTATTTTCATTTCAATAAAAACAATGTTATTGCTTTTGTTTTCACTTTGAGTTAAGTTTCATTCAATTTGAATTTTTTATTTATTAAAGTTAAAAATATAAAGAACAAAATTATATTAAATAATGTTTATGTGTGTTAAATATGTTGATCAATTATAATAAAATTGGAAAATATGATTAAATAAACTAATAATTAGAAATACTATGGAATATTCCTTTTTAATGTAAAATTTAGTGCAAACTGTTGGAGATGAAATACTGTTTCTGCACTAAAGCAGTGCAGACTGCTGGAGATGCCCTTAGTATTGCAATTGAAAGTGGAGTGAAATTGGAGACTTAGTTAGCATGATTGGTTGATGAGAGGATTTGGCCAGCTACAAATCATTTGATCTCTTTGTCATGGAACGTGACTCGTTTGTGATGAACTTCTCTTTTGATAATAGATATTTGTTATGAACTTTTCTTATATGAATATTTGTTGTATGAACTATTAGATGATTACAATTTTATATGAATATATTTTGAATTGAATGTTTATTGTGTAAATCCTCAATTAATATATCATAATTATTAAATGTTGCTGAAACTTGTAAAAGACAACGCTGAAAATATACTACGACAACAGTTTTCAAAACGTTGTCATATCAAGATAAGACAACGGTTTTTATCTAAATTCAAATCATTGTCATAAGGGTCTACGAAAACGGCAATGGTAAAAAACTGTTGTCTTATATAGTTATGACAACGGTGAGACAATGGTTAAAAACCGTTGTCTTCAGTCTTTACAACTACGATTACAAACTGTTGTCAAAATGTTGTGGTAGTATCTACGACAACGGTGGGACAACGGTTAAACACCGTTGTCTTAAGTCTCTACAACAACGCTTCAAAACCATTGTCAAAGCGTTGTCGTAGACGAAAAAGACAAAGGTTATTTGGAACCACAAACCTACGATAACGGTTAAAAACTGTTGTCTATGTGCTTAACTACCGTTGTCGTAGCCATCTAAAACAACGGTTAATAACCGTTGTCTATGTGCGAAAAAATGTTTACCCCTACGACAATGCCAGCTACGACAACGCCTGTTTTTGGGCTACGACAACGGTTAAAAACCGTTGTCTATGTGCATTTTTCTTGTAGTCTCAAATGAAATATGGAAAGTACTCAATTTAGAACGTAAGAATGCAAGTCGTGAAATCATTCTTAATTAATTACTCGTGCTGAGTCAAAAATCTGAAATCCTTTGAATTCAAATATTATTTTGTAATCAAATATTATCGTAATCGTGCTTGGTAAATCGGGCAATTGCATAAATATTTAGGTCGGTGGATGTTTGTCTGTGTTACTGTAATATATAACAAATAATTAAGATTATTACACCTTTTATTCTTCTTAATTACAATGTAAAGAAAAGTAAAAGGCAGGTTGAAATATGAACACAAACTGTTATCCTACTAATCGCACCCAGAGATATTGAATACATTCATATTTTCAATATATATATTTGAAGAAATTAGATTTTTTTTTTTTTGAAGGAAATAGTTGAATATATAACTAGTCTTTATTTCACATAATTGTTTAACATTGTTTTACGAAAGAGTTACGAAAACATTTGATATGAATGATTATTATTATAAAATGACTATTTTACCAAAAGTTTAATAAACGGGTAAAATTCAATTTTCGTCCACTTAAATGGCTACTGTCCAATTTTCGTCTACTTATTTTCAAGATTTCAATTTTCGTCCACTTAAAGCCAAAAACGTCATTATTTGGTCAATTTTCTGCCGGAATCCGGCGATTGCATCTCAATCGCCCCCAAGTCCATTTTTCCGACCAAGTCATGCTGACGTGGAATTTTATACCCATGTGGAATTTATTTTTGAAATAATTTTAATTCCACATCATATTTCTTCTTAATTAATAAATTAAAAAAACAAATTAAATTTTAAGAAATTAAAAAAGAAAAAGAAAATCAAAAGGGATCTACGCTGGAAAGGGATCTACGCTTGTCCAGCCGGAGAAGAAGAGGTCTACTACCTGCCGCCTTCACTTGCCGCCGCCATCCCTCTCCCCCACCGCTCTCGCCGCTCGATTGAAGGAGAAGGGAAAGGGTCTTGACCATGTTGCAAAATTAGCAGCCGCTCCGATGAAGAATGAGGCTTCGGAATCGACGGGATATCGCGAGAGAACGACGTCGTAGGGGATGAAGACACAGCAGGTTTCTGTACGATACCGTCTCGATTCCGGCGGTCCTCCGGCAAAGCGGCGAGGATGCCGAATTTCTCCGATTTGCGGAAGCGGTGGTTGACGGCGCAGGAGAAGCCGATGCCGCTCCGCGGCTCGCAGAAGTCGGTGGTATAGAAGACGTCGATTTCGTTGAGCTCGTCTCCGGCGACGGCGGATGGAGATGAAGGAATGGTGGTGTCGGAGGAAGGAGGAGAGAAAACGCCGATGAATCTATCGGCGGAGGGGGATCGGCGGTGGCGGTAGCCGGCGGCGTTGTTTTGATCCATTTTTTGAAGTGTCCTTGCATTGTTGGTGTAGGAACTGTGAAAGAAGATGATGATACTGCATTATGGAGTGCTGAGGTGATTCTTGGATCTAAATTTGTAATTGGTAGAGGAGCAATCGAAGAAGCTGTCGTTAATGTATAGGATTCACACAGGTTATGATATTATCACCTTCTGGTGACACTAAATGTACTTGCAGAGAGGGAGAGAGTGAGTGAGTTGCAGAGAGGTAGAGGTATAGAGGGTGGGAGAGAAGAAGAGACGTCGGGTCTGGATGAGTGTGCTGTTGTGTCTGGATGAGTGTGCTGTCGACGGCGGTGGACCCGTCGCCGGCAGTGGTGGCGGTCGGAGTGAAGAAGGCGATGGGAGGTAGGAGAGAGGGGGCTGGGTTTGATTTTGAGAATTTGATTAATTTCAGGACCAATCTGCAAATATATATATATTTATATATGTAAATGAGTAATGACAACTCAGAAAATGTGGATTGGTCGAGATAATGCCACGTATGATATACTATGCCACATCAGCAAAATTCCATCGGAGGTGGCGATTGCATCTCACTTGCCCCCTTCCGGTGGGCAATGGATCAAATAGTGACGATTTTGGCTTTAAGTGGACGAAAATTGAAATCTCGAAAATAAGTAGACGAAAAATGGACATTAGCCATTTAAGTGGACGAAAAATGAATTTTACCATATAATAAACATAATCAATTTATTTCGCTAAATTTAAATCTGGTACACACAATTATACCCTTTATATATTAATTTAAGAATATATTTTGTATTAAAATTTACACGAAGTACTAGTGGAAATGATATTATCTAGAAAATTAATTTCATTTTTCTCAACCATTATACTATCTAAAGATCAATCGTTTCTTTCTCCTCATAACATTTATGATTCAATGAAAAATTATCAACCTACTGTATTAACTATAATTAATTGGTACAAATTGAGTTGCTAATTGACAACAAAATGGTCACTTAATTGAGGGATCATCCAATTATGAAATAGTATTGATTGAAAGCTGGTAAACATGCATATCACTCATTACTATTTCTTGAATCGAACTCATACAAACTAATTAATTAACATAGTCATATTACAAACATTAATCATATAAAACCTAAACACCAAAATTACCAATTCATGGGTTAATTATATTATTTATGCTAATTAATAATTCCCAATTAAGAACAATTAAATCTGAAAAACAGCATGAAACCATCATCATTAGATGCCTCCTTCACCTCTGAACTTGTTCAAGAGAGCTGTAATAAGAACATCCTTTCTCTCAGCCCTAGCTTCTTCCCTCATCTTCCTTTGCTCCTCTCTCTCTCTCCAATACTTCATCATCATCACCCTCTCTCTCTCCAATGCCTCCATTCTCTCTCTCCACTCTCTCTCCCTAGCTCTCCTCTTCTCTTCTCTCTCCTCTGAAGCTCTCATCCACTCCATTTCCATCTCCATTTGATGCTTCATAAAACCCTCCATTATCTCCTTCAGTCCGTTCACCACTGGGTTTTCATTCTTGTTGTTTTCAGCTGCTGTCATCTTTCTCTTCGTACTCTGGCCACCACCGCCGGCAGAGGCGGCGGCGGCGGGGGTTGCTATTTCTTGTGTATTGCCATCGTTTTCTTCTTCTTCTTCTTGATCGTCATGGTTGGATGAAAGCTGCACCACCGAGTGCGAGTCATCCTGAATCTGCAAGCTGGTGGCGCCGACATTGCCGTTGCCGTCGCCGCCGTCGTCGCTGCCGCCGTCCTCGGCCGTAATCCATAGCATTCTGTGCATTCTCTCATTGAATATGGCGTCCATGTCGTTGTAGAATGGAAATGCTTTTTGCCTCATTTCTTCTCTCTCCATTTTTTCACATACCTGCACATGTGAGTGAGTGAAAAAAAAAATCATTGATAGTAATTTGTAAGATGAATCCCATTTAGTGAACAATATATATATATATATATATATATATATAATCTTGATTAACATGTTAAATCTCTCTCTAAGCAAATGGGGGGGAAATGAAATAAAAATTACCGGATTTTTATTTACATTTGTGTTACCTCCCTTGTTTTCATGACATTTAATACGTTCACCGCGTTAATTAATGATGTTATTTAATGCGTGGATGATGATTTATTTAAAATAGAAGATATAATGTGGATTGTAATAAAACAGTGTCATTATGAAAATCTTGAAATTATTACCATTTATGAGTTAAACAAATCACCATTTATATATACAATATAAAAACCACCTTTAATTATCAATTTAGAGTCAGAAGAATATTTAATTATGAATTTAGGGATCTGAAAAAAAAACTGTTAAACTCGAAATCTAAAGATAAATCTATCAATTAAAAAATTATTATATAGAAGTTTTGTTTGGCATATATCTTGATTCCTAATTATTTAAAAGATAATGTTAAAATGATAATTTCAAAAGATAATTTATGGAATTCAGGTATATGAAAAAAACAAGAATAGAAAAATTAAATAATTATTTATATAATTAATAGGGGGAAATTATGTTTGGAGTAATTAAAGGTGACCTTATGCTAGCTATGTTTTTATTTCATCTTTCAAACTCCAAATTGATATTTTTATCTTTTAGATCCCAATTGATAATTAATTTATCTTTCGAGTGTAAAATCAATAAAAAGTTATACAAAAATAAGATTTAAACAAAATTGAAATCTTTTTGTGTTGGAATTATGATGAGGTGAAAATAAATTAAATGAAGTAATAATACCTTGTGGCGAGTGATGAGGTTTTTCCACTTGTACTTACACTGCTGGGAGCTTCGGTTGTACCCGATTTCAGTCATTCGGGCCGAAACAGTTTCCCAAAGAGGCTTATTACGTTTGGTTTCCATGAAATCCGGGTCGAGTTGGGCCCGAATCACCAAGAAATCATGTGTTTCTTGAGGAGTCCATGCACAAAGCTTCTCCTTATTAACCTTCAACCCTACCATTACATCGCCATATGCCTCATGGGCTTTGAAGAATCCACTATCATCCATTTCTCTCTCTCTCGTCTACCTCTCTCTAAAAATAGTTTATTGTAAGAAGATGAACAAACAAAAATATGGGAAGGAAAGATGATGTGAAAATCTGAAAGAGATGAGATTAGTGTTGTTTGTTTGAATGAATTTCAAGATCTGTTTGTATCCTTCTCTCTCTCTCTCATTCTTTCTCCCATGCACTTTCTTGCTTGTGAATTAGGGCGATATTTATAGAAGAAAAATAAGTCCAATTATTAATTTGATGTACTAGTGTGAAATAAAATATGAGGTTAAGTGTTTTCTTATTAAGTAACAGAAAATTGATTACAATATTTTCACGGGCCTTTGCATTTTTTTTTAAATGATTTGAAATGTGTATATATACATTTTATCTACATTTTTTATTTGGCTATTAATGTTATGTTAATCGTCTATTCCATTTGATATTTCTTCTTAAATTTTAAAAATAACCACCACGCGTACATGTATAATAACATCATTTTAGAGACATCGACCTCAATGGTTAATTATTTGATTTTTAAGAAAAAAGACTAACTGAATTTTTAAATGATTATAACGTATAAACGAATCTACTGATGAGAAACTACGGTATGTAGATGCATTTATTAGTTGTAAAACATCACTAACTTCTAACGAACTTATTGTGTCTTTATACGTTTTCATGTCTACGTGTTAGATTCGCGCGTTATATAATTGTACGGAAAAAAACAATTTAATTATAGTAAATGAGAAACATCACTATTAGGTGCAATATACTCTACGTATAATCTTCTTTTAAGATGATATCTGATATTATTTTCATTTATTCTACTCCAAGACCTCACTTAAGTTATGAGTTTAATTTACAAGAAATATAATTAATATATATTACGGACATAAATTGATGTATAGTTAAATTTAAAAAAATTATTTTATAAAATATGGCACATAAATGAGATATTATTTAATGCAAAATATTTTTTTAAATTCTCAAATTAATGAAATATGAAAAGGTAATTTAGGATACAAGATTGCAAATGAAATCTTATGTAAATTATATGCGCTGACCATATATAGAAGAAGACGCTTAATTACAATTTGAAAATTTTATGAATTCAAATATTTTAATAATCTTACTTTTGGTAAACCAGGCAATATTTACATGTGGATATTTTACATAAATCTTAAGGTCGGTGCATTTTAGTCAATATTACATGTAATTATGAATAAGATTATCACACTTTATTATGTAATATTATGTAAAAGGCAGGTAGTTGAAGAATATTAAATAGAAATTAATGTCCAACCATTTGCAAAAAAGTTAAAATAAAATAAATGCATACCAATTTTCAAGATATATATGTGAAATTCATCTTAATTCAAAATTAGATTGTACTAATATAAGAAATGTGAGAAATAATTGATTTTCAATTTTCTCGAAACAAGGGAAGTAAATTATATTGTTCCTCATCCATCTGAACTTGAGATTTTTTTTAATCAAAACTTTATTTTTCATCCTTCAAATTATAATAATAGAATTATGATTCATATCACTGCCATACATGAAGAAGAAAAAAAATTCCCTCTTAAAAAATAAAGTCTTTAAATTAAATAAATTATTAATAACTGTGTCAATTAAAGATATTAATGATATTTCGATTTCCAGCGGCTTATTATCCTAAAAGTCATGAAAACCATTACAAAAGTTTGCTATTTTCGTATAAAATTATCAATTTAGTCATAATTTTTAATTTGGCAATTATTTTATCAATTTATATAATGAAAACTAAAATTTAAACTTATTTAATCGGGTTCTTTTCAGATAATATGTAGTATAATAATTAGCAGGATCATTAAAATGAGATTTACAATTGACTAATACTGTCTTAATTAGTTTATACTTACTTATTTATATGATTTAGTTTAATTCTAACTAGTATAGAACCGTGTATTACGTACAGGATTACAAAATTAAATTAATTTTAGTAAATTAAAAAATTATTATTTATATAAGAAAATATATATGGTTAATTTTATACAATGCATAATGTTTAATATAATTAACATTAAAAAACACAATATGATTATGTATTATCTAGTTGAAATATATGTTTCATTAGTAAAATAACATGATTATTTGTTTCTCTATTATTTAGAAAATTTAAATATTATTATATATTATATTCAATCCTTAAATTTTATTTTTGATAAGATGATAAAAATGAAAATCAAGTATTTTTAAATAAAATTCAAATTTTATTTTACAACACATATTCCCAAAACTATATGATCTTATTAATTATTAGTTTGAAACATTTGAATAATTTCTTTTAAATTAACGCACATTTATTTTATTTTTCATTATTTATTTATATTTTATTTTTAAAAATTTAAATTAACAAATTTCAAATCTATAAATCTTTTTTCCAGTATGTGTTACTTTAACTAATTTAGTTAATTTTTTTATATTATTTACTAATGTATATTATCAACATTAATGTAGATATCATTAAATAGCAATGTTAATTAGGTTTAAATAGATTTAATGTGTAAAAAGAAAAATTAAAATGAGAAAAATTGTTGGATTGAGAAGTGTAGTTTATGTTTATTACTTCAGTATATATAAAAAATGTGATTGACTATAATTTATCAGTTTAAAAAGTAGTTGTTGGGCTTATTTGTTATCAAACAAATGAAACATATATAAATGAACGAGTTTTACTCATATAACAAATTAATATGAGGCAACTTTTTATATTTTGATTTATCTATTTTACATTCGGTTTATATTAAAATTAAAATTATTTAATAGGAGTTTATTGATTTTTTTACCAATAACTTATAGCGTCTGGTTCCAACTATTAACTTTTTGAATTACAAATTTTATCCTTTTATCTTAAAATTTCGAAAATGCCCGAAAGGCCATTGAGTTCAAATTGGGCAATCAAGCCCTAAATTTGGGCTATTTAGCCCAAATTATTGATTTTGAATTGGCATTTTCACCCTTTTAACTTTCAATCTATTTTAATTTTTCTTTTATTTTCTTAAATATTCTTATATTACTTTTAATATTTCTTTAGTAAAAATCATTAAATTTTTGGGTCGTATAGCCCACATTTAGCAATAATCGCCCAGTTTAGTCTTTCCAGTTTCAACTGAAATTGTCCTAAATTTTTTAATTTTCAAAAATTAAAGTTTAAATTCAGCATTCAGACTATGTTTATCAACAAACTACCACAACCCAACCTCTTAATAAAATATTCATTTCTCTCTCCTCCACATACACAACCTACAACACAACCCAACCTCTACAATTTTCACACTTTATCAATAACATCAACCCAACCTATAACAATTATTAATTTAATGATTTAATAATTACATATATATATTTTATAATCAATTTTTTATTATTTGAATTATGTACGAAATATATTAAATTATATGATATTCCAAATTCGTAATAAAAAAAAATATGACCAACTTAAAATAAGTTACAATCTCAATAACAAAAATAAAATTCATAGAATTGAAATACAAAATTATTATTACATAAGTCAAGCTACAAATTGATAAGTAAAAAACAACAATGCGGAAGATGAAAATTGCATATTTAATAGAAATTAGGAGAAATAGTAGAATATGATATAAATTATGAGAGATTAGGAAAGATAGTACACAAAAGAGATAATTTGAGATTGTGATTCAAAATGTATCAATATTAGTCACTATTTATAGAGAAAAAAATTTCATGAATTTTGGTTTTTTTTTTATAGATAATTGAGTGTGTAAAAGATATAAACGAAATTAGACGAACGAATCAGAAAATGCCATGTGGCAATATCCATGCCATGTGGCAATATTTTGGATGAGAGCATGCCTTGAAATTGGTGCACAAACCGGGCGGTCAACAGCCCCGGTTGTGCGACTCCTTGGCCATGAATTTTTTTTTATTATTAAAATATTCACAAACGGTCACACGACCTCCTGATAAAGATAGTCTCAGAATTGCTAAACCTGATGAGTTATTGGGTAAATTAAAAAAATATTCTTTTAATAATTATCAAGATTAGCTCTAGATCGCGCATAAACATTGAGGAGCTGGACTCCTGTGAGACCGTCTCATGTGCGACGGGGGACGAATCCAGGATTTTGTTTCAAGGGGGGCGGAAATCTTCATTTTGTAGTGTTATTCAAAAAACGTTCCCAATTTAAAGTTCATGAATATATATACTAAAATATAGTGTTATTGAAAAGAAGTAATTTAACAAAACATCCATAATTTGATAAAATATTTTTCTTCTACAATATATCATTAAGTCTATACAAAAGATAAACCATCATTCTATTTTTCTAACTTCGACATCTTGAATTGTACTTTGCGATATTTCAAGAGATCAAAATAATCAATGTTAAAATCTATTGAAAATTCTCGAGCTATCTCTTTCTTGATATATGTGACCAAGTAAATCAAAAGAAATTCCATTTTGTTCCTAAGTCGTGTCTTCACAATCTTCAATTAGGTATTTGATCATTGACTTCAATAGAAGGTTGTGCAATTTGAGAATTATTATTGATTCATGATCTCTTTTCTTGAAAAAAGAATCAATCTTTTTTGTTGCCCATGAGAATATGAGATCTTGATATACAATGAAATACTTTAAAAATTAGAAACCCAACACTTTTTAATACACATATCACATATATATATTTATAAATTATATATATTAATATAATACAAAATAATTAACATAAATTCTTTTCGTCTCCATCATTCAATCTCCTAATGTCTTTTTCAAGGCTCTGTTTTTTAATTGATCTCTGCGGCTCTGTTGTGGGCTGCCTAATGCCTTTCTCAATTTTTGTTTTCAATTTTTTTTAAAATAATAATGTGCTAAGCTACAAACTCATTGCCTCCACTACATGATCCAAAAATCGAGGAAGGAAACAATAAACTCATTACTCATCATTCATGATCATGAATTCATCTAAATTGGAATAACACATTTGTAAGTGATATACAATATGAATTCAAAATTCTAACTCACCTTTTGACTTGAAATTCTGAAAATATGATGAATTTTACCTGAATGATAGATCATGTACACCCAAAATGATTATTGAATTGAGAATTTGAATTTGACAATTTGCTCTAATCCATTCTCTTCTCCCTTTATCCCCTTTTAATAGATGGACTTCAAAATTATAAGTTATGAAATATTATAAATAAATTGGGCTTATAGTTTGGACCTTTGAACTAAAATTGTGTCTCATAAGTTGTAAATCTATTTAACTTATTAATTTACTACAATTAAATTAAATATGATTTAACAAATTGTGGATTAGTTATTCACAAATTACTCCGATTTTATCACAATTTTATTTTACTATTACTAATTCACTGCTAAATCATATTTTTAATTACAACTTAAGGGGGGCGAAATTTTAGAATTTAAGGGGGGCGAACTCTTAAAAATTAAATATCTAAATAACAAAGTTCATATATAAATTGAAATTTTATAAAAATACAAGGGGGGCGACCGCCCCCCCCCTAAATCCGTCCCTGACGGCACTCGCGTACGGTCGTGTCCAAGGATATGATCGTATACTGAGACACGGTCGACCGTGCGTGAAAACACATAATTATAGCTCTAAAAGGCATACTTGTAGATAAAAATCACATACTTATCTCGACCTTGTCCTAAGACCCGACTGTGCGCCACAGATTGCTCTTAATTTCCGTGCAAGGTACGGCCATGTCCCAGGCACGGTCGTGGGCGGGGAAAAAAATCACATACTTATAGTGAAAAATCGCATACTTATTGTTGAAAAAATATACTTAAACACTACAGTCTCGTACACGGTCGACTGTGCGCGAGTGTCGTCGCATGTGTGACGGTCGTATATGAGTATTTGTGAACATTGAGATGTGTTTAAATATGTGAAAAGAATTTGTAACAATTTCTACAAATACAATGAGAGTGAAAAATTATTCCAACCTCAAATTTTAAGGGTGTGGTTAACCTTATAAACTCCTTAACAATAAGATGTTAATTTTCTAAAAAATGTTTGGCTAACTTTTAAAAATAAAATCTTATTTTACGAGCTTATAAGCTCTTTTTTGAAAAGTTGGGGAATTCCAACTTATTTTTGAGATCAGAGCTTATTTTTCAAAACTAGGATCATGGTACCATATATCGTACCGTAAATCTCATATCGTATATCGTATTGAAAAATTCGGTATGAAAATTTTCATATCATTACCATATCGAAAATTTCAATTTCCCGAAATTTCGATATTATTAGTCATACAATCCATACTGAAAATTTCGGTACACAGAAATTTTTTCGATATGTCGAAAATACAGTTATACAGAAGTGAAAAAAATTTAGCGAAACTTCGGTATACCAATATACAGAAATGAAAATTACATACCGAAAATAATATTGTATACTGAAATGAAATATGTTATATTTATTAATGTGGAATTAATATATTTTAATTTATATTAATATTTTAGGTATTTCGGTATATTCCGAAATACCAAAATTTTGAAAATATTATACCGATATTGTATCGAAACTTTCGGTACGTTATCATACCGTATCGAAATTTTCGATACTTCAGTATAGTAATCTCGATATTTCAACATTTCAGTATATTTCCACACCCCCATTCAAAATACCTTCAAATTTGATCATTGAAGTTACACAAATATCATTACTAACATTTTATAAGTTTCACCAACTTATTTATCCAAACACCTCAACACTTATTTTAAATTTAAATTAAACATCATATAAACTCTAAGAACATTTTATTATAAGATGGAAGCGTTTATAAGTTCTAAAAATAAGTTTAGCTAAACACCCCTTTCCCATCTTCAATAAATAGTAGGTGATCTTCACCTAGCATGAGTTGGAACTGGAACTTGAAATAGGGATCTTCATCACAGAATAATTCAAGAAATCACAGACTGTCTTGATATTTTGCATAAATTAAGGTGCTTCCTCCTAGCTTCAGATACTCTAAAACGAAACAGAACTTCACTGTAACAAATGCAGTGCCAAAAGTACACATCGCAGTGGTACAACATCACATGAACTTGTCTACATGTTGAGATTAACACTTAATTCCAATTATAGATTCCATCAAGATCCAGAAATTCATCACGGAAAGCCTAAAGTAAACGAAAGATGAATGAGCTAGAATTTTCTTGCATTCAAGCAAGCAATTTATGAAAAACCTTGATGCTCGAACTTCCTTAAACTTAACTTTTTCAAAAATTAAAACACAGCGCTCCTAGGTCCAAAAAACGGCCTCGTTACCTTAACGAATGGATGATTTTCGGAGGAACAAAAAAACGAAAGGAATACGGTTTTTCTTCGAATCCAAGTCTAGTGAGTAAACCAATAGCTTTGATGAACACAGAGACGAACTGCCGATTAGAGGACTCCTCAAGCGCGGATTGCAGCTCCAACAACCCAGCTGAGTTCTCGAGTTGACTCTACGTATTGTAGTGACTTTTGATCACTTTTTGACATATGTATTTACTATTATACCCATTGCATTGTTTATGAAATACTACCTCCGTCCTCCTTATCTTTGCCACTCTTGACCGGCACGAATTTTAAGAAAAAACTGTTGACTTTGATGTGACGTGTTATTTTAATGTTTTTGAGTGGCAGTTTTGTAATTAATGTGTGTTTTTTGAGTGTAAAGTAAGTAAAATGAAAGGAATTGAGGGGTAAGGCCGTAATTTTTTTGTTGCCATTTTTGGGCTGACAAAGTTAGCTGGGACAACAAAAAACGGAAAGTAGGCAAAGATAGCATGGATGGAAGGAGTAACATATAACCACTTTCCATACCGATATTTATTTTATTATTTTATTTTATTTATACTGTTTCTTTTAATATTTAATTTTTTTTCTATTTGTATATTATGTCAACTAGTAGTATACCCGTGCGATGCGCGGTTTGTAATATATAATTGATAAGTTTTAAAATTTCTAATACTATAATATAAAAATATTATATTAACCTAAATTATATATTAATAAGAATTTAATTATATATCTTTAATGTGTCACATCTTAAATAATATTATAATTTAAAAAGCACACAATAATATATAATTGTGTATATATATATATATATCTATGTGTAACAATGAATTTTAATTTTAAATTCTATATTTGAAATATGAGGTTGTTAAATAAACATCAATTTTGTAAACGTACCCATTAATATTGTAACTTAAAATAAATTGAATCAAATTTAGTATTGAGAAACATTTATTATAAACGATAATTGATATCTAAAAAATATGTTACTTCATAAAGATATGTTGTGCACGTTACAGATTAATATAGATATAAGTATCATGATTAATATATTATTATGTTTTTTGATTTCTACTTATTAACAAATGTGTTAGTAAATAATTCTTTTGCATTCACAATTATAGATATCTTTAAAGAAAAGATATAAATCTCATCAAATAACTAAAAGATTTTGATATGTATTAATAACTTAGCTAATTCAATATATCAAACAATTATACTAAAATATTTTTCATTGTTATTAATATCTTAAATTTTGCACCAAAATGTAAATATAAAATTTATATTTTTTTGTAAACTAAAACAAAATCTAAAATAAAAAATAATTAATTTAAATATTATAATTTATATGAAATAGAGAAAAAGATAAAATAGACTTCATAACCTACCTACTTATAGGTATAGTCTAACCTAGTGGACCCCACAACCCTTAAAAGTATAAATCTTTTTATTTTTGATTTATTTATTTCTTGTAACTATTTTCTTTCCATTTATAGTATGTTAATTTGGGAGGGAAAATTAGTTATTGCAATTTTTATTAAAGGTCTTCTTTATATATATATATATATATAGATAGATATAGATGTTTAATTGAATATATGAACACCATTTTATACTTCACGGTACTAAATCACATACTACCATTTTTTTATTGTAATATTCTAATTTATTTCATATTTTGTATATGTCAAATTTTTGTATATACATGTTATTTATGTACACTTTACAATATTTTAGAAACTGTATATTCTAGATTTAATTAAAAAATATAAATTATTAAGTTCAAAATTTTAAACAAATATTCAGATTTAGGAAAAATATTCATTTTAAATTATTAATATAAATTAAAACTTTGAAAATAAAATAATAAATATGAAAAATTTAAATATATTTGGACCTAAATGAAAAATACACAAAACTTTTATATCATATAAGTAATTTATTATTTAAATAATTTATATTTTATTTTTAAATTTATTAAAAAAATTGATTTATCTTATCATCTTCATCTCCTTCATCTCTGCCGGGCAGTTGCCCATCTCTGTTTTCGCCGATGATTTTTTTTTTCTCGTTAATCTCAAGATACCAAACAACCATTTCAAATATTATCTGCACAAAAGTTTATAAGTTGTTGTTTATACGGCTATAGTGTACACACAAATATACATGTATATATTATATTATACACATACATATTTCTCCATTTCTGTTCCTTGAGCAATTTATTATGTTTGGATTGAGGATTTTCTTCTCAAGTTTTCAATGGCTTTTTGAGTCGGGGATTTGAGAAACGGCGGTGGTGGTGGTATTGGTGAAGTCACTGGAAAGAAAAATACAAGTTGCAGAAGAGGGCGTCGGCAAACTGGAGAGAGAAGAGAAAAGAGGGGGAGAGAAAAAAGAGGGCAGCGGCGGAATGACGACGACAACGGAAGAGAAGAGAAAAGAGTGGGAGAGAGAAATGAATGAAACCATGATCTTTTCCTATTTTCTTTTAATGTATAGTAGGGCAATAACGGGAAATCAATGATAAAATTTAACAATGTTATCCGCAATAAAAAAATTGGGACGTGTATTGATTTCCTGATATCACAGGTGTAAGTCTTGTAATTTTGAAAACAGAAGAATGATTGGTGCAAATCATAAGGAGGTTTTGGGCAATTTACCCTTTAATTGATTCAAAAATATTTGAGTTGATCGAACATAAGCTATTGAGTAGCATACGATCTCGAGTCCAAACACATTATTAATATTTGATTGGATTTTTCAACTAGTTTACAAGTCTAAGTATACGTTAAAAAATTTATCTATATATATATATATATATAAAAGCAGGATATCCTACCAAAAATAACTGCAATAAATTATCTACCTATTAAATAATTACTATTTTAAGAAACCTATTAATTGCTTTCATATTGTATTTATTGTAAGAAACTCAATATAAATAAATACAAATAAACTTATTTATTGTATTTTAAGAAACTCAATACAAATAAAAATAAATAAACTTATTTATTGTATTTTAAGAAATTCAATACAAATAAATAAATATTTAATTTAAGAAATTAGTTATGATACTCAATTTAGTATTTACTAGTTTTTCACCCGTGCGATGCACGGAATTAAATTTTTAAAAGTATAATTATAATATATTAAAATAATATAATCTATATTTTTACATATATAAAAACTCAAACTTCTTTTATCTATTTTCATAAGTGGATTTTTTGTACTTATAGTTATAAAATTGATTTTATTTTTAACATGATAGAATAAAAAAGTGCGAATATAATTCAAATCAGTATACCTCATTTATTTTCAACTTATTGTGTTTTTTTTTAAATTCTATTGTGTCATATATATTCAATTTCAAATATTAGGCCTCATATCAAAAATGGATTAATGAAAATGTTTTTTTAAAATATATATAGTTTGTGCATACGTGGGAACAAAGGAAATCCATTTAAATTCTTTGATGAAATCCTATATCTCAAATTAATCTTTTTAGACAATTTTCAATGTATGAGGTGAAAGTAGGGGTGAGAAAAAAGATCGAAATATCGAGGTTATCAAAATATCAAAATTTCGGCATACCGAAACTTTCGACATAGTATCTATATCGAAAGTCTTGGTATGGTATCAGTATGATATTCTTAAAATTTCAAATATACCGAAATATTGAAAATAATAGAATAAATTAAAATATATATTAAATTCTTATTAATAAATGAATAAATATGATATTTTTCATTTTGGTTTATCGGTGTTTTCGATATACCAAAGTTTCGGTATGTAATCGTCATTTTGACATATTGTAATATTCCAAATTTCCAATTAAAGATTTCTTATATGGATAATAAGCTATTTATATGTTTATTATGATTTCATAAGGATTTATATTGAAATTAATTATGTGATGATTTAAATACTATGTCTTATATGTGATTGAGCCTCTTAAATAATTAGTAGATTTAGATAATGAGTAGATTTAAATGGGATGGTAGATTAGATAGGAGATTGCAGAAATTAAATTAATTAGTAAAAAAAAAACAAGATTTAAACGAGTTTGTTAGAGATTTTTGGGAGGCCACGTCTATTAAGGAAGAGGGGAAATATCAAGATTATCTATAAATAAATATCACTTTTAGGTTTTTGGGATCCACTACAGCCGTAAAATAGAAAAAGGAACAAAAGAGAAGATCGTATAAGACTACATTTATCAACAACCCACCACAACCCAACCTCTCAATAAAATATTAATTTCTCTCTCATCCACATAAACAATCTACAACCCAACTCAATCTCAATATTTTTATACTTTATCAACAACCCAACCCAACCTAATTTTTTAATAAAATATTCATTTATCTCTCATCTATATATATATACTACAATTATTAATATAAAATTGTATATTATTTTGAGAATTTATTAATTATATTCAAAAATATAATAATTGTATTTTAATTCCGCAATTATAGTAAGAAAATTTGTTTCGATAATACATGAAAAACAATATACTAACACAATAATTAAATTAAAATTACATTAATTATATAAAAATTACAATAATGGGAATACGAAAATGAAAAAAAATGCATGAAATATTAAATTGCAAACATAAAAGATACAAATTATATTGTCAATTATCAATTATCAAAATGTAAAATAGATAGAATTTTAGATTGAGAGAAAATAAATATTTTTTGATTGTGATTCAAAATATGTCAATATTACACTCTATTTATAGATAAAAAAAAGATAGGAATTTTGGTTATTTTTAAAAAATAAAATAAAATCAAATAAATATCATTTATCAAGAATCTAAATTTTATCCAAAAAAATAACTAGAACCAATTAGAGTGTGACACTTGTCACACTCTAATTGAATAACCCATGGCATGATAGGTTGTGAGATGGGTTGGTCAATCACCCATCTCCACAACCGGTTGCTACTCAAATTTCAATTTATCTTTTTTTTATTTTTTATTTTTTTGTCTTATTAGGACAACCCAATGCAAGGGTTGTCAATGAATATAGTCTAAGGGAAATTTTCGGTAGCAGAGTAGTCAAACTAGTTTCTAAGGTATTAAATCTTCTTTTGTCTACATTCATGTTGGTAATTCATAAGGTTAGTTTTAATTTCGAGTAGGAATGATTATTAACCACAGTGATAGAAAAGAATCAATACAAAAAGTAGTGGAGCATATTGAGTGTTAAATTATTAAATATTACCTATAATGTGAATGGTGAGATACTTTGTTAATTTATTCATACTTATTATAGAATTAATGTTTGAGTATGTATTTTTCTGGGTTCCGAAAACCAGTAATGAGATGTAGATTAGTGAAAAGATAAATTTAGATTAATTAAGTGGTTAGATTAATGGGTTGCTTTATTATATCTCTAATATGCTGATAATTATATTAAAAGATGGGTGGTGATCTAAATGATTTAAATCGGACATTGTTATTGGTGTATAATTTCATGATTTTTGGGATATGAATTAAAAAAAAAAAATTAGTTGATGATGAATTTAGATGTACTGGATATAGGTATTAATCAATATGTGTTGTTTCACCACTACTGGGGGAGAATCTCTTAATTTCTGGATAAATTTTATGAGTTTTATAAGATTGGGGTTTAATAACAGTAACTACCGATGCCTTTGGAAACTGTAATTATAGTATTTATAATCTAGTTATTAGAGAACTTAGTCAACTTTTATGAATGTTTTTGGTAGAGTAAACCAGATATGATACTAACGAAGGATAAAATTTTAGCTTTCAATTATTAGGCTGCAAACCTGTTAATGAGTCAATTAAGGCCTAATATGGGATCATTTAAGCACAATATATTGAAAGAATTACCAATACAACTTTATTGCTTAAGTATAGAAGATTTATTTGAATTAAATTTACCGGCTGAGTTTATCTAAATTTGGTGGTCTGATCTTTAATTATGTTTTAGATTTGGGTGAGAAAGCTTAGAACGTGCTTGAGGGTCTTGATATATTATAAGCCTTAGAAACTCCAGGTAAGTACATCTCTCACCTGCAGTATGAGTAGCTCTGTTTTAATTGGTTATTATTGATGTAAAAATTTACATGGATGCTTGTTGCTGTTTCATGAGTATGCTTTGATGATTGGTTAAGTGATGTGTTTCCATGAGTTTTGATTAAGTACGAGATGCGAGTTAATCATGTTTTATGTAAAGTAAGAAAAATATATTTTTGAGAAAGTATATAAATATATATACATATAGTTTTATTTTATATGTTTTAAGACTGGTACCGGGCACCGAGATCGCCCACGAGATGAGTTTAAGGGCACCGAGATCACCCACGAGATGAGTTTAAGGGCACCGAGACCGCCCTATGAGTTTTGAGTTGCTCCGTTTGGATTCGGTGGCTAGCTACCACGAATTCTTCGGAGTTGCGCGCATTGGTACCATGTCTGGGCCCACAGTATATTATTTTCAAGTATAAGAGTTTTGTTTATTTTATTAATTGAACTTTCTATTGTTTTTCCAAAAGTTGCGAACGAAAAATGTTTTGTGAGATTAGATGATGTACTTGCTAAGCATGTCGCTTATAGTTTTACCTCATACTGCAGACAAAGGCAAAGGTAAGGTATGATGGAAGAGGTAGCAGCGCTGAAGCGTGATTGGTGGTGACGGCGGAACTTCGGAATTTGGTTTGAGATTGTTTTTTTTCAAAAAGTTTTCATGCTAAACGGTTTAGTTCAAGGATTTTATTACATGGTTGCATTTAGATTATTTGACTTAAATTCTTGTTTAAATATTTTGTTCTTTTGAAAATGGTTAGACTGTTTTAAACTTCGAGCATGAGGTTTTTTTTTAGAAAATGTGTTTCCGCTGAGGAAAAAAAAATAATAATAATGGAAATTTTATGTATTAGTAAAAGTAATAACACCGCTAGAAGAGGGGGTGTTACACATATCGAATTTCGATATACTGAACATTTCGGTACGATATGAGATTTTCGGTATGATACACCCCAAGGTGAAAATAAAAGAATAAAAAATGAACAATCACGATATGTTTCTACCAATTGTTTAATATCCCTAATTTATAATAGTTGACAATATGTTATATATTGTATTCAGATTATATATGCTCATTACTATGCATACTTTTTGGGTCTAAATTAATTAGTTTGCTTGTATAATTTAAGTTTTTTCACATTGATTATGAGAAGGTTCCAAAATTCATATCTAATCAAAATTGAACTTTTTTTGTTTCAATTTATATTTTTGTTAATTTTGTTCGGATAATCTAAATGAAACAATCGAATCAGTATTCTGAACTACATTACAATGTTTCTATATCTATACTAAATGAATAACCAAAAGTAACACATGTCATTTTCTGATTAATCCTAAATAATTTTAATTTAATTTCATTATTAATTAATTCATTTCATATTTAGTATAATTTATTATATAAATCATTTAATGAGATAATAACAATTAAATTAAAAAATACTAATAATTTTGATTGATTGTAAAATTGTAACTTATGAAATTCTAAAACTACATACTAATTAAGCTAATAATTAATGGTAAATAATAATAGTTAATTATTTATAAATAAAGAATTTCAGTTTGCAATTTTCTTAATTAATAATACAGTACTCTTGTGATACATGGGACTTACGCTAGTATATACTAAAGGATTAACCAAAAGTGATACATGTCACTCTCTAATTAATCCTATTTAATTATAATTAATTTTAAATCAATTGATTTAATATTTATAATTTATTATAATAGAGCATTTAATGAAATAATAACAATTCAATAACAAAATGCTAATAATTATGATTGATAATAAAATTGTAAATTATGAAATTTTAGAAAAAAACATTTAAATTAAAGTTGATGTTTACAATTACATTAAATAATAATCAAAACTTTTCACACAATTAAATTTAAATTATATACTAATTAAACTCAAAATTAATGATAAATAATAATTCAATTTATTTATAAATTACAATTCTTGATTAGTATTAAAATAAAAAAATGTAATACACGGGCTTACATTAGTTTGTTTCTAATTCTGGTTTAACTGATGTTCTTCTAACTTTTTTTTATCATATAAAAAAAGTGAATCCTTTATGGGTAGGTGTTAATTTGTTTAAATAAAATAATTTATAAAATTTAATACTTAAATTCCATATGAGAAAATACATTTAAATCTCAATATAATCGTGTATGGTACAAAGTAATAAAATAAAATTGAGGTTTCAAAATTAAAAGTGTTTACGGAAATATATTCCATAAATTATTGGTCAACCATGATAATAAGGTCATTGATCTAAATAATATTCCTTTTAAAATGAATATCATTTTTATCACTATAATTTCTTTACTTTTTCCAAATTTATGATGAAGTTTTTGGGTGGCAAAAGATTGACAAATTATTTTTAGTAAATGTTATTATATATATATATATATATATATATAACTCTCAAAAAACTAACACAACTCTAGTTTGAATAGTGATATTTGTATATCTATACATCAAAACATTTCACTATATATTTGTCCAAGTATGGTAATCTTTTATAACATGTGAGCTTTCACATTTCATCATCTAATATACCAAGTCAAAAACAATTCCAAACATTCAAAGTTATTCGCTACCTCCAATTGAAGCCAATTTTCTTTCATCAACGTCTGTATATAGGAATCTAACAAACAAAAATCATATTAGAGTAAGAATAGTCAATATGCAATCATATCACTATATAAATTAAAATAAAATAAAATTCATTAACTAAATTAAAAATATTGAATAATACAAATCAATCAAAATATTATCCTATAACATCTTAACACATTCAATATTACATTAGTACGTAAATAAATGATTTTTATTTATCAAATAGTTACATTAGTAAATAAGCAAAAATTTAGCTAGTATAATTGTGAGAAACTCCTCGATCACAAATTAAAAAACAAATGAAAAATTAAGATTGTAAGCTCTCGAAAAGTTTTGAAGTCCAAAACATTTTTAAGGATTTGCGTTGCTTTACATTTTGAAATTGAAGATATATTTGAACTATTGATAATTTCCTAATACTATAAGAAAATATTTATAGTGGATAATTTCCTAATACTATAAGAAAGTAATGTTTTTTAAGGCAATTTTTTTTTAAAATTTCTTTGATTGATTGTGTCATCCAATTAAGTTCATTACAAATATACCATAAATTTCAAATTTGTTGTTTATATGTATATGGAATATTATATTTCCTTATACAATATAATTAGTTAATACTATGTAAGGTTAATAGTGGTATTATATATACATTGATTATTTGTCTGTATATATGTCTATATATATACATAATTAAATATTTTAAGTATTATTAAAGATAAAATGTAATTTTATTCAATTCCATATCTAGGATGAGATTTTGGATGAGTAAATATTGCATTTCTATATGGGACAATGTTAATATTTTATACATATAAAGATAAAAATTAAATCATAAAATAGATATTATCCTTTTATATTGGAGTGAATTATATAATATACATATGCATATTAATTTATATATAAACTAATTATTGTAAAATCACTGTTTATGCTAATCATATGACATAATCATGTTGTGTGTGTGTATATATATATATATATATATTTGCTATTGTTTTATAAATATATTAATTAAAATTTAATAATTAAGGGGAAAGATTTATACCAACATTTTTGTTCACTTTTTATTTTCTTTAAACTGATTTACCATATGACTTATATGTGAAAGATTTATTGTCAATCACTTCCTTAAATATATACATCATCATTAAAATCATATGGTGAATACTGCATTTTTATATATGACAATGTTAATATTTATATATATATATAAAGATAAAGATAAAAATTAAATCATATAATATTATATTTTATATTGGAGTGAATTATATAATATATATTATTCATATGCATATTAATTTCTATATATAAATAATTATTGTAAAAATATATCACTTGAAATTTAATAATTAAAGTTGACTTACCATATAGACTTATATGTGAAAAGATTTTTTGTCATTCACTTCCTTAAATATATACATCATCATTAATATCATATAATAATATTCCATTTTCATTAGAATTCATTTATATATCATATATCTTTTTAAATCAAATATCATTTATCATTTATCATTTATAATTTTTAATAAAAATATATTTCCAGATTTGGTATGAGTTTTTTGCGGGAAAATTCTATCATTTCTATATGAGGAAATGTTTTTGTTTTTATATACATAAAGATTGTATAGAAATTTCAAATAAAAAAAATAAATAGATAAATAAGATGAAATATGAGATTATATATTTATTATCTCTCATCTTATTTTTAAGTACTTATTTTAAAGGGTAAATTACAAAAAACAACTCCACCTATCGACTTTTTTCAAATTGCAACCTAATCTTTTTTTTTTTTTTTTCAGATTGTCACCTAGTCTTTCTGTGGTTTTGTCGATTGCAAATTTTACGGCGAAATGGAGATTAATTTGTTCACTTTGCAACCTAAAGTTTTTTTTTTTATCTAATTGCAACCTGAACTTTGTGTTTTTATCAGATTGCAACCAAGAATGAAAATTTTGATTCCGGTGAAAATATAGGTAACTTAAATTCACGGAAATATCGTAAAAATATCGATATCGATGCAAATATGGGTACATATATTTATTGTTATTTTTCCTATATTTACCAATATATTCCAATATTTTCTCGATATTTATTGATATTCCATCGATTTTTTACCGATGTTACATATATTTCACCAATTTTGACCAATATTTCTTTGATATTTATTTTATGAATATTGATCACACTTATATAACATAAATGTCATACTCATATATATATATATATAACATAAAGGTGTGAAGCGAAAAAAAAATCATGATTTGTGATTGGACAAAAAATTAAAGTTTGGGTTGCAAAGTGAAAAAAATTAATTCATTTGCCGGAAAAATGACCGGAAATTTTGCAATCGGCAAAATCACAGAAAGACTTGGTGGCAATCTTAAAAATAGATTAAAATTATTATTGCAAGTTAACCAAGTTATTCATTTGAAATATACAAATATTTTATTTTATCTTTCTTATTTTATATTTATTTGTTGTTAAATTTTATTTATATTTATATTCTGATTAATTGAGGTGACATAAGGGATTGGACAGTGGTAATTTTTCTGGTTTTTCACAAATTAAAATTTCATCATTCTTAATCCCTGATATATTGACTTATCAATCTTATAATTATTATTCATAATTTTTTTATTCAAAATGTGTAGATTAAGTCCAATTTTGAATTGTTTCATTTAAATAGATAGCAAGAGAGATTTTCATGTATTTGTAAGTTGATATAATTTTTTATTTGATTTAAAATAAATGAGTTATATGTGGCGTTGAACCAAAAAAAATTATTAAAATACGTGTGTATTTATAATTATAAATGCCAATAAAATATAAATTTATTTATCTCAATACTTAAATCATAACGTTTCTAATACATATAACTTATTTTTCGATATTAAATTTATTCTTTAAAATTTCACTACCCATGTAATGTTCTGAAACAATTTTTTTTATTTGTTTGTTTAATTCATAGATTAATATATTACTTTATATATTTCAAATTTCTAATATTTTCGAATATAATTATTTATAATGACATAAATTTAAAATTAAAATACCTAGCTTTATACAAATACAAATTAAAAAAGTATCAATATATTTTTGTTACAATAATAATCATTACATTTTATATGTTATTATATCAACACACTGTGCAACGCACAAGTAAACTACTAGTTAGTCTTAATAAGTTACTTATTGACAATAAAATTTCCATCAACTTTTTGATCTTCGAGCTTCTTAGGGAAGCATTAGCAAACAAATTAGAAAATGGATTAATTACAATAGATCCTTACAAATATACACAATACAAAATTATGTGAGACCATCTTTCATATATTTATATACACATTCAAATAAGTAGATGCATAAGAATACATAAAAATATATTTAAAATATATAAAAGTGAGACAAGAAGGATGAAGAAATCGTGTGTTGATGAAAGAGACTAAACAAAGGATAAGTAAATGAAGAAACCGAATGTGAGAGAAGATGGATAGAAAACAAACGAAATTAATTTTTACTTATAACAAATAAGTGAGACAGAATAATCCGTGCAAATTAATATATTGCAATGCAATTCTAAATGAAAGAGACATCGTACCTGACATCTTCTTTTTCTTAATTCCTGCAAAACAAACCTAACCTTAATTATTTCAAATGCTTTATTCATTTGCATTTATGTCCTTTATTTCATTATGTTTCATTATAATATAATAAGCATATCATCATTCACTAAATTCGAATATGAAATGAATTATATATATATTATTAACTTAATTTAATAAGCATATCATCATTCACTAAATTCGAATATGAAATGAATTATATATATATTATTAACTTAATTTTTCAACATAAATAATGTTTTTATAAAATTTTATTATATTAAATTCGTTTATAATTTTTTAAGAATGTGTATGACATCATATGATAGTTTATAATACTCCATTCATCCCATAAAATTATAAATACACTTCGATCACATTTCATACATATTAATTAAGAAAAGACATTTAATCTATTTGGAAAAACAATTTTATCATATAAACTTCCTATTATGCCTTCTTTATACACGTAGATAAGCAAACAAAAAGTTACCAACATTTATATTTCGTTACATAAGTTTGTGACATTGATTAAGGGTAGTTTAGAGAAATTAAGGCTATAAATAAAATAAGTGAATATAATTTGGGACAGAGAAGAAAGAAATGGAATGCACCACTTTCTACCACAATTACAGTAATGAGTTACTTTCTACCACAGTAGAAATACATATATATATATATATATATATATTCACTTTTTTTTTTTTACCACAAATATGAAAAAATATATAAACTTTTACCTTTGTTGCAAACATAAATAACATTTTTTTATCATATCAGTCAATAACCTTACACTATACACATGTGAGTTCAAAGATAATTTTAGACTTTTCACTTAGACTATGGTAGAAAAGTAATAAAACTATATGTTTGTAATGCAAAAATTAATCTTATTTGATTTTGTGGCACATCGATGCAAATGTTTTTATAAAAAAGAGATCGAGTTGTACTCCATTCTTGAAGCATACCAAGAGAGGAAGGGAACATCGATCTACTTCAGCCCGCTTACTGAAGAATATAGAGGAAGGATCCCGAACCAGAGCAAGTTGTGGGTATAAAATATTGTTATTCTAAAAAAACTAATGAACAACTTTTTCGGTATGAAGAAAGTATGTAATTAGGTCGACCAGATATCGAGTACCTATATGCTACCATAATTTGTATTCTTATCTATCTGAACTCGATATTTAACCTTTTTTTTCCTTTAAATCTCGTTAAATTATAAATGATTTTAATGTTAGAGTATTACTAGCAATGCACTGAATCATTAAAAATCTAACATTTTTTTGGCTCCAGTAATATTTAAAAAAATCCACGCTAAACTATTAGACCACCAATCTTGCTTGGATTCAATTCAAGATTTATCTATTTTTTAAAAAAATCTTCTATAATTATGGAATATGATAGAATATTCACATTTGATATAAAATACAGTACATAGTGTTCAAAACGAAGGTGAATTTATAAATGAGAATAATGTAAAAGTTAGATTATTATTTTTACACCCTTGGAAACTAAGGTTAAAAACCGCAGATACCCCAACTGGAGACAACCAGCACTCTAAAAGCAAGCGGCGCTCACCCACGCTCGCCAGCTCACTTAACTGAAGCCAAATTCCGTTATCCTTTCTAATTAATCCCTTCAAATACCCATATTTTATTTCTAAACAAATACACATTTTTACACACATATATAGAAAGACATTATATACGAATTATTATTATTTTAACGGAATGAAATTTTAAAAACATTTCTCTCTTATATTATAGTAGTAGTAGTATATATTTATAGTTTAACGGAATAAAAAATCTGAAAGATCCCTCTCTCTCCTCACTCACTCTCTCTCTACAAAAGCATCTGCATTCCTACCACTAATAGCAGAGTGAGAAAACCCTTTCCATTTCACGTTCACACACAGATTTCACTCACTCTCTGAAAAATCACTCGCATTATCGTCCCTAAGCTCTACTCTACTGTGAATAGGGATAGGGTTTCACGTTCCAGCCATGTGAAAGCCTAGCTACTGCAAGTAGAGCTAGGGTTTTTGTTTAATTAAAGCTACTGCGCTTAAAATCCCGATTTGGATGGGGAACTGCTGCAGATCTCCGGCGGCTGTCGCTAGAGAGGATGTCAAGTCTTCCAACTTCTCCGGTCACGATCGCGCCCGCAAGGAGAAGTCCTCCGGCAACGTTAAGAAGGCTGTCACCGTTTTGCCGGATGTTAAGAAGGAGAACATCGAGGAGAAGTATTTAATTGATAGGGAGCTGGGCCGGGGTGAGTTCGGTGTCACTTATTTGTGCATTGATCGGGAAACGAGAGAGCTGCTGGCTTGCAAGTCGATTTCGAAGCGGAAGCTGCGGACGGCGGTGGATATCGAGGATGTGAGGAGGGAGGTGGCGATAATGAAGCACTTGCCGAAGAATTCGAGCATCGTGAGCTTTAGGGAGGCGTGCGAGGACGAGAATGCAGTGCATTTGGTGATGGAACTGTGCGAGGGTGGGGAGCTGTTTGATAGGATCGTGGCCCGTGGGCATTACACTGAGCGGGCCGCATCTGCGGTTATGAGGACAATTGTGGAGGTTGTGCAGCTTTGCCACAAGCATGGGGTGATCCATAGGGACTTGAAGCCGGAGAATTTTCTGTTTGCGAGTAAGAAGGAGAATTCGCCTCTTAAAGCTATTGATTTTGGTTTGTCAATATTCTTCAAGCCAGGTAAGCATAGTTCTTTGATCTTAATGAAGTTGTTGAGTTGCTAGTTTAATTATCGTTATTGACGCCATACATTATATGCTTGTCTGCTGATTTGAATTTGAGTATTTGTATATGGTGCTTGACTTTGTAATTTCATTGTTGTTATTTGGCGGGTGTATTAGAAGATTCTGTTCATAGTTCCATTGTACTTAATGGAAAAGTTATGAGGATAATTTCCATATAATATAATATCATGAAATTTAAATTGAGTTTGTGAATGTGACCTGAAACATAGGGTGCACGACTCATAAATCTAATACATTATTAATAAATTAAGAGTAGCTCCAGTTCCCTTGAGGCAGAACAATTGCTTGTGAATGCCCTCATTTTGAATCTACTTCGGAATATTCTCCTTTTCGTAGGTGCCGTACCAATAGCACAATTAATCAATTCCCACTCATAGATAAACTCATATATATTCTTGATAAAACGCAAGCTTGATTACTTTCTATAATTTAGTTCTTTTACATCAATATCTTATACTTTTTAACATGTATACCTAAAACAGTGGTTGTAATATTTGGTTAGCATATTATGTTTCCATGATATCAGGATGCCGGGCCACCCCTAAATTTAATTTTGTATCATGAGCAACCGTGAATGTTTCTATTTTCCCTTGTGGAATTTTTCTGTTGTTTGGAGGAATGAGATGTCCCTGGATGCCTTTTGCCTCTGCTGGAAACTTTCTGGTGCTTGATGCCCTCTTTTGCTTTAGAACTAGAATAAGTAAATACATAACTAATCATCTACTCTGCTGGCATGGATGAGAAAGTTGAATTTATGGCACTATTCTCTGTATTAGATGCTTATCATTTATGTTTCCGCCAAACTTGTCCAAGAGTTTTCAGAATGCAGATGAGAAGTATCTCAACAAAGCCGATCATACCAGGTCTATCAAGATTGAATAGTTATCATGTAGTTGTTCAACTTATTTTCGATGTGTATGTTTTAGCTTTTTATCTGCATACAGAAGCCTATGTATCACATGGATACTTTGCAATCCTATTAGCGTTGATATTTGATGCCTTGGTGTGGATAAATGCTTTTTCCAGCAGTTTTTGCCCGAGCTGTTATGAATATGTTCTGTGGTTGTTAACCAAGTACGTTCTTTGATCCAATTAATTTATTCTAGGTGAGAAGTTCTCTGAAATTGTGGGAAGCCCTTACTATATGGCTCCAGAGGTGCTCAAGCGAAACTACGGACCGGAGATAGATATATGGAGTGCTGGGGTGATTCTCTATATTTTGTTGTGTGGAGTTCCTCCTTTTTGGGCAGGTAACAAAGACTTCTGTGTATCCCCCCCCCCCCCCCTACGCGCACACACACACACACAGAGTTCTTGCTAGGATACCTACCTGTACTTGAGTTTGTGCCTTCTTTTTTTCATTTTAATTTTATGTTTTCAAAATTTCTCCCATAATGTTTCAGGTTAACCATGTATCTTGTGGTAATGGTTTTGGTTTTGTTATCCCTCCATGAGCACCACATTTCTTTGAATTTTTTTCATGGTTTCTTTGTGTTGTATTACATCAACCTGATATTATGAACTACTTGGGCCTTGGGGTAATTTTAAGCAACTTTTTTTGCACAGAATCTGAACAAGGTGTTGCTCAGGCCATCATACGTGGGAAAATAGACTTTGAGCGTGAACCATGGCCAAGTATATCCGAGTGTGCAAAGAGCCTTGTAAAACAGATGCTGGAGCCAGATCCTAAGCTTCGGCTGACTGCAAAGCAAGTTCTAGGTACGCTTGGTTGTCTCTGGTTTTTCCATTGTGGTGACTTGTTTAAATGCTCTTAATGATTAGTGAATGACCATGTCTTTTCCCTGTGTCATCTCTAAACTTTTGTGTTATGCTTAGTTTGAAGATAACCAGTTCCCTGATACTTTTGTCAGCATGTGTTGGTTAACTTTGATATATCTAGAATACCTTGACATTCTTATTTATAAAAAGATAGTTCCTATTGTGCTAGTACAATGATATGCTTTATTAATTTTATGTGACCATTTTGTGTTAAAATGCCTATGCTGAGTAAGTTAATATTGGAGTATCTCTGAGTTGTGTAATGCATGCAATGCTTTTCCTTGAACTTGTTTATTTTTGCCTATGCAGAACACTCTTGGCTTCAAAATGCAAAGAAGGCTCCTAATGTTCCCCTTGGGGATGTTGTCAAGTCAAGACTGAAGCAGTTCTCAATGATGAATAGATTTAAGAGGAAGGCTCTCAGGGTCTGTGATGCATATACCTTTAGGACTTTATCATTATTTTCAACCTATGGAATTTACTGAATTTATGTAATTCTGCTTCTTTGCTTAGGTCATTGCTGAGTTCTTGTCTAATGAAGAAGTTGAAGGTCTAAGAGATATGTTTACTAAGATAGATACAGATAATGATGGTGTTGCTTCAACTGAAGAACTAAAGGCGGGATTACAGAAGTTCAATTCACAACTATCGGAGTCTGAAGTACAGATGCTCATTGAAGCTGTAAGTTTACTACTTATAAGTCAATAGGAAAGCTTTAACCCTTTTCACATTAATAATTTTTTACTTTTTTCTTACTATTTTTAGGAGATTATCACGACTGGCACTTTATTATGCTAATATCTTTCTTGCCAACAGGTGGATACAAATGGTAAAGGAACTTTGGACTATGGTGAATTCCTTGCCATTTCACTCCATCTGCAGAAGATGGCCAATGATGAACATCTCCACAAGGCCTTCTCCTATTTCGATAAAGATGGGAATGGTTACATTGAGCCTGATGAGCTTCGAGATGCCTTGATGGAAGATGGAGTTGATGATTGTACAGATGTAGCAAATGATATTTTCCAGGAGGTTGACACAGACAAGGTGAAAATGAGTGTTTTTTGTATTTAGTCCGGTTGTCAAAGTGGTATTTCTTATACTGGCTCAATTGACAGTTTCAACTGGTTTATTATATAGTTCTGTGCTCACCATGTGAAATCTCAAATGCAGGATGGACGTATCAGCTACGATGAGTTCGCAGCCATGATGAAAACCGGGACGGATTGGAGAAAGGCATCCCGACATTACTCGAGAGGGAGATTCAATAGTTTGAGCATAAAGTTGATGAAGGATGGCTCCATTAACTTGGGTGAGTAAATATACAATAGTTGTTTGTTCTCTTTCACCTGTTTGAGTTATCAAGTCTTTGTCCACGTGTATTGAGCGTACCTACATTATCATTATTTGCGGCCCATGTTGTATTAAATTGGGGTTCCAATTGGTTGCTCGACTATGAGGATTATTGATGAGGCAAGTACATCTTATTAGCCCTCTTCAGCGTGTTGTTTTTGTAAAGCACAATCAATGCCTTTTAGCCCAACCCTATCGCGTCAAAACCCCTCCAAACGCTGCGTGTTTGATCGTATTCTATTGTATCTATCACCTCTCCCATGCTTCTCTTTGACAGCGAAATATTAGATATTTGGAGTGTAGTAAATATTTGTTGAAAGAGCTGCCTTTTAATGCATGTTCGAGCTTGTGCAGATGATTTTTCCTTGCCTTAGAAAATGAGGACATGATTGAACATTGGTATCTTTTATGATACCTTGACCATTACCTTCTCTCTTAGATATGATTGGTTATAAATTATAGTCAAAATATTATATGTCACACACCATTTTGGCAAGAGTGCAATGTGTTGTAGTGATATAAAATGGAAGTAAAACTATACAATTGAGTGTACAATGTAAACTAAAATTTACTCAAATTAAAATTAAGTGCAAATGTAGGTGTTTGTTTGTACACTATCCCACTACTATTCTAGAGTAGGATTGTTTATTCATTTTTGATCAGTTATATTCCCCATTCTTGAGATGTGAAGATAATTTTACAGATGGAGGCAGCAATTGCAATTTAATAGATAACGTATTAAAAATGTTTAAAGTGATAATGAGATTAATTAATAACACAATGGAAAATTGTAAAAACATGTCACATGATAAATGGGAATCCACCAATTCTTTCGTCGACAAATTCTGGTGCACATAGACCTTTCATTGTTTTTTATTCGTTTTAAAACACCTGCAATTATTGATAGTAAAGATAATTTGAGACTTGATTTATTTATTAAAAGAATTTATTGATGTTTGTAAATTCGTAAATACAAAAAATTGTGTGAGATGGTCTCATGAATAATTTCCGTGAGATGGTTCTTGTTTATCCATGATCCAACCCATATTCATTAATTTATATGATAACTTTGAAATGTGGTTGTGGGTTGACCCGTCTCATGTAACATGATCTGTAAGACGATCTCATATAAGACTTATTCAATTGTAAATACCTCTCTTGCTATTTGCTCATGCTTTACACATTGCATAAATCGTGGGGTGCTTGTAAGAAAACTACGAATGTAAATCACAAATATATATATATATATATATATATATATAATCTCTTTTTATTATCACTGAAATTAATGGTTCATACTAGTTTGCTAATCAATCCCTTAGTAAAAACTTAATAACCATAAAAATATAAAAAATTATATAAGGGTTTGATCGATAACTTTCATGAGATGAATCATTATTATTCATAAATTGAATTTATTTTTACAAATTTTCATATGAATTGTCAAATGTAAATTATGAGTTAACTCGTTTTTGTATAATATTATCTATTCTTGAATTACAAAACTTGTGTGTAATCTTTGAGTTGACAACAAAACTTATATGCACCAGGGGCACGGATCCAACCCGCCTGACCCGACCCGGGTCCATATAATGGGTTAGTATAAATAGTTATTTTCCTCTTTCTCTCTTGTTTTCTCGTTTGCGTAGCAAAATAGTTTTCTTGTACTCAGTCGGAGATGAGGATGGAGCGGAAGATGTTGGCACCGGTTTGACCGGTGTAGAGAATGGTGGTGCGCCACCAGTCAGAGATGGAGGGGGAGGGGACGACACGGTGGTTGAAGGTGGAGATGGAGAGGAGCAGTTTAATCGGTGTAGAGAATGTCGGTGCGCCACCAGTCGGAGACGGAGGGGGACAGGGCGGCGCGGTGGTTGAAGGTGGAGATGGAGAGGAGGAAGTCCTTGATGAGGAGTTGCTGCTCCTTTCGGAGGCGGTGCCCCCGCCGCCACAGCTGAGGAAAGAAGGGAAAATTTTAGCTGCGGCTTTTATTTTAAAATTCTTAATTTAAAAAGTTGAGCAAACAATTATTGAGAGTCTATTTCAAATGAGTTTTCTTTGTTTGCAGTAAAATTATTTTGAAAACAGTTTGAGTTTTTGGGTTATTAGAATGTTTGTGGATCTTAAACTTGCAAAGTTTGAGTTGAAGGAAGAGAGCGATCATGGGGGAACCATTTGCGGTACCAGATTAGGTAGATGTTGAACGGAGAAGAGAGGTCAGGGCCCATGTGGTAGCGGAGATTGAAATTCTTGGTTTAGGTGTTATATGAGTAGTCTTCAGGTGATACGTATAAACTCTTAAGGTATTATATAGATTTTTCTGATGATTTAGTTATATTCCTTGAATGTATCATATCTAGTATATATATAGAAGAATTCATATTACATGTATGTTCTTGAGGTATTACATATATAGAAGATTTCATATTATATGATTCAGTGATAGATGTTATATATATACTCTATATTTGTTATAAATATACTCTTTAGGTGTATGTTCTTATGGTATCACATATATTAATTTCATATTATGTGATTCGGTGATAGGTGTTATATATATACTCTTTAGGTGTTACATGTATATTCTTGAGGTATTGCATATATATAGATTTCATATTATATGATTCAGTGATAGATGTTATTTACATGTATGTTCTTGAGGTATTACATATATAGAAGATTTCATATTATGTGATTCAGTGATAGGTGTTATATATATACTCTTTGGGTGTTACATGTATTTCTATAGGTGTTATATATAGGTATTACATATATAGAAGATTTTATATTATGTGATTCAATGATAGGTGTTATATATATATATATATATATATATATATATATACTCTATAGGTGTTATATATATATATATATATATTCTTTAAGTGTTACATGTATTTCTCTAGGTGTTATAGATATACTCTTTAGGTGTTACATGTATGTTCCTCAGGTATCACATATATAAATTTCATATTATGTGATTCAGTGATAGATGTTATATTTATACTCTTAAGTGTTATATATATACTCTATAGGTGTTATACCAAATGATCCGAGAAATGGAAGACACTTTTAACTTGTTCAATCAAATGATCTACATCCATGGTGAAGAGTGCATACCATTTCATTCAATTCAAATGAAATCCAGAACAAAAATTACATCAGAAAATACAAAGAGATTCAACCTTCAATTTAATTCAGGCCAACAATATCTGAAAATCTAGAATTTACAAATCTGCCTTAGGCAGCAGTTAGTTCCATAAACTGAAATATCAAATGTTGTAATGGAATGAGCAGTGCGAAAGTAAAAGAGAAGGAATTCCCTAGTTTGATCTCCAAATCTTTCACAAATTTCATTCATCCTTCTCCAATGAAGCATCGATATTTGTCCTCATCATCATCATTGTGGTCAACAAGTTTGATGTCCCAGATTTGGCCACAACTGCTTCTCGTCCTCGCATTTTCCCCCACAAAACTTCCATATATACTTGTTCACAAAACCATGGGGTATTCTCTGCACAAACCCTGATTCTTGAACACAAAATTTGACAAACATTTAATGGCTATTGTTGTAACCAACAAGAAATGAAAGACACTTTTAAAATAGCCTCCAGAAATTTTTAATACTACAAAAACTAAACTAAGAGTTACAATTTACGACCAACCGAATACGGTAGAAGAAAGTGAAAAAAGGAAAAAGGAAGGTCATCTAATGGCAACAGAAAGTGAATCATGGTAGAAGAAATCGAAACAGAAGATTATTCCTACCAAAACAGAATTCTCAAACTAATTCACAGTGCAAATAAACTAATTGAAATCTTGGATTGGTGGGCCTTTCAGGGCAAACTCACCATCCAAATCATCATCAAAAGTGTTTCCATACTCCATTCTTTATAGTTTTAGATTAAGAAATTAAAATTTAGAAAATCCTGGATATTCAATATGAAGAAGAAATCAGAAAAAGGAAGAAGAAGAAGATGATGAAGAAACTGTTGCAGAAGAAGAAGCGGATATGGTAAAGAAGAAGAGAGCGTTGTGTACTGGTGGTCTCAGATAACTGATGTGGCGGTGGTGGTGGCGGCGGCATGGAAGAAGAGAGCGCTGTGTTCTGGTGGCCTCCGACAACCAATGTGGTGGTGGTGGTGGCGGTGGCAAGGAAGAAGAGAGAGATTGCAGAGCCATGGATGAGAAGGAACAGTGTGGAAGTGAGGAAGAAGATCCTAGGATCCGTGTCTCGGGTGTACATAAGTGTTACTCTTGAGTTGAATATAGAGAAGGATTCTACAATTTTTTTTTTGGGCAAAATTATTCTGCAATTTGACTTACGAGCATCTCCAGCAATGCGCCAACGCAATTTGATAGTGTGTATTTTCATCTCCAACAGTAATGTAAATCTCTGCACCAACCACCACTTATGTGCCAACTTTCCACATATCAAAGTTGTGCGCCAGCCATCTTTTTCCTTCACACTTTATGTTTCTTTTTCTTTTTATTTTATAATTTTTAATTTATTTTATAATTAGTAAAAAGGAATATTTTAGAATATTTTGTTTTAGTGCATAAAATGGTGTACACTATTGGAGATCGGTTACGATTTTCATAATAAGATGGTCAATAAACATTTTTCTACCCACTTTCTAAAGGTATCTTGGTAATTTACGTAATAATTGATATAAAAAAAAATCTTTTCTGAGTTGGATAAAAAGCAAAATTGGTTATGAAATATCTCAGTCTCTCCATTACCCTTTTGATTGGTTGTTAGTGAGATTTGATTGATCGTTGAGTTGATGTGTTATAGAGCTATGGAGAGGAGATGTTGAAAGATGGACAAAAATTGTTGTCTGAATAATAAATCATTAAACCAAAAGATTGGTAGAAATAGAATAGAAACCAACCACCTCTTATATAACCCTACATTTTTGCTATTTGCTACGTTATTATTCACATTTGCAACGTTTTTTATTTCATTTTTTTGATTGCAACCTTTCAACAAACATTATTAATCCATCCATTCAACTCTCAATCCACTTGGAATTCCTAGCTATTTCATTTTAACACTGAATGCTATATATATATATATATATATATATATATGATTTGTCGTGTTGAAATCTAACGTCTCATCTAAGAGGTCCAATTTATTCATGTATAGCATGCATGTCTCTCAAATTAACACTCATCTAACTTACAAGACAAATAATTAATCGGCCTTTGTTAAGATGACTTTTAACAAAAACTGAAATTGGAAAATATGTGAAAAGCTGTAAATTGAAGAGCATTCAAATGACATTGAAAACATGTTAAATTGTTAATGTATTGTAGTAGTTCATAAATGAGGATGACCAATGATTGAACTCGATCCAACCTCAAAGTCCTCATCATAACTGTATTGAAATGAAAACAAACTAACTCTTCACTAATTTCACATCATATTTTCACCATTATGATCATAATATTATCATTATACATATAATATATATATATATAAATATATATATTTGTGAGATAAGTTACAACTTAACAATACACGAGATAATTAAGGGGCTCTTGACATAACTCATTTCTTTTGTTGAACTAGACAGTTTTGTAATTTGTCTTCATTTTAAGTTTGTAAAATAAAAATGCAGGAGAATATTATTATATATAATGCATTAAATTAAAGTATACATTACATTAGCTAAAATTGAAAAAGTAGACTAAAATTGTAAAAAAATTGAAACACATAGGACTGAAATTGGCTAAAAGTTTGAAACATATGAGACTCGAATTTGAAACGAATACTTAGTTATCCAAAAATGAAAATATTCTTACATATAGGACAAAAAGGGAAACTAACCCTCGTATTTTTAATATACATTATGGAGTGACACTTGTGAACCCCGGGGGTACGGTGCCCCCAATTAATCATCATATGGTATTAAATATATATTCTACAGGTATCACGTGTATACTATCACATGTATACTCTTATATACAAATGATACATATAGAGTATATGTATAACACCAAGAAACGTAACATCTGTAGAGTACACATATAACACCTGAAGAGCATCATCAACATGTATATAACACTTAAATTTGTGTTCCTATGTGCCCAAGGGGTATATAAGTTTTTGCCTACATTATGCCATATGAACTTATACAAACGTGTATGTCATATCTATATGTTTTAGGCAAAAACTTATTTACCACTGGGGCATATAGGGGCACAAATATATGTGTTATATACATGCTCTTCAGATATTATATATATATACTCTATAGGTGTTATATTTCTTGGTATTATACATATACTCTATAGGTATCATATGTATATAAAAGTATACAAGTGATACCTGTAGAGTATATATTTAACACCATATGATAATTAATTTGGAGGCACCGTGCCCCCGGGCACACAAATGTCACTCTATGTTTTAAGATACTTTTTAAAATTTGTTCACATCAACCTCTTCAAATTTGCTTATTCCTCAAACTTGGGGTTTTTTGATTTTTGTTGATCAACCTTATATATATCAAGATGAAAAAAAATAATTTGTGATTGAATACAAACAAACATTAAATTCAAATGAAATTCGTTATATTATACACTTTGGAGATCAATAGATTGCAAATCTTAATTAATGCTCAAAATCCTCTCAATTTAAAACTGTACAAGTATATTGCAATTATTCTTCATCATTTCATTATGGAAAATATCATAACTAAAATGAAACTGATGTGTCTTTATTTGTCGTTTTTTTTAGGACAACAAATTTGGTATATGTTTGTGTCTTGTCTATTTTCTAGTTATCTCCATGTTCTACCTATTTTTATGTCCTGTCCTAAAATTAAAATTAACGTCGAAAGAACATTAGAAATTATAAATAAAAAGAAGTTATGAAATGAACGAGGTGCATATATATAATCTACGATTCACTGGTATCATAGAAAACACAAAATGTTACAAGCTGGCTCTTTTTTGACTAGTCAATTTTCATTTAATCAAATTTTTGAGACACAATTCTTGATATTTGGTGGGTCACACATATAACATTTAAATATTATATTTATCAAGCATAATAATACAACATTGACATATTTGATACATTTCACAATCATAATTTTTTTTTTTTTTTGCTCATACATGATTTGCAGTTAATTAATTTATGGTAAAACATCACTTATCTATACTAATACTACAAGAAATATTGATTCTTACTAATTTTAATATTCTCAGAGATGAATTTTTTTTTTCTTGAAATTCCAATTCCAAACAAAGCTATATATCCAGTAAATGCATGTGTTAGCTAGCTTTTGTAGCTAATTTGCTATTGATTTTAACTTATGAATCTGATCATGTAATTGCACTAAGTTATTTATTTATTAATCAATATTAAAATGCAATTAAGTTAATACAAATTTTACTTAAAATTGATGTACATTAATTTATTTTTAGTATTATTGATTGGCTTCGTTAAATTCAAACTATTTCTCTATATATATCCTCACTCACTCTCACTCTCTACCATGCTTCAACTGAAAAATGATGAACCGCCTGTCAATCTGGCCCGAACCGGTCGTCCCGCTTCAGCATTTGTCCCAAAGCATTCCGGCCCGCTACGTGAAAACCCCCTCGAACCGGCCGGTTCTCTCCGAACCGGTCGAGAGTCCGGTCAACATTCCGGTGATCGACATGCAGGACTTGTACTCGGATGACTCCATGCTCCGGCAAAAGAGCGCTGGAATAATCGACAGCGCGTGCCGCGAGCTGGGGTTCTTCCAGGTGGTGAACCACGGCGTGAGCCACGAGCTGATGGCTCGGAGCCGAGAGGCTTGGCGCCAGTTCTTTGAGGTGGCGCTGGAGGAGAAGCAGAAGTACTCGAACGAGCCGAGTTAGCTCGTACGAAGGGTACGGAAGCCGGCTCGGGGTGGAGAAGGGAATATCACTGGATTGGAGTGACTATTTCTTCCTTCATTATCTTCCCATGGAAATGAGGGACCATCATAAGTGGCCTGCACTACCACTTTCATGCAGGTAATACTTTCCTAATTTCAATCTTTCCTTAGAAATGCTAGCATTTCTTGAAAATTATTTTAATGATATATACGTTAAGGATTTAAGTTTCTTGACAATTACTACCTCCGTCCCGGTCCAAGTTACCTACTTGGACCGGGCACGGAACCTAAGAAAATGCAGTCGACTAGGTTACTTTTTGATTAAAAAAGTGTTTTTTATACTTTTTGTTGTTGTTTTTTTGACTTTTTGGTTACTTTTTGACTTTTTGGTTACTTTTTTATTAAAAAAATATTATTTCTTTGCTATTTTGGGGTTGGCAAGTTCGATTGGGACGGACGAAAATGGCAAGTAGGTAAGTTGGAGCGGGACGGAGGGAGTACTATGTAGCGATTATATAGTTAGGAAATAACAACTTCTTGACAGTTATATTCTTTCTGTTTTAAAATAAGAGTGACTCTCCTGTGCACCAAATCCGTGCAACCGGGCAGCGCGAGGGCTGGCGCGGGCCAGCCCAGTTCACATCTCTTTACTTTTTCGGGTGTTTTGGTCGTGACTTTTATGTTATGTTAGTGTTACCAGCTTCGTGTTATGTTAGCGTGACCTCATTTCTAGATTTCATACTCTTAGTTTAAAAATATTGAACTAAAATAACACGAAGGTACACTAATATAATATGAAGGTAACACTAACATAACATGAAGGTAAAAAACAATGTTAATCATACTTTCATGTTATGTTAGTATTACCTTCATGAAGGTAACACTAACACTAACATAACATAAAGGTAATACTAACATAACATAAAGGTATGACTATCTAGAGCGACACCAGGCTCGTGAAAGCGCGTTGGGGCGAGTGAAAATGTGTGTGAGAGGCGCGTGAGACGGGTCGACCCGGGTTACACAAAATATTTTACCTTAAAATAAATGTTGTTTTGAAGTTTTTGTCATGTATTAAGGAACATAAGTATTGGACAAATATGCCCTTCACTAATGAAGGAATATAGAGTACTCTACAAGAAATTCGCTCAACAACAACGGTGAATTATTCATGTTGTCTCAACCGTTGTCGTACTTACAGAAAAATTTGGAAAAAGACAACGGTACATAACAAGTGTTGTCGTTGAGCACATTTTTTCACTCAACGACAGCAAAAATTTACAACGGTTTGAAAGACCATTGTTGTTGAAAATACGATCAACAACGGTAAACAATTACCGTTGTCCCAACCATTGTCATTGAGCAAAAAAATTCGGTAAAAGACAACGGTACATAAACAGTGTTGTCGTTGAGTGCATTTTTTCGCTCAATGACAACGGTAGCTTACAACGGTGAACTAGTTCTGTTGTCCCAACCGTTGTCGTTGAGCGAAAAAACACGCTCAACGACAACGGTACATAAAAACTGTTGTCGTTGAGCGTATTTTTTCACTCAACGACAACAGTTTTATGCAAAATTGTTGTAAATTTGTTTACAACAACACAAAATGCTAAAACCGTTGTAATTCTTGTGTTGTTGTTGAGCGAAATTCGTGTAGTGAGTTAACCATAATTAGAAAGAGAATCATAATTCCAAAGAAATTATCATAGTAGATATATCCCTTTTAGCTAATAAGGAATCTTGATAAGGGTAAGAAAATGAAATTGCATATAAGTGAAACCACATACTTATTTGAAACCAATGAAGTATATATGTTATAAGAGAATTTTAGTTTTTTTATGTGCTAGTTAATGCGTGTAGTTAATTTATACCAGATGAAAACCAAAATGGAACAAATTAAGTTCATGGGTGTGTGAGAGAGATCCATGTTTGTTGGAATTCCCACAAAATTTTCTATTTTTTAATATACTAGTAGCGTACCCGTGCGTTGCACAGTATATTATATATATATAATTATTAAAAAAATATAATAACATATAAAATGTAATGGTTATTATTTTAACAAAAATATATTGATACTTTTTTAATTTGTATTAGTATAAAGTTAAGTATTTTAACTTTAAATTTATATCATTATAAATAATTATATTCGAAAATATTAGAAATTTGAAATATATAAAGTAATATATTAATCTATGGATTAAACAAACAAATAAAAAAAATTGTGTCAGAACATTGCATGGGTAGTGAAATTTTAAAAAATAAATTTAGTATCTAAAAATAAGTTATATGTATTAGAAACGTTATGATTTAAGTATTGCGATAAATAAATTTATATTTTATTGGCATTTATAACTATAAATACACGCGTATTTTAATAATTTTTTTGGTTCAACGCCACATATAACTCATTTATTCTAAATCAAATAAAAAATTATATCAGCTTATCAAATACATGAAATCTCTCTTGCAATCTATTTAAATGAAACAATTCAAAATTGGACTTAATCTACACATTTTGAATAAAAAAAATTGTGAATAATAATTATAAGATTGATAAGTTAATATATCAGGGACTAAGAATGATGAAATTTTAATTTGTGAAAAACCAGAAAAATTACCTATGTCCAATCCCTTATGCCACCTCAATTAATCAGAATATAAATATAAATAAAATTTGACAACAAATACAAATAAAATAAGAAAGATAAAATAAAATATTTGTATATGTCAAATGAATAAGTTCGTTAACTCGCAATAATAATTTTAATCTAATTTTTTCTATTTGATATGTTTTATATGTGTAATCTATTAGGTACACCTATAACATTTTGTTATTCTACAATTTAATATCAATTTACAATAAATTAATATTATATATCATAAAAACGTTTAAAAATGAAAAATCATTGAAGCCCACACACATACATTTCCATATTTCAGTTTGATAAATTTTATATGAATATTAAATTTAAGATCATTAAATAATCATTAAATTTAAGATCATTAAATTTCCACATACATATCATTAAATTTTTTACCATTTTTGGGCTGGCAAAATAAGATGGGACAAACAAAAACGAAAAGTAGGCAAAATAGAGCGGGACGGAGGGAATATATATTTAAAATTGATTTAAAATAGGGTAAATTACAAAAAACCACCTCAGCTATCGACTTTTTAAAAATTGCAACCTAATCTGTCTTTTTTATTTTTTAAGATTGTCACCCCATTTTTTTGTGGTTTTATCGATTGCAAAATTTCCGGTCATTTTTCCAACAAATGAATTAATTTTTTTTCACTTTGCAACCCAAACTTTAATTTTTTTGTCCAATCACAAATTATGATTTTTTTTCGCTTCACACTGATACTTTTATGTTATATATATGAGTGTAACATTTATGTTATATAACTGTGATCGATATTCATAAAATAAATATCAATGAAATATTGATCAAAATTGGTGAAATATATGTAACATCGGTAAAAAATCGATGGAATATCAATAAATATCGAGAAAATATCGGAATATATTGGTAAATATAGAAAAAATAACAATAAATATATGTACTCATATTTCCATCGATATCGATATTTTCACGATATTTCCGTGAATTTAAGTTACCTATATTTCCACCGGAATCGAATTTTTCATTCTTGGTTGCAATCTGATAAAAATACAAAGTTCAGGTTGCAATTAGGTAAAAAACAACAACGTTTAGGTTGCAAAGTGAACAAATTAATCTTCATTTCGCCGAAAAATTTGCAATCGACAAAACCACAGAAAGACTGGTTGGCAATCTGAAAAAAAAATAGATTTGGTTGCAATTTGAAAAAAGTCGATAGGTGGAGTTGTTTTTTGTAATTTACCCTTTAAAATAAGTATTTAAAAATAAGATGAGAGATAATAAATATATAATCCCCTGTTTCATCTTATTTATCTATTTATTTATTTTACTTGAAATTTCTATAAAATAAATACTAATTTGAGTATCGTAACTGATTTCTTAAATTTAATATATATTTATTTGTATTGAATTTCTTAAATACAATAAATGGGTTTATTTATTTTTATTTGTATTGAGTTTCTTAAAATACAATAAATAAGTTTATTTGAATTTATTTATTTGTATTGAGTTTCTTACAATAAATGCAATATGAAAGCAATTAATAGGTTTCTTAAAATAGTAATTATTTAATAGGTAGATAATTTATTGCAGTTATTTTTGGCAGAATATCCTGCTTTTATATATATAGATATCTATCTTCATATTTTCATTAATTAAACTAAAATTAATTACAAATCTATTTACATCGATGTTTTATATCTTAATTAGTTCATTTTATTATTAGCAAATATCATACATACATGCCATGTATGTATCTATATAACTAAGGTGCACCTTGCATGCATCTCTAGCCATGCAAAGAGACTAATATAACAAGAAATTATATGATTCCAATTTCATGCATATATATTCAAATAAATTAATACCACTTTACATAATATGTCACAAATTTGTAATGTTGATCAAATTTATATAAAATCGATGAAGGGAATTGGTAGAAGAATACAGCAAGGAAGTGGTGAAACTAGGAGGAAAGCTGATGAAGATTTTCTCAACAAATTTAGGGCTAGACGAAAACTATCTACAAGAAGCCTTTGGAGGTGATGAGATGAGTGCATGCATGAGAGTTAACTATTACCCAAAATGCCCTCAGCCGGAGCTCACACTTGGCCTCTCACCCCACTCCGACCCCGGCGGCTTCACCCTTCTCTTCCCCGACGAAAACGTCTCCGGCCTCCAAGTCCGCTATCAAGATCAATGGATCACCGTCAAACCCATCGCCCATGCCTTTGTCGTTAACTTGGTTGATCAAGTTCAGGTATTCCTTCATTCTATTTCATTTTGGTGTTTCATCTTTATGGTAAAAAATCAAGACCCTAACTTTTATAATAGTATTGATTTCCATTCACACCTCGAACTCGAGGGTTTTTGACTTCATGACATCTTATTTATTTTGATTTTCAAATTTGATCTAGATATATTGAGGGTTAAAAAATTGTTTATTCAAAACTACTTAATGTTGTTATAATACATAAGTGAGACACAGATTTTGACATAGAAGATCCAAAAATATTCTTTATGAAGTTGGTTCAAAATGTATAACAAATAATATATGCTTGGTATACTATAAATATTATAAAAAAAAAAAAGAGTGAAATACTACCTTCGTGCCGGTCGAGCTTGCCTACTTTGACCGGGCACGGAGATTAAGAAAAAGTAGTTGACTATTGTTTTTAAGATAATTGGATGACATTTTTGTAATAAAGGTGAAATATGAGTACATTAATGTTTGACTTTGGTGACTTTTTGTTTTTTAAGATAATTGAGTGTCATTTTTGTAATAAGGATGAAATATGGGGATATTAATATTTGACTTTTGTTGTCATTTATGGGCTGGCAAGTTGAGTTGGGACAAACCGAGATAACAAGTAGACAAGTTGAGCTGGGACGGAGGGAATATTAAATTAGAACGAATCTTGGCCCTAGAAATTAAGTAGATGACTATTTTTCTAGGGGAACTCGCCTATTCTAAGTAGTAAACACTTTATTTATTTATTTTGGTAGACCAATATTTCCTCCCATGTCATAGAGCAAGATCATCCAGTCACCCAATGCATTATGTATAATATTTATTTACTCATATTTATGTGTTTGTAAATAAATATAAAGTAGATTAATAATTGAACAATATTAATGCAGGTAATTAGCAATGGAAAATACAGAAGTGTGGAGCATAGGGTGATAGTGAATTCAGTGAAAGAGAGAGTGTCACTGGCTTTCTTCTATAATCCAAAGGATGACCTACTCATGAAGTCGGCGGCGCAGCTCGTCTCTGAGCGGCGCCGCCGCTTTTTCCGACCATGACTTTTAATGAATACAGCTGCACATTAGGACAAGAGGCCCCACTGGGAAGTCCCAAGTTGAGTCCCTCGTCAAATCCAACCAATCATGATTACCACTATATCTTCGTCTTAATAAATATTTTTAAGTTATGGTCTTATGTTAATTTTAGCTTTGTCTATTATTGCTGTATTTTCCTTGTATGAAATATATGGAGTACTTGTTTTGGTATATGTTGCAATATTACCAATTTATTATTGGAGATTTAGTAAATTGGAAACGAAAATCTTGAGGTAATAAAAAATGTGATTATTAATCTATATAGAAACGTACATCCTCGGAATTTTATTACAAACATATTATGGTCATTATTCAGAGTAATACAGAGTGACCATTAATTTCAACTTCAAGCCATGATAATCACACGAATCTGTTAACACTTATTTAATTCACACTGCTTTATTCTTACTGATTCAAAGGGTTGTAAACGGGCGGCAAAAGGGGCGACGAGAAGGCCCCGATGCTCCATGCGAAGCTGCTTTCTTGATCTGCATACAAACTGCCATTAATTCCATCAAGACAGAACGTGTTCATGTTTTGAGAATCAGAATCATATGATGGAAGTTTCATGTGTATCTGTGGTGAAACGTAATCCTGGATCTTGATCCTCTTTTGAGCTTGAAACTCATCTTTGGATGTTATTTCACTCGTTTCCATTTCTTCAGAATCTGATTCGAAATCCTTTCCATTTGACTGGTCTGATTCTTCACTGAGAGAAGGTAGTGATAAAACTGGAGAATATGGCTTGATGGGCTTGATTAATCCAGGTGACCTGTTCTTGTATTCTTCCATGATTTTATCAAGAAATCTTCCTTGCGCTTCGATTTTCATCTTCAAGCTCTTCTGGACCTGCAGTAAGTTTTCTGGGTTTTGTCCTCTCAAGAAAATCGAAGACCAAATTTTTATTTAAACTAGCTAGTTACCTCAAGTTGATCGCTCAGTCGTCTTTGTGCTTCAATTTGAATTAGTAATGCTTCGTTGAGCTGAGCACCCCTAGATTTTCACACATTAATAAAGATCACATATTCACAAATGAATCGAGATTGCATATAAAAGAGAATTTAATCTTGGATCAACTCACGAGAGCGCACTGAAATTTGGAAGCATCTCTGATACACTTCTTCTTTCAAGCTTACCTCCTGCATGTTATAAAAGGGTGTCTTTCCTTAGGACAAAGAATGGAAGAGAAAGTGGCAAGAAAATAGTTTATTTACTTGTGTGGTCGTCTTCTCGAGTAAATACCGACATCCTGTATTTCTGTAGTAACAAAGAAATCCAGAGATCAAAGAAGAAACATGTATTAATTAATGCCAGCACAATATTATTGAGAGAGAGATTCTCACCTGTAAGTGACTCTTCACATGAAAGATAGTCAATCCAGGAATTGCCATAGCCCTCAAAATACCTTTAGGAGTAGCTCCTGTGAGATTCAAGCAAATACAAAAAATTAGCAAAACTATGTAGAGATGAGCAATTTTCAATGTTGTGTCAACTTACAATGGAATTGTACTTACTATCTGGACCTCCAATCTGATGGACAGCCTTTTCGAACAGATCATGTAACTCTTTAGTCCATTTCAGCCTCTCCTTAGACGAACCATTAGCCCGACTCGAGCCCATGTTGCCACCAAGCGACCTTGCAACCCTGCCAGGCAATGGCATGAGAGAGTACTACTCAATTAAAAAGGGTTGTTAAATAACAAACACAACTACAAAAGCAATTTACAGGAAAATCCAGGCGATGTGAACTATAAGATGTGATGATGTGTATGTGAAAGATACCAAAAAATAGCTGCTACATAGGGGCAAAAACCATGTAAGATAAAAGAGAGTTTCAAACTTCTCAAATTCAACATCAGCTTTCTCTTGTTTGTATCACCTGGTGAAGAATCCAAAAACTACAAACAGGAGTAAAAGCTCGCAATCCACGACAGCTAATGGATGTATCCTTCGCTATTTGCAGTATTCCAAGTATTTCAGAAGACAACTAATAGACAAAGAAGGAAGCTAGAACCAAGTAAATACTACTAAAGAAACATGATTATATGTTTAGTACGAAATGGATACATAGCAAGAATATCAGTCGATCTGACATAGTAAACAAAGACTTGGAGTTGAAGACAAACAAATGTAACTCAACCTCATCAATTTAATCATACATCACGGACATGGCATTGTCGCATTGAAGCCATATAATATCATAGCATCCGAATGAATCTATGTGAAAAGCTATAACATTGAAACAAACCACCAAGTACAGAAGAAGACGGGCTTTATCCCTTCAGAACAAACAGTTATGGACTACAGAAAGTTGAAAAGCAATATTGCTATGCTACTTTGTCAGGCACCAAATTAACACTACTGATCCTCAGTTGAACCCGATAACCGCTACTGCCTGCCCCGTTTCATGCAGGAAGGGCATTTGTATTGCTTGATGTTCTCAGCTTTAGCAGGAGTTATCTTCACGCACTTCCCATGGTACCATCGCTCGCAGATGTCACAGCCAATCCAGAACTCATCTGCATTGTAATTTCCACCACAGCTTCCACACAGTGTTTCGCTATGTTCATCTTCCTCTTCTTCATAACTTTCTTCTGTCAGCTTTGGGTTACTTTTGGGTTGACCATCAATAGATCTCTGTAAGAGTAAATATTTGAGCTCAGTATTTAACTTTACAAGCACAATGACTGATGTAAATGCAATACACCATCTCAAAATATGAAGCTAGTTTTCAGAAATTAGCCTTCTTCATCTGTATTTAACAGTTTGATAACGGATCTCAATGCCAAAGCTCCGAGAGAACTTAAGTATTATATTGACATATCCTAAGTGATCATTATATTAGAAGGTTGGAAATATAAAATCAAAGGAAAACATACATTAATAAGAAGCAATTTAAACTTGGGGCATTCCTACCTTTGTGCTGCCACGAGATTTGCTTCCACTGTCTGCATTGGGCTTGTTGTCTTTCACAGGCTTTCTTTCTGTTACCACTTCAAAGACAGTTGGCAGATCATTGATCAAACTGAACAAGCGCTTCCTGCAAGTTCAGTAGAGATTTAGGCAGAACCAGAAAGTTTTCTCAGTATAAGTTATACACAATTTCTGTTCCCTCTCGAAACATACAAATATTTATAATATTTACAATGAAATAAACAATAGATTAGAGTAATCCACTGTTGAACAGGAGTTGCTGGCTCTAAACAAAGAGCTTGAAGATGCATGAGGGAGAAGATTAGAAAAGCAGTGAACTAAAAAATCCTGACGCTAAGCTTCTCGCAAGAAAAAGGTTACATAGCCCAATAGAGTTATAACTTAAATAGTTAAATTGAATGAAAACATTAGGGTTACAGGAACAGGCAAACAAGGAGAAAAGGATATATGGCTTGTAATCTCTGGAAATTGTTTTCCTATGGAAAAGGGTGAAAGGCAATCATATATATAACGCCTAGGCTCCATATCATACTGAAGCTATAGTAATATTTCAAGCTTTACAAATGAGAAACGAAATCTCGGGTTTCATCTAATAAAACAGTTACAAGCTCATGCAACACCCAGGAAAATGAGACAAAGAGCTAACTAATTCCATAATAAATCATTGCATGCTGTTTTCAAGAACATGTGAATATAAATTGTACCTTTCATTGCGGTTCAGCCTGGCTCCAAGGTAAAAAGAGACAGAGAGCAACCAACAGTCGCTGTGCACAGCAATTAGTGAAAGCCAATCTCTTCGGTTCATCCCATCCCTGGCGAAGTTGATCCCAAGTGCTGGCTCTGGGAGCTCAGGTGGTACTTCCTCAGCTGGGAGATTCACTTCCCAAGTTTCATTTGGGTGTCCATACAGACACAAATTCTCCTTTTCTACAGGAAGTAAAACAGATATAACAAATACGATCACTAGAGAAATGAAACCATAAAAGTTAAGCCTACAGCAGAGGAACTGGTGCAAGTAAATTGCTCTCTTGAAAGGTCGCTACTCATCGAGAGGGTAGCATGATTCACAACAGATTAACAGTTATTTTGTACAAGTAGCCAATGACAGTAAGGAGTAGCAAAATTACACGTTTCACATTCAGATTCTCAAGACCCTAAGTTCAGGAAACCTGTAAGTTCAACACTAGCTTGATTACCAGGAATTAACCCCACCTATTGAAGACCCACTCTATCACACACACACACACACACAAGATAAGGGTCAACCAATTAGAGAATTGCAAAGCTACAAGTTGCATATTTTCTTCCTTGGGATTCCCATGTGAGCCAAGTAGGTATTCATACCACCATAAAACAAGCTAAAAACAATAACACCATTCCCAATTAACCACCAAAGGTTACAGCAGCAAATAACCTTACATATTCCCTTGCCCAGAACAAACAGAAGCATCAAATTCCCATTTCAGACATCAATTAGAAAAAAGGCAAAAAAAAAAAAAAAAAAAAAACGGAACCAAGTACAAAGAAGACCCACCTTTTGTGTAAAAAAAAAAAAAAGGAAACAATTACAAGAGTTTAAGTTCTAGAAAGTCAATTAAACTATAATTCAACTAAAATCAAATTACCTGGATCACAAAGCCCGTAAAACTCATCCACATCTGAAAAGGAAAAAAAAAAAAAAGATTCATCACGCTCGTTTACAGGTACATCAAAATCCGGACAAGCTTGTACTCTCGCACAGACACTAATTGTACAGAAAAGTACCGTAAGTCAAAGCACGAATGATTCCGGCGCGACGAGCACTGTAATCCTTGAAGATCTCCTCTACAGTTCGAGGACTCGAAGAAACTGATGCCATTTATGTAAAATAACAACGAGATCTAGAATTAATTGAGTGAATACAAACAATTTACATCAAGAAATCGAAAGAATTGAATGAAATTGCAGAGAGAAGAGAGGAGAGCTGAGTGTGCATGTAACGGTGGAATTGAAAAACAAAGGAAGGTGAAGAGGGCAAGAGACCCGACGGCGTCGTTTTAAGTCTTCGCTCAGGGCTTTGATTTTCCCCTTTTCTTTTTTATACCCTTTTTTTTTAAACCTTTTCTTTTTTCCAGGTAAATTCGAATATTATCATGATTCAAATTTCAACATGGGTTTCTTGAATTTATTGTTACGCATCATTATAACTTTTTTAAATAATCAAAAGTTAAAAGTGTTGCAACAAGAAATGTTGTATGGAAATTCATACCAAATTTGTTCTTGTAGTTCCTCTCTCTCATAAATTTAATTTCGTGAAACAATTAGATATAAATATTTGTAATTGTGATGTACCATTTTCCTAGGGGTATTATTTTCTAATTGATTGTAAGGTTTGAATCTTATTTCATCTCAACAATATTTTAGAAAAAAATTATGTATTGGTTTCGATAGTCGATTATTTGAGGATTGAATCATAATTGTATCAAATAAAAAACTTATCATCACTTGCAGATGAATGCATTGGAAATGTTTCGAATTAAATCTATATATATATATATATATATATATATATATATAAAAGTAGGATATTCTCCCAAAAATAACTGCAATAAATTATTTACTTATTAAATAATTATTATTTTAAGAAACCTATTGATTGCTTTCATATTGTATTTATTGTAAGAAAATCAATACAAATAAATAAATACAAATAAACCTATTTATTGTATTTTAAGAAACTCAATACAAATAAAAATAAATAAACCTATTTATTGTATTTTAAGAAATTCAATACAAATAAATAAATATTTAATTTAAGAAATCAGTTATGATACTCAATTTAGTATTTATTGTATAGAAATTTCAAATAAAAAAATAAATAGATAAATAAGTTGAAATAAGGGATTATATATTTATTATCTCTCATCTTATTTTTAAGTACTTATTTTAAAGGGTAAATTACAAAAAACAACTCCACCTATCGACTTTTTTCAAATTGCAACTTAATCTTTTTTTTTTTCAGATTGCCACCGAGTCTTTTTGTGGTTTTGTAGATTGCAAATTTTCCGGCGAAATGGTAATTAATTTGTTCACTTTGCAACCTTTTTCTTTTATCTAATTGCAACCTGAACTTTGTGTTTTTATCATATTGCAACTAAGAATGAAAATTTCGATTCCGGTGGAAATATATGTAACTTAAATTCACATAATATCGTGAAAATATCGATATCGATGGAAATATGGGTACATATATTTATTGTTATTTTTCCTATATTTACCAATATATTCCGATATTTTCTCGATATTTATTGATATTCCATCGATTTTTTACCGATGTTACATATATTTCACCAATTTTGACCAATATTTCCTTGATATTTATTTTATGAATATCGATCACACTTATATAATATAAATGTCACACTCATATATATAACGTAAAGGTATCGGTGTAAAGCGAAAAAAAAATCATGATTTGCAATTGGACAAAAAAATTAAAGTTTGGGTTACAAAGTGAAAAAAATTAATTTATTTGCCGGAAAAATGACCGGAAATTTTGCAATCGGCAAAACCACAAAAAGACTGGGTGACAATCTTAAAAAAAAACATATTAGGTTGCAATTTTAAAAAAATCGATAGTTGGGGTTGTTTTTTGTAATTTACCATATTTTAAATCAATTTTAATATATAATATATAAAATCAATCATTATATAATGATCTTAAATTTAATATTCATATAAAATTTATCAAACTGAAATATGGAAATGTATGTGTGTGGGCTTCAATGATTTTTCATTTTTAAACGTTTTTATGATATATAATATTAATTTATTGTAAATTGATATTAAAATGTAGAAATAAAAAAATATTATAGGTGTACCTAATAGATTACACATATAAAACATATCAAATAGAAAAAATTAGATTAAAATTATTATTGCAAGTTAACCAACTTATTCATTTGAAATATACAAATAATTTAGTTTATCTTTCTTATTTTATATTTATTTGTTGTCAAATTTTATTTATATTATATTCTGATTAATTGAGGTGACATAAGGGATTGGACAGAGGTAATTTTTCTGATTTTTCACAAATTAAAATTTCATCATTCTTAGTCTCTGATATATTGACTTATCAATCTTATAATTATTATTCATAATTATTTATTCAAAATGTGTAGATTAAGTCCAATTTTGAATTGTTTCATTTAAATAGATAGCAAGAGAGATTTTTATGTATTTGATAAAACTGATATAATTTTTATTTGATTTAAAATAAATGAGTTATATGTGGCGTTGAACCAAAAAAATATATTAAAATACATGTGTATTTATAGTTATAAATATCAATAAAATATAAACTTATTTATCTCAATACCTAAATCATAACGTTTCTAATACATATAACTTATTTTTAAAATTTATTTTTTAAAATTTCACTACCCATGTAATGTTCCGACACAAATTTGTTTCATTTGTTTGTTTAATCCATATATTAATATATTACTTTATATATTTCAAATTTCTAATATTTTTGAATATAATTATTTATAATGACATAAATTTAAAGTTAAAATACCTATCTTTATACCAATGCAAATTAAAAAAGTATCAATATATTTTTGTTAAAATAATAATCATTACATTTTATATGTTATTATATTTTTTTAATAATTATATATATAACACACTGTGCAACGCACATGTACACTACTAGTTCTAATAATATATACATTTATTTCTTAAAAAATTATAAATATATATCTTTTAATCAAAATAGGAAAATATATATTTTTATTCATATATCATGATATATATATATATATGTTTTTATAAAAAAAAATTATGTGTATATCTTCCTAAATTAGTACTAAATAAGCTCCAATTCTTTTTTCAAACCCGAACTTGGAGCCAATAAATTAATTTAAAAAGCTAGTTAAAATATTAAGAGAATATTTTCTTCTGAAAGGGCTATATAACGAAAACTAATAATATGCTAAAAATTACGAATACAAAACTGGTCAGATTCCTTGAGTACGATATTTCCCTAATTAGGAGGCCTTCAAAATCAGTTCTAATAATAATAAATAATTACTAAATCTAGATTCCCGTCTCTTTATCTTGGTTGTCTTAAATATACTTTTTTACAATCCCTCATAGATTATTGGTTTGCTTTATTATATATTAAAACCTTTTTAATTAATAGATCCAAAATTATTAATTCTAAGAAGAAATTCAAGTGCACATAAAAAGACGTGATAATTTATCTCAACAGAGATAATATCGAAGTAATAATCGTGCATCCAATGAACAAATCCCCTTTAAAATCAGCTAAACCACAACTCATCGTCACAAATTAAATAAAACAAATTCAACTTACATTCCATGAATTTGCTCATCTTGACTTGTTAATCACCAATATTTAAACTTATTTATTATATATACATAATAAAAGCCAACAACTGATTTGGTTACTTATTCAACAACCACAATTGAGTAGCTATGTACTTTTTTTACACAAGTGAATGAACATAAATATGTGGGGTATTTTCAATCAAGGAGGAATTGCACTCTACTCCCATGTAAGAGAACTTGAAACTTAACTTCCTTTCTTGTACTATAATTGTGTCTTATTCCTGTCCTTTGTTCATCTATACTTCTTACCATTCACCAAACATACATGTAACCTGCTTTTTCTAGGCCCAACCTAGACACACAACACTGCCTACCCTCGTTTCTTTTGCTCGAATCAGCCCCGACTAACCCCACCCAACACCAGCCTGTCAACGCCTGGCTATACTGACAACCCAAGTGCAAGAAAAGACAGGTATGTTGATTGTTTCAACAAGATGAAGATCGACACAGTAGAAAGGATCAAATAAATTTGTAAAACCAAATAAGTTCATAAATTAACATCTATGGTGAAAAAAATCTAAACTTTATGAAATAAATTCTGACTCAGGATAAAACAAACCAAGAAAAGAGGGCAAGCTTACAAGAGTATGGTGGATTGATTACTCTACCATTAACGTTCACGAAGATGTTAATAGCCGCTTAATGCCTGTTTTCTGCTCCGGTGTAAGCCTGCTTGGAAACTTAATGTTGAACTTGATTCTTAAGTTGCCCTTTTTGCCTGGTTCTTTGGGAATGGGCATTCCTTCTCCTTTGACAACTTCTTCGTAGGTAGGACTAATAATGGTGTTAATGGGTATCGTTAGATTCCGGCCATCAAGGGTGGTCACTTGTGCAGTGTATCCGGACAGAGCTTCGACCAAAGAGATCTTTTGTGTGACGAGCAGATCATTCCCGTCTCTTTTGAACACGCTGTGAGGCTTCTCGTCGATTATGAAGACTAGATCGGACGGTATTACACCTGGTTGTTCGTTTCCCTTTTCTGGAAATGTTATTTTTGTTCCCTTCTTCCATCCAGGCTTAATTTCAATTGTGAGAATTTCCTCCATAGTGTGTTTCCTGTCAAGGAGAAAATAAGAAACAATAGACAAGAAGCCATAAGCTGATACTGAATAAACTGATAAATATCTGGATGATCACTTAAGGAAGGCAAGAATGTAGACAACAAAAAGAAATATTTGACAACTGCTCAAGAGATAGATAACTCAACTCTAAAGCTATAATGGTATTAACTGTGGGAGCATCCACCAAATATTAGGTCATAGATACTCATACAAGTCCGTAAAATCAAGATAAGGTATGATCAATATCAAGTATTCCCACTCAAAATATCAAACATAGCTCATGGAGTGTGTTAAACGGGTCACATCTATGGTTTAATTAAGGTTTATAAATTTATAGCATGTATTGCAAGAGTCACAATGTTTCTGTTCAAACAAGAAAGCATGGAAAAGTATTAGTGTTCAATTCAAAAGCTCATTTAATTTAACATGGTGACTAAAATAAGAAAGGAAAGCCAGCATACTTATGCAGAAAACTAAACCAAAAACCAAGAATCATGCAGAGCCAAACTCAAAAAGAGGGAAATGTGCGTCTATAAAAGAATTTAGACAGAAAAAAACTTCTGGACCTCTATAGTTTCGATGCATTATGAGCCCATATAGGTTTCACAAGATGGAATAAATTCTGGCATTGAACGTCTTAAAAGGCATTTGGGTGCTTGGTGGGCAATAGACTAGGGCCTAGTGCCTAAGTGGGATTAGGCAGATCGAATTTAGGAAAAAACAGGGGTAGCCAAGGGATGCCTAGTGCATAAACAGATCTAGGGAGTGCCTTTTAGAACACTGACCCATGAACCAAATAAAACTTTTCAGTTCCAAAGCAGAGAACACACGATGCCAGAACATAATGAGACCATCAGAACAAATCAAAATGAGTCAAGATGATATAAAAGACAGAAATCCTCACTAACGGATAATCTTTTCGTAAGATAAATACAACTTAGTAAGATACTTCAAGAAACTTGCTAGTGCGTACATATGTGAGGCAAAAGTTCTAGCTAAGCTAAAAACGCAATACTAGGTTCAGTTATGTTGTATTTTGTTATTTACTGGTCAAATACTTCTCCACTGAAATACCCAAAAACCATATTGCAAGAAGCATTATAGTTTGTTCTAAGACGTATCCATTCACCATAATGGAAACATTTGAGAAAATCCAACAGGTAGGGAAAATCAGCGACATAAAATTCCTACAAAAATAGCTTAGTAATAATTGTTTCACTATGCCCTTCAGTTCAGCAATCAGCAAAGTTTAGGTACATTTCATTTTCGGCAGGAGTTTTATCATTTTATGCACCAACTGCATGCAAGATCTGATGAAGATGAGATTTTGGGTACATCACAGAAGCAACTGTGACAAAGACTTTGAAGCAGTGTGCTTGATTTGACATTGCATTAGGAGAAAGGAATCTATTAAACAAACGAGCCTAATAATTTCAAGTGGGATTCACATGTATATCTCTATAAATGCTAAAGTTCTAAACAGATAGGTCCATTGTCAAATTCCAAAGAAATCAGATAATATTTTCAATTTCAACAAATGAACTAGTCACCAATATAAGAGCATCTTCCATCTCATCTGTGTGCATTTTTCTCGTTGAAATAATAAATGATGTTTTTACCTATTGAGGTTCTCGCAGGTCATGGGGTGGACATACAAATAGCCACAAAAAGCTTGGAGGTTTCTTGTTAACGAAGGAGGCTTCCGAAAAAAAAAGTAATAAAGGCAAAAGACCTCGTTAGGAGGAAGGCACTATACAGCTGGGCAAGTACTGGTTCAGTATTGAGTATGTGTACACGTGTCAAGCTGATTCTCATAGCCATTCCATTATTCGATCATAGTCTATCTTAAATTCCAAAGAAAGTTACCAAACAAGAAAGTTCCAATTCCAACGACTATAACGCAAAAGGTAGGGCGTCAAAACCAGCTCAACACTTGTGAAAGCGTCAAATATGGCATATGACACCCAACCAAGACTGATTACTAACAAGCCACATATTGACCAACCAAGTATCCAAATCATAAATCTCCCAAAACAAAATATCCAAATTTGATAATGATAACAATTTATCGGCAGATTGTTGCATTAAGTGAACACAAGTCACACGTCCTGATCATTCCATTATTCCAGTTCCGAGTAATCTATCTTAGATTATAAATAATAGCAATATTACCAAACAAGAGATTGGATTCTTCTACCTCCAACCATGACTCAAAAAGCTAAGGCATTACACACCATCCTAGCAACTGCACAAGTTACAACAATAGCATCCTCCACCGAACAAAGACTGATCATTTACGAGCCAAAAATCAACAAACCAAATCAAAATCACCAAAATTTTCCAACTTTGCTACTGATAACAATTTACAACATGATTCTACAATAACATACTACCACCAACAAACTCAGTTCAATCACAAACAACGAAACCGATAAACCAATCAAACAGTCAACAAAGATCAAGACTTTACCCACTGCTGTCGAAAGCATCCCGTGAAATCTTCATCTTCTTCGTAGTCCCCTTATACAGATCCTCCAAACTGCAAGGCAACATCCGCTCAATAGCAGCAGCCTTCCTCGGCACACCCCCAGAACCCCCTTCTCCACTACCAGCTGCATTCCTAAACGAAGCAAAAATATCATCTCCAAAGACACTCCTCGGAAAACCCGACCCGCCCATCCTCGACCCGCCACCCATCTCCCCCATCCCTCCAAACGGGCTCGTAAACCCGAAAAACTCCGAAAATATATCATCAGCGCTGCGCGGATTGAACCGGAACGTGTGCGCGCCGCCATCTCGCATGCCGGAAAACCCGCCGGCGTCTGGCGGCGGCACCTGCCCCTTCAAACCCTCCTCCCCGAACTGATCATACACCGCCCTCTTTTGTGGATCACTCAACACCTGCATTAAATCAGCAACCGAATCAGAAACAGAACGAGGGGGGAATCAGAAAGGGCAAAGCATGAGTAATTACGTCGTAAGCTTCGGAGATTTGCTTGAATTTGGCCTCGGCTTCTTTCTTGTTGTTAGGGTTTTTGTCGGGATGCCATTTCATGGCAAGTTTCCGGTAGGCTTTCTTGAGGTCGTCGTCTTTGGCGGAGCGGTCCACCTGAAGTACCTTGTAGTAGTCCACACCCATGCTTTTCTCCTCTCTGGGTCGTCTATCACCACCACCACCTCCACCTTCACCTTCTTAACTCTCCTCTCTCTCTCTCTCTCTCTTGTCTGACGTTTTATTGTTAGATTTTCCTTTTTTTCCTATTTTGAAAATAAAATCATTTTGGGAAAAAAAGTTTTTTATATTTACCTCATTAGATTTTTAATCCTCTAACTTTCAGTTTTTGATTTTTAGTCCTCTATATTTACCCTTATTAGGTTTTTAGTCTTTTATTTTTCAACTTTTATTTAGTCCTCTATATTTATTTTATTAGACTTTTAGTCCTCCAATTTTCAACTTTTGAATTTTAGTCCATCATATTTAAAAAATATCATTATTATAAATTTCAAAACTAGTAAAATATGAATAATGTCATTTTTTTAGTTTTGTATTATCCATTTTCGAGACAAAATGTATATAATTTATGTGAAATAAATTATTAGTTACTTAATATCAATTCCATGCTAATTCTTTTTATTTCTCATATTCACAAAACTCTAAATCCATTATAACAAGATGAAAAATAGAATTATCAATTAATAATAATTTACCCTTATTAGATGAAGGAAAACTTTTGTTTTTTTGTGAGAAAAAATAAATTGTAACTAAATTAAAAACTAAAATATGTTATTACATGTAAAAGGACTAAAAAAAGATATATCTTTTTAGCTATTGAGGACTAAAAGTCTAATGAAACAAACATAGATGACTAAAAATTAAAAGTTGAAAGATAGAGTATTAAAAATCTAATAAGGGTAAATATAGAGGACTTAAATTCAAATGTTGAAAATTAAAGAACTAAAAATCTAATGGGATAAATCAAATTTTTACACCAATCTTTTTTGCATATCAAAAATTGCAAAATAGGTTTTTGTTATAAAATAACTTTATGGAAACGGATGTTGGGCCTCTGGCCCAAAATTTCATGTCATGTAGGATTTAATATAAAGATCTAATAAAGTAATAATTTACCAAAAGAGTGTACCATTAATAATATCATACTAGAAAAACAAATTAAATGTTCTCTGATATATTACTAATTTAGTTGTTTTTTTAAAGAAAAATTCCTTTTCTAGCCTGATTTCGTGCATATATTTGTAGGGATAGTAAATACTCTATTTACGTACTTCACTTATTGTATGATAAACTCTTTTACGGGATAAATGTGTTATATACGTAATTAAACACATTGATCATGTTGATTGTGCTAAATTGGTTAAGTTAGTTAATGTATCAATGGAATCATTTTTTTAACATTAAAACTAAGAGTTAATGTTAAAAAAATTATTTTATAAATGCAATTGTAATATTTAAGCAGTAAAATATCCATTTTTTTCATGTAGATGAAAAGAGGTTTTCCTCAAAAGAATAAAATAATTAGAGGTCATCCATGGCTCAATTGTACCATGTTATCATGGGGAGGGTGACTTACTTAGGATATCTTCAATTGTCATGTCCAACTGATTTTTCTTTATTCTTTCAAACTAACCATTAAATGTCACAGGACCAAAAACCATCATCTCCAATAATAGTGCAACATTAATTTCATGAACCACCCTTTTTTGGCACAAACCCAATGAAAATCCTCTAATTCAATCATATTAGATCTTCTATTTTAATTGGTGTCTCATCTTGTATTATATTACTTTTAACACATATCATGTTTAAATTGGTGTTGTCAGACTTTACACTTAACATGTAGTGATTATTTTAAGACATCATATAAAACACTTGTACGAAATGGAGTATCTTGTTGCTCTCTCGTCGTATACACCTACAAAAGCCAATAAGTTCAAAAGCCGACATGTGAAGCACCTGATTGGATCATGCCACTTATGGTGTCTTACATGGATGTATACCTTCAAAATTGACATATAGCTATAAAGGGCCCCACCTCTTTGTAAGGAAATACACAACTTCATAATTTGTCTGAGATTAAAGATATATTATTGCACCGTTCTTGATTCCATCATCTTTCTACAAACTCAAGAATCATGTGACCTTTTTCATGGATTTGGACTTGTAACAGTTGAGAAACACTAAACAAGAAATCAAGAACCATTATTTATTCATCACTTCTCTCAACACAATGCAAGAATCCACTCCTCTCACTTAAAAGAACTCAAGAAACCATGTGAGTTTTGCACATTCTTGAGGAATACAAAGAAACAAAACTTCATACAAATTGGAATCGAAGAAGCAGCTTGACAGATCTGTACTTGTCTCCTCTGTGATCATGGAGGGGCACGGCCCGAATCCCGGATTTCAGCTCGGAAACTGGGAGGCATGTTTGGCCTCCGAAATCATCCTTATCGGACATATCGAATTCGTGCACTTTAATTCTGAGCAATGCCAGCTCTGGAACTGTTAGTGGGAACTCAAACTCTTCATTCCAAACAGGAACCCAGTTGTCCTCAATTGCCTTTGTTTTTTTCATGCCTGAATCACAAGGCACACCAGCTATTCCTATCTGTGCATCAACAACAAAGACAAAAAGTTAACTCGATTTTGAACTCTTCCATTTCTTTAACTTGTAATCAATCATACATTGTCATACCTTGACATAGAAATCCGGTGGCGAATACAAGTCGAAATGAGTACGATGAAAATCAAGATTCCAACCTTCTCCCATGTACACTTTCACCTAAACATCCATACATCAGTTATGTCCAAAACAGGTATGAAAATTCAAAAATTGGATAGAAGTTATCAACCTTGAGAGTCTTTATAACCGGCAACTGCCTTTTGGGGTCGAAGATCTCACCATTAGGCCCGATTGTCAGTAGAAAATCGGGCTTTTTCACATAACCACAGCCACCATTTGCTCTGAACATCCCCTGCATCAACCAAAGAGACCTCCCATGTCCCTACAAACCAAACAAAACTACGTTGTTTCTTGCAAGCCTAAACATGATGACAATAGCATACTCTAGTTTGATGTAAGAACATTCACCTGCATGTTAAATGCAACCATTTGAGCTCCATGCATCCATCCTATCAAAGGGTTGAAGTTTGATGAATCGATCCTCGTTGCTTTCGGATACACTCTCATCAAGTTCCTCTGATTGAACCTTTAACATAGAAAATGCTGAGCCTAAAAAACCTTAAATTTCACTAAAACATTAGCAATGATTAGTTAGTTCTTACCTAACGATCTCTGTTCCATGGGTTAGGACAGCATTTTCGAGCTTTTCTTCGTTCAAGCTAACACGATGAGCCATGTCTGAACTCTCTTTTAGCCAAACCTTAATCCCACCTTTCATTTTCTCTGCTCGAATTGCAATCAAATGCTTATACTCAGTTTGCGTGTTTTTTTCCGAACCAAGATTCTCATCATGATGATCTTCTTCTTCTTCTTCTTCTTCATGAAACCTTCCATCAATTTTGACAGCTAAATCAGAGATTTCTTTTCCCCCACTAATTTCTTCCTCCGATTTATTCACTTTCAAACTGCCACCATCTTCTTCCTTCAAACTCTTCGATTCAAGATACTCTTTCGGTGCCTTTGTTGAGATTATAACCTTTCTCTTCAACGATTCCGGAGATGGAAATTCTTGCAGGCTATCCTCAGCTGTCGAGCAAATTAGCATGTCTTGAAACGTTTCAGACACCATCTGATCAAGTTAACATAAGACTTTTTCGTTCGAAAAAAAAAAACAAGAAAACAGAGAGATTAAGAATCAAAAACACAAATGCACCTTTGCAACTTTAGCTTGAAGATCTTGAGTGAGATGATCTTCTAGGGTTATGATCACCGGATAATCCGAGGTGATAAACGCGTGTTCTTTTACGGCTCTCAAACATTTTATAAGCTTCACAGGACTCGTTAACGTTCTGTGTAAGAAAGAGAGTCATAAAAGCAGACAAAAACATGATTTGTTGTTATGCAAGAATCAAGAACAGAGATTTTGCATACCCCCCATGCATAATGTCCACGTCATCTTTAGACGAATTAGGCCACATATCAAGCTCGATAACACGAACGCCTCGTTTCAAGGCTTCGATTATGGGCTCATCGCTGGAATCACTGCTGATTTGGTTCCCAGTGAGGTAAGAATTGTGACCAGTGTAGATGAAGTAGTGGGACAAAGGGCAGTTCATGTCGTGGTGCACCTGGACCAGGGCCGCGAAGCATCAGAAAAAAAAAAACCCATGATCACGCGAATAAGTACAGAAATGGGGGTGAGAATATACCTTGGGAGGATGAGGGAGAGGAGAATTGATGTCGCTCAAAAGATAGCGAAAAAACCCTTTGATGTGAAGGCTTCTGTGCTGGAAAATGGTGAGGTGTTTGTGTTCGGTGAGGAAGGAATCCATTACAGTCTCGGCTTCGTGGAAACCTAGGTTGTCTTCTCCTTGAACCTCCTTCATGAATCTATGGAGATGCTCCACGTTCATTACTCCATTTTCGGAGTAATTTTCGAATAACTGTTTGATTTCTGCTGGAATTTCTGCCTCTTTCACCCTGAATCTCCTCTTGAAGCAAAAACACACACTGTATGTTTGCTTAGACATTCCCTCTCCCTCTCCCTCTCCCTCTCTTCCCTTTTTGACTTGGAAATGATTTGGTTTTATACTGTGAAACTGAAGATTATTTAATTTTGTATTTTATTATTTTTAATTTATATTATACACTAATAAGTGATATCATTTATATACAATCTTTCAATCTTGTATATCAATTAATTTTATTTTTCATATAAATAGAGGATGAAATCAATATGTTATCGGTGGAATTGTTAAGAGGTGTCGTGAGCATTTTTACATTTTTCTCGTTTTTTAAATTTGTATTGTTTGATTTTAATTTTTATAAATATTAGATGGAACATATTCCTTAATTCTATTCAAATTATGTTGTTTAGAAGTGTTTCTTATAGATTAAGAAACATAACCATATTAATCTCTCTTCATTCATTACTAAATTAACATGTTTTTTTTCCTTTTCTTTTCTTCTCTTAATTATTTCATTGAGATTAGATAATACAAAAGAAATTGAGATATAAAAAAAGATTGTAGACTCTTATGTAAATAAATTTTAAAAAATCAAATAAGTAAGTTCAAAATTAAGGATTTTTTCAGGGGTTGACATTGGAGGTAAATTCGAAAAAGAAAAAAGGAGGTGCCAAAATAGCTTAAAATGAAACAAAAACTTTACCCTTTTAAAGTGACGTTTATTTTGGATATGAAAGAATATTAGTACAGTAAATTATATCCACTTGTTAAATCACAATTGGTATGTAATTTTATAACATTAATCTAAGTCAAATGTCTACATATGTGTAACTAACATGGAAGAATATCAACCTTAGGTTCATTTTATATGATCAAATAATCTCAATTGTGGACATAAATAAAGTTAAAACAATCATTAATGTTGTTTTCTTTCTAGTTTTTAATCATTCATACTAAACTTATGCAAACAGATAATTATGAAAATTATTTAATTTCCAAGTGTCGATTTTCTACTTTGAATCACACATGTGACGACAATAAATTAACTAGGTGGGATGATAATGTACAAAATGAAATGTTTATGCTGTAGTAGTAAGCCACTAGGTGATGGGTGATTGGCTAATGTATAAAATGTTTAATTACTCAAGATAATTCTCTATTAAGTCATTGTATATTTTATTTTTCATTTGACGAGTTTTGTGCAATTGCAATTTCTTGCTATCAATTTAGGATTTGAAATATAGTAAATTAATATTTATGCGTCGGGAAAATCATAATCCAATAACTATGATTGCTGAGTTTCACATATATGAAGAAAGAATGAAAGGATAATTGTGTATAATAATGATAACAATGAAGATAACAATTAGTGATGTTGAACATGATCTTATTTTTGTGGAACTAATTTAAGAAAAAATTGGTCATTCAAACCTGAACAGATATTATTTATATTTTAGATCTAAATTTGATAATTAGCGTGTTTTTAAGGCCTTAAAATATCGATAAAAGTTCTAATAATAACAATTATTATAATTGTTATTATTATTATTATATGAATGAAGCATATATGTATGTATATACAAGACTTTTCAACATGAACACTAACTGTTTTAATGATATTTTTGAGGACCTAGATGAGATGAATTTTTGAAATAATTAGGTAAAGATAAAGTGAATGAATGTCTAGTCAGGAATGGGATTAAATGCTTTTTCATAAAACTAACCATGGTATTATCCATATTTTAATTTGATAGATCAATAAAATGAAATTTAAAAATTAAAACAGGATTAAAAAGAAAGATCTGGTGTGGGTGGGTTCATAAATGTGAATTGTACCATATAGGAAAGTATAATTGAAAGCATCCTATGCAAGTTGCAAAAGTGGTCCTTTCCTTTCTTTTATAAAAGCTACATCTTAATATTCAAGAATTAAATAAATCAAACAAATACTATAACTTTAGGTACTTCCACTTTAGGTAAAATTCTCCACATGAGGTTTATTGCTTATTTGGTTACTAAATTTTAAGTCATTTCTGTACACAAAAGCATAAGTGCGTGAACTATTAAAACCCTTTATCAGCCACTCAATGAGTAGCATGTATTGTCTTTCAATTTACGTTTAATTAATCTTAGTCAAAGACAAACATCACAAGTATGTATTGAATGGTTAATTGACGAAAGAATCACAGACATGTACTTAATGTGATCTTGGTCTTATAGGTCGTGATCAAAACAAAATAATCTCATGTTCATAATTTTAATTTTTATTTTGATATTGGTCGATTTAATTAAAAAAAATTGATGATGTGTCTAGTTGTTTGAACACATCAGTTGAATGCACGAATGATAACTTGAGTAAAAATTGTGATTTTTATAACAATTAACCTTAAAATGTAAAATGCATAACAATCAAAAATAAGGATTTCATGTGAGAAATGAGACTGAAAATCAAATTAATTCAATTATATTAATAGTTAAAAAAATCATTCAATGGAATAGGTGTTAAACTGAAGCTCAACAAATAATAGAGAAAGAGAGTACATTAATTCAAGGTCAATTTGTTTGATAATCAGACAACATGAAATTGGATAAAATTTCAAAAAGGTGATGAACTCAAATCTAATCTTTTACAATGACAAATAAGCTCTTATCATGTCAATATTGTTTTGTCCCATTTGGGAGAAATATTTCAATGTTTGATTGGTTGGCTACAATAAATTAAATTGGAAAAAGATTGATGAGATTGATATGGTCGAACTGACCACATTCGAACTAACCTGTAAACCAAACCGACTTGAAGACTAATCGATGCGAACAAAACAGAGAAGCAGGTAGAACGTGTATGCGAACAAGAGAGTTCGCGCTCTATAGAGAGATATGTGCGAACTAATTAGACTTGCAAGCTGAGATGCCGAATTAAATCCGAAGCAAACTAATTCAAATTTGAAGCAACCGCCACGATCGCGAGTATCTCGCCCATTTTCCACTTTTTTAGGAGAAAATATAACTGTCACGTTTTTCAGGGAGTATTTATAACCCTTATCTTTCTATTCACAGACACACACAAAATTATACACAAAAATCATTGAGAAAAGAGCAACAACAAGTTTTTCCTAGATTACTGACTTGAGCGTCGGAGTCTCTTCACCGGGAAAAACTCCCGATGTTCTTTGTTTTTGCAGGTGTTTTCAATCGGAGAATTCCAATCGGCATCGGAGAAAAAGAAGATTGAAGTCAGGATAAATCAATTGGCACCGTCTGTGGGAAACTTTTTCTTTCGTAACCTTGAGTTATTAAGACGTTGAGAAATCGTGAAAATGGTGAATACTAGAGGATCTCGAAGGAGGTTGGAAGAAGGAGCACAATCTGTGCGACAAGATGAGGACCAGAGTTCTGCACCGGTGAATCCTCCCGGCACTGTCACTTTGACACCGGAGGAACTTTCGACTCTGATAGAGGCGGCTGTCCAGAAGGCTCTAGGCAAACAAAGGGCCGAGTCACAACAAGGCAACACTGATATTCATGCTCGAAAGGAGCAAGAAGGTGACAAATCTCGAACGGATGAGCAAGGGAGTCAGTCTGATCACCCTCGCGGCCAGAAGCGAAGACATGCGGAACTGTCCGAGAAGGTGGACGATCTAAGAAAGGAGTTGCGAGAAGTCCAGAAGACTGTTAGACGGATTCCTCGGAGTTTCAGGGGAAATCCTTTTTCTGAAGAAGTTATGGAGGATGAATTGACAGCCTCCTTTCGGCCGGTTAATTTTGACTATGATGGTACCACAGATCCGTGGGATCATCTATGTAGATTCGAGAATACTGCTCTACTACATCGGTATTAAGATGACATCAAGTGTAGAGTGTTCGCGACTACTCTTACCAAGGCTGCTCAGACATGGTTCAGCCAGCTAAATGATGGGATGATTCACAACTTCGAACAACTATCGGAGTTGTTTCTGGACCAGTTCGCCAGTTCGAGGAGACAGAGGCGATCTACTCAAACATTGTTCGGCGTGAAACAGAAAGGGGATGAGACTTTGCGAAATTATGTCAAAAGATTTACAGCCGCCACTTTAGAAGCTCCTGAAGCTTCGGACGATTTGGTTGTTAGCGCTTTCATCCAAGGTTTGAAAGAGGGTGGCCTTCATACTTCGCTGGTTAAGAAGACACCCAACAATTTTGATGATCTATTACAAAGGTCTACCAAATACATTAACTTGGAGGAAGCAGTTCGAATGAAAAAAGGTGAAAGTTCGAGTCGAATGAGTAGACCGCAACAGGAGCATGAAGGAACAAGAAAGAGAGATGGAGGGGAACATCGAGCGAGATTCGCTCCACCCCCTTGAGAGATAATCGGACAGGACGGAGGTACGAACAATACACGCCCATGACTATACCACCCGAACAGGTGTTGATGGAAATATGAAACCTGCCCCAACTAAAATGGCCGTCGACTTGGAGCCCTAATCCGAAAAAGTCATCTACCTTCGGCAACGGTAAATTGTGTCGATTTCATAATGAGTATGGGCATGGAACTGATGAATGTTTACATTTGCAAGATGAATTGGAAAGATTAATCAGGGAAAACAAATTAGCTCGTTTTGTCCGCCGAACTCGATCGAACCGTGAACAGATGAATGATCAAGAAGAGCCGAGACGGGAAAGAAGGCAAGAGCAGCAAGAACTACCTCCGCCTCCACCTCCCCCAGCGTGAGCTAGACCTAAACGGGAGGAGAGACCCATTATTCACATGATCATGGGTGGGCCAACAGATGGAGATTCCAATAGAGCTCGAAAGGTAAGACTTAATTCTGTCAAGCAAGAACAGAATACAGTTCACTCGATTTTCGAGGAGGTGACGATCGAGTTCGGAGTTCGTGATCGTGTTGCTATTCAAAGTCCCCAGTTCGATGTCATGGTGATCGTTGCCGAAATAGGAGGCTTTAACGTTGAGCGGGTATTCGTAGATACGGGAAGTTCAGTGTACATTATGTTCATGGATTGCTTCAAGAAGATGAGATCAACAGTGGAGGTAAAATATGTAGAAACTTCACTTTACGGTTTTGCAGGAGAATATGTGACAGTGTACGGCAAAGTTCAACTTCCTATGGTACTAGGGGATGGGGAATGGAGGCAAAACAAGACAATGACTTTCCTTATAGTTGATGCACCTTCTCAATACAATGTGATCCTAGGTCGTCCTTCTCTGAGTTCGTATGCTGCAGTCATTTCGCCTGCACATTTAATGATGAAGTTTCCTGTTGAAAATGAGGAAGGGCGAGTAGTAGGAGTAGGAGTTGTTCATGGCGACCAGCAAACTGCCCGACGTTGCTATGTAGCTGCAGTTCGACAATCTGAGTCTCGCAAACGCTATAGCGAACAGAGGGATGATGTTGATCGAGGAAGGGATAAGAGTCTGAAGAAGGGTGATGAAACAAAGACTGCAGAATTTGAAGAAGGCGAACTGATGAGTGTGGAGTTAATCCCAGAGCTGCCAGGGCATTCAGTTCGGCTTGGGAGTCAATTGACGGAACAGGTTAAGGGAGAAATCGTGGCTGCTCTCCAAGATAATGTGGATCTATTCGCATGGAAACCTGAAGATATGAAGGATATAAATCCGGAAGTAGCAGTTCATAAGTTGAATATCAAGCCTGATGTTCGACCAATTAAACAGAAACTGAGACATTTTGGGGATCAACAAAATGAAATCATCAAGATAGAGGTCGAAAAGCTGCTAGAGATTGGGCATATCGAAGAGATCCAATACCCTCGATGGCTGGCCAATGTTGTGTTGGTCCCGAAGCTGGGGAATAAGTGGCGGATGTGCATCGACTTCCGGGATTTGAATAAAACTTGCCCCAAAGATCACTATCCTCTTCCAAGGATCGATAAGCTAGTAGATTCCACCGCAGGATGCGAGCTGTTGAGTATGATGGATGCAGCGCAAGGATATCATCAAATCATGTTATACCCAGAAAATAAACCCAATGTAGCTTTTATTACTTCTTCAGGTACATATTGCTATACGGTTATGCCATTCGGACTAAAAAATGCAGGAGCTACTTATCAGCGAATGGTGGACGAGGTGTTTAAACACCAGTTAGGTCGCAACATGGAAGCATATGTCGATGATATATTAGTGAAGAGCATGCGGGCGAACACACATGCGGAGGACTTGAGGAAAACGATGGCAACGATCCGAAAGCATGGGATGCGATTAAACCCAACCAAGTGTTCGTTCAGAGTGAAAGCAGGGAAGTTTTTGGGATATATGGTTACGAACAGAGGAATAGAGGTTAACCCCAGTAAGGTCCGAGCTATACAAGGAATGACGCCTCCTCAAACCATCAAAGAGGTACAAACACTAACTGGTCGTATCGTTGCTTTAAGCAGATTTATATCCAGGTTGGCGGACAGGGGTTTACCCTTCTTCAAAATTCTGAGAAAGAATGGTCGGTTTAGTTGGGATGCGGATTGTCAAAAGGCATTCGAAGATTTAAAGGCGTTTCTCCTCTCACTCCCTTTGTTGAAACAGCCCGTTAAAGGAAGTGTGATGATTGTGTACTTAGCAGTCGGAGAGGAATCAGTCAGTTCAGTTCTCATCCGTGAAGAAGGTAAAGATCAGTTCCCTGTATACTTTGTTAGTAAAGTTCTTCAAGGGGCAGAGATCCGCTATTCCGAAGTAGAGAAGGTTGCTTATGCCTTAGTCACTACGGCAAGAAGGCTGAGACCATATTTTTTGAGTTATGAGATCACAGTGCGAACTAACCATCCGTTAAGTATAGTGTTGGGAAAGCCAGATGCATCAGGGAGGTTAGTAAAATGGGCAGTTGAGCTGGGACAGTTCAATTTGAAGTATGAACCGCGAACAGCTATAAAAGGTCAAGCATTGGCAGATTTCATTCAGGAAACAACCAGAACACAAGACAAGAGAAAATGTGAAGTATTTGTAGATGGATCGTCGTCCCGCCAGGGAGCGGGAGCAGGGATATTATTGATCAGTCCAGAGAAGGATGAGTTAGAATTTGCTATTAAATTTCAATTTAAGGCGTCTAACAATGAAGCCGAATATGAAGCTTTTTTGCAGGGATTGAAAATAGCCGACCAGGCTGGAGCCCGAGATCTGATAGTTAAATCAGATTCACAACTGGTGACACAACAACTCCGAAACCAATGTGAAGTTAAGAAGATCGCATGATTTCTTACGTGCAGAAGATAAGAGAACTGGAGAAACGATTTGAAAAACTTCAGATCGAACAGATACCTCGGAATGAAAATCAGAAAGTAGACTATCTGGCCAAGATTGGGAGTTCGTTGCAGGATTGTATGAAAAGAAGCATTACTGTTATGGGAGTAGGAAAGGAAAACGAAGTGATAAATGTCGACCTGGTAGAGCATGATTGGCGAACTCCTTTTTTGAACTTTTTAGGAGGAGTGAGGAAAGGACATACAAAAGATCTTGAGAAATTGGAAAAACAAGCTCGATTCTATTACATTCTTGATGGAGTGTTGTATCGAAAAACTTTTCTACCTACAGATGCAAGATGCTTGTCCCAAGAAGAAGGAATCAAGGTTTTAAAAGAATCACATGAAGGGGGATCTGCCGAACATGCAGGAGCGCGAGCGCTCGCGTGAAAGGTTGCGCGAGCTGGTTTCTATTGGCCTACAATGAAGAATGATGCTGAAGAGATAGTTCGGAAATGCAACTCCTGTCAGAAACATGGGTGGAGAATTCATACTTCGGCAACAGATATGCTTACGGTATGTTCGCCCTGCCCTTTTGCTAGATGGGGTATTGATATAGTTGGTCCACTTGTTAAAACCAGAGGAAATAAGCAGTTCTTGGTGGTAGCTGTGGATTACTTTACTAAGTGGGTCGAAGCGGAACCCTTGGTCAAGATCGCAGAGCCCGATATGATCCACTTTATATGGAAAAGTATTTGTTGCAGATTCGGCTTACCCAGGATTTTGGTGTCAGATAATGGAGCTCAATTCAGAGACAAAAAGATCATGGGATGGTGTAAAGAAAATGAAAATTTTACAAGTGTTTACTTCCAGTGGCTCATCCTCAGGCAAACGGACAAGTCGAAGTGGTTAATCGAATCATATTGGACGGACTCAAGAAACGACTTGAATTCGAGAAATCGAACTGGGTTGACGAACTACCATCAGTTTTGTAGGTGTATCGAACTTCATCTAGATCGACTACGGGTGAAACTCCTTTCAGTTTGGCATTCGGAATGGAAGCAGTGGTCCCAGCTGAAATTCAAGGAGAAGCTCTACGAATTACTAACTTTGATCCCCAGCAAAATGAAGAATTGATCAGAACAGACTTGTTATTTCTAGAGGAGGTCAGAGATGAAGCCAGAGTTCGCCATGAATTATACAAAAGACGTATTCAAGCAGCCTTCAATAGGAAAGTTCGAAAGAGAGAATTCCAAGTAGGGGATATGGTTTTAAGGCAATCTGATGCCTTGTTGGAGATTGGGAAATTGGATGCCATTTGGGAAGGGCCATATACTGTTACAAAAGTTTTGCCCGGTGGATCTTACGAGCTCACTGATGAAAGAGGAAAGGAGCTGCCCAGACCATGGCACATCAATCACTTGAAGAAATTTTATACTTGAAGTATCGAATGCCAGTATGTTGTTTTTTACTTCTTTTTCAAGTTGTTGTTGCTTTAATGAATAATATATATTTTCATACTCCGTGGATGTAGGTCGACTTGACCGAACCACGTTAAATCCCTGAGTTTTTCTTTGTTGATTTACATATATTTACGTACATATCTGTTCGAACTATATTATGGAGCGAACTTAAAGTTCCCTCGGAACTCACTGATTAAGCACATTGAAGAAGTTCCCTCGGAACTTAATGATTAAGCAAATTGACGAAGTTCCCTCGGAACTTAATGATTAAACAAATTGAAGAAGTTCCTTCGGAACTTATCGATTAAGTGAATTGCAGGAGTTCCCTCGGAACTCGCTGATTAAGCAAATTGAAGAAGTTCCTTCGGAACTTAACTATTAAAGCGAATTGAAGAAGTTCCATCGAACTCAATGATTAAGCGAAGTGAAGAAGCATCTTCGGAGTTCAATGGTTAAGTAAGTTGAAGAAATTTTCTTGAAACTTTGTGACTAAGTGATTAGAGGAAGTTCATTCGAAGCTCTGCAATTAAACGAATTGAAAAAGACTGAAGTACTCGAATTGTTTCATTTCCGATTGATTCATCAAAGATACAAGTAAAAACTTCAAAAAAGATACGAGTGTTACAACAGAAATGATTAAGAGTGATCGGGAGATGATGTAGATTCAGGAGTTGGCTGCTGGATCGGAGCTGGGGGCAGAGGATCGAACATGTCATCTGGCAAGTCCACAGTCGGACTGGAGCAAGGCTCAACAGGTGCCGGAAGGGACGAACTGGGACCAGGATTGTCGAACTGGTTGTTGGGAAGAACTTCCTTGAGCGCTTCTTCTAAACAGCCTGACCACCAACGTGCATCAATATCCTCATCTGGATTCCCATGCTAGCCAGGAGGAATGGAATATGTTTGCAGCAACTTCTTGCCCAGTACGTTCACATCGAACTGGAATGTTTCCCCAACTTCCTCCTGGCAAAGCCAAACTCCCTCTTTGAAGTACGCCAGTGCCATGGGAGCTGCCTTCGAAAGGAAGAGGACGGAATCCCAAAGACGAGATATGAGTCTTTCTCGGAAAGTCTCCGATATTAACTCCATCTCTGGGATTTGAGCGAAGCGGTAAAAGCCCTCGTTAAACATGGCTTTTCCGAACTCGATTCGGGCACTCTTTTCCTGTTCAAGTTCCGCCCTCAGCTCTCTGTTTTCCTCCTCCAGCCTTCGGTTTTCAGCCTGTGCGTTTAGAAAAGCAGACTGCTTTTCCATAGCGAACTTCTCCTTAGCCAATACGCCAGTTCCATTTCCCGCTCTTCCAACTTAGCGGATAAGTTTTTGGCTTTGCCGGCATTGATAGACAGATCGCTCTCCAACGTCTTTTTCTCCTCCAACGCATTCCTCAGGCGATCTCGACGGCGAAGGGCCCTTTTGCCCATGAATTCGAAGTACTTGGCGAAGTTCGTCACCCGAGATAAATTCAATTTGAATTCCTTCGCCTCGCCATCTTCCTCCTCTTCTATAGCCTTGTCGTTCGGAACGATCGCCCTCTCTTGAACCTCAAGCTCTGCCTCAGTTCGCTCAAAACCAGCCTGCGCTCCTCCCTCAGTTCGCTGTTTTTTGGATGACTTTTGCGAACTGGAGGGCCCTTTCTTCTTCCTACGAAGAGAAGTTGTAGCTTCGGCCGCTTCTTCATTCATCTCTTCGGTCGGATTAGCAGCATCCAAAGCTTGGGCAGCCAGGTTGAGTAGAGGAAGCGTGAACAACAGCGACAGTCAAGAGAGATACAACAAAAGTACTGCCTCCCTCGGTCGAGCTTGGGGTAGTTTTGGAGGCCAGTTCGCTCAGACGCCTCTCCTCTTCCTCGCGGAAGGCCGCAGCCTGCCTACCATTCACTGCTTCGTCGACAGGAGAAAAAGCAGTCTTCTGGGCCTCGGGGATCGCCTCATCGAAGATGAAAAATTTATTCATCGTCTTGTCTGCAATACAATAAAACAAGTGATAAATACGATACAGTTCGATAAGTTGAAGAAGAGATAAAAAGAGAAATGACAGGAAAATTTTAAGCAACCAAGATTGAACTTGCGGGGAACTCGACTGTTCGGGTAAAATCCCCAGAAAGACAACAATAGTTCGCAAGAACTCATGCGAACTATATCGAACGATCCCCGGTGGAAGAGCCTGTCCAAAGACGCAATCTCGAAATCCCTGGGCGGAGCAGGGTCAGCTCGGTTCGAACTCTCGGCCCAAGGAATAGTTCGGAAAGGCCGGTTCGCCGGAGCACGAACAAAAAATAGTATTTCTCTCAGGAGCTGATTTTATCATCTCCTGAGGATAGAAATTGAGCTCGTTTTCCTCCGCTACGAGGGCTCAAATAGAAGCGGTAGGGGTTAGTATGTTTAAGAACGAAGCAGGAACGGAATCGGTCAGAGGTCGGCTCGACTCCCATCCATTTACACACCATGTAAAAAGCTACAATGTAACTTATAGAATTTGGGTGCAATTGGTTCGGACATACCCCAAACGCCGAACCAACCTCCAGAAAAAAGGGATGAATGGGAGGAACTAAACCTAAGGTGACATGTTTTAAGAACCATGTCTGGCAACCGGCAGGAGCTCGATGAGGACGATCATCGGGGCTAGGAATGATAATAGAATAGCCCACCGCTGCCATGAGCGAACTCAGAAGAACGGTATGAGTTTGGGTTGTTTTGGTGGCAGAAAAAACGTTGTCTATAGTTTTCTTACGAGATCGCTTGGGGGGGAAGCAAGGCTCTGACGGCCAGAAGTAGAAGGTTTCGGAACTGGTGAATTAGAGGTAGGTCGTAAGGGGAACTCTTCAAAACCCTCCTCAGATTCACTCTCGTCCCTTAGGTTGATTAAAGAAGAAGAAGCCATTTGAAAAATATGAGTGAGAAGAAAGAAAGAAAGGAAAAGGTACCTGGATCTGTTTGAGAGACTTTAGAAATCACAGAGAAGAGTTCTTGCTTACGAGTGAATGCTAGTATTTCGCAGAAGGGCTTTATGGAGGAGAAGATGGGGTATATATAGAGAAGGGGGAAGCTTCTTAGCGACGATTCAGTTTTTCGAGGGGGGGGAAAGCGAAAAGTCGTGTGATCTCGGCCGTTGGATGCAGTTCGATCTAACGGCGAAGACGAAAAGACGCCTCGGGATGGGGAGAACTGACAAGCTAGCGTCGCAGACGAATGATTGATGGGACGCAATGCTTCTCGAAGAAGCGTCATAATTAGCAACAATGCGAACTATGTTAGTGCGTGAGCACACGCACTCTGAAAGGGGGGGAGTACTGATGTGGTCGAACTGACCACATTCGAACTACCCTGTAAACCAAACCGACTTGAAGACTAATCGATGCGAACAAAACAGAGAAGCAGGTAGAACGTGTATGCGAACAAGAGAGTTCGCGCTCTATAGAGAGATATGTGCGAACTAATTAGACTTGCAAGCTGAGATGCCGAACTAAATCCGAAGCGAACTAATTCAAATTTGAAGCAACCGCCACAATCGCGAGTATCTCACCACTTTCCACTTTTTTAGGAGAAAATCTAACTGCCACGTTTTTTAGGGAGTATTTATAACCCTTATCTTTCTATTCACAGACACACACAAAATTATACACAAAAATCATTGAGAAAAGAGCAACAGCAAGTTTTTCCTAGATTACTGACTTGAGCGTCGGAGTCTCTTCACCGGGAAAAACTCCCGGTGTTCTTTGTTTTTGCAGGTGTTTTCAATCGGAGAATTTTAATCAGCATCGGAGAAAAAGAAGATTGAAGTCAGGATAAATTTGAACATAATTGTCAGCCCCCTACCAATCCAATGAAACACAAATTAATCAATGCTTCATTTCATTTTCTTCACACAATAAGTTCTTTTAATTCAAACATATTATATTTTGATTATCTTAGGAAATTCTAATCACATGCATAATAACATGTAATTAAATAAATGGTTACAGAATGGGAAAAGGACTCAGTGGTTACAGAAATCGTGTTTAAAAGAATAACACTACAATTAGCAAAAACTCGATAAAGAATTCGTTATTTCTTATCGTGGGCTGATGAAATAAAACCTTATATTACTTTCTTTTTTTTTTCTTCTAAAAAATAATGCAACTAAATTTACAATATCCACACAAAGAGATATAGATCTAATAGAATTATATGTGGACAAAATAAAGAAAAGTAATTAAGAGAGTGGGATCCTCCACTAAATTATGTCTTCAAATTCACTATTTTGATAAGTCATTAATTAATGTTTTGGTAGAAAGAAAACCTCACAAGAAAAAGACATGTTAGGACCACATTTAATTGGTGTTAAAAATACCCATCCATGTAAGTCTCACATACATATCATAATTTAGTTAACATAATTCACTTTAGAACATACACTACGTTTATTTAGCATTAATAATTGTTATTTAATTTTGGATTTTAGCTTTCACCAAAAAAGTTTTATTTGTATTTTATTTTAAATAAATGTGGGTTTGGTTGGGATTGGGATTGAAGAATTTGAAAATCGATTTAAAGTTCACATTAATGATTGTCACTTTCATTTTAAAAACTTTTGTTTGGAGCTATTCTAGAATTTTAATATATTGTAATTGGGTGGATATCAACCATTAAATATTTTAAAATATATTGAAATTTTAAGCCATTAAAATTTTAAAATATATTAAATCCCTCGGAATATATTTTAAAACATAATTCAGTTTCACCCATCCATGCAATATCGGAGTGAGATTTGCTATTATACGATACATTGCATCTCATAATCCAAATTAATTACTATATTAATATCAAATAAAATCACTAATTAATATATAAATTGTGGCATATATTAAATGTTATAAAAACTGACATATAACATCAAATATGATAAAGCATTGTAATTGTAGTAATTGGTATGAAGAAAAAATGATTTATGAGATATATATGTAGCTTGTCCAATCAATCGAAATGAGATATTAGCAAATATATATGTTCAAATATTCAAATGCTTTGTCATCATATTCTTTGATCACTATCTTATAAATTCTAACATCTTCCTCCACCGACAGGTTCTTCCCTTATTAAAAACGTTTTTTTTTTTAAAAAAAAAAGTGGAAATTAACTTTTAATTGAAATTGTTAAATTGTTTTTATAACGAATTTGTAACTAGTTAAAAAACTTTAGCGAGTACTGTATGTTTGATTAAATAATTTGTATAGTTTAACATTTAATGGCAACCATTCTCCTTGATTTTAGTACAATGTTGTTGTTGCTTTTTTTAATCTCATTTTATTATATACTAGTAATTCACCCATGTGATGTGCGATTTATTATTTACTGTGATAATTATATTAAAAGGTTATTCATATATCTTTTATTATTTCAAATTTTGTATAATATTCAAGTATATTTATCATATTTCAATTGATTTTTGAAGTTATATTTTATTATTAGAGTTCTAATTGAAGAAAGTACAATGATCAATTTAATTTTTGAAATGTTTATTTATGAACAATATTTCTCATAATTATTAAAAATATATTAATTTTTTAACTTTAAACTTAATAATAAGAATAATTACAAATATTAAGGAATTTTAATTCAATTTTTTTTTTTTAACAATTTGAAAGCTTTTGATGAATTTTTTTTGGCCAATTTTTCAGAGTTAGTTAAAAGTGACCAGATTTCTCATAATTACAAAAAGTATCTTAAAATTTTTTTAAGTTTAAAATTGATAATATGAATGATTCTAGATATTAAGTAATTAAAGTTAACACAAAAAATTAAAATTTTGAATGCTTACATTCTATTTGTTTTTATCTTTTATTGAACTTTTTCATAACTTGATAAATAATTTGATAAGTTCATAATCTTTCGAGATGGTTAAAAGTGATCAATTAACAATATATATTTTGAAATGTTTACTTATATATTTTCAAAATTACAAAAATATCTTAAAATATCTTTAACTTTAAATTTGAGAAGGAGAATGAGAATAACTTTAAACTTAAGTAATATTATAGTAAAGAAAAAAGAAATTAAATTATTGTTTAAATTAACGTAAACAACAACAAAAATAATAATAATTAACAATAGTAACAGTAATGAATAATAATAATAATAATAATAATAATAATAATAATAATAATAATAAAATTACATTGAAAGGAGTGAATGACATGATTGATTTTCTTGGAAACTATTATTTTTAGAATTTTTTTATTATTCATTGATGTGATATTATTTGCAGGGAAAATGACATAGAAAGTACATATCCTGAAAGGTCTTCTTTATAGAATGTTGATTTATACTTGATATATGTTGGTCCCAAGTGGAGGTCTTCTTTAGTAGAGGTTCAGGGGTGAATGAACCTCAGTCAATTTTCACGTTTTTCTCTCTATCGTTGCAACTTGCTGTAAGCTATCGCTACTTGCAGTAAATTGACAGTTCAACGTTCTGCTTGCAGTAAACTAGTTACTGCAGCCTAACACTTTCAGAGTTTATACACAACGAATTTGTGGGTTGATAGAGAGTGTTCAGCAGAAATACTAAGTCTTTTTAACTACAAAGTTAATAAACTTAGTTCACGTATAAACACATTAAAGTCATAAACATGCATGCATCAGATATAAGAAGATGTATGCTGAAAGCAGTAAATAAACACAAGGTTTTATAGAGGTTTGAAGGTGGTGTAACCCTTTTACGTCCTCTCTTCTCATTCACAATGAGGATATCCACTGGAGTATTTAGATTTACAGAGCTCTTCCTAGTAAACACAACTTTAAGGATACAAACCAGCCTACTAAAGTTCTTACTCACTTCTTAGGTTTCAGCAACTAGATAGGATCCACACAGGATGTTATCATTCTCAAAGATCAATACACACAACAAAATAAATGGTTAAAGAATCAGAAAAAAGATTCTTCAACTGTGGTGAAACAATAACACTCCAAAGATCTTCAATGCTGGAATGTTTTGCTTCTAGGTTGAGTGAGGGACTGAAAACACTTGGTATTTTATTAAGTTTGATGATCGCTGAAAGTATCTATTTAGTGTGCGATTCAATTTTCAGTCCTTGTGTTTTTCAGTCTCACTTCTTCCTTTTATAATTGTTGGAATGCACCAGTCGAAGAGTACACATTCCACGCGTCATCTTTTAAGCTTCTTTCATCTGCTGCTACATCTGATCGTTGATCCATTCACGCTTGAGAATATTCTTCTTTGATTCGATCTGGATGGCCAGCATTTCTTCTCCTTGATCTTCAATGATCTTCAAGGTACACTCATTTAATGCACCCTGAAAAAGGTGGAGACATGCTCCTCTTTAAGCTCCAGCGTCATTAAATGCGGATGTCCTGTTGCAGATCGCAAGCAGTTGCTCCAGCCAGGTGGCAACTCTTCATCCTTTCGCCGTCCTTGAATTTGTCTTTATGTAACGGCTTGTCGAGCATTGCAGCTTCAACTGAAGTTGATGTTTCCTCGTACTTGCAGAAACATGCATTGGATGGTGATTTCTTCGAAGTTGATTCCACTTTACATGTTTTACTTTAGTTGCTGCAACTTATTGGTAGGTGTTGCATCTAGAGTCGCTGCTTCTTGTAGGTTACAGCTTCCAACATGCAGCATGTATCAAAACTTTTTTTTTTTTGAAGCTCTTCCAAGTATGGCTCGCTATAGACAGACTTCTTCCTTTCCATGTTGCTTACAACTTGCAGCTCTAGGATTCAATGGAAGACTTCAGAACAGGATTTTGCTACTTATTAAATCATTAGGAAATGAGTGACACTTGTGTACCCCAGGGACATGGTGCCCCCAAATTAATCATCAGATGATGTTAAATATGTATTCTACAGGTATCATGTATATACTCTTCAGGTATCATATGTATCATATCTACCTATAGAGTATATTTATAACACAAAAAAACATAACACCCATAGAGCATATATATAACACCTGAAGAGCATGTATATAACATCTAGATCTGTGTCCCTATGTGCTCCAGTGGTATATAAGTTTTTGCCTTGGGAAATATAAGAAATTAAGACAGTAAGGTTATAACGGTTTTGTCTCATCAAAATCTTCAAGTGCTTCTTCTTACAATATATGATTTTATTAACAGAATTGTTAGTAAATATTTTCTTAGCGTGCACAGTTATAGGATTTCTTTAAACTTTTTAGTCTAACCAATGCAAACAACTTAATTGATTTAAGTTAAAAGAAAAAACACATACCCATCAAATACTTAAAATATCTTGATATATATATATATATATATATATATATATATATATAACATAACTAACTCAATGATTAACCCACATGTATTGACAAATTAACTAAACAATTATATGAAAATATCTATCATTCTAATTAATTTCTCAAAAAATTTGACACTATATATTTTAAAAATTATATTTTGAATTTTCTAATATATAGTTTAATTTAGTTTGTTTTTGTATCTGTAGTTTTGTAAAGTATAATTATGGACCTAAATTTAAATATCAAATTTATTTAAAAAATGACAATAAACAAATTACAAATTATAGAAATGATAAAATTGATCAATCATAACCATAAAATAGACAAAAAAATTCTCAATGAATTAATTATTTAATTTTGAAATCATGATTTCTTATTTAATTTGCATTAGGTATACACTCGTTCACTTCGGCCTCACTTCTTAACAAAAATATGAATACAAATTAAAAAGAACATTAAATTCTAAATAAAAAATGATAAATTTGATGTATCATAATTAAAACAAAATCTAAAATGAAAAACAAACTATTTAATTTAAATTTTTTGATTTATATGAAATATAGAAGAAAACATAAAAACCTATATAACCCTATATATAGTTCATAATTCAACGTAAAGGGCCCTATAACCCTTGAGAGCGTAAATCTATAAAATTTTTATTTTTTTACCTTCTTTCCGATTATAGTATATAAATTTAGGAAGAAAAATTAGTTATTGATATTTATATTGAAAGTCTTCAAAACCAATTCATATTCTTACCCTGTGCTACTAGTAAAGAAGAAAGATGGGAGTTGGAGGTTTTGTGTAGACTACAGGAGGTTGAATGCTATCACAGTCAAAGACAGTTATCCTATTCCCTTGATTGGTGACTTATTGGATGAATTGGGGGAGCTCAGGTATTCTCAAACATTTGTGAATGTTGAATTTTCTATATGCATGCAAATAAGTCCAGCCTCCACATCTAAATGACAAGGAACCAAAAGAAGAAAATTTACTAGCATACATAAGAATCTGTCTTGTGCACTTCGAAAAGGATTGCCCTTCAATGTAGTACTCAAGCATAACCTTTAAAACAAAAACCAAAAATGACAATGAACTGACACAAAAAATGATAATGACCCCTTTATCAGATTTGGGCAACTACTTAAGGTACACACTTTTTAAATATCTCTGCAGAAAATACAATAAACTAAATTAAAAGAAAAGAAAAAACACCAAAAGAAACATAAAATGAAAGATATAACTAACTTATGAATTGTTTGAAAGTTGTTGAGATTCATTTCAGAAAAATCAGTTAATTTGATTTAAGAATCTAAATGTTGCTCAAAAAGTTTTTTTATTAATTTAAAAAAAGCTATAAATTAATTTGAAATGTAAACTGAAGAGTGGAATAACTTCAAAATTTTTAAACAAACAAATCAACTAAAGATACATATCCCAACCCGAAAAGGTCACAACAACATCAATTGGACAATTAAAATTAGCACAACAATTAGTGGTGCACAGAAGCAACACAAGGCGCCTATACAAAAAATCCAAAGGATTAAGGTACCAGCGCAACACTTGTTGTTAAACTCCAAGCCAACTAATTGGGCCATTAAAATCAGCCCAATCTCCAGTTCATTAGACCAGAAAAGTTAGGATCTCGTTATCATATTTGGGCATGAATAATCTAGGTCCAACAAATTGTTGGGCCCAGGAGCAATTGCCAGAGGCTTATTGGGTTGGGCCACAATTTTTGGACATTAAAAACCAACATATATATGGCCACGACAAAGTCACATTGGATAATAAGGTTGGGTCATAGTGAATCAAAGGAGACAACTCAAGAGGGCACTATTGAGAGTCCTAAGTGGCCATCATATTACCCATCACACTTGCAAGGCACAGTAATCTGAAGTACACAAATAAAAACCCAATTCATCAAAAAAGTTGGATCCCTCCTTTATCAGATTTAGACATGAACATTAGAATCAAACAGATAAATGGCCACAACAAAGCCACAATGGATGATTAAATTGGGTCATAGTAAGATTAAAGGAGACAACTTAAGAGGGTACTATTAAGAGTCTTCAACTCAACCTAACCGTCCATTCATATCACCCATTGCACTTGCGGCAACACAAATCCTGGAAAGGAAAATATAATACCCAATTCACAGATGACAAAGTTGAAAGAAATGTATCTCTAAATTTTTTTGTTCATTTATTTATTTTGACAAATGCAATCTCTGCAGAAAATACAGTGAATCAAATTTTAAAAATAAAAAATAAAACTCCCACAAAAATGCATAAATTTAATGTCAGGATCACGCATATGTGCATGGCTATGCATGTCGGTTATTTCTGTTAGATTAGGAAACAGTGTCGTTTTGGGTTATTATCCTAATAAGTTGAACGACGTCGTTTAGGTTGAGTCGATACGTCGTCGTTTATGTTTTGTGTTTGTTATAAAAGTGTTGTACACGTTTTTTCTCCATTTATGAAATAACTAATTTTCAAATCTTTCTCTCTCCTCTCTTAAACTCTCCTTCAACCTTCGAACGAGCTTCCATGCTCAACACTCATTTACAATCGTAACAATTGGTATTCAAAGTCTTGCGCTATGGCTGCGAAAAATCATGGCCAACAGATTGATTCATTGGAGCAACAAGTAGCTGAGTTGTTGATTGGGCAAACTGCAGTAGAAACTCGATTGGAGTCGAAGCTGGAAAGTATTGGAGAAATGCTGCGATCGCAAATTCTGAGCGCCTTGAAGGATCAACAATGTCATTCAGCTGAGAAAGGGTAAGGATACTGCTGATCCTCCTTTTTCTCCCCCTATTATTTTTGGATCTACTTCTTCGGGTAATGTTGGGATGAGTAAGGATAGAAATGAGGCAGGCAGGCACCGATTCATTCTAAGATGCTCAAATTAGATTTTCCTAGATTCAATGGGGATAATCCTAGATCATGGATTAGGAAGTGTTATAGATACTTCTCCTACAATCATATGAGTGATTATGATAAGATTAGTTTGGTGGCTATGAATCTAGAAGGAGCTGCAGACAATTGGTTTGTGGATTACATGGATGAGAGAACCAATTTGACTTGGGAGGAATTTACTAGGTCAGTTCTAGATAGATTTATGAATCCTTCAGGGGGAAGCTTGGTGGCTCAATTCAATAAGAAGAGGCAAACTGGATCAGTTCAGACTTATATTCATGAGTTTGAAGAGCTGGCAGCATTGATGAAGGAACATAACAGGGCTTTATCACAGGATTACTTTATAGAGAGCTTCATTGGTGGACTTAAGGAAGAGATTGGTAAACTTGTGGCTATATAAAAACCTAGCACATTGCTGAGTGCTACACAATTAGCTTTGCAACATGAAGATATTGTGCATTTGCTAACCAAACAACAGAAACCTATTCCTGAGTTCACTCCAACTTCAATAGGAATGTCTAATAAATCAGAGGGGTTTAAAGCAAAATTGCCACCAATCAAAAGACTAACTCCTGAAGAAATGAAAGCTAGGAGAGAAAAGAATCTTTGTTTTAATTGTGATGAGATCTTTCATCTTGGTCACAAATGCAAGAAGTTGTACTTGATCTTAGTGGAAGAGAATGAGGATGATTCTATAGAAACTTTAACATTTGAAGGAGTGGAAGATAGTCGAAAGGAAGTGCAAGTATCCCTTAATGCTGTTGCAGGACCATTACATGCTGATACAATCAAGTTACTTGGCAAAACAGCTAATCAGGAGTTTGTTATATTGCTTGATTCTGGAAACACTCACAGTTTCCTTGATCCTTTGGCTGCTGAGAGGTTGGGATGCCTTATTGAGTATACTAGCCCCTTGATGGTGACTGTGGTTGATGGGAATAAGATAGAGTGTAACTCTAAATGTCCACATTTTGAATGAGAGATGGGAAGTTGTAAATTCAGCACTTCAGTGAGATTGCTGAAGTTAGGAGGATGTGATATGGTGATTGGAGTGGATCTCTTAAGCCAATTTGGTCAAATCCTGCTGGATTTCAAAGAGCATACAGTTCAATTTACCATCAAAGGGAGGAAGGTAAAACTGCAGGGAATTCAGCCCCAATTCAGAATGAATATGATATCAGTGGAGCAATTGGGAAAGGAGGTGCATAAGGATAAGTGTCTTGTGGAGGCTTACCTATGTTTGATTTCCAGCCAAGAAGAGAAAGAGAGGAAGCCTAATCATCAGTTATTTGATTCCTTGGTTAAGGAATATGAACATATTTTTGAAGTTCCTAGAGATTTGCCACCTGAGAGAGGATGGACCACAAAATCCCTGTTAAAGAAGGAGCAGAGCCTGCCAAGCAACATGCTTACATATATCCTTTGGTGCAGAGACAAGAGATTGAAAAACTAGTGAAGGAGATGCGTCAAACAGGAGTGATAAGGCCTAGCAGCAGTCCATACTCTTCCCCTGTGCTACTGGTAAAGAAGAAAGATGGGAGTTGGAGGTTTTGTGTAGACTACAGGAGGTTGAATGCTATCACAGTCAAAGACAACTATCATATTCCCTTGATTGATGACTTATTGGATGAATTGGGGGGAGCTCAGGTATTCTCAAAGATAGATTTGAGAGCTGGCTATCATCAAATTAGAGTACATGAGCAAGACATTCACAAGACTGCATTTGTGATTGCTTTAGGGTTATATGAGTTTGTGGTTATGCCTTTTGGGCTAACCAATGCACCTGCTACATTTCAAGCTGTGATGAACAAGGTGTTTTGTGATTATTTGAAGGATTTTGTCTTGGTCTTCTTTGATGACATATTGATTTACAGCAGAAACTTTGAAGAGCACCTACAACAGTTGAGAAAGGTATTTGAAACTCTTACTCAACATCACTTATATGCTAAGATGTCTAAATGCACATTTGGGCAAGATGAAGTGGAGTATTTGGGACATGTGATTACTTCATTGGGTGTTAAGGCTGATCCAGAAAAGATTAAGATGATGGTGACTTGGCCAACACCTGCATCTGTTAAGGCACTCAGAGGGTTTTTAGGTTTGACTGGATACTACAGGAAATTCATCAAGAATTATGGTACTATAGCTAAACCCCTCACTGAACTTACAAAGAAAGGAAGATTTTTATGGAGTCCAGAAGCTTAGAAGGCTTTTCTTGCTTTGAAAGAGTTTATGACTTCTGCTCCAGTCTTAGCTCTGCCAGACTTTCATAAGACCTTTGTTCTTGAAACTGATGCTTGCTATGGTGGAATTGGTGATGTCCTTATGCAAGAGAATCATCCCTTGGCATTTCTCAGCAGAGCCTTGGGAGTTAAGAATTTGGGCCTCTCTATCTATGAGAAGGAGTTCCTTGCCATACTTCTAGCTGTGGAAAAGTGGAGGGCCTATTTGTTACATGCTCCTTTTGTGATTAGGATAGATCAAAGAAGCCTCAAATACTTGTTGGAACAAAAGATATCCACACCCTTGCAACACAAATACTTAACTAAATTACTGGGATTTGATTATACTAATGAGTATAAGAAGGGTGTTGATAATAAGGTGGCTGATGCTTTGTCAAGGAGGGATATAGATTAGGGAAGTTGCCAGGTGATCACAATCCTCAGGCCTACTTAGATGGAAGAGGTGGTTAGGAGCTATCAAAATGATCCTGATATTCAATCCATAATTGTTGAATGTGTTACCACTCCTCAGAACATGTGTTTCTATAGTTATTCTAATGGGTTAGTTAGATATAAAGACAATATAATGATTGGAAATGATCCTCAATTGCAACAGCAGATCATTGTTTATATGCATGGCTCAAGTTTGGGAGGCCATTTTGGAATTACAGGCACTTATCAAAGAGTTTTCACTACTTTTTGGTGGTTTGGGTTGAGGCAACAAGTGCAGCAGTTTGTGATGGCTTGTCATATTTTTCAGATCAGCAAGCATGAGAATGTGAGAAGTCCAGGTCTGTTACAGCCCCTTCCTGTACCAGATCAAGCTTGGTCTCATATCTCCATGGACTTTATTGAACAATTACCTTTCTCTGCTCATAAGGACACAATTTGGGTAATTGTGGATAGGCTAACTAAGTATGGGCATTTCATTCCCCTTGCTCATCCATTCTCAGCTTCTCAACTGGCTAAGGTGTTCCTTGATTCTATATATAAATTGCATGGGCTACCAAGGTTTATTGTATCTGATAGAGACAGAATCTTCACAAGTCATTTTTGGCAACATCTCCTCAAACTTATTGGAATTGAGCAACACATGAGTACAGCTTATCACCCTCAAACCGATGGTCAAACTGAGAGGGTTAATCAGTGCCTTGAAACTTATCTCAGATGCATGTGCAGCAATAATCCTAAGCAATGGATGACTTGGTTACCTTTGGCTGAATTTTGGTACAATACCACCTATCACTCTTCTCTTAAGATCAGCCAATTTGAAGCATTATATGGATACAAGCCTATGCCTTTGGGTGGAGGACCTTTTATGCACACCACTGTGGAGGGAGTTACACACTTGCTTAAGGATATTCAGATAGCTCAGCAAGTTCTTAAGGATTCCTTGAGGAGGGCTCAAGAGAGGATGAAGCTTCAGGCTGATAAAGGAAGGGTGGCAAGGGAGTTTCAGGTGGGAGATTGGGTCTACTTGAAGTTAAAACCCTACAGGCAGAAGACATTACACAAGAGTCCTATGTGGAAATTAAGTCCTAAATTTGCAGGCCCTTTCCAAGTACTTTCCAGGGTTGGTTTAGCAGCTTACAGGTTGGATCTTCCCTCCACTGCCAAACTTTATCCAGTCTTCCATGTATCTCTTCGGATCTTCCCTCCACTGCCAAACTTCATCCAGTCTTCCATGTATCTCTTCTCAAGAGGAAGATTGGCCCAATTTCAGAGGTGGTGGATACTCTTCCTGAATTTGATAGTGATGGCAAGGTACTCTTAAAGCTCCTCAAGATTCTTGCTCGACGACTGGTGAAGCGTGGCAACTTTCCTGCCACCCAGGTTCTTGTTCGGTGGTCTCATCTTCCAGATGTGGAGACTACTTGGGAATTTTTTGATGACATCACTGCTCGTTTTCCAGCCTTGATGGCTTGAGGACAAGCCATTGTGTGAGGAGGGGGCAATGTCAGGATCGCGCATATGTGCATGGCTATGCATGTCGATTATTTCTGTTAGGATTAGGAAACGGTGTCATTTTGGGTTAGTATCCTAATAAGTTGAACAACGTCGTTTAGGTTGAGTCGATACGTCGTCGTTTATGTTTTGTGTTTGTTATAAGTGTTGTACACGTTTTTTCTCCATTTATGAAATAACTAATTTTCAAATTCTTCCCTCTCCTCTCTTAAACTCTCCTTCAACCTTCGAACGAGCTTCCATGCTCAACACTCGTTTACAATTGTAACATTTAACCTCTTGAAACCCAAAGATTCACGCCCAAAATCAGATACCTCAGCAAAAAGACCAAAATCAGACACCTCGGTTCTCCTCCGAGTATTCAGTACAAGGGTACTCACTCAAAATGGATTGTAGGGGAATCCGATCCGGTTTATTCGACCCGGTGCATCAACGACCGGTGACATGCAAAGCATGGATCCTAGCACCGACCTCGGTCGCCTTCTACTAATGGCAGCGACGATCAATCGTGTTGCACAGATAAATCTCAACTGTAAAGTGTGGACCCTAGCACTAACCCCGATCGTCTTCTACTGATGGCGGCGGCGATAAATCTCAACTGCAAGACACCAAAAGGGAGACACCAAAAGGGAGGCATGAGAATAGAGAGAAAAACGAATCGCAAAAATAAAATTAAACATAAAATGGTTGAGCACAATATTTATAGGAACATGTTTTTGATTTTTCTATCAACGGTAAAAAAAAAAAAAATAGCATGTTTCTTGATTTTATGTATGAAAAAGATTTTTTGGCGAACGGTTATAACTATTTAGATCATGTTTTTTTCTTTAATTCTTTTTTACCCCATTTATGTAATTTTATCTATGGAAAATATATTTTTACTAACAGTTATAATTATTTAGACCACGTTTTTTTAATTCTTTTTAGGGAAAATTTCAAATTTGGTACCCGAAAATAGGGTTTATTTTAGATTGGGTACCCCAAAGTTCAACTTAATCAATTAAGTCCCCCAGTTTTACCAAATCAATCATAATTGGTCCCCGCCGTTAAAAACCCATCCAATCAAACGGAAGTTAACTGCAGCAAACGAATTAGAGCGAAAATTAGCTTCTAACCCTAATTTCTTCCCCAATTTCTTGCTCAGCCCTAACTGATGATAATGTCTCTGAGAAATTCAGCTGAATTCTCAGTGTTGCCTATGAATCTTGATAACAAATCCTCATTTTTCTTCTCAGTTTTCTCTTCCAGCCTAGTTCTAATTATCTCATCAGCAAATTTATGCACAATAGCAATGGATTTCTGCAACGTTTTCTCAGACCCCAAATTGAAAAACTTCTTGACTAAATATAAGCCTAGAATAGCATACATGAATCTACCAGAGCTAAGATTAGCAGCGTCTTCAAAAGCTTGCATAAATTCAGCACCCACTACAGTGCCATCCCCACCCAGACAACCTGGGTCAAAATTAAAAGCAACTTTACAAACGTTGTCAAAGGCAAACCTTTCAAGGGTGTCCTGAACATCCAAAACGGCGTCATTTCTCACCGCCTTCTCCAGAACCGGAATCAGCCGCGTCTGCAGCTCCATGCTAACGTTTTCCATGACGAAATTGCGGAGGGATTTCGTGTTGAACTCGTAGCTCGCCGTTTTACGCTGGATCTTCCACGTTTCTCCATCGGAGTTGAATATTCCGGCGCCGAGGAAATCCTGCAGGAGGGCCCTGAATAGGGCTGTGCAAGAAATTAAGGTTAGAAGCTAATTTTCGCTCTAATTCGTTTGTTGCAGTTAACCTCTGTTTTATTGGACGATTTTTTAACGGCGGGGACCAATTCTGATTGATTTGGTAAAACTGAGGGACTTAATTGATTAAGTTGAACTTTGGGGTACCCGATCTAAAATAAACCCTATTTTCGGGTACCAAATTTGAAATTTTCCCTTCCTTTTATCTCATGTTATGTAATTTTATTTATGGAAATAATATGTTCTGTTTATTAAATTATTCAGCCCACGTTTCTTTTTACCTCATGTTTTGTGATTACATAATGGATTTTTTAATGATCCAAAATTAATAAACTCATGGTTTGTAATTTTATTCTATGGAAGGGGTTTTTTTGTTAATTGTTTCTATATGTGTACGTAATTTTATTGTAGATACAATTTCAAAGGCCAAAAACACACTTTCATGGGCAGTCTCATGCACATGTATCGAGCATTCGAATTTCTCCAGGAACATCATAGCATAATGATGCATTTATAACTCTTATTTCTGTTTCGAAGGTATCATATAACATTTGAGTTGATTTTATAATGAGCACTGAAACTTACATATAAAACAACTACATCTATATTATATTGTTCAGCTCAAAACATCCATCCTATTATGCCACTTATCTAGCAAATCAGATGATCTGTCCTCAACAAATTGTGAAATTCCAGAGAAGAAAACAAAGAAAAAAACACATGTACCTTGATATTGAAGATAAGAGAGTAAACTGCCTCCACCACCATCTTTAAGCTTAACAATCAAGAATTTCAACAATTAAGTATGCAAAACCTCTATCAAAACTTAAATTAATTAAGTATTCAAAAATTCAATCAAAACTAAAATTATTCAGTACAACAAAAAATCAATTAAAATCCTAAAAAAAAAAATTACCGCTGCTAGCCGATAACTGGAAGAGTAAGGTTTTGAAGCGTGACGTCGAGCCTCAAAGAGTACTTCTTGCGCGGTCTCCTCCATTCGTCTACGCAAATTATTCTCTCTCCAAAAAAATTCATAGCAACTAAAATTCCGTGAAATTTACGTTGAGATCTAAATCTCCAAAAGTCTTTCCAATTGCACAAGACTGGAGAGAAGATTAAGGTTTAGATTGCCAGGGGAGAGATAAAACGATGAGCCTTTACATTTCCCTGAGAGATCAAGAGATTGGAGGATGAGAGATTTACTTTCGAAAATGAAGGATGACATGACAATACTTAACCTACTTGGAGAATTGAAGGATGAGATGTCACGATACATGTTGCGTAAGGAATAAAAATGCCGACGTGTCATGCTCAAGAGAGGCGCAACACTCTCTTTATATATATAGATAAGTACTTTTATAATGTTATTGTTGATTACTAGTTTAAAATTTCTACTACTATTATTATTATATATCTTGATTAATATTTGGTTTAGTTAATTTAAAACTTATCAGAGGAACAATAATTTGAAATTCTAACCTCGTTCCTAACTCAATATATATATAGTACTTCATTTATGTGTATATTTTCAGTTTTTAAAATTAGAGTAAGCCTCCTGTAAAATAGGTGCATGCACACGGATCGAATCCGGGTCATCTAATCCGTTTTTTTTTTTGTGTCTGATTTTTAAATTTTGGCACCTACCATGACGTTAGGTTAGACCTACCATTAGTTATGTTAGACTTACATTTCTGTCCATATTTCATACATTTTCTTTTTTGTGCCTTGTATTTGAATTTTAGAACATAACATTACGTTATATTAGACCTACATTTACATTATGTTAAACATATATATACGTTATGTTAAACTTACCTTACAAAACACAAATTTCATACCTTAAACTTAAAAAAAAAAATCTAGTTTTGGCACATGTTGTACATGTACCATTATATTGTATTGCACATACCTTTATACTATGTTAGATCTACATTTGTGTTATGTTAGACCTATACACAAAAGTAGGTCTAACATAATATAAAAGTATACTTGAGCTAATTTGGTTGGGTTTGAGCGTGAATACCAGTCGCGTGAAACGCACGTGGGTATTCGTATTTGGGCATGTTGATTGGTCAATTCTAGTGCATGGATCATAGATTTGTGTGTTTGAATCATATAAGTTTTTTTTGCCTTCAAATTAATGATAAAATAGGTGAACATTTTTGTGGTGGTCTCGTTAATAAGAGAATAGAGAGACAAAAAAAAAAAAACTTTGTAAATTGTAATGGAGGAAAGGGGCCGTTGGAATTATTTGGGCCATGTTGTTGGATCATCCCAAAGGCCCGAACAAGAACGGCAACAATCTTGGGCTTCTGGATCTTTGTATTCTATTTGCCAAGCGAGTACAGAGAGGCCTCATTTTATTTTGAACTAGTATAACATATGTGTAATATACGGGATTTATTTAAAAAAATTGACAAAAATTTATATGTCTCTAGAGCATACAGGACACAAATTTGAGTGTTATATACATATTTTTCAAGTGTTATATATATATATATATATATACTATATAAGTCTTACCTTTCTTGGTGTTATATATATAATCTACATGTATCATATGTATATAAGAGTATACATATGATACCTGAAGAGTATACACATAATATCTATAGAATATATATTCAACACTATATGATGATTAATTTGGGGTACCGTGCCCTCGGGGCACACAAGTGTCACTCAAAAAAATTGAACTTGATAAAATGAGAATATTAGATATAAATTTGTGTAATGTATCATCTAATTTAACACTAGATATAACATAATATGATTAAATATTATAATTATTTAATTGTTACAATATGAATTGCACTTGTAGAGGATAATATATAATATTTATACATTTATTTTAAAAGAAAATATTGTTAGCCTATCATATTATTGAAAACACCCACTATTTTTCTTTTCGTTTGATTTTTATTTCTAATATTTGTAACAACCTCAACTAATTTTATTTTCAACTAGATGATAAAAAATCGAATTTAAAATTTTACAGAGAAATTTCAAAATTTATTTTAAAGCACATATTCAAAAATATTTCAATTTCTTGAATTAATAAGTTTGAAAAGTGTGAACAATCATTTATTAAATTAGATTTTTTCCCTAAACTTTTAATATTTAAAATAAAATCACTTATGTAAATAGTTGATGGTATCGATATTTTGCATATCTTATTTAGATAAATCAAAATGTCTATTTCTTTGATAATGTTAAAAAAAGGAAATATTTAGTAGTTTTTCTTAGTAACATAAAATTTAAAGTAATTAATAAGCTATATTAATGTAGAATTGATATATGATTTCTAATGTGTCATTTTTGGTCTTTTTTTATATATAAAGACTAGTATAAGGCCCGTGAAATACACAAGATTATATAAAGAAAAAAATAAAATTTAGTAAAATTAAAAATACTAAATATTATTTATATAATGAAATTAAATATATGATTTGTGCAATAAGTATAGCAATATTGAATATAATCTGATATGATCAAAATAATATTTAATTGTTGGAATATGTACTGTATTCATGAAGGATAATTTTATTTATTTATTATATGTCTATTATATCTTCAACTTACCCATCATTTTCTTTTTGGTTTGTCTTTTATTGATAACATCTATAACAACTTTTAAATTTTCTTTCATTTAAATAATAAAAAAATTGAAAATCAGAATTTCACAATAAAAATAAAAATTCATAGTTTAATCTAAAACATAAATTTAACAAAATAAATTATTCAATTTTTCATAAATTAATAAGTTTAAATGAAAAGTTTGAATAATCATTTTCAATAAGCTAGCTCATTTTTATTATAGTGATGTTCAATTTTGTTTATTATTTTTTTGATTCAAAATTTAAAATTTAACAAACTTCAAATATGCGAATAATTCATATATTGAAGCCTGACATATATATGTTATTTAGATAGTTTTAGTCAAGTGTTCAATCATTTAATCATTATTCTCAGTAACATAAAATTTGAAGTCATTAAATAACCATATTTGAATGTCAAAATAATGAGAGCATAAAAAGTGTCCTCAGTGGTCCTTTCTTTTACCCTATCTGCCGGGCACATTAATATGTGTTTATCACGAATTTATCAAATATACATTAGACAAAAACTTATATATCCTGGGGCACATAGGGACACAAATATAGGTGTTATATATATACTATGCGGATGTTACGTTTCTTGATGTTATACATATACTCTACAAGTATCACATGTATATAAAAATATACATGTGATACTTGAAGAGTATACACGTAATACCCGTAGAGTATATATATAACACCATATGATGGTTAAGTTGGGGGCACCATGTCCCTGGACACACAAGTGTCACTCTATAGATTATATCTATTAAAAGAACGAGATCATCACAGATTAGGGTGAACACTATTCAAAACTAGTGTCGTGGAGTTTTTAACATTCTTCGATAAATCACATCTTTCAAGTACAATAAAATAAAATTCCAACTAAACAACAATATATCAAATTTTAGATGTAGAAAGCAAAAAAAAAAAAAAAGAAGAAAAGAAAAGAGGCACAATGATATCCAGCACATCATCAGAACACGAACTTTAAAATTGCTGAGGTCATAACGGTAATTTTGTCTTCACGCGCCAGCCACGCCACCACCCTCTTCCGCCGTCAAACCTCGCCGGAGCTAACTCTCTCTCTCTCTCTCTGATCCATAACAACGCCTGGTTCGAAATAATTGAACCCTAGCGGAAACTCCACATTGATACGAATTGCTAGGGGCGCCATCATCATCAACCCCACCGGAAATGGGGGATTTCAATTTAGCCCTGGTGATCGTGGCGATAGTCGTCTGTGTACTTGTTTTCATATTCAACGTCTACCTCCTCGTCAATTATCAGCATCCAGACGACGTCAACCAGGCCTACTTTCCCAAATTCGTCGTCGTTTTGGGGCTCTCCATCGCTGCCATCTCTATCTTAATGCTTCCAGCTGACGTTGCTAATCGGCAAGCCTGTCGCCACGCCATTTATAATGGAGCTTGTAATCTCACGCTGCCGATGAAGGATTTGTGGCTTGCTGTTTACATTGTGGATGCAATTCTTGTTTTCTTTGTTATTCCTTTCGCCATGTTTTATTACGAAGGAGACCAAGACAAGTGAGTGTTCTCTTTGGTGTAGATGTTTAGTTGAGTTTAGCTGTTCTATTTCTAAATGCTTGTGGGTGTTTGTTGTCTTTGAGTTTTCAGGAGCGTGTTGAAGAGGATGAAGAGTTCATTGATCTGGGTTGTGTTGACAGCTCTTGTTTGTGCACTGGTACTTGGGATATTATACGGTAAATTCTTCTTGAAACCTTGTTAGTTTCTCATCTATTGTCATAATTTTATGGTTTACATATTGTGTAATTATTATGTAATAGGGTGTAAAATGTGAAATGTGAGCGTTGATATGCCTACACTGCTTGAAAGTAAAGCTCATGTATTACATAATTTTTGGGTTTTTTGATCCAGGGCTTGTGGGAATGGTGGATTTCACTGTTAGGCACCTCTCCTCATCCACTTCATCCTTCCCATCATCATGGGAATTCTCTACTAGTCAACAATGTATTGGGAGTGGAGCAAGGCTGGTGAGGAAGCAGTTTAGTTGTTTAACTTGCTAGTTGATTTTACCTCCTTAGTATCATATTAAATTCACTTTATTTATCTTTTTCCATCTTCAGTGCTCTGCATATTCCGCCAATGCTTCATCTGAGTCGACTTGGACAATGCGCGCTACCTTTCCAGAATATGTTGTTGCCCTTGCTACAATTGCTGGATCTGTGCTTTTCACCGTATGTCCCACCTTGTAAATGTCTAACACCAAAATCTTCATGAGAAAGATGGATGTTTCTTGGTTTCATCTTGCAGTCACACTTGCAATCTTATGCTCTTCCGAGATTTTCTCATTACTTTTATCTGCATGCTAAATATCTCATTTAGTATGTCTGTCTGTCAACGTTCAGCTATACTAATTATCATGACTTGCTTATATTGGAATCGAGTGAAGTGATATTTAGCTTTAGTAATGATCATGACTTGTTTCATATTAGTGATGTCTTATTAAGTGTTTATTGTTTGAAATTGAACTGATTATGGTAGATGAGGAATTGGAAGGAACATTTTTTGATATATCTTGATAGTTTTGTTTCCATGGAACATATTTTATCCTTTTATGTAAGAACTTTGTACTCATGATTTCGGCATACTTCTGTCTCCAGATTTTTGGTGGTGTTGGCATTGCTTGTCTTCCACTGGGACTCATATTCTCATTCATCCGGAGACCAAAGGCTGTTATCACACGTTCACAATATATCAAGGTATTCTTTTTTCTTTTGTTTTGTTGTCATTTTTATTGTCTTTCGACATTATACGGTGCAACTTTAGTCTGATAATTGGATTCTGTTAGTACAATTCACAGGAGGCTTGTCTTTTATCTCCTGTAGGAAGCAACTGAACTGGCAAAAAAGGCAAGGGAACTCAAGAGAACAGTTGATGCACTTCACCAGGAAGAAAGGAGTGGGAATAAGGGAAGAAAGTGGCGCAAAAATTTGAAAGCTGTTGAAAAGGTTTATTGTCAAATGTTGAATTTTTTGTGTTAGTTATTTTATCTGTGTATATATATATATATTATGTTATTTTATTATTTTGACAGTGATTTATCTTGATCATGTGCTTTCTTATTCACCTTGTCTTTCTTCTATCATGCCTTTTTCTTTTGATCTAGAAATTAGATCATTGCATCACTTGGCAGGTTTGTTTACTACCCAAGAAATCAATCGCAAGAGTGTTTTTGACTTGCAGGAGCTACTTCTTTTGGAAGAAGATGCGAATGGTTTAGAAGAGATGTATCCTCAAGGTGAAAAGGTGATATATGAGGGGAAAAACTAATATCTATCCCCATTCAAGTTTGGTATGCTAGTGCCAGATTCTAGTTCCTTCACCTTCTCCCAGCCTCATGTGGAAAGGTGGGAAAGGGAAGACGGAGCAAATAAGAAATAAACTAACTATGGTGTTGCCAAATTTATGCAGGCTGAAACAGCTTGGGCTATGACTGTTCTCGGCTACCTTGCCAAATTGGTATTTGGAGTGTTCGGGTATGTTTTATTTCTCAGGCATTGAGTGTTTGCAGGTGCATGCTTGGAGTCCCAGATATTTTTTTTTTTTTGATCCACTGATAGTCCTACAGAGTGAATATTTACTGGGAATAAAGAAATTTCTTTGAGAGAGATAGAGAGAGCCTTCAAATTTCTGCTTTACATGTGATCCATTTCTTGTTGCTGCATGCCATGCCCAGCAATGTTCATATATCATATAGTTGTTTCATATATAGAATTGAATTGATATCTTCAGTAAAATATCTTATATGATCGTATAAATTTCCTATGTTGCTATTTCTCCTGTTGCCATGGAATTGGAAAATCCAGGTAGTTTACTTCATTGTTTACCTCCAGGCTATCAGATTTTCTGTGGATGGAGTTTTATCTTGGAACTAAAACAAAACCTATCATCAAGATCTGTTTCACCTGGGCCATGCTTCATGCTGATATTTTAAAATTGATTTTTTTTCTCGAATAAAACTTGCTTGTGAACATTAAAAACCTATCATCTTCTTCTTGATCCTAGAAAGTTGACAAGCTGTGAACATTAAAAAGTTAATCCTTCTACAATACATCAGAACAAAATTAGTTAGTAAAAGCTGCCACGTTGTCTTACATAGTAATTTTGCTTCACTGATGTCAAAGTTCCACTGCAGGTTGATTGTTTCTGTGGCTTGGATTGCTCATATTGTGATCTACTTGCTGATTGACCCTCCACTTTCTCCATTTCTTAATGAGATATTCATCAAATTGGATGATGTTTGGGGTAAATTTCTATGTTTAGTTTTGGTTTTGACTTGTTCAGATGATTGGACATATATTTGATTGGATACTGGCTGTTCTACTTAAAAGGTCTTCTGGGCACTGTGGCATTTGCATTCTTCTGCTTCTACCTTTTACTTGCTGTGATTGCTGGGGCGGTGATGCTTGGCCTGAAATTAGTTTTTATAACAGTCCATCCTATGAAGTATGGTTACTTATTTGTGTCATTTCATTTCTTCACATTTCCACTCGTCCTGTCTTAGATACAGTTTCAAGTTTTCTCTTGTTCGCAGTATCTGGCATGAGATGTTATTGGCCTGACACATGAAATTTGTGTACAGATGGGGAGCTACACTCATGAATTCATTCCTTTTTAATGTGGGCCTCATTCTTCTTTGCTCAATCAGGTAATCATTATGGAATTTGGTGATACATTTTATATGCCAAGGTTGAGAATGCATTTCTGGAAGGATTGTTGTTGAGGCTATATGGAATTATAATTTCAAAGGCGCAAAGTTGAAGTTGCATTTCTCTACATTTTTATGAAATGCATAAAATTATTTATTAATTATTTTCTACTGTTTAACAATTCTTCTCATGTATTCATTTTACTAAATATTCCCACATTTTATAATTTAGTGTCAGACTTTTATCTGCCTTTTCTGCATTCCTTACCTCAAATCTGGTGAGAATTGTCACTAAATTGAAGAAACTTTTTTTATGCTATTTGTTTCGCTTGTTGATTTTGCATGATGAAGGCATCTCTTGTAACATTCACATTATGTGCTTATAGAGAACTTCTGCTTCTGGTGAACTTTTGAAGTCATTATTTTCATTGTTATTATGCAGTGTGATTCAGTTCTGCTCCACTGCATTTGGGTATTACGCCCAAGCTACTGCAGCTCAAGAAATATTTGGCCACACCTTACAATCTCTTCGTGGAATTAAATATTTGTACAAGTCAGTTACCATTGCTTCTTAGTCTTATATGACCTATTTTATTTATTTACTTTTTTTTTTCTTTTGGGAAAGGAGAAGTATTAATAACTAAAACTATATCTGCTGTTCCAGGTATAATGTGTTTCAAATCGCCTTCATCGTCTTAGCAGGGCTCACATTCGTATATTATGCAGCTTTTGTATGCTTCTCCCACTCTGACTTCTTGACATTTACTTGTATTTTTGAGTTTACATGATCTAAAATCTGCCGTGTTCTTTAACTTCTCAGGGATGGAGAAGAAAAAAGCCTAGTGGCAGGTTCAAGCTTTCTACATAAACATGGCTGCATTTCAGTCTCAATTTGAATCTGCTGGATTTCATGATCCATCATTTGTGAAGCAATGTTAATACTCCGATGAATATGTATGGATTGGTTGTTTACTTAAATCATCGAGAAGTAGACTAACCTTGCTGGAGAACCGAACCAATTACATTGCGATGGTAAAATTTGTGTCGTCATCATTGTCGTGGCTACAGCTCCTGGTTTTGCTGCTTTGGCTTGTTTTCTGCTCAGTGTATGTATATGTTTAATTTTATTTTTTAATTCTTTTTTGCTGCTTTGGCTTGTTTTCTGCTCAGTGTATGTATATGTTTAATTTTATTTTTTAATTCTTTGAGACTTTGAGTTTCATAGTGATAATGAGCACAGGAAAATTGTTGTAGCTTCTTTACCATGTAATATAACCCCTTCCTTTTCATCTTTGTTTGAATTTTTCACACTTTGATAACATATAATTGTTATTGCATACCAGTTAAAGACTAGTTTCCTTTTCCTTCCTTTTCTAACCCAACTACTAAAAACTGCCATAGACAAATGTGTTCCATGACAAAATCTTCCAAGACATTCTCTCAAAACATTATTAACTTCTGACATTGTTTGTAGTGTCAATCTTTAACATATAAAAGCAAAAAACAAAACCATATGGTCGGAACTTCTCAAACTTTTCAGCAATTTCAGAACGAAACAGCGGAAGTTATGAGCACCAACAGAAGAGACTTCGATAACTATGACGGGACTAAATATGGAGCCACTGTCTTTGCCAGCTAGAGATAAAGTTGCTGACATTGAAGGTGGTTTTACCATCAGCAGCAACAACATAATGAGGCGAATCATCTGGGAATTCATAAGCCATTGATAACCAGAAGAGACTTGGTTCCCACCTGACCTTTTTCAGGACCTTCAGTATCTCCTCCACTACAATCTCGGATCCCTCAGCCGACAAATGAATTCCGTCTCTGCGCATAAAACATCTTTCAGTACGAAAACAACAGCAATCCAAAACAGAAACTGCCAGCAAGGCACACACAACATGTACTCATGAGATGGAAGTTAGAACAAGATACAATCTCTACAAACTAAGCCTTTATTCGGAAACATTACACAACGAAATGTGTACTTACATAAAGCAAGCATTGGCCCAGTCATTTCTTTTCCGAATTGCAGTCCAAAGATTGATAGCCTCAACATCCATTTGTAGGCACAATTCTATCAAAGCTTCAGAGTATATGCGGCAACCTTCATTAGTTTGGGCTTGATCATCAAATCCATTCCTGATCAGCACAGGGAGTTTAATAAGTACTGCAAAAATATGATAGAACATTGGTTTCTAACTCATTGAAGATGTATTACCCAAATATTTCACGAACTTTTGCCTCGTTCACAGGAGGTGAACTAAGGCATATTATCCGTGTCTTATCTGAAAGACCCTGAATTTATTGAACGAAACTTTGTAAAAGTTGGAAATTAATATGTATAAGCTGCACTTTGAGAGATCACTAGGAAAAAGATGGTGAAGAATGAACCTTGAGATGAGCAATAATCTTTCTCATGTTGTCTACGTATTCAAGAAGAGGCACATGAGCTCCAAGTCCACTCGGGTGAGGGTTCGACGCATCATTACCTCCGAAATGTACTATGACAAGAGAAGGCCGAACAGCTGCATCCTGAACCCAAATCACCAAAGAGAAGTATTCTATGAAATATGATTATATAAAGATTGGCCTGGTTATCTAGTTATATATTTAACCTAGTTTTTGGAGTTGGAAACAACATACTAATTTCAGCAAACTGAATAAATGGTTCAATGCACTTAAGCAAACACTTTATTAAACTAGATTTATGATCAGCCATATTTACCTTAGGAAAAACCTGATCCAAGACTTCAAGAGCCATCCTAGTGTTCCAACCAGAGTACCCTCTTAGAACTACATCTGCCTTCAACAATTTCAACAAAAACATGTAATCACTAAGTGGATTCCATAACAAGCTCCATGATGATCCATCAAACCATAATTTTGATATCTCCCCATTTAAAACTATCCATTATCGTCAAGAAACACCACTCTCAAGTGAATCTTTAACACCAAACACATGTCATCACTAAACACAAAGCAATTCTTCCCTCTACAAGACACAAAGCAATTCTTCCCTCTACAAGAATCTACAGTTACCCAAAGCAGAATTTTAACTACAACATCATCAAACAACACAACATATTCATCACACAGAAGCTGTTTGATAAAAGTCCTGAGCGAGAAATGAGCTCCCAAATCAAATATTAGACTGAGTAAAGAAGTACCTTGCGACAATAAAGGTCAGCCAAAATGGTGCCCCAGCCTCCGGCGTTGTAGCTCGTCTGAACCATGGATGACCCGAATAGCACGAACTTCGGGCGGGCCGGGCCCACCATTTTCCTCCTCCTCGACTCTACCTCTCATCTCAAGGGAAAGATCAACGATGAGTATTTGTATTCTACTCCCTACCCTTGCTAACCTTTTCCTTCTTAATTTTAAGAAAAAATTGTTGACTTTGATGTGATATATTATTTTAATGTTTTTGAATGATAATTTTATAATAATATGTACTTTTAGTGTAAAATAAATAAAATGAAAGAAATTAAGGATTAAAAGAGTAAATTTTTCTTTATCACTTTTGAACTAATAAAATAAGATGAAATAAATAAAAATAAAAAGTAGATAAAGTTAGCGGTAGGAGGAGTAGTTTTTATATTATTTAATGGGCTGTTATTTTCCAAAAGCCCAATAGTGTTATTGGACCTGGACCATTTATAGCCCAGCCCAACAGATTCAGCGTAGCAGAAACAGAATGGAGATTGCCCTTTTCTCTCCTTCCTCGCTTTTCGCCGGCGCCGATGACTCCTCTTCCGGTGGTCCCTCTTCTTAATTTGAAAATCAGCCCCATATTTTTCTATATTTATAATTTGCACCTCTAATTTTTAGGTTTTTGTTGCCATTTTTCTTTTGTTGTACAGAAGAGGAAAATACTGAAAGTCATGACGACTTCGTGGAGAGGAAACACCAATTTCCTGAGATGGTTTGTCTTTTGGGTTAATTTTTTCAAATTTTTTAGGAATTGCAGTTACTTATTTAATTTTTTGGTTTAAGTAGCTGAATAAATGCTTAATTTAACTGTTGTGTGTGTTAATTATGAATTTATGATGAAGGTTCAAGTTTCAACATTGATGGAGGAGTAAAGGAAATAAATGATTATATGAGCTTAAGATTGCATGACTAAAGGAGCCAATTTTTTAGCTTTGCATTAGTGGTTGAATTTCGCAACTTTCTCTTTACGGATATATCTGTGATATTTTCATCCTTCGCCGTAACTAGCTGCATTGTATGATTGTGTTGTGGTATTGAGGTTTGTAGTTTTATCAACCTTGGCTATGTTGTAATGCTGCATTACCGTTTGTAATTAACTAAATGAGGCGTTGAGGCGCTAAGGCCGTTGAATCTTAAAGCAAATAGAAGGGTTGAATAAGTTTGTCATCATAATCAGATGTTGGATTATGGGACGAAAAATTTCTCAGCAAGTTATGTTTCATTGCGATTGTTTATCTGTAGATTGCTAGCATAACTATCTTGATTGGCTTTTTGATGATCAGAATTAAGAATTACCTTCGTTGAAGCTTAATTGTTTAGTTCATCTTGTTGGCAGGAATTGCTCATTCAAGAATTCTCGTTTCACCAATTGAATGCTAATCTACTGTGGCCTGGAACATTTGCATTTGCCGAATGGTTGGTTCAAAACAGACACTGGATCGAGGGAAGAAGAGTGCTGGAGTTGGGAAGGTAATATGTAGTGGTATAAATTCTGTCTACATTCTTGCTGTGTTGTTTCCATTGTTTTATTTTCGAAGTTCTAAATGATATAAGATGGGGTGTGGAGTTTTTCTTTCCATGACCTCTAGACGTGGTTGTATGAAACCATCTTTTCCATGTTTCTGATGTCCATTTCTGAGTTCCTTGCAGTGGAACTGGAGCTTTAGCAATCTTTTTGAGAAAATCTTTCCAACTTGACATTGCAACTTCTGATTATGATGATGCTGAAATAGAAGAGAATATTGCATATAATTGCCGGATGAATGGAGTTACCCCTGTCCTTCCACACATAAGACGTAAATTCTTTTGCATGATGTTTGATGCTAAAACTTAAGTAATAAATGTATAATTTACATGCCAATGAATAACAAGTGTTCGTTTTCTAGATTCCTGGGGAGATGTGTTTCCAGTTCCTGATCCAAATTGGGATCTAATTATTGCAAGCGATATTTTACTCTGTAAGTGCTCCAATTTGATCTGGCTTTTAACATATTGGTTGAATGTGTCTGAATGAATAACGATATCTTGAAGGAATTACATTGTTCTCATGTTTTGCAGATGTGAAGCAATATGGCAACCTTATAAAGTCCTTATCATTTCTCCTTAAATCTTGCAAGCCAAAAGCTAGTCATGATCTTACTTGTACAAATGGACGTAATGGTATCTTCACCTGGTTCTTAGTTTATTTTTCTGTTGCTATAGCTAGTGAATATACTCTTACATGCTGACATGTGTTTCGTTTGCATTAGATAAGACATGCCCACTTCCTCGACCAGCATTCTTGATGAGCTGGAGGCGGAGGATTGGGAAAGAGGAAGAGTCGTTGTTCTTTACTGGATGTGAAGAAGCCGGATTTGAAGTGGATCATCTCGGTTCTCGTGTGTACTGCATCAAGCTAAGAACTAACACCTGTCAATCCAGCTGAAAAACTCGTACGAGAACTTCGCCCTCTCTGATATCTCTACAAGGCCTTAGAAAGAATGTACTTTGTCCTAAAACTGTGTTGCCTTTCATCTCCTATCCTTTGAATTGTATATTTTCAAGATTTCATATAATGATGATTAGCAGACATATGGAGTTAGGAAAATACACGTGACAGCAAAAACCGGTCCGAATAGGAGATGAAATACAGTTTGGGACAGTTTTGGAACAGAAGATTCATATATGTGACTTCAGGTTTTCTCTTTTGCCCTTTCATTTTTGTCTTTAGGAATTGAATTGTGCAGTAATCAACAAGGGCAAAATGGTCTTCTACCTACCACTTTCCAGCTTCATTGACATAGACTTACTGCATGGAAACTAATTTCAGACCTTTTCTTCATGACCGTATCGTTGTGCAACATAAATCCCATGAAGAATAATAGCCAAATAATGTGGGTCAATAAATAGTTTTTTAAATTTTTTGATAGGTTTCTTGAAAGATCTTTTTACGAATCTGAATTCTGGAGATAAGCTAACCCAATACTCCATTATCCACAAATGAGTTTGTAAAATTACGTTTCATTTGTGGATAATAAAGTTTCAACATATGAAATTACTTATGTGAATCAATTTCATTAGTTTTCTCTTTATTATTTAACTAGTAGTGTGCCCTGTACGGTGTGTGTTATATATATATGTATTATATTCAAAATTGTAATATCATATATAACGTGATTATTATTATTTTAATAAAAATATATTAATATTTTTAATATTTATAATAGTACAATTTGAGGTCATTTAAACTTAAATTTATGTCATTATAAATAGTTATATTCGTAAATATTAGATTTTGAAATAAATAAAGTAACATACTAATGTATGGATTAAACAAAAAAATTGAAAACTACTATTCAAAATATAAGATAAATTGAAATAATCAATTTGACCAAACTTGTGCACCCATGAAGTACTTAAAAATTTCAATAATTTAAATTTAGTGGCAAAAAAAAAAAAAAAAGTATGGTATACATATATAATCAGAAATTATAACACACACACACATATATATATATATATAAACTTTTAATGTAATAAAATATTCGTTCAATTATACATATAATTCTTTTATTCTGAATCGAATAAAAAATTATATTAGTTTATCATTTAAATACACAAACATCTCTCTTGCTATTTATTTAAATAAAATAATCCAATATTGGATTTGATCTAAAAATTTCAATAAAAATATTATAAATAATAACGATAAGATTGATAAATCAATATATCATGTATGATTTGTAAAAAACAAGAAAATCACTAATTCCAAACCATTCAACGATCTCCATTGAAAATATAAATACGTAAAAAAAATTTATACCTATGTGTGTATAAAATAAAACAATAAGAATGATAAAATAAACATGTGTGTATTTCAAATAAAGAAGTTGTTTACTTTGTAATAACAATTTTTATCTAATGTTTTCATCAATATTACTTAGGTTTGTTTTGTATCTGTAAACTACTCCAAGTATACCTATAATACATTTCCATTTGTATTTTTTTTATTTCTACATTCAATTTCAATTTATAACAAATTAACACTTGCATTTTATCATAAAAGTGTTTAAAAAAATTATTAAAACCATCAAACATACATTAATATGAATATTACATTTAAGATCATTAAAAATGTATTATATATTCAAAATCAAAATTAATTTAAATACTAAAAAAAGATGAAAGATAATAAATATACCATTTCTTATGTATCTTATTTATCTATTTATTATTGTTTTAAGTTTATATACAATAAATACAATATTAAATATCTTAAATAAGTTTCTTAAGTTAAATGTTTATTTATTTTCTCATTAATAAATGTAAAATGAATGTTATTAATGATTTCTTAAAATGAAAATATTTCATAAATGAGAATTTTATTACAGTTATTTGACAGAATATCATGCTTTTATATATATATATATATGTGTGTGAATTATATATGTATGCGTGCATGTTTAATGATTAAAAATGATAGTAAAAAACAATATATATATATATATAATAAAATAGAGAGTATAATTTTTGTAAAATCATTATTTTACGGATCTATTGACATGAGATTGCTCAATTCATAATTCATGTCCTACAATTCACATTATCTTAATGAATAATAAACCGTTTAATTTAAACTAGTATTGGCACCCGCGCTATGCGCGGTATGTGATATTATATTGTTATTAAATATTAATTATTTGATAATATAGCATAAGTAGTTTTAATACATAGAAGAGTAATATTTAATAACTAATAGAATCTAAATTTGCTTAAGATAATTCATTCATAATAATATATCGATATTATACACATCTAATTTACTAATCTATGATTAATATTAAAAACAAAAGTATCAATCATGATCTTCAAATCAAAATTGGAAATTTTACTTGCAAGTTTGTACGTTTTTTTAAAAAACTACTTTATACACAACATTTTTAGTTGAAACATTTTTTATCATATGTTCAACAAACAAATATCGACAACCACTTAAATTAAATATACTAAAAAAACTAAAAAAAATATGAATTTAAAATCAAATTCAATTACTTAAATTAAATACGTGTGTTTGTGAGTATGTATATATAGAAACAATACACAATAAAATTAGAAATTTACGTAGGAACTTGATGCAAGCACTGTCAATTATATATTTTCAACCTTATTTTAAAATAAATTGAATTAGACAAAAATTAATATCGTTTAACATCGAAGATGACGGATAATTATTCCGTTGTAAGTATCACATAATTAATTGATATAGCACGACTGATCATTACAACTTAAGTTCAACACAAAATCGAAATGTAGCAGTAGTGATCATGATGATGACAATATAATAATTAGAAACTAAACATATAATTTAAATAATCAGCTGAGCCATCTAAATTCAAAACGTGCACTCTCATATAAAAAATATACGAAGTCCTAAGTGTAAAATAAAAGACGAAAATTTATTTGATTATGAGATATTTATAATTTAAAAAATATTTAGGATAACATATAATTCAGACTACAAACATATTATATATACATATGTGTATATACACACATTTTAAATAATTTTATATTTATTTATAATCTATATTAAATATGATATAAACTATACCCATGCAAATTAATATTTATTATTGAAATTATTGTTTGGATATCTATTATTGGTATTTAAAAAAATATTCAATTCAAATTAATTTAATTAAGATCGGTAAAATGAGAATAAAGTAATACAATATTTATATTATTAAATCAAAAAGATTAAATAGTAAAAAATAAAAAAATTTGTTGACGGTATACTTACAAATATTAATTTAAAAAATACTTAGAGTGACATATAATTTCACACTAAATACATATTATACATATACATATATGTATATACACACATTTTTATAGTGTTACACTTATCTATTAATTACATTGATATTAAATATGATATTGAATTATCCCTAAACGAATTAATATCGCAAAAACTCATATGAGACAGTCTCACGGATAGTTTCTGTGAGACGGATCCTTATTACCCATGAATTGAATCCATATCCACAAACTTTTATATGAATTTCTAAGTGTGAGTTATGAGTTGACCTGTCTCACAAAAAAAGATCTGTGAGACGGTCTCACACAAGACTTCCTCAATTAATATTTAGAGTAAGTCTCATATTCTCTCTCTCTCTCTCTCTCTCTCTGCGCATAGTTTTTTAATTTTTGCACATATCAATAGGTTATGTTAAAACTACATTTATATTATGTTAGACATACCTTGACGTTATGTTAAACCTACCCATCTGCCCATATTTCATACCTTTTCTTTTTTGAGCTTGGTTTTTGAATTTTGGCATCTACCACTACGTTATGTTAGACGTATTTTTACGTTATGTTAAACCTACCATCCTGTCCAAATTTCATATCTTAAACCTTACAAAAAAAAACAAAAAAAAACCTTAGGTTTGACACATGTATCATTACGTTGTATTAGACATGTGTCTTTAAGTATAATTAGACATACATTTGTGTTATGTTAAACCTACCCACATAAGGTAAGTCTAATATAACACAAAGGTAGGTCTAACTATACATAAAAGTATGTCTATTGGAGCGAGTTTAGGTGGGCTTGAGCGCGAGTATCAGGCGCGTGCGGGCGCGTGAAATGCAAGTGGGAGTGCTTTTTTTTGGCTCTTTGACCAGGTCAACCCTGATGTATGGATCTAGATTTGTGTGTCCAACTCATATAAGTTTTTACCTAATATTTATTATTGAAATTATTGTTTGAACAATATCTATTGTTGGTATATAAAAAATTATTCAATAAAAATTAACTTAATTAATATTAATAAAATAAGAATAAACTGATACAATATTTATATTATAAATTGGATGGATTAAATAATAAAAATACAAAATAAAAAAATTATTGATGTGACACTTTTTGTTAAGAAAACGATATTTCTGTAAATATCTCCAATTTTTCCTCTATTATTATAGTATTGAAATATATAGAAAGATCTATTTATTTATTTTTTGTTTTGAGTTTCTATACAATAAATATAAAATTAAATGTCTTAAATATTAATATTTTATTTTTTATTAATAAATGTAAAATGAAAGTTATTAATAATCTCTTAAAATGAAAATATTTAATAAATAAGATATTTATTGCAGTTATTTTTTATAGAATATTCTGCTTATATATATATATTAAATATAAAAGATCTTACAACGAAAATTTCCAATTGTGAAATAGTAGTAGTTGAGTGTTCAATTAGAAAATGTGATCTTAATTGGTACTGTACTTGAATCGTACTGCAATTGACTAGCCTTTTTATGTGAGCCATAAAGCTCTAATTGACCACTCTAATTTTAGATTTTCTTTTGTCTGAGAGGAAATAATTTTAGAAAATGAATTTTAAATACAACAACCTCCTATTTAATAAAAATAAATCTCAAATTACCCTATGATAAAGATTCAAGATCATCAAATTCTGAAGCACGTGACTTGTAATTTTTATTCAGGTTTTCTTTTGTCAATTTGATATTTTTTTTAAAATTAAAATTGTAGTTTTAAGTAATGAGGTTGCTATCTAAATAAAATAAAAAAGATTTTGTTTATAATGTCCCTCTCACAAATCTTGCTACAAGGCATAGTAGACAAATATTAATAGACTAGAAAATTTCCATAAACCGACCAAATATGGGCAATCATATCACAAATTTATACCCAAATTCTATCTTAATATTCACACACACACACACATATATATATATGTATATGTGTGTGTACAATAGTTTATTAAGTGTACCTCATCTCATAAGTGATGTGGCATTTGTGGCCATAGAGAGAGTGTTGTTTGCCTAATCATCAGTCTTCTAAAAATTTAATATTCTTTACCATTATTTTCGTGCAAATTAAGAAAATGTAGTTTATTTAGTTAAAATATTTAAAGTTCAATCTATATACTTAAAAAAATTAATTAACGCAATAGAGTATATGTCGATGTGGAGTAATTAAGGGCTTATATGAAATTGAAAATTAAAGGAGACATCAATATAATAACAAGTTTATCTTTATGGGATGATCGAAAATCGTAATTAGGTTTACATTCATGGGGTGGAGGAGTTATAAATGAATCATATATTTCCACATAGATGGAATTTTTCAAATAAGAAATTAAAGATTGGTTTTTTTTTTTCATATAGATTGGAAAAAAAAAAGAAATTAAAGATTGGTTGGACTGGAGTAGTATATAATTGAAATGGATATATATTCACATATAAGGGCATAAAATATGATTTATGAGGCTGTGTTTGGGCATAGGAAACTTCGAGGAAATCACATGTTTTTGTCAACCAGCATCACTTGCTGTTTGAGACCACAACATATGTCCATTCTTGTTTGGTTTCATGATCTTTCAGTTTTAGATTTTAGGAAAAACAGAAAAAATAAAAACACAGCCTAACAAGGCAATATATATACTATAGAAGATATTGACTGGAAATCCAAACACATGATACTCACTCAACCAAATTAAGTTGTAGAATTTTAAAGGGACTTGTCTTCTTTCCAATAGTAAACCTAGCTACCTAAATCTCGGTATCAGTATGATATTGTTCGTTTTGTGTCGATCGGAGGAGAAGATCAGAGGACGGGTGAAGTGGGAAGCTTCGTAGAAAGAACATGAATTTTGGCATAGGGCTCTTCAATTATATGAAGGGCTCATGGCTTTTCCTGTCTTTATATGCAAATGAGCAGGTTGTTATAATCGATATGGACATATCATCATAATTCATATATATATATATATATATATATATCTACATATACTTTCTCAATTAACTTGATCATGATAACAGATTTCACATATATATATATATATCTACATATACTTTCTCAATTAACTTGATCATGATAACAGATTTCACATGTATATTCATCATTAATATAGGTGAATCTTGTAATTTGATTCACAAATCATGAATGATACCAAGATTATGTAAATATACTTCTAAGTAATTAATCTAGCTAGATATAGATATTATCATGTAATAACATTGTATGCATGCATGAAACATATATATACTTATGTATATATTAACTACATTAAATGTAATTGTATTCATAAGTATAGAGCCATGCAATATTTGTGTTAAACTAGAATACAAAAACATATCAATATCATGATAACGGCTCTTTTGAGAAATTTCCAGGAAGTTTCAACATTAATCTAAGAGGTACATATACCCGTACATGATAGATATATGACAAAATAATGATTTATTATTATTATTATTATTATTATTGGAGTGGGTTATTATTGTAAATTCCCAAAGTCACACATAACTAGGGTTTGGAAGAAAAAAGCTTACATGGCAGAGTTGATGATTTATATCATTCAAATATTTTAAAATTCTATATGTTTCTCTCTTGAGTTGTCTTTTAAAATTTATATATTGGAAATTTTATTTATGAAACTATATACATAATACATATAATTACTTTATTCGTTATTAAGGTTAAAATCCTCTATTTCAAAAAGAAAAAAGTAAAGAAAAGAAAACCTACAGTTTATTGAATTAGTATAGAGGCCGGTCTTATTATTATAAATTGTTATTTATTCGTAATGTATTATAAATAATTTAAAAACATTATTATATATTATCTTATAATATATAGAATTCTTGATTGAATATCTAAAATTTAATATATATATTTCACGAGGCCTGGCCACGTGGCCTCAGACCCTAACATTTTTATTTCCTTAATTGAGATTTTAATATTACTTAGTTATTTAACTTAAATTGTTAACCATCTCTTTAATTTCTTGAACCTAGCTAGCACCAAGAATCTACGTACTTTATAAAATTAAACAAAACTATATGCATGGCTTGAAATTGAAAATGTGTGATTTATATTTATTAAGAACTTAAATAACTTATTTTTTTCTAAGAAAACTAATTAATAAAAATTATGTATTGTATTCAAAGCTTATAATCTTTACAAAATATCCAAAGCAGCACAATATATAAAATATGAATTTAATTACGTAAAACTATCTCATATGAATTTCTACTATATTTGATATTTGATAAGCTTAAGGGAAGCTTCCGCGAAGTCTCTTATATATGCAATAATATATCACAATAATACATTAATTCTGTTTATATATAGCCATGCAATAGTACCGACTTATCACCACCTGAAAACAAGAAAATTGCTCAATTTTCTTCTCATATAAACTCTCACAATCTCTTTTATTTTTAGGTTAAACACACACACAAACACACACTACAAAGCATTGCTAGAAAAAGATATTGAAATGGCTTCTGAAAAAAGAGATATGGGGAAAATGGCATCTTCAGAAGCATGGCTTTTGGAGAATGGAAACACTATTAAGCTGTTGAGCAAAGAGAGACATGGCAGAACTGCCCACAACATGTCTTCCTCTTCGTTGCGAAAGAAGTCGGATCGGGCTCTTGTTTCCAAGATCCGGGTCGGGTTTTTGAGGTCGTTTTTGTCCAATCTTCAAGAAGTCTTGCTTGGGACTAAGCTTGCTGTTTTGTTTTTGGCTATTCCTTTTGCCATTGTTGCTCAATATCGTAATTTCGACAGTGTAAGTGTTTTTCTAACTTCTTTTTTGTCGTTTAAAGCTCGTTCAAGTTTGGTTCGAATAAGTGTTTTAAAATTCATTGGCATCGTTTGAATGAACATTTGACTGACGCCTAGTACCTAGGGTTAAACTGAGTTCACTACTGCTCAACATAAACTAACAAGCTAGCACTTCTTTTATCCATTTATTTATTTTCGTCCAACAATTTAAAAAACTTTCGATTTTTAATCTATTATTTATTTTAGTCCTATAATTAAAAAATTCGATTTTTAATGCAGTATCTTGCATTAATAAAAATGATTAGTCAAAGTAAACTATTATTACTAGACATCCAATTAACTACATGTCCTAAAATGAGTAATTTTTTCTACATAAATTCATCATTTTAAGTAAAAAAAACTTTAATTAGTAAAAGCAATAGGTCTACATACTATTTAAGGAGGAGATTGAGGTCAAGCTTGAAAAAATAATAGTTAGTTTGTTTTTTTTTTTTTTTAAATAATAGTTAGTTTGTTTAGGCTTGAATTCAATCAATAACTAAATAATCAAAACTTATTTAGTTCTTTTCATTCTTGCATTAATATATTTTTTAATTTTGAAAATCATGATTAATTTATTCTGATATATATGCTTGTGATAAACAGCCATGGATATTTGCTTTGAGTTTAATTGGACTCACACCACTTGCAGAACGAGTCAGTTTTCTAACAGAGTAAGAACAAATTGATAATATTGTTCTTTTTTCCCGTTTCTCTTAATTTTATAAAAATTAATTCCAAATTAATACTATATATATTTATATATATAATGATGATCTTAACTCCATCTTGTGATTAATTAAATGCAGGCAAATCGCTTTCTACACAGGCCCAACAGGTGACAATACATTCCCTTTATCTAAGTTTTTTTTTAAAGAATTTTTGTGAAATTATCTTACGAGTTTAATATTATTTTATAAAACAAATTACTAGTCCACAATTATTCACAACCCATAATTCATATATCAATTTTTGAAAACATGATAAATTAATTAGTCGATGATAGAGTTCGATCTATCACACAAAATTAGATCTACATGTAGAACTGTTATATGAGTTTCTTGTGTTTTTAATTTAACATCGAGGCTTTATCACATTCACATTCTTGCTTCCTTATTTTTCGACTCATGATTTTCTTTATTTAAAACTTTCTGAGCAAATTTGACTTATATATATATATATATAGTTTCTAAATGGTATATATATGGAAATAGCATAAAATGTTTTTATTTAATTTTCGCAAAGGTCACGGGTTACAAAATATGCTATATATATATTCGAATTCCCTGTCACTATATAACGTTAAATTCTACATTATTTCATTATATTGAATAGCTAAAATGATGTAATAATTTATCGTTTTCATAGTCAATTAATAATTCTTGATCAGAAACGTACTAATCTTTAATTAAAGCGCCCGTGACAGAATGTAGGACCATTGATTTTTAATGAAGATATCAATCTCATAATTTGGAGTGATAAGGTATTATAATAATGGTTAAGGTACATGTCAGGCACAGTTAGGTAACTAATTAGTCAATCATTATATATGCAAACCCTAATGAAATTGGAAAAAAATAATAATGTTGAAATATTTGGAAATTTACAGTTGGCGGGCTTCTAAATGCGACATGTGGAAATGCAACGGAGCTGATAATAGCGATTCTTGCACTGTCACAGAACAAAGTTGATGTGGTGAAATACTCATTATTGGGCTCTATTCTCTCCAATCTTCTCCTTGTTTTGGGGACTTCTCTTTTCTGTGGTGGCATTGCTAACATTTCTAATGAACAAAACTTCGATAGAGTAAGCTTCACATATATATCATCGATCGTACAAAGCTAAATTAAATAAACCGATCGATCGATATTAAAGTTGTGATGTTATAATGTTGTTTGGACAGAAACAAGCAGATGTGAACTCGATGCTTTTGATATTGGGATTGTTGTGTCATGTGCTGCCATTGTTGTTCAAGTTTGCTGGAAAATCTGAGGAGTTGACTGCCATTGGAACCCTTCAGTTGTCCAGAGCTAGCTGCATTGTCATGCTCCTTGCCTACGTGGCGTATCTGGTTTTCCAGCTATGGACACATCGTCAGTTTTTTGAAGCTCCCGAGGTACTTCATTATGATCATATGAAATTGACATTAATTCAAGTAAAATTGGGGAAAATAAGTATTTTCAAGGAAACCATAATATTTAAATAACAAAGTCAATCCGAATAATTAAGTTAAGAAACAAACAAACTCAAATTGGATTTAATTTCTTTTTGATTCAAGAAACTTTAATGTGGTGATCAGGGCGAAGAAGATGATGACGTGGCATCGGACGATGAAACTCCGGTGATTGGATTCTGGAGTGCATTCATTTGGTTAGCTCTGATGACCGCTGTTGTAGCGCTTCTCTCTGAATACGTGGTCGCAACTATTGAAGTAAGTTTACAAACTTATTCGACGTGTTATTACATAAAAAATCACGAACTTTCATAATTATTTCGTACAATAATATACGTAGAAGTAGTAATATATTAACAAGATTATTAATGTTGGATTCGGTGTACTAGGGTGCATCGGATTCATGGGGCTTATCTGTAAGCTTCATCAGTGTCATTTTACTACCAATTGTTGGAAATGCAGCTGAACATGCTGGTGCTATCATCTTCGCTTTCAAGAACAAATTGGTATTTATTTTTCTATATATATGTTACCATTCTTTTAAATATAAAAAGGAAATCTGCAATTTTCGTTCTCTAAATTAGATTTAGCCCACCTTTTTACTACGTACGTATTCTAATTTTGTCCCTCTAATAATTATCATTTTAATTTCTTCAACTTTGGTCTGATATTGCTCGAATTTGTCGAATTAATTGATTTCACTTATATGGACGCTAGAATTGTTGAATGAGTTTTTCAATTCTAGCATCCATGTAGGAAACATTTTGACACTTCGAGTCAAATTAGATCAAAATTGAAAGAAAAAAAAAAAAAAGACAGATAGAAGATTAATGTTGGAATACATAGGATTGGTAGTAAAAAGTGGCCGACAAGATAAAAATTATATCATCGAAATTGAGACTTTCATTTTGTGTGTGTATGTCTATATGAATTAAAATTGTAATTATATGAAATGAAATTGAGATTTTCACTTTTTTATATATAGAATTATAATTATATGTATTTGCATCATACAGGATATAACTTTAGGCGTTGCTCTTGGTTCAGCAACTCAAATTGCCATGTTTGTGGTAAGATTAATTTCCCCTAAATTAATATTCTTGATTAATTCAACAAATGATGATTTGATTTATTTCTTCTAGATATGTATTCTAACATATTTTCTTGTCTAATGAAATTGTTAATTAGGTCCCATTAACTGTAATAGTTGCATGGATAATTGGCATCAACATGGATCTTAATCTCAACCTCCTTGAAACGGGATCTCTTGCTCTATCCATCATATTAACAGCCATAACTTTACAGGTTAATTACTCACTTATTCGTTTAATTCAATTAATTTCTAAAAGGGTTTAATTAAATTAGTGTACATACATGCAAATTAATATTAACAAATGTAATTGGATTAATATTTACAGGATGGGACATCTCATTACATCAAAGGACTTGTTCTTCTACTAAGCTACGTTGTTATTGGAGCTTGTTTCTTCGTGTATCGACCAACTACACTTAGTAAGTACAAACCCTAATATTGAAATCGAGATTTAATTTAACACAAAAACTTGTATGAGACAATCTGATGGATAATTTCCATGAAACAGATCTTTTTATTAACTCAGTCTATTTTCATAAATTTATATGTGAATTATAAAGTGTGAATTGTGGATTGATCAGTCTCACATAAAATGATCGCTGAGACGATCTAGTACTATAAGGCTTGCTGATCATAATTTAATTTCTACAATTAATCTCATTTTTATTAATTTCTTGAATTATGTATGTTTGTAGATAATGCAAACTCTGCCCACTTAGGACTCGTGTCCTCAAATGATCAAGGAATAATGAGACTTTGAATTAATGGTATGTATTTTCATACAAATAAGTATTAATTACATCATCTATATATATGACAAACCTTTTATAACAAAATATTATACATTGTTATCATTACTAACTCTATATATATGTTACATTGATTATTGTGGCAGCTACACAGATTTGCAGTTGATTCAGCAAAATTGATTCATGTGTTTATCTGTTGGTGGAAATATATGGCTCCAAATTCAAGAATTAATAATCGTGGATTTTTCAATGGAGAAACTGAATTGGGTTGCAACGTCCAACAAGCTAGAGTTTGGAGATTTTTGCAAGAAAGCCTTTTGATTTGAGAGGATTTATGAAATTATACTATATTGGGTTGCAGTGAATTCGATCGAGTTATTATTTGTGGAGCTTTATATATATTGTTGTGCATACAAACTTTGATGTTTGTAATATGTAAACTATATATTGTTGTTCGATTCTCTTATCAATTTTCTTATATACATACACTTTCTTATATATATATATAATTAACTCTATGTAACATAATAACATTTAAAAAAATTTTTAAATTTTGATATTATACGATATATTATTATAAACTTGTTTATATAATAACAAGTTAGAGAAAAAAATTAAAATTTCCATGAAGATGTAAATTTGTTTTATTTGATTCGTTTTAGTTGTTAGTACGAGAAAAAAAAAACTTATATGAATTATTTTGGTTATATATATATATATAATATGTCTGCATATATTTCAAATCCATCTAAATTAATGTGTATTAAAAATTCATTTAAATTTGAATTAAAATAAAATTCAAGAAAAATTGACAAATTTCGAAATCAATATATATTTAGATTCATTAAACTTCAATCTAAAACCAAGTATTATGGATTGAGTTTATGTTGGGCTTAGAGTTTTTGCTCACTCCAAGCGGGACCCATTTACTTTGGTCAGTCCAATAAGTTGATATAATGGGCCCTTATTTGGGCCTTATAGTACAATAATGCCAACTTTCAATTTATTTAACTTTTCTTAAATAAAACGTTACAATAAAGCATCAAATATCAAATAAAAACTTCTTATTTTGGACCAGGTCATGTATCACGTTTTGTCTCCTTTTTCATTTTACTTTCATTTCATCAGAATCACAATACCAATAATTTCCTTTTCTTTTTCCACCACTTATCATTCATTCTTATATAATTAAATTTGGACATATTTATCATTTCTATATGTACTATCGACATTAATATGTATCATCAAAATCATGATGTTATATTATACAAATCAAATGAGTTTATTAGTAAATTAATTTGAGATGAACGTGTGAGCATAGATGTTGTGTTTGGTGGATAAATACTTTTTGTAAAATCCATTTCAAATAAACAATTGCGAGATTGTGGATTTTGGATTTCTTTGGCCACATAATCGTATCATAAATTCATAAGTGAACCAATATTTTAATACATTCTTACCAAATGCCTAACTTTTCAATATCAATTTTTCTAAAGTTGATGTACAAAAGTTCCAATTTTAATAATGAAAATTTTAAACATGAATCTTCTTATTTATACAATAAACTTGAATAATAGATCAATCATTCATCAATGTGAATTATTATAAGGTTTTACCCTTTTATGTAATAGAAAGTTAGTTGTACCAAAATTTATGGGCAGAAAATTGTAGTAAAAATACACTATATATTATCTAATTATTTCATGTGAAATTTGCCTGTTTTATTCCATTTCCCTCTCCCTCTCTCTCTCTCTCTCTCTCTCTCTCTCTCCACTGCAACAAACTTTTCGATACTTATCTGAACGCAGAGAGAGAAAGAAGAGCGCAAAAACCTCTGTTTTGATATGAGAAACACTGCTGCTAAACTCGTATGGCGGGAAATTCCGGGTCTCCACCCGAATGATTCTACCGAACCCGACCAGAGCCACACCAGATACAGCTCCAATGGCGTCAGCAATCGGAGGCGGAGCAGTTTCGCGAGTATTTCGGCGGCGGAACAGAGAGAGGATAAGGAATTCTTCCCCACCTCGGCTCAGCTTCTCAAGCATCCATTGGCAATCGTTGCATTGGTTCCTAAAGACGCCGCTCTCTTCGCCGCCGGAGCGGTAGCCGGCGCCGCCGCTAAAACGGTTATCGCGCCGCTCGACCGTGTTAAACTCCTCATGCAGGTGCTTCTTTCGACTTCTAATTTTTCAATTTTTCAGATCAGGATTACGCGTACATTCCTTAATTCGAGGAGCTCATTCAATTTTGTTGATGAAATTCATGTTACTTCTTCAATTAATGCGTGAATGCTGCGTTTCCTCAAATTACATTTTAGTCGAGGCGTTGTGCGTCAATTTTGTAGATGAAATCTTAGTTACTTCCTATCTTTTCCCCTTCATCATCATCTCTCTCTCTCTCTCTCTCTCTCTCTCTCTCTCTCTCTCTCTCTCTCTCACCTGTTTCATTGTGAATTTCAGTATCTAAAAGTATAATTCGTGAATGTTATACCTCGATTATTTTTTTGTATTCATGCTTCACTGTAGATTATGAATGTAAATAGATCAATAATTAGAAACAATTTATCCTGATAAAAGAAGATTTTAATAAGGTGTAACCTTCTTTTACTGAAACATGATGATTGGTGATGCTATTGTTTTGCTTATTCTTTTCTCGTATTTTGTTCAGACTCATGGACTTAGAGCTGGACAAGAGGCTGCGAAGAAGGGAATTGGATTTATTGAGGTATCTTAATGGCATCTTACTTCTTATTATACTACCAGTTTGCTTAACGAGTTTCGACTGTTAAGTTTGTTTATATGTGATTGGAAGAGATAAGTACTTTACCATATTGCAGCACTGGAAAGTTGATACCTACCACTAGTCATATGAGTATGTGTAAAGCATCATTGTATTTTTAAGCAGAATTACTGTTGAGATCAAGGAGTAGATAGACAGAATTAATAGCAACGTAAAATAAGTTCCAGGAGAAAACCTCCTTCCCAAGCCACTGACCGAAATCCACAATGATCATCCGATACTCAAACTTGAAAAAATAGAAAATACTTATAGAGTTCTAAAGCCCATAAACAAAAGGGTCCACTAATTAAACAAAAACAGTGATTAATTAACAGATAAAAATAACACCCCTTCATGGGCCTTGGACTCAAACGTTGACATTTCCTTTCTTACGACGTTGATATGCAATCGTATCAATTCCCCGCCCCTTAAAAACAGCCTTGTCCTCAAGGCGGAATTCTGGAAACTGAGCTCGAAAATTCACCTCGTCCACCCAAGTCGCCTCATCCTCTGACAACCCAACCCAAGCAACCAAGACCTGCGACACCCGCTCATCCCCACGCCAAATGTTGCGAAAACGCAGAACCGCTTGAGGAACAAACTCAGGAGCATCATCATCCAAAATAGGTGGAAGGGTTGGCTCAACCTGCTGATCTCCAACTACGGCTTTGAGTTGCGAAACATGAAACACAGGGTGCAACCTAGTCCCCACAGGAAGAATCAAACGATCAACGTCGTAAGAAAGGAAATGTCAACGTTTGAGTCCAAGGCCCATGAAGGGGTGTTATTTTTATCCGTTAATTAATCACTGTTGTTGTTTAATTAGTGGACCCTTTTGTTTATGGGCTTTAGAACTCTATAAGTATTTTCTATTTTTTCAAGTTTGAGTATCGGATGATCATTGTGGATTTCGGCCAGTGGCTTGGGAAGGAGGTTTTCTCCTGGAACTTATTTTATGTTGCTATTAATTCTGTCTATCTACTCCTTGATCTCAACAATTTGGTCCGACCTGCCGGATCTCTTTCGCCATGACAAATACTCGTTCTACGTCAGAAAAGGAACGAATCGTATCAATTACACCGTTTGTCAGTACCATAAATGATTTTTGTAACTAGACAACATTGACTACAAATTTTGAATCTGCATTAGTAGAAATCTGTGAAAAGAAACACAGATTTAAGTTTGGCTCAATACATTTGGGTTAAATTCTATAAGAAGCTTGTCGTTCCAGGCCCAATATTTATGAACTCCAACAGTATATTTTTATTGTCTTTTACTTTTTTTTTTTTTTTGGAATGGGATGGAAAATCCTATATTGCCCTGCTGGTCACACATTGCATGACTTTTCAGAACTTATGTTCGCTTTGAAGCATGGAAATTGGTAAATGTGACTGCATGTGGTGATATTGTAAGGATAAAATAAATTTAGGTTGTGTTTGGATTGAAGAGAATGGGTTTCTAATCTACACTAGAAAATATATACTGGTGTTGTTGGATGGAATAATTTGTAGAATTGATCGAAAGTATTATTCTCATTTGAATTATTATTTCAGTAATTTGGATGGATTAGATCTCCACGCTAATTTGGGTGACTTGTTTCACATCCCTCAATCCAAACGCAACTTGGTGATTTAGTATGAAAATGGAAAATGTAATCAAATGTGTATGGGGAACAAATTGTGTCCTGTTCTGCTGTTTGCTTTGCAGCCTCTGCTTTGTGTATGAGCAACCAACAAATTGTCTTTGATTTGCATATGCTCTTGAACACAAAATTTCTTCAGTCCATTTGCTTACTTTCAATTCCTGTTGTTAGGTTTTCTCTGTTGTGCTTTTGTCTTAAAATCTGGTTTTACTTTCGAATGATGTGTTCATTTACTGTTTCTTCTTCATATTTTGATCATGTGTTATACAGTATTGTCTGTGGTGACCTTTTGAATGCATGTTTAGGCCTTGACAGTGATTGGAAGGAGGAAGGAATAAAAGGATACTGGAAAGGAAACCTCCCCCAGGTTTGATGTATTCTCTGCTTTCTAGACTTCCCCAAATTGTCCTGCTCTGCAGTTACCAAAAGATGGTCATGATGTGGAAGCTATACTTAGTTTCCAAACTTTAATCAAAATCAGATGTTGATATTGCTTCTAATGCTTTTCAGGTGATTCGAGTCATACCTTACAGTGCAGTACAGCTTTTTGCGTATGAAGCATACAAGGTAAAACTGAAAATTTAATCTACAAAAAGCATAGGATCAGATTGTATGCTAATCTTAACAATGCAGTTGTTTATTCATTGTTTAGAAACTTTTTCGGGGAAAGGATGGAGAACTGTCTGTAATTGGAAGATTAGCAGCAGGTGCTTGTGCTGGCATGACTTCAACTTTTGTAAGTTCAAGAAGGAATGGACTAGGAACTCAAGTATCCAATGAGTTGTAGTGAATGAATCCCATGCAAATGTATACTTATGAGTTTAGATTGATTCAGTAGTACTTCTGCTTGTGGAATAAAGCCAAATAGCCAAAGGATTGTTTGAGAGGAACTGGCAACACTATCTAATTTTATTTGCTTTTTGATGTGTTAATATGTCTCTTATGCGTGGTTGATCAGGTTACATACCCATTGGATGTCCTCCGGTTGAGATTAGCTGTAGAACCTGGTTACAAAACAATGACACAGGTAGCTTTATTATATATTTTAGTTATTATGAGATGGGGCTCTGTACATGATGTCAAATCACTGCACATTTCTTCTCTGTTTTGCAGGTTGCCGTGAACATGTTGAGAGAGGAAGGATTTGCATCATTTTATAATGGTCTAGGACCATCTCTTATTGGAATTGCGCCTTATATTGCAGTGAACTTTTGTGTTTTTGACTTGTGAGCTTATATTTCAGCAGTTCTAGTTTATTGATGTTGAAGTAATATGTTAATATATCTCAACTAAACTTAGTCCATCCTGAACACCAGGGTGAAAAAGGCTCTGCCTGAAAAATACCAAAAGAGGACTGAAACATCCCTGGTAACTGCACTGGTGTCAGCCACTGTAGCCACAGTCATGTGCTATCCCCTGGACACAGTTAGGCGACAAATGCAAATGAAGGGTAGTCCTTACCAGACAGTTTTGGATGCTATTCCAGGTAAATGATACTGGGATGGAAAACTGATTAATCAATGTCAATTTTAGGAAAATTCATATTAATAATGAAATGTTATGCTTATTTTCTGATTAAGAGCTACAAGCATTTCTGTTGAGGTTTAAACATCTGGTTGAAGCTTAGACAACAGATTGAATCGTGTGATTCATTTATATCAAGTGAAATTATTTTCTTTAGTTTAGAGGTTAACTAAAGATGACTTGGAAATTTCTAAGTGGGAGATGGTAAAATCCACTCAAGCATGCTTTTTTTTTTTTATAACCTATTATTGATCAGCATCTAGGCACAGAGTGATGGACAGTTTGGCTTTTAATGGGACTGTAGAATTAGTTTGTTATCTTGTACCACTGATTTGAAGTTTGTGCTCTGCTATCATCACGACTTGTGTTGTTGTGTAATGGGATCCATGGAGTAAAGACAGTGTTAACGTTTTTAGTTATTTGACTTAGCTGCAAGTTCCATTACCATGGTTCTAGTTCACTAGAACCTGTAAAAGTCGTTATAAATTCATTATCAGGTTTGCTTTCCTAGGTGCCATTAGATACTAAGCACTGATGTTGTCTTATTGATTAAATAATGTTATCTTGAGTTTTATGAGATAAGCGAGCCTGCTGATAAATTATCTTGAAATTTGATGATTTAAATTCTTACAACTTGAAGTTGCTAATTCTTTGTATAAACATTGTGATTTTAGGCATTGTTGCTCGTGATGGTGTGGTGGGACTGTATAGGGGTTTTGTGCCGAATGCATTGAAGACACTACCAAACAGCAGGTTCACATCCTTTTCTTCTCCGTCTCTATCTTTATACTCATCCTGCGCCTAAAATCATATGAATAAACATTTTGTCTGAAATCTTTGATTCTAGTTGATGAAACAGATACCCGTTTCAATCACCTTAGATACATATATGCTGCCAACAAGTGAGTAATTCCATCACATATATTTCTGTTGCAGCATAAGACTTACGACCTTCGACTCTGTCAAGCGTCTGATCGCAGCAGCTGAGAAAGAACTTCAAAAAATTATGGATCAAAACCGCAAAGATGGAGAGCAAAGTCCTACCAACACCAGTAGCTAAACTTATAGTTACTGCATAGTATACGCACACCATTCATGGAAGATTTTCTTCGTTTTTGTTTTCCATGTGTAGCATTCATTTTGTAGTGTAATCATGCCTTTATTTATTAGCCTGTATGAAATGTGAATTTGAGCTATTAGGAGATCATATTGGACTATATTTCTTACTTGAACTCATTAAACCATGCAAGTAAGCCATTAAGCCATTTTATTTTATTAATATCACAAGTATCTAAAATTCGGTGTTTTGGGCAATCATTATCAGAGGTTAGTATGTCTTTGTCCTTGACCAACCCCACCCCCATATTTGACCTTTTCTTTTGCACAAAAACTTTTATGCATAAGATCCATGCACCCGACCCGACCCGCGCGTGTACGTGCTTCCACGCACGTCTGACGCGCCCTCACGCGCTCCCACGCGCCTGGGCGGATGCGCACCTTTAGGTTACGTTAAGGAGACCTTTCAGTTATGTTAAGGATACCTTTAAGTTATGGTAAGGATACCTTTTTCAGGGATACATTTCAGTTATGTTAAGGATACCTTTAAGTTATGGTAAGATACCTTTCACTTCTGTTAAGAATACCTTTGAAATCCTGATTTCCAGGTTACATGTCATGTTATGTTAAGAATACTTTTTAGTTATGTTAAGCATACCGTTAGGTTATATTAAGGATATCTTTAGTTAGGTTAAGAATACCTTTTGGTATATTAAGCATCCTTTAGGTTATGTAAGAATACCTTTAAGTGATGTTAAGGATACCTTTGAAATCGTGATTCCAGGTTACATACCATGTATGTTAAGAATACCTTTTAGTATGTTAAGCCTTTAGGTTATGTTAAGGATACCTTTAATTATTTTAAGAATACCTTTTGATTATATTAAACATACTTTTAGGTATATTAAGGATACATTTAGGTTATGTTAAAATCTTTTTATGTTATGTTAGAGATACCTTTGTGTACAACTGTGTAAAACAACTACCTTATGGATAAGGTATCTCTAACATAACATAAAAGTATCTTAACATAACATAAATGTATGCCTGACCTAAATTAAATGTATAAATTTGGGCACAAAGGTATCCTTAACATAAGCTAAAGGTATCTCTGTACATTACCTAAGGATTCTTAACATAACCTAAAGGTATGTCTAACTTAACGTAAAGGTATGAAATCTGGGCATAATGGTATCATTAAGGTAATCTAAAGGTATTCTTACGCATTACATAAAGGTATTCTTACGCATAACTAAAAGTCATGACTAAAATGGAAAAAAAAAACAAGCGTGAAAAAAAAAAAAAAAAAGAAGCGGGTCGGATTACCCGGATCCGACCCGGGTGCATGGATCTACCTGATGCACAAGAGACTTACTCTTTCTTTTGGCTAATCTAAAGATTCCGATATTACTCCATTAATTTTGGTAGATAATACTTAATTTTCCCAATTGAAGAATTAAAATATATATAAAATTGCATTTAGATGGAAAATTTTAAATTTAAATAATTCCAAATAACTGTACAAATTTGCAATTTTTGTTGCTCAAGTAACTCAATAAAGTTATTATTTTAATTTATATGGAATTTAATTAAAATTCTCATTAGCATACCACCTTTGAATTTCTATTTTAATTTTGTTAATACATATCAGGTTCTTAGAAAAAAAAAAAAATACGCAAAAGAACATATCAGTGTAGGATTAATGATGATGATACAAAACTATGGATAATGTTATATATATAATTAATAGATTATTTTATCAATAAAATTAAATCCAAAGTAAATAGGACGTTGTTTAGTAGATGAAGTGGAAATATTAAAACAACGTACGCACATTGGATGTATTTAATACTATAAATTACTTGATTTGACATAAACTTATCCTTATCTAATATTAATAAATAATAATCTGGTCATAATCATCATCATATATAATTATAAAAGATAATAGTCACCAATGATATTGATAAGACTTGAATACTTGAATCACACGATGGCTTCAAATTTGGCTCAAATCAATCTTCTAACACAATCTCAGACTTTGGAGTTTAATATTTCCGATATTCAATAACTTTAACCATCTGAAATTTTAAATATCAAATTTTAACATATAATTTGTGATAATAATTTATAAAATTTCGTGAATTTAGACTACTTTTAGTCTCAAAAGCACCAATTACATGTCTTTGTCCATTCACGCTCTTCTAAGATTTTGGATTATATTCATTTACGTGTACAGAGTTACTCATACGTGACTTATATTTGAATCATTTATTTAAAATGAACTACATTATTTTCATACTCTTAGCATAAAAATTAAAGTGAATTGATGCTTTCAAGCTGAAATTAACTTAAATTTGTGAAATTTCATAAGTTATTATTCTAGATTGTCAGCACAATCACATAATCTTAATGGCCTAAATGGTCACACCGACTAAGTTGTCTTATGGATTGAATACTAAATTCTTAGTTTGAGTTTCAAAATACAATTTGTTCCATTTCAAAAGATACAATTGCTATTTTATATATAATCCTATTTAACCAATAGTACAACCTATGAGTTGCTTGCTTTTTTTATTTCTTTATTTTTATGGAAAATCAAACGAGATAAAAAAAATAAAATTGAATGGAAAAAAAAAAAAAGAAAGAGAGAAGCAAAGGACCAAACACAAGTACAACGATTTCAGCAATCTCAGCGTCAACGAGAAAAAAAAAAAAAAAAAAAAAAAAAACCTCAAAAAACAAGAAAAGAAACCCAAGAAAGAAGTGAAGCGTGCAGTCCAAGCGAGAATTCATAGTGTACACTACCCTCTCTAAAGTACAACCCCCTCTTTCAAAACCACTATCCCCTTCCCAATTTTCTGGGTTTCTCTGTTTTCCTTTATTTTCAAGATTCTTTAGCCTTTTCATGTGAAAAAGGTGGAGTCTTTGAGGTACTGGAAATTCATTGTTGGCTAAGTGGTTTCATTTTTGCTGATTTAAGGGAAAAAAAGAGAGGCAAAATTGAATGGGAGTAGGAGAAAATCTAGAGAGAGAAGCTGATGAGTAAGTCTTTCAAAGATTCTCTCAAAGCCCTTGAAGCTGATATTCAACATGCCAACACCCTGTAAGTTTTCTCTTTTCTTGATGATTTATTTTCTTGGAAAAGTTAATTTGAAATCAAGAATTTGGGGCATGAATAGTATCTGAATGATTGGATGTTTGTCGGTGGGTTAATCTATGAAGCTTTGTCTGAGAAAAGCATGATCATGATTTGAAGATATGGGTTAATATGTTGAATTTCTTGTCCTGTTTAAAGAACAAAGCTATGATTAGAAAAGATGTTTGAAATTTGGGATCTAATTCCATGTTTGAACAGGGCTTCAGATTGTACAAAGGGGTTTGATCATGATGGTGTGTCCCTTCAGATGAGGCTTTCTTACAGCCCTTGTGCCCAAATTTTCCTCTTCTTGGTTCAATGGGCTGATTGTCACCTTGCTGCTGCTCTTGGCCTTATTAGGATTCTTATTTACAAGGTTGTCTTGACTTTTATGTGTATTTGTATTGCTCGTTTATGCTTCGATCGTGAGGATTGATGATGCGGTTTGTAGGTGTACGAGGATGGTAAGACAACCATGTCTGTCTCCGAAAGGAAAGCTAGTTTGAGGGACTTTTATGGTGAGTGTGTTTAGAATTTCGAATCACACTGTTTTCTTGATGAATTGCAAGTTCTGGATTTTAATGCTGGTAGTGAAAGAAAAGCCAGTTCAAGAACTTCAAATTGTGCCATTTTCTTGATGAGTCTATGCAAGAATAGCTAGTTTGTGGGATTTTTATGGTGAGTGCTGGTATGTCGATACGTTGTAATGCTCGTATATATTGGGCAGGTGTCATATTTCCTTCTCTACTGCAGCTTCACAGAGGGATAACCGACGTTGAAGAGAGGAAACAGAGAGAAATATGTGCGACTAAGTACAGGACGAAGTGACGAGATGGAGAAGGGCAAACTGTCCGAAATAGAAATTGAGAGAGAGGAAGAATGTGGGATTTGCATGGAAATGAACACCAAAGTTGTGTTGCCCACTTGCAGCCATTCCTTGTGTATGAACTGCTACAACAAATGGTAAGAAGAGTGACAGAGAGCTTACTGTTTTGTGCTTAAAAGCTTGACCAATCATGTAGTGATTCGTCGTTGTTACAGGCGTTCTCGATCTCAGTCATGTCCCTTCTGTCGAGATTGTCTGAAAACGGTGAATTCCGAGGAGCTTTGGATCTACACTAGCGACCGTGACATTGTTGATTTATCCACCATTGCAAGGGAAAATATGAAGAGACTGTTGATTTATGTAGACAAGTTGCCTCTCGTTGTTCCAGATCCGACCCTGGTTTCGTATGATCCTCATTTTCGTTGAATTGTAGATGTCTAGTCAATATTGCGTTCCTACTTGTACATATGATTTCATTCTGTACATTTGTTCCACATTTATGAATTGTAAATACATGTTAGATTGATCATCATCAGAAGCAGCTCAGCTAAGCTCTGTTTGGTAGACATTAGTCGAAAATTGTTTGCATTTATAAAATTGACTAGTCGATTATTTTGTATTTTCTTTCTTCTTCATGAAAAGGTATATCAGGTTTGAAGCCTTAAATTTTACTATAAAAACGATTTCCGTAAAGCGAATCATTCTAATCAAATATATTCCCGTAAATTTACATATGAATTGTGAAGTGTGGAATGTGGATTGATTCGTCAAATTCAAGTTAGAGTGACACTTGTGTGCTCCGAGGCACGGTATCCCCAAATTAAATATGGTGTTAAATACATATTTCTATAGGTATCATGTATATACTTTTCAGGTATCACATATATATTCTTATATACATATGATACCTGTATCCCTATGTGCCTAATGTATATAAGTTTTTGCCTCAAGTTAACCTACAAATTATTCCAGGTCAACCCGATCTCCAATTTTGGACAACCTTAAAACCATCCTACGTGGCATTTCAGCCCTCGTATTAAATAAATAATGATCTTTTAAATCATCGTAATTAAAAAAGATATTTTAATAGTTTTCTCCTACATTTTAACCTCACAACTGCAAGTCATCCAAAAACCGCCGCCGTCAACTCCCGCCTCCGACCTCCAATGGCGGCTACATTTTCGGTGAAGCTTTTATGTAGGAAATGATTTGCAGCGCTGGAATTTTCATTGTTTTAATCGGAAATGGTCGCCCAGAACTTCGTGTGGAATTTAGCCAAAAAGTATTTCACCGCAGGTGTAATTGGCCTCACAATATCCGATCGATATGCTAGCTTTATGGCCGTCCGCGGTTCGTCAATGTCTCCTACTCTGAATCCCCGTAGCAGCGGCTCTACTGGATTTGCTTTTGGTGAGTTTTCGAATCTATTTTTTTCCCCGTTTTAGCTGATTGTAGATAGAAGTTTTGCTTGATTGCGTGTGCGTGTGTGTATGTTTGCAGATGACTACGTGTTGGTTGAGAAATTATGCCTTGGCAAATACAAATTCTCACGCGGTGACATCGTTGTTTTCCGGTAATGTTCTCTTTTGTTGCTGATCCTGTGAAGAAGTGCGTTATCTTCTCTACTTGACCTGCAATTAGGTTTTTGTTTCGAAACCTTTCTTTGTTTTGGGGTTAAATGTTGATGAGTTAAGCTAGGCTAAGTGAGGAAATTGATGATGTTGAGTTATACTGGTTATGTGATGCTCCTTTTGGGCTATAAATGGCATATTGATTTTAAGTTGATTATTTGAAGAGAACATTCACTTAGTTAAACAAGTGTAAATGTGATTAAATGCATGATATTTTTGGTGAAAGTTTGTTTAACTAACCTTTAAACAGGCTTTTCAATTGAGGTAAGTAGAGAACAATGTTACCGATAAATGGAAGGATGATAACTGAAATTGGTGTTTCACGTATATTTAGATGCAATGCTGTGTAGCTGAAAGAATATGGCATTTAGAGATTGAAGTTCTAATGTGGTATTGGAACTGACTCACTCATTGTTTCTTTAGTTGCTAGCTGTACTGGTAGACAAGAGCCTTTTAGCCTTTGTTGTGCTGATTAGTTTAGTTTTTTTTGTCATTTTCGTTTGTCCTAGAATTAACATCTTGCTGATGATGGCCATAAGTTTTACATTTCGATCATATGCCAAACTCATAGCTGCTGGAAATTTGTATTATGAAATGTAATGGATGAATGGTATGTGCTCAGATTAAGCCGATAATATGGAAATTCATGAATATACTGCAACATTTAATGTTATGTCCATCAGTGTATATCATGTGTTGCTTTCATGTGTCCTCATTTTCGCTGCTGTCTTTCCTAAAATTTGAATTAAGCTACTGTGATTGATGGAGAGTGTATCACTCAGGAGTCAGGACATGATTAAATTATTAATCACATCTGCTTACACCCTTTTCTTGTGATGAGAATGAACTTTTATTTTTGATTAATTAGAGAAGTCGGAAGTTTTTGATCTTAGAATATGTGTATGGGCTTTTCATGATTGTTGATATTTGTCTGAATTGTCCATCTCTCACCGGAAAGCAATATACAGACTCTTATCGATGAAGCTGGGGGCTATATGAATCTACTGCTACTGATCTTTTTTCGTTCAGTAGAAGGTTTATGATTTACATTAGCTCCAAAATTTGATCCACATAACCCTTGATAAGGAAGCAACCTGTAACAAGTTTAATGATGTCATAACAATACAGATAACAATTAATGATGTCATAATATGTGGTATGACGTGGTTTATGTTGTAATATAAGTATAAACAACTCTTGAAACAGGGGTCTCATGTTTAAGAATTGGGAAGAAAATTTTGGTAAATAAAGAAAAACTAAAACAAAGGAAAGCAAGAGCTTTTACTTCGATTAATTATGAAGTCTCTATCATCCTCATCCTTTGATTACTTCCAGACTTTCAGTCAATCATAACTTTAGTAATGAGACACCTAACCTTGTCGCTAAGTTTTGTATAATTAATCAATATGCAATCAGCACATGATAGTTGCTGGTAGATATAAATTGGTTGTTACCTTAGAATGGGCCATGTCTCTCTTGACCATAGATTTACGTTAGCTGCAAAATATTTTTCGCTGGTTTTATGCTTAAAATCAACTTAATTTCCGTGGCCCAATAGGATGTGCTTGTTAAATTGTATTAATCTTTACTTGCAGTTCCCCAATCAATTACAAGGAGAAAAACGTAAAAAGAATTGCCGGCTTGCCAGGTGATTGGATCCATCTCCCTTCATTCGACGCCGTAAGGGTTCCTGAAGGGCATTGTTGGGTTATCGGAGACAACAAAGCTTGTAGCCTAGACTCAAGATCACTTGGCCCAGTATGACCCATAACTTTGTACTTAAATAAGCATATCCGACAATATTGAGCTAACTAACTATATTGTGCTTATATCCAGTTTGCTGTAAATGAAACGTGAATCATAGTACGTCCACACATGAAATCACATTTTCCACATGCATTGCAGCCAATATCATATGCGATTACTCAACATATGTTGCTGCATTTTTAGTTGAGATGCTTTGGATATATTGAATGCTAAAGTGTTTTTGTGGGCAGATTCCTCTGGGTTTGATCTGTGGACGTGTTACGCACGTCGTGTGGCCACCTCAAAGAATAGGTGGAGTTGATAGTAGAATCAGCATTTTGCCAGGAGAGCAGGTTCATATCTCAGACTAACACATACACTCATTATTTGATGGTCATTTGTTTCAGTTTCTAGTCTCCTTTTCAATATCAAGAAAACTTCACAATAATCAATCATCTATACTTCTATTCACGACACACATTCTTGAAATCAGATTTGAAATGAAATTTAGTTTGAAACATAGTATTCAAATTGCCATGAAATGGGCTTTTATAGTTATTTATTTTATTTATCTATTAAAGATTATTATACGTATCATTGTGGTGAGTTCAAACCTTGTCAAAGGTTTAAACTTTAATGGGTCTTATGGATGTACTTTTATTGGGCTACATGTGAATTTGAATTTATTTAATTAAAATAATATAGCGTAGAGTGCTATATATTTTGTAGAACATATTTAAATACGATCCCAAACTTAAATATATTTATGGTTAAGGCAGAAACATATATACCTTTGTGGCATATAGGGGCACAGATCTAGATGTTATATACATGTTCTCCAGGTGTTATATATATATTCTATATGTGTTATGTTTATTGGTGTTATAAATATATTCTACATGTATCATATGTATATAAGAGTATACATATCATACCTGAAGAGCAAGGATGAAAATATCGATATCGCATGTCGTATCGCAACTTTGATTTTACGGATATATCGATGGATATATCGATATCGCAAAAAAATTGAAAAAACAATGGAAATCTTATTAACATTCTGGAAATTTAATATGAAATTTTAGGGATTATTTTTACACTTCATTACACATATATTCCACTCAAAATCACATTAAAATATAATATATTTAAAACTAACATATAGATAATAAGCATTATAAATACTGTTTTTTGAATGAAAACTGATAATATATTACATAATATAAGACAAAATTACTAAAATTACATCTCACAATATACTAGTACCAAATGATTATAAAGTTTATATAAATATATTATCAAACAAAAAATCAATAAGTTCAACTGAAGTTATAATTTCAAAGTAATAAAAGTCATAAATATTCAAAGTCATACAACTAGAATATGTAAATACATAAAATTTTACTAAAACTAATTATAATAATTAATTGTAAATACACAATTACAACATTACATTTTACATATCAGTGCTTCACTATAACATAATTAATTGTATAATTATGATTTTATAATAAATTTCTATAAGTTAACTAAATGCTTCACCTAACATATACATAATTAGCACAATTAAATATAGTAATTTACAATATACCAACAAAATGCTATTTTTATCAACTAAAATGAAAAACAAAATAAAGAGATTAAATTTACATATCAATTCGTAGTTCTTCAAAATGACAATTGAGTGATATATATAGTGGTGCAAGTATTTCCTCTCCAATGTCAATACCCTTTATCCAAAAAAATAAATAAATTAGATACATTAAAATAGTCATAATCTATAAAGTAAATAATTGAAATTAATTTAATCAAAAATGTTGGGAGAGAGTTAGTGATATCATACCTTGAACCTTAAAATGTATGAATTATGATAGAATGTTCACTTGCATTTATCCTCTTATATATAGATAAATATATCATGCAAAAAAATTAGAAAAAAAAAGTAAATGAAGTAATAATTGATTAAAGGAATGAAAATTTCAAAAAGCCACAAAATACACAATACAAAGTAAAAAAAATCACATAGTTTAATTTTTTGAATCAAAATCGCTCATTTTGATATACATGCGATATTTTGCGATATATCCACGATATTTCCCAATTTTCATCCAATTTTGTACTACACTGAACCGATATCGAAATCGATATCGATATTTTGCGATATTTTGCGACATATCCGTGATACCCAGGAAAAAAAACATTAACACCCAATATCTGTATCGCAATATCCGTATCCGTGATATATCCGCGATATTTCACGATATTTTCATCCTTGCCTGAAGAGTATATACATGATATGTGTAGAGTATATATTTAACACCATATGATAATTAATTTGGAGTATCATGTCCCTAGGGCACACAAGTGTCACTCTATGGTTAAACAGGTGGATAAATGGTGGGATTTAAATATAAGTAAATATTTCTAAATTAATAAGATACAATGAGTAATGTAATTCAACAACAAATCTGGGGTCTATAAGTACATTTTTCTAAATTAATAATTCCAAATGTTGTGGCTCTGCAGCCATGCTTCTCTATGAAATATTATTTACAAAATTTTAAATCAAGTAAGAAAATAATACAATATTCTTTAGATAAAAGTTTAGATTATTTGAGATATGGGGTCGAGCCCATTTTACCTCTTGGCAATAATTTGTGGGTGTAAGTTGGATTGTAAAATAATCAAATAATATTTTTTATTCGATCCTGTAATTTGAACGAGAATTTAATAGTCGGAGATATATAGGTTTGGAAGTGGAGAAATATATTCAGTGTTTTTTTTTTTTTTTCTTTCTAAAAACCCAATCATATCAAAATAACCGAATTTTTAACATTCATAACCGAAATCAAACCGGAATTTTGAAAATCAAATCGAAAAGAGTTTTTCAATTCGGTTTTCAGGGTTTATTTACTTGTATCATGTAGGTTCTTTATATGAATTTGCAATTTAGTATTATTAATTTAATTAAACTGATAATTTGAGAAAAAAAGGATTTTTATTATAAAAAAAATCAAATGAAATTTAGATATTGATTTTAAAATTCAAAACAAATACATAACTTAAATGAATATAAATATGACTATTGTCAAAATTAATCAAAAATATAAATAAAATATCATAAAATTGGACCTGAATCAATTTCTTCTTTATAATCAATTTTATATAACCAATTTCAATATTAATTAATCTAAGGGGGTGAAATTCTCTGGTCGCAGGCTCATATATAACACCTGGGCAATAAATATGAAGGCACGTCCCAATTAGTGTGTGCGTGTGTGTGTGTGTGTGTGATGCTTTTGCTCTTTCTTTGCTTCCTTTTTTCCCTAACTGCTGCGCCGAGGTGAGATTCTCTTCATCCATTTCTCATTTTTCCTTGAAATGTATGCATAATCATGGTGATTATCTCGTCTTCTTTTCTGCATTGTGCAATAATTTTGTTTTGATTTTTTTGTTAATTTTTGGGGAATGGTGGGAATTTACATTTGATATGATTATGCGAATGGTGCAGTTTGGGTGACAGAAGAATTAGGTATTGATCGTGATAAGAAGAGTTGATTGGCTCGGCATCATGGGGAGGCTGTTTGTGATTGATTTGGATGGGAACAAGTATAGTTGCAAGCACTGCCAAACTCATCTCGCTTTGTGCGATGATATTATTTCCAAGGTTTTCTTTCTTTTCCTTTACGTTTCTTCAACTGTCTTTGATTTTGTTTTTTGTGTTTGAAGAGTGAGGCGATTTGGGAGTTTGGTGTCAATTGTGTTGATTCGGTTGATGATGTTGTTTTTTTTGTGAAATTTAGTGGATTAGAAGCGCTGAGTGGTGGAACCAGTTTATGTATGACATTGCGTTGTTGATCTTGATTGGAGTAGTCAAGGTGTTTGTTATATTGTTCTTGTCGATTGTTTGATGAATGTCCGTTAGTGTGCTTGTGTTTGCGACGTGGAAGACTCTCCTGAGTCTCAAACTGGTTTGTTGCATGACAATTTCATTGGCCATTGCATTGAGATTTTCATAGGTTGAGTGCGTCATCTACGGTGAAGTGTCCACTGACATGAGAACATTGTGCTTCCATTTTGCTGGGGAGATGGTAGAGTACTCGATCTTGATCTCTTAACCTGAGTCAAGTGCTTGTTGGTAGGTATTTTTTTGCATGAAATGTCCGACTAAACTTTGAAATGACTTCTGTTTGTGTTTTTGGGTATCTTGATTGAGTGTGCTGATGAGAATCTTCGCTTTGACTTGTGAATAAATGTCTGACGACACATGACATCTTGTTGATCCTTGATAAAGAAAATGAAATATTCTATGCGCGAGTGTTACTAGTTGTCGGTATTTGTTTGCCCCTTAGTTATCCTATCAACTACTTTTGTCATCAATATGACTTATAAAAACTGCTAAAGAGCTTTATTTATGTTGTTTATGCTAACGTAACATATGTATCTTGCAAAATAAATCTGCTTGCCATTTATCACTTTGATGTTTCCTTTTTTTCAAGTGTTACGTTTTTTGTGCTGTGCACCTTGACACTCTTTGCATCACACAGTCATGTTGATGTTTCTTTTCAGGTTTGAATTTTTTGTGGTTTGTAGTTTGCATCTCTCTGTTTTTATATATGAGACAAAAAAAAAAAAAAAGAGATGTTGTTATTAATGAGTATGACACTATGTAAACATCATAAGTTAACAAACGTGATAGTCAATGGTTCTATGCAAAAAAGGGCATAAGTAGGCATATTCACACAAGCTTTCTGCTTTGGTTGGGACACCCAATCAGGAATCCTAAGAATTGAAAGTTGAAACCTTACATTAACTAAAATAAAATAAAATGTTCAATACTTAAGTATCCACTAGGTGAAAGGCACAAGCTGGAGCCCTTTTGAGAACTTGCATTTGCTAAGACAAGGCAGGGAATCTCAGTTCCATAGTATCATGGCAAAGGGAAACTGAATCAGGTTTATATCTCACTTTGAGGTTCTAATTCTTGTTTCTCAATATGCGCAATATTAGAATTCAGTTTGCAGTGTTATATCCAAATTCTGTCTAGCCATTCTCCATCTGCTTCTCATCACCAAACAATCTATGACAGGATAGCTTGAAGCCTTTTCCCTATATCAGCCCCAATTTTTTTTCTAGAACTCAGAAACGAAAAGATCATTTTTTTTCTTGGGCCCTGGTATATGCATGAGGCTGCTCCAATTGATGTGTGATGCATTATGTGACCTTCATTGTGTGATGTGTTGTTTTGTAGTATTGATATAAAACTTCTGGATATGTCTTATTTGGCCTACTAAAAACTCTCTCTGTTTTCATTTTCTTCTCATCTTTACTTGCATATCTAAAACTTGGATTTAGCTATTGCTGCTTGGATTTGAATATCTCTTATCCTTTTGGAAGTTATTAAAGCTTGTTTAAAATGTTTGTTCCACAGTTCTGTCTATTTCCTAACCATTTGTTTTACTTCTTTTTGTTGGTACAAGCATGTATTTGTTTGCATGAATCCTGATCATAGTTTTACCTGTTTCCAGTCTTTTCACTGCAGGCATGGGAAGGCTTATCTCTTTGATAAAGTGTACGTTTTCCTTTTTATAGTTGTCATGATTTTTATGTGTGCTCCTAAACTTATCTGTAAATGTCAGATTGTTTTAGATATCTTTAATTGAGATTTTTTGGCTAGTGACCTAGAGGTATAACGGTTGGAAAAGTGTCATTTATCTACCATTTGTCAAGGAATAATAAAATAATCAAGATTATACCTGATTTCAAGAGCAGAAAAAGTATTTGCCCTTAAAGAGTTGCATACTTTAGGCTTTCAATTCATACTTGCACAACTAGTGCATCTGGATATATAGCTCATGACTTGGAACTTGATGATAGTGTCAATGTTACTTTCGGGGAGCAAGAAGAGCGGATGATGATGACTGGAATGCACACTGTTGTCGACATATTCTGCGTGGGGTGTGGTTCAATTGTGGGATGGAAATATGTGAGCTCCTTTTCATCGTTTGGATGTTATTTTCTTGTCATATTTCTGTATCAAATGCTCAAATGTTTCTTTGTTCGCCTCCTTTCCGTTTATCTCAGGAAGCCGCTCATGAGAAGAGCCAGAAATACAAAGTCGGTAAATATATTCTCGAGAGGTATACACATGGATAATTCTTGCTTTCTTCACTGTATATACCCTGCACATATATATTAGCATCAGCATATGAACTCTCTCTCTCTCTCTCTCTCTCAGGTTTAAAGTGTTGGGTCCTGATGGTAGCAACTATTCAATCGGCCACGACTCTCAGATGGCTGGAAGTGATGCTGATGAAATGTGATCAATCCATTTTACTCAAACTGTATATCCTCCCACTACATTCTCCTTCCTTCCTAATTTATATCAGTTTTTCCATCTACTGAATCCTCAAAACCACATATCTTTCTTCTTTCCTGCTAATATTTTACTTCACAGATATTACATATCATCATAGTTAACTCGAGACCGATCATTTTTCCCGCCATATGGTTTTTGAACGTCAAATCATTTCTTCAATGAAATTTAACACGAATTCGTAAGTAATTTTAGCATAACCGAATTATACAAGTATTAGTATAAAAGTACGCATCGCTTCTAAAACTAAATACTCTGCATGTTAGCAATAATAAAAGTTAGAATATTTTGCTTTCACCGCATATTTATTGTGTTTTAGTATTCTACTTATTTTGTCTTTAACTGTTGTTTGTTGATAATCACACTTTCACTTAGTTTATAGTGTGTATTGCATACCATGTCCACAAGGTTTGAATTACATTTCATGTTAGAAAATAACATGGTGAATGTAGTATAGATATGAAAATGGTGAGTGAGTGACTATAAGCTATGTTAGTTATGAAAAATTTGGAAAAACTTGAGGCTGATTTAATATTAATTTTGTTTGTCTATCTAATCTAACACATTAATGTTCGGTTACTTGGTTTGGTAGTGAGGAGATTTGGTGGGATAAATTGGAAATAAAAGTGCTTTATACAAATTGGGATCCAAACAATCACATCAGATGTTTGGTTTAATTTATTGAATTCGGTGATATTTAAATCCTTGCAATTATGTTGTTTGGTGGGGTACACTAGACTATTAAGAAAATGACCAATTAACAGAAATTGTCATGACAAGTATGATGGGGAATGGGTAAGTTTATGCAAATCACAAATTCACCATTCATAATTTAAATTCATTTGGGTTATAAATGAAAGTTAACCCATCTTACAAAATATAAGCTCTATGAAATAGTGGTACAACAACTGTTTAACATCAAAAATATAAAAAGTTGAGTTGCATCAACCTATTGTCCATAATTTCAACATAAATTTGTAAAAATAATTGATTATTGATTTTTAAAAACATTTTCATATTGATTTCTATATAACGGAAGTTCGTTTCAGAAATTTGTATCCATAAAATCGTTTCACATTAACTTTTATTTGATATAAAAGTATGCCAAACGAAGTAACGAACCTAATCTTTTGGTCCAAATTATATAAACCATTTGTCACGTGGAAAGAGGTCAAAGGCAATCTCGAGAGAAAAATGACTATAAAAGTGCAAACGTTTAATTTATAAAAAAATTAAAAGGGCCCACTATTAAATATACACCACACGAATTTGAGGCCCAGATGGGGCCCAAACCAATTAATAAGTCCATCAGAAGTGGGCCTCAGATATAATATTTATGTCGATATTCCGGATCCAAACAGCCCCATACCAACTTTTAAACCCAATTTTTTAAATTATTATTTTTGAATCTTCTTTGCAATCACTCTTTTCTCGTGATAATTGCTCTTTTAGTCAAAGAGCATGTGCCCTGATTTATAACACCCTTTTTATGAATTAATTCCAAATTAGTCCCTTTCAAAAATGGAAATTCAGAATGGCCCCTATCCACTAATTCTAGAATGAGATTTGTAACTTATTTTTATATATTTTTATATCTTATAATGATGTTAAGTTTTATTTTAAAACAAATTATTGAAATGCTTGGTAAAAAAAAAATTTAATTAGGAGGTAATTTAAAATACACTACCTGCAATTTATATATGAATCCATAAAAATGAGTTTGATTTGTGAAACTGTCAACTACAAAAAATTGCGTATAAACTTTAAGAATAAAGTTTATTGAAATGAAATTTCATATGTATTTTTTTGAACAAAGCTTTCAAAAGTGAGATGCTTTAAATGCCCAGTCCATTGTTTCATTTTTAGTATTATATTTCTAATATATACTTGTTTTATAAAACTCATAATTCTGTTTCTATTTATAGAGTACATGTTACATTATAGTAGTAGTAGTATATGGTGAGATAATAAATGGAGTAAATGCACTGCAGATATTATTGCTTAGTGATAGTTCATTCCCAACAAATTTAAAAGCAATAACTACAAATTCTTGATTCATAATTATTGTCTGATAAAAAAAATTAATATCAGTAAAGTAGTTCATTCTTTTCCTGTTCGTTCCCAATTATTGTGGTTTTAATTATTCGAAGATATAATTTCTTTTAGATACATGAAATTGGTGTGAGGGGTTTTGGAGAATACCATTTTTTGTCATCAATGTTCTACAAATTAAATAAATAAAGATATATAAAAAACATGTGTGTACAATTAGTTTTTCCGAAAGATCAAAACTATTTTTTAAATCTGTGTGAAAAGTGAAATATGAAAATAATGGATGTCATTATATTAAACTTAAAATACCCACTTCAAAATAATTGTGTTTAAGGTTGTCCATTGAGATTAAGATCATTTAATAGGTATAATAATGTATATTAAACGATTACATTAATATGCTTTCAATATGTATAATTAATGTATTTTACTTTAATAAATATTTAGTAAGAAAAGGATAAAGACAAAGTGAAAAAGAAAATTCGTCAATTCGTGAAAATCGATAATTAAAAAAAATTGAGTAGGAGACGAATTTAATTTTGTAAGATAGATCAGTCCACAACTTATAATAAATAAAAAATTAAGATTGAATAAAAAAATAGATTTGAATGATGAAGCAATTGTATCTATAAAATATATAGTTAAATATAGATATTTTATAAAATAAATTATACTCATCTCATCTCATAAAGATAGACTTATTTTTGTTTTCACATAAATTAGGAAAATATACGAAATTCCAATTATGTTCTTATCTTTCATTAATTCTTACATTAAAATGAATATTTTTTTTTTCAAAATAGAGAATTGAAGTTTGAGGATATAATATTCATTTAATAAATGACATATATGAAATTAAAAATTAAAAATCATATTAATATAGTAACAAATCTATCTTTATGGAATGAATAAAAATAACATGCAAGTCTATCTTTATGGAGTAGACGAAAATAGTATACAAATATGTGCTTCTGCGACGAGGATGAGGTTATAAATGTTTAGTTAAATAGAAATAAGTAAAATAAACTTATACTACATATAATAATCAAATGGCAATCATTTTTTGAACGCTCGCAAACTGAGAAAGTGAAAAGTCATCCACTACACTAAATTGGTAGTAGTAGTTTTCTCGTTTCCCAAAGGCTTACTTTTTTTAATTTTTTGTTCTATTCAAATGAACTTCTTTTTATTTTATTTCAATTTTTTAAGTTTTTACAGATCATATGGATTTCAAATCCTCCATTTGAGCTGTGTTTTCTTTCAGAATTTGAAAAAATAAAAACATAAACAGAGTGTGTGTGTGTGTGTGTGTGTGTGTGTCCCTCGTCAAAGGAATCAAACAAAAGATTATTACACAGATTCATGAATTTCCCCTGCTTCTTCCACCACATTTCTCGAGTTCCAACTTTTCTGTCACTCACAATTTAAATCAAAAGCAAAGCTGGATAAAGATTCTGCATTAAAATAGTCCAATCCACCATTTATCTGCTGCTTCAATAACAACCTTCTTGTTCTCTCTCTCTCTCTCTCTCTCTCTCTCTGCAATTTATCTTTCTTCTTCTTCTTCTGTTCCGTTAACAATGGCTGTAAGTGCTTTTATTTGATCCATTTCTGTTTTTCTGTTTCGGTGGTGTTTGTTTGTATGTGGGGGCGGTTATAAAGGTTGAAACTTTAGTTTGTTTATGCTAAAAAAATTTGTGGGTTTTGATTGGTTTTCAGTTTCTTGCAAGGATTAGCAGGGATTCATGATTTTTCTGCAAAAAGATCATAGCTTGAAGTTAGTTTCTTTAGTTGGTGTTTGTACATTCTGTAAAGTCTTTGGTTTGGATAAAGTGGAACCAGATTCTTCTTCTTCTTCTTCTTTTGCTTTAAAATGCATGTGATTGGGGAATATAGAGATTCATGATTAGGGTTCTAATTTTCTTGATTTAGCTTTATGTAAGCTGTTTCTATCTGAGATGGAATCTTGGTTAGTTTTGAATTAGGGCATGATGAGTCTTTTGTATAAAATGTAGGCATCTGTGCAATTTAGGCCACAGAACAGAGATCTTGGGATGGTGATGAGAGAAGTAGATGAAGATCTGGCTATTTTTTTGGGGATCCAAAATGCCGAAAAAGAGAGGAATGATCGTTGTCTTGTTGATGAATCCGATGTGTTTGATAGCTCGAAAAGTACCATTTTTTTTCGTTGTTTTAAGCCCTCTGTATGCTTATGATGACATTCAAATGTTGTTGAGATTTGAAGTGTATTGTGTTTTGATTTGTAGGTGCAGAGGCAGAAGTCGTTTGCTTGTTGGCCTCGAATGCTTCTCAGGATAATTTGCTCGATTTGGAGATGGAAAAGAAGGATGATAATTGGTAAAGTTTTCATTAAAAATGATGCATCTAATTTGGTGATCTCTGTGTTTTGTGTCTAGCTTGCTAACTTTATGACCAAACTATTGCCTCAATGATGCATGTATATGTCTTCACTTTGGTGGCATTGTGATAAACTAGTGCTTTTACATAGCTGATTCTTTTGGACATGTTTGAACCCTTTGTTGTCTAGCTTTTGACATGAGCGATTTGCCTGCGTTTTCTGATCTTAAAACTGATCTTTCGATTAGGCTTATCTCACAACCAGATGAGCAAGAATCGACTAAAATTCCAGACAACCAAGGCGTTACTTTGAAATCTGAGGCAAGTACTGGCATGATCACAAGATATTGTACTCACATTGTCTTTGTGCTTTCTACATTTCAATGTTCTTGCAGTTTTTGGTGGTTATTAGTTACTTTTGCTCAATAATTCCTATATGATTCTTTGTTGGTGTAGCTAGAAAACACCTGTGAAGTATCTGCTCCTCTAAAGCCAGCCACATCAGCAAACGAGCGAAAACCAGCTCGTAGATCAGCAACGCCAACGGGACGACCTTCCTTGCCTGCAAAACCGAAGCCCTCTCGTCCTTCCACACCCACACCAAGATCCACGTTACCACCTTCTTCTAAACCAGTGGCTGCTCAACCGAGATCCTCCACCCCAGTAGGACCCACACCATGTTCGTCTACTCCTAATTCAAGAACCTCATCTATACCTGTTATTTCAAAGCCCACATTGAGGTCTAATACACCTACACGTAAACCAGCCACCCCATCAACCACATCAGACCGCTCTTCATCAGGACGAAAAACAGGAGCAGTGATACTCAAAAGTTCAGGCTCGTCTCGTGGGGTTTCTCCCACTGTAAAATCGAGGCCATCAAAGCCCTTGGAGATGCTCTCTATATCTCACGACACCCTTCAAAACCCCAAAATATCAATGCCTAAAAGGCCTGTTTCTGCATCTAGAGGAAGGGTGAGTGCCCCTACTACTCGTCCATCTACTTCAAACGAGAGACCAAGGCAGAGATCATGCTCGCCCGCCAAGGCTCGAGCTCCCCTGAGTGCTGTCCCGTTTAAGACAGGGAGCAGGATTCTACCAAGAAGTCGAGATGAAGTGAACCCTGTAGTAATGGGGACAAAAATGGTGGATAGAGTAGTGAACATGAGGAAACTAGCTCCACCAAAACAGGATGAATATGCGACTTGTCATGAAAACGGTACAAGGAAATCTTCATCGGAGAATTCAGGGTTTGGAAGATCACTGTCGAAGAAGTCGTTGGACATGGCGATGAGGCATATGGTATGCATCTTTTTTAAGCCTTTCTTTCACTTACTCAACATGATTGAAACAATGCTCATCACTCACTCACTTACATGTTTCGTTCGAACAGGACATCAGACGAAGCATTAATTCAGAAAAATCGCGATCATCATCAACTTTGTTCTAGCAAGAGCAATGCAGCAGTTGTTGGGGGGATGGATGAATGAATGAATGAATTTGATGAAGCATTTGAGAGAGAGTGGAAGAACAAGTATAGTAGTATTGAGATATATTGCATTTGGACATGTTATTTTTGTGATGATCCTTTGCAATGTTAAGTGTTATTAAAGTAGTGTTATGTTTGTGATTGAACTGTGTGTAAAAGATTTGACGGGCCCTCTATTTGGGCTATCTTAAACATATTTATAAGCTATTTAAAGTGTGTGACAAATTTTTTTTCACTGTTTTTTAATTAAATAAGATCTATGAACAAGAAATTCTAAGCTATTTTTTAGACAAGATTTTTGGACAAATTCTTGTAATCTTCAAGTTTGGAGTTTATAAACTCTTACACCTTACTTTAAAATATAAATCAAAATAAATTGTCGAAAAACGATGAAATTGTTAAGGACGATGTGGGTTCATGAACATGAAATAAGTGGTGTTTTAGAGTTTTCATCAAAAATTAAAGAATATAAAAATATAGCAAGTGTACAATTTTATTAATTAATTTCTTTTTGCATTTACTAATATAAAAATATTCAAATTAATTAGTAGTTCTTCTTTTGTTGCATTTTGTATTACATATGATTTGGGAAGATTCAAATAAGAGTATAATAATGATATTCTGATTCCATTCATAAATCTCACTCTCATTTATTTATATAAAATCAACATTCAACACCAATACTTTTGCACTAGCCAAGTTAATGAATATTCATAAAGAATTAACCCTTCTCGTTCTAATAAATTGGCAATCTGAAAGCAAAAATTCTAGATGTCTTATATAAAATAAATTATATAGTTTGATAATATAATCTTGATAGTTAATAGATGCATTGTTCTTTGTTGGTTTTTAAATCTTTTTTAAGTGAAATTAATGGGCTTTATTTCCTTTTTTTTCCTACTTAATAACCTTATTCTGTCATATATTTTTTCAAATAACACGTGTCAACCAACTAACCATTTTAATAGAGAATGTAACATCATAATGTAGTAGTCTAATAGGGAGGGATTCCAAGCCTTCAATTTTAGTCAAAAAATTTATGGTTGGAAATTTCTATTAAGTATAGACAAGGATCATTTTTGGAATATAGTTGTATAAAAGTCTGAAAAATCAAATAATCTGAGTCAAAATTTTGGTAAAAAATTTTATGAGTCAAGTGTATGGATCTTAGATATCCGACCCGGTTTGAAAAATATAAATAGGGTTTTGCTTTTTTTTCACACCCATTTTCTTTTTCTCTCTTTCAAACGGCTTCTGTGCGATTTCTCTCCCTCTAGTTTCTCGAGTCGTGTTTCCTCCTTTTTCGACGACGTGTTTCAGTTTTCCTTTGCTTCTTTTTCGTATTATCTTGTAGTATCTTTGTCAGTTTTTGGTGGAGGTTTTCGGTGAAGTTGTGTTTGTGGAGATTTTCCGAAACGCTACAGTGTTCAGGTTTGTATCTCTTGTGATTTCGTTGTTTTTTTTTTTTTTATGTTTGTTGTTTCTTCTTGTTATTTCACTCTTTTTAATGAGATCTGTTTGAAGTGTTTCTGAAAACCCTAGTTTTATTTGGTATTTTTGATTCTGTGTTATGCGAAGTGTTTGTCAGTTCTATATTTGTGTTTTTTCTGGATTTTTGGTTTTAATAGTTGTGTTTTTGATCTCTGCATGTTGTTAGATGGCACCAAAGAGAGAGATTGTGGTAGTTCCTGAGGAGCAGATAGTGAGGAAGAGATCTAAAAGGGCTTTTGACACTGTCTGTGTGAGGAAGGGTAGGTATAACTGTATTTTTTGTGTTTTGTTATGGTTTTGCATGTTGTTTTTTTGTCATGCAGTTCACTTTCTGAATTTTTTAATTAGAATGTATAGTGTTTTTTGGTTTGTCTATTATATGTTAATGGTATCTGTATTATATGATTAAGGTATGAATAATATCTATATATTAAAGGTAAGTTGTGTATTTTCATGTGAAAGGTATGTTTAATGTAGTGTAAAGGTCTGTTTAACTTGTGTTAAAGGTATGTCTATTTTATATAAAATGTATGTTCTGTTTTGATTTGTAGTTAGTAACTGATTGAGTTTTTCCTTTTTTATTTTGCAGTTTGATTATTACTACTTGCAAATTGAGTGGTGTTGTTGAACTTGTTGCTGCATTGAATGATAGACAAAGGGCTGATGTTGAAAGCATCGGTTTTGGTGGCTTACTGCATATGCGTTTGAGTAGGCTGAATCTCATGATGGTTACGTGGTTAGTTAGTCGATTTAATGGTGGTAGTAGAATGTTAAATTTAGATAGGAATCGTAGTTTTGCTATTAATGGTGATGATGTGTTTGATATGTTTATGATTCCACGTGGGGAAAATAGTGTTGTGAAATTTGGGAAGGGTGATGTGGATGAAATTTTGACTAGGTTTAAGGATACTTATGATATTCAAGCTAGGTCTCCTCGTAGGGTTTTGTATGATGTTTTAACTACTGATCTTGTTGATGGTGGGGACGATTTTAAAAGGTTGTTTGTTTCGTATGTGATGTCTGTGTTTTTTGATCCTTGTTCTAATCGGTTGGTACCTTTGGGCATATTGAAGTCTTTGGTCGATGTACAAAACATTTCTAAATTTGATTGGTGTGGTTATGTGATGGATAGAATTTGTGAGGTTGTTACTAACTATCACATGGGGAAGACAAAAGTTCTGAATTGCTGCCTCCTAGTATTGTAATTGGCATATTTGCATAGGATGAAATGACAAGGGATAGATGAGCCTCGTAGCTTGCCATTGATTCAGCATTGGACAAACAAGAAAATAGATAAAAGGTGTGATGAAGAGGTAGTTGCTGGGCCTTACGGTGATGGAGAATTGTTACTCAATATGTATCTATTATCTAGGAATGACCGAATTAAGGGGGATGACAAGGGGAAAACATCTGTTAATGATGATTTTGAGGCTGCTGCTGGTGCTGGTACTAGTGATGGTGATGATGTTGTGAAGGGGAAGGAATCTGGTAGATTTATTAAGTTTGTTTTACCTGATGGAGAGCCTGACGATGATGATATTCAAAAAATGGCTAAGGATGTAGGTTCAATTAAGCATACCTTTATAATTCAGTAAGCATACCTTTGTACTTAATTAGACATACCTTAATATTGTATTAGGTTTGTCTTGATATGTTATTAGGGTTATCTATATGTTCAATTAAGCATATATTTATGTTGGATTAAACATACATTACCTCTTATTAGGCATACCTTTCTGTTGTATTAGGTGTATCTTAATATTTTATTAGGGTTATCTATATGTTCAATTAAGCATACCTTTATGTTGGATTAAACATACATTTCCTCTTATTAGGCATACGTTTCTATTGTATTAGAGTTATATATATGTTCAATTAAGCATACCTTTATGTTTGATTAAGCATACTTTTCCTCTTATTAGACATACCTTTCTATTGTATTAGGTGTATCTTGATATTTTATTAGCGTTATCTATATGTTCAATTAAGCATACCTTTATGTTGGATTAAGCATACCTTTACTCTTATTAGACATACCTTTCGGTTGTATTAGGTGTATCTTGATATTTTATTAGGGTTATCTATATGTTCAATTAAGCATACCTTTATGTTGGATTAAGAATATCTGTATGTTTCATTAGACATACCTTTGTGTTTTCAGTAGACCTACATTTGTGTTCTTTGTAAGCCTACCTTGACGTTTCATTAGAGATACCTTTTTAATACATTAATCATACTTTTATGTTTTATTAGACTATATGTGTTTCATTAGACATTCCTTTGTGCTTTATTAATTTGTTATTTATATTTTTGTGCAGGCTACTCATAAATCATTTCTGCTGTTCAGAAGAGACATTTCTGTGGTGACGAATTATCATATGGAGAGGTTACTTGGTGTGAAAAAGAACATAGAGGAAAAATCTCTGATACTCCTCCTGAAGTTTCAGATTCTCAAGCCTTCTTTTCTGATGCAGCACTGCACAGTTATATTGACAGTGTTATGGCTATTTTTTGGCCATGAAGAAGCTTGCTTCAGAGATGCCTTCATTTGAGCTTTTAAGTCCTGAGGATCTAGCTGGTCCATCAAATTTGCGTGAGGAAGAAGTGCTTGAGGAAGTAATTGGTGGTGAAAAGGATTTAGAACCGTTTTGGACAATTTCTCAGGATGTTGGATATGTTTCAGATTTTATGATCAATTCAAACAAGTATTTGGACAATTTAAATCAGATGCAGAAAGAGGTGGTTGATTACTGTCTTTTAAGGGTGATGGAGAGGCGTCTGACCAGTAAGTAGTTGATTAATTATATATATATATATATATTTTTATGTCAATGTCATGAATCACGTCTGCTTAACATGTTTTTTTTTTTCCTAACAGAGAAGAATTGTTCAGAAAAAGGATATTTTAACTATGTTAATAGGGAGGACATGATGTCACTGTGTCCGAAAGTTGAAAATTTTCAGTCTGTTCTCACTTGCTGGAATTTGATTATGAATCATGAAATTTGTAATGAAAGACAAATCCGGTTTGTCTTTGGCTTGGAACACATTGTAAGTTTTTAGTGTCATATAATGTTTTTTTATTGTAAAGATGTATTGGCTCATCAATGTTTATTCTTTTGTGAGTAGAGAAATTTGGTAAATATTACGGTTGGGTTGAATGTTAAAGAGAATGAAAAAGAGATGAAATGATGTTGGGATTCATGGATGGGATCCAATTGTACATGTACTTTGATGAGTGCTGAGATGGTATGTGTATGTATGATTTAAAGATAAACGTATGATAGTATGATTTTTAATATAATTGTATCTCTCTTTGTGTTTTATGTAGGTTTTTGTTCCATTCTGCTTGGAAGAGCACTATGCTGTAGTAGCCTTAAACTTCATTGAAAAGAAAGTTCAATATATGGACAACCGGAAGTATGAAGATCCTGAAAATGTGTTTTTCCGGAGTGTGATAATTCTGGTAAGTTTTACGGTATGTCTATTCAAATACAGAGGTATGTTTATCAGTAGAAAATGGTAGGTCTAATACAACGAATTGGTAGGTGTACTAAATGAGCTACAATTTTGAAATTGTATATTATGGTGTGTTTATCAATGCTTTTATCCATTAATTTTCACATTATGTTGTGTGTTTATTTTGCAGAAAGATCAATTGATAAAGTACATTGTAATGAAAAAACATGCTAAAGCAAAAGAGATTTCTAAATATGAATTTGAAGTGGTGATGTTTAAGTGGACGACTACAAGTAAAGATCTTGACTGTGGGGTATATGTGATGCACCATGTCAAAAAACTTTGACAGTGTTCCATATTCAAGTCCTGACTTGACGAAGGTATTATGGTTTCATATATTATGTTAAAATCTGACTTTATTATTGGAAATAACTTTATTTTTCTTTTGAAGGCTTCTATATGTCGTGGACTTCGAGCTGCTGTATGTGCTAATCTTGTTCTTTCTGATATCAATGAGTTGAGGAAAGTTATGACAGAAAAGGTGTATGTTTTTTATCAAGGAAAACCTGAAATGAAAGAGATGTTAAAGGAGAAGAGAGTTCAAGGTTTTGGGAAGAAGAAAGTTAAAACAATCTTGCAGGATGTTACGACATATTCAAGGAAAACAAGACATGGAGGGAAAGAATGACATGATGTTTTTTTTTTTTTAGTTTTGAATGGTGTATGTACATTGTTGGTATAGTTGTTGTCTAACGTATTTTTGCTGATTTCATGATATATAACATGATCGGTATATAGGTTTTTGGTAATCTGAAGTAATAGTTTTTGAATTAATGTTGGTATGGTTGTATGACGGTTTTCTGGTGCTTATGACAATATTTTAGTACTTTTTATGTTCAATTCATTTCTGTCTGTTTGCTGAAATATGTATGTATAGCTAATTATATTTTTACAAAGTAGTATGGTAGGCTTATATTGTGTAAAAGTAGGTCTATTATAACGAAAATGTATGCTTATGAGCAGCCAAATGGCCATTAATTTTAAGTGGAAAGTGGTAGGTCTATTATAACACAAAAATAGGTTTATTTTATGTAAAAGGTAGGTCTAATTTTATAGGTTATAACAAAACAGTAGGTCTATTATAATACAAAGTAGGTATATTTCATGTAAAAGGTAGATCTAATATTATATAGAGGTAGGTCTAATAGATTGCAAATGTATGTTTATTAGTACAAAAAGTTTAAATATGTAAAGGTAGATTAACTAACAAACGGTAGGTCTATTATAACACACAAGTAGGTCTATTATAACACAAAAGTAGGTCTATTACAATGAAAAGGTAGGTCTACGAAATGAGCAACAAATTTAAAATGTGAGCTATTAACAATGTTTTGTTGGTATATTAAAACAGACGAACATTTGGTGTTTTTAGAACCAAACTCCTTTGATGTTGTCTTCTTCTTGTCTTTGGTTTTTTTCTGTCTTTTTGCTGAAATGTGTATGTATGGCTAATTATATTTTTACAAAGCAGTATGGTAGGCTTATATTGTGTAAAGGTAGGTCTATTATAACGAAAATATATGCTTATGAGCAGCCAAATGGCCATTAATTTTAAGTGGAAAACGGTAAGGTCTATTATAACACAAAAGTAGGTTTATTTTATGTAAAAGGTAGGTCTAATTTTATAGGTTATAACAAAACAGTAGGTCTATTATAACACAAAGTATGTATATTTCATGTAAAAGGTAGATCTAATATTATATAGAGGTAGGTCTAATAGATTGCAAAGGTATGTTTATTAGTACAAAAAGTTTAAATATGTAAAAGTAGATTAACTAACAAACGGTAGGTCTATTATAACACAAAAATAGGTCTATTATAACACAAAAGTAGGTCTATTACAATGAAAAGGTAGGTCTACGAAATGAGCAACAAATTTAAAATGTGAGCTATTAACAATGTTTTGCTGGTATACTAAAACAGACGAACATTTGGTGTTTTAGAACCAAACTCCTTTGATGTTGTCTTCTCCTTGTCTTTGGTTTTTTTTTTTAAAGGGACCCTTAATTCTCTGCCGTCGTCCCTTTGTGGCTGATCGAGCTGCATCCTGTACAATGTTAGAGGAAATTGAACAAGACTGATCTGTTGCTGACTGTGTTGAGGAGATCTGATTAATGCTTGAGGAATCTCTGTCATAACCATCTTCAAGTATTCTTCTTGCATCTTCATTGTCTTCACATTTCAAGAGCAGATTGTAATATTTTCTAGCCATTTCATGCCTCCAAACAACAGAATCACGAGCTTTTTGTGTACCACTAGTCGTAGTAGTAGCCCTGAAACTATCCTAAATCTCTGATTTTGCCTGTTTTGTCCATCTTTTTTTGTATATATTGATCTGGAATGCTTTGAACATTAATGTGAAGTATCCTCAATGAATGGTAACACATCATACCACATTCTTCAAATCTTTTGCATGTGCATAAAATCAGTTTCATATTACCGTCGAAGACCACACGACTGGTATGTCCATTATCAGCAAAAGATGAAACATCATATATCATGGTGTTGTCTTGTATTCCAACAAACACGGAATTAGCTGACACACACTTGATAAATTCACCTTCAAAATTCCTAAATAGTGGTAGGGTATATGCCTCAGCTGCATGCTTTAATAGTCCAACCATTGGTAGAACTGATTCAGGCATATACCTTGAAGATTGAAATTCATCATGTTGCTCTTGACTCCTCCAATTTTTAATGGTTTCCTTGAAAGCTTTGTAAAATTCAGTTAAACTGGTTGTCTTTTTCACATTGAATGAAATTGCATTGTTAGTGCTTTCACTTCGTTGAGATGAGCGGACCCCAGCTGAAAAAAAATATTTGCTCAAGGCAGTACACCATTTTTCTTTTATTTTGTACAATCGAACAAACCAAGGGTGATTTTCCAATCCATAAGTTGATATCATACTTTGCCAACATTGCTCAAACTCAATTTCGTCAACACACCCCAATAAACATTTGTTGAACGTATCCTTAAATAAAGAATTGCTTTTCAGTTGTGCAAACCTGCTAATTGCATTCTGTTGAAGGTGCCACAGACACAATCGATGTTTAGTTGTGGGAAAAACCTATATAAAATTTATAATATCTGTCAGTTTCAATAAGGATACCTTTAATGTACATAACAGTACCTTTATATACTGTTTATCATACCTTTAACATTAAAGAATATTACCTTTTCAATTGCATTTGAAATTGCAAGATCTTGATCAGTGAACAAAGTTACTGGACATTTTCCTCCCATTGATCTCTTAAATACTTCAAACAGCCACTGAAATGATTCTGTTTTTCATCAGTAAAGAATGCACACCCGAACATTACATTCCTCCAATGGTTATTGATTCCAACGAATAGAGCACAAATCAGGTTGTACCTATTTGTCCTGTAGGTTGTATCAAATATGACAACATCCCCATATATTCTATAATCTTTCTTCATCATTGAATCTCTCCAAAACACATTGTTTAGTCTTCCCTCATCATCCAATCTAACTTTGTAGTAAAAATCTTCACTATCATCCTGCTCTTTCTGAACCATATTTATAACCGTTTGAGCATCACCACCTTCAATTATCTTCATTTTCATTCGATTCACATAATTAAAATAATCTTTCTTTGTGTGTCCTACAATCTGTTCTCCTTCTGCATTTTGAACCATATATCAAAAAGAGTGTACTGCACTCATTCCTGAAGATATCATATCTTCAATCGCCTTACCCTTTTCATTCGTGATTGCCCTCTCGGATCGGTGTAAATGATTCCATTCAGGCCTTGTAAATGTATGATTGTGCTCTAATACATGGTTAACAACTTCATATATACCATCGTCATTCATTTTAACCCACATTAGTGCTTTACAATCTGTTCTTGATTGTCCAGTGTTTCTCCTCTTCACTTTTGTACATTTAGATGTTTTCAATCTAGCACAAGAGCAGACAAAAAGTTTTCCAGTCTCAATAGGCTGTTCTGATGCTATAGAAAATCTACTGGTGGACTTACGAACACTAAATCCCACAAATCTAGCATGTTTGCAGTACAATTTATACATGTCATCAATCGCTGCCCTTGTCAATCCAATTAGAGAGCCAGTGAGATCATTCAATTCATCTGTGTTTGAATGGAAGAAAATTAAAATATATGACTTTTATATGTTAATAGGTCTACCTTTATTATTTAGTAAGATGACCTTTATGTATTATTAAACATACTTTTATCATTCAGTTCAGATTTTTTGTATGAACAAATTTTCCTGTTTATAGATATACCTCTATGTGTTATTAAACATACCTTCATGCAATTTTAAGCATACCTTCATGCATTATTAAGCATACCATTACCAAAGAGTATTTGAAGTAATCAATTATTTCAGTGATGTCATTTTAAAGTGACCTTTGTTTATTATTAAGCCTACTTTTACGCATTATTAAACATACCATTATGAAAGTTCAGATATTTCTATGAACAACTTTTTCTGTTATTAAACATACTTCTACGTGTTATTGGACAAACCTTCATGCATTATTAAGAATACCATTACTAAGTAAGATTACTTACTTTCATTACTTCGAGGATTTTCAGTCGAAACTGCATTTTCAAAATTCATCTTCTTCAGTAGATATGTCCACAATTTGCATATCGGGTATTTGTTCGCCTGTGAGAGAACATAATAAACAGATTATCAAAATTAGGAACACATTAAGAATACATCATAAACATAATTTTTTTTCACAATTTTTGAATCATTACCTGTGTTTTCCATATCTGTTCTGCGAATTTGTTGGAGTTTACTGATATATATACATGGAGAATATTAAGAATATATGCAGAAGATTATGCCCAGCTTAGAGACGAAATCACGAAGATTGAAGAAGGTCATCTCGAGCTGGGAGAAGCGAATTTGTTTTTCCAAGAGGCAGCGCATTAATTAGGGTTGAAAATTGATTAATAAAAAAATATTTTTTTAATTCTGATGGCGGGTTGGGTCGGTGTTCCGTGCAACCGACTCATGGGAGACCTTCTCCAAAATTTTATTTATATATCTCTAAAGCTAGATTTATTTAGGATTGGTGGGTGTGTGCTATATGGATACATCAATATATATTGGAATATATAGGAAATATGAATGAGTATTGATAATCATATTTTATTTTAAGGTATTTATTAATTTAGACCGTCAAAGATAGTAAATAATGATTCATGACTTAAGAGATAGGGCTTGTTTGGTAACATGGTTTGGGCTGATTTATGTATAGAAATCGGACTAAATATATATTTGGTGTGTGGGTTTGAGACCCGAGTTTGATGGTGGGCCTGAGCTTCCTCCTGGGTTTAGGCTTCATAAACGAGCAAATTATAAACCCACCATTTTTTGTGGGTTAAATTGTGTATCAACAGTAGTAGTTGTACAATTACACTTAGGTCCTTACTGTGTATATTCAAAAGACCCATTTGCCATTATTTGTCTAGTAATTACTAGATTGCCAACGGATCCTCTACCTCTCTAACCACAAAGCCACAGACACATAATCCGGCTGAGAAGCTGTGCGTTTCGTCTCCACCATCATCGTCGTCGCAGGCATCAGCTGTTATTTAGGAAGGAAGTGTCGATCAAGCTCTCGTTCCAGTTTATGTAAGTTTGTTTCCATCCGAATACTCCAAATTATTGACACTCGATCAAGGCGTTTTGAGATGTGTTTGATTTTTTTTGGCTTCGATTTGGGATTTCAGCTCAGCTGTAGGGTTTTTGATTTGGGGTGTTGAAATACGTTTTGGGACCTGCTTATTATCATGCTTCATTCTGTTACATGCCTCCATATCATAGTTAATCTAAAAAATCAATCGATATTTCGATTAAAATCAGGTTGAGATGCAAAAGAACTATTATGAATATTAAGAAATTAATACTGATATAGATGGATAGAACCTAAATTAATACAAAAATGTATATAATAGTAATAACAATAATGGAGGTATTGAAGATTGATCAATTGGCACAAATTGGGGTGGTTGACAAAATTGCAGAACTTCGTTGATGTAAAAATGGAGGTCTATAAAGATAAATATATAATATTAATTCAAATAAGAAATAAAAAGAAGGGGGTTTTCCAGAATAGTTAATAATGGTCATAATTACAAAATAGATGAATTTGCAAAAAAGCTTGTAAAAGTAGCATCTTTATCCATAGACATTTCTAACAATTTCCAACTATTTGTTTATTTAATTCTTCCATGGACTACTGCACTCAGAAAATGTACTTCCATGGAGATATGTTGCTTCTAATAGGTTGAAGAGGATTAAAACAGATATAAGGACTGGTCCCCTGGTTAATAATAATGAGATCTTTGATATTTACAAAAGACATGCATATGAAAGTTGGTTTTCTGGTGTATCTGTCTTTTATGCACTTCTGCTTTGTAACAAGACATGATTCTGCTGTGTTTATGTCCCCAATTTCGACTTTGATCAGCTTCCATGCTTTTTTTTTATCTCAATCTCATATCTTAGTTCTATGTCTTTTTGGAGGTCCCTCTTAACCTGGAAAAAAATATAATCACTCTTATATTCTCTGCATATTATGTGCATGCTTGATATGTTGTCAATGGTACGTAAATCATATTATGAATGGCATGTTATGAATGATAACTTCGTTATTTGATGCATTTTAGGGCTTAATTTCATATCATTTTGTGTTGAAAAGCATGCAATAGTGAGATTTTATTTAGATTTCATTATTTTTTTAAAATTTCATGTTTTTGCTTGATTTGAAAGGAATTTGATAGGTTTTAGCACAAAATGAAAGTCCAATGGAATTTAACGCCAAGTTGGAGTCGAGATAGGGAGTCGATAAAGCGCAGTTATGGGGGAAAAATCATATCTCGAGCTCTAAAAGTCCAAATTCAATGTTTCTTGTCTTGTTAGAATGATAAGAGGGAGTTCTACAACTTTCATGTTGGAAGTTTTCATCAATTCTGCCTTCAAGAGAGCAGAATAGTACAAGAAGTTGAAAGTCGTGCAAGAATGTCTTGATTTTCGTCTTGACAGGGCTTGAGTAAATTGGGTATAACCTGGTGTACAAAACTGATATTGGGCTGAAATTAGTGGCATCGGATAGCTAACTGGAAGGGCTATAACTTTCATGAAAAGTCGAAGCCCAATTATGACCGTAAGAGGGCCTAATCGAGGCTGAAAGCTGGGACTCTGGGCCACCCGGGTCACTTGGCCGGGTCGGTGGTCAAGTTGCGGGTTTTTAGGCCTGTTTGGACTCCTATTTGGATACAACTTGCTCCAAGTCTGATTTTTACCTACTTAGATACAAATTAGGATTTGGGAAAAAGAAGATAGAAAAAATATAAAAAGATTCATACACATGCAAGAGAGAGGCATTCATCCACATCTTGAGGGAAAGCAAGGAATTGAAGATTCAAGAGTCAAGAGGAGCAACCAACGATCACAAAATTCAATAAGCTTTTCTTTGATTTTATTTCTAGTTTTGATCATGTCGTTTTGTAATTTATTTTGCTTAATGAACATGATTTTTGGCTAGGGGTCTCGTGATCTTAGGACACGAGAGTAGTTCTATGAATTTCTTGTCGAATATCTAATTTTAATCTTTCCTGTAATCCATGATATTTTATTCATGCTTCCTTGTGCTTATTCCATGTATGAATCCTGATCAAATTTATGCATGCTCTAATTAATTGGATTGAGATCGAGAGATGATATCTGATTATAGATTTGGGAATGCATGACTCAATTAAATTGTCTGGATCGAGAGATTGATAAATAATTGGTGTGAGAATACGATCTTAGGAGCTTTTAGGAGTTGGTTATTAACTGCGAGGTAGAGATACAGACATTAATAATCGATCCACAGGTTAAGTTGCTCGAGAGAGAAGTTAATCTACAATCGTGATTGCTCACATAAAATAATTGGATTTGAGGTTGATTTTCGCTAGATTAGTAAACTTGATTGAAGTAGAATAAAATCGTTGTCTTAGGATCCTTGTTTGAATCTTGATTTTCTTGATATTTTCTTGTTTGATATTTTTATTCCATTTATTTGTTTCTAGACATATGTTAATTAGATTAAATTCTCTCAATTCGGTCACCTAGATAAAATTAGGTAGTTAACATTGTTCTAATTCACTAGTCTCTGTGGGATCGACCTTGCTCGTCATATCTATAGTTGACACCGTACACTTGCGGTATAGGCTAGAAATAGACCATCGATCAAGTTTTTTTGCACCGTTGCCGGGGACTAGAGTCTTAGGATAGTTAATATTTGATTATTTTTTTACCTGATCTTAATCTAGGGTCTTATTTGCTTTGAAAAAAAATCAAAAAAAATAGTTTTATTTTTTCTTTTATTTTCGTCTCAGTTAGTGTCTGAAATACTCTTATTTGTTGTTTTCAGGTAGTGCATGAACACATGCTCCAAAAGGGCGACTCTAATTGAACCTGATCCGGAAATTGAATCAACCTGCAGACGCAACAAAACAAAGAGAAAGTTGTTATTCAATCAAATGGCCGATGATCAAATCAGAAATCAAGTACCACCTGGGAATAGAGGATTTGGGAATAATCAACCGAACGTTCCTGCTCAAAGGGTGATTCAAGATTACTTTCAGCTTCAACAAAACAAAAGGGGAGTTGTGAGACCACCAATTGAGGCAAATAATTTTGAACTCAAACCAGCCCTGATAAGCATGGTGCAACAGAACCAGTTTGGTGGAAGTCATCTAGATGATCCCAACGTGCATCTAGCGCAATTTTTGGAAGTTTGTGACACAATCAAATTGAATGAGGTTTTTGATGATGCAATCAAACTTCGCTTGTTCTCATTCTCACTACGAGATAAAGCGAAGCTGTGGTTCAATTCCATTCCACCGGGCTCGATTACTAATTGGGATGAGTTGAGTAGGAGGTTCCTCTTCAAGTATTTTCCACCGAGTAAGACATTGAAGATGAAGAGCGAGATCACACAATTTAAACAACTCAATGGGGAGTCTTTGGGGGAATCATGGGAGAGATTTAGAGATATGTTGAGGAGATGTCCTCAACATGGATTTCCGGAGGATCAACAAGTCTGTTTCTTCTATAACGGATTGTTTGGATCCACAAGAGCAATGATAGACGCAACAGCAGGAGGAGCGTTGCTAGCAAAGAGTCCTGAGGAGGCCATGTATATTTTGGAGGAGATGGCGACAAACAGTTATCAATGACCGTCTGAAAAGACTACTTATAGAAAGGTGGCTGGAATTCAAAGTCAAGATCAAGTTTTAGGTGCTATAGCCGCACTCACTACTCAAGTATCTGCTCTAGCACATTCTCGTAATCAACCCATGGATAGTTCGGGAGTGCAGATTGGTGATTTTGCCCAACATGAAGACGTTGAGGAGTTGAATTACATAGGTGGGCAGAATTACAACAACTTTCGGAACAATAAGTGGCCATATCAGTATAATCATGGAGGGAGAAATCATGAGAACTTTTCATATGCAAACAACAAAAATGTTTTGCAACCCCCTCCAGGATTTTCTATGACAAATGGGGTAATCAATGAAGGGAAAAGGTCTTCGCTGGAAGATGTGTTGGGTGCATTCATCAATGAGTCGGGATCACGGATGTCGAAATATGAGGAAAAAGTTGATAGAATCGAAGCTCGACTCAACAAAATGGAGGCAGAAAATGGAGCACATTTCAAGGCACTCGAAACACAAATAGGTCAGATAGCTGTGGTTTTATGGAACCAACATCAAAAGGGCCAATATCCAAGCAACACCGAGGTGAATCCGAAAGAGCATTGTCATGCAATCTATTTGAGAAGTGGGACACAATATAAAGGACCTTCCATGGTGGCTGAAAATGTGAAAGAAAAAGTAAAAGAGTCGAAAGAGAGCATGAAAGACAAAATTGAGAAGAAAAAAAAGGATCGAGGTGTTCGAAAGACAGTAGAGACACCAAAAATTGCAGTGCCATTACCATTTCCACATAGGACGCAAAAGCAAAAATCGGATGGGCAATTCAAGAAGTTTCTTGATATTTTCAAGAAAATACAAATCAACATCCCTTTTGCCGATGCTTTGGAGCAAATGCCGCATTATGCGAAGTTTTTAAAGGATATCATGTCGAAAAAGAGGAAGATAGTTGACAATGAGATTGTCAACTTAACCGAGGAGTGTAGTGCCATAATCCAACGAAAACTTTCACAAAAGTTGAAAGATCCGGGAAGCTTCTCAATTCCATGTGACATTGGAGGGGTCCAATTCAAAAAGGTCTTGTGTGATCTTGGAGCATCAATTAATTTGATGTCATTGTCCAACTTCCAAAAGCTTAACTTGGGAACGTTCCAACTTCCAAAAGTATAACTTGGGAACATTGAAACCAACAACAATGACTCTTCAATTAGCCGATTGATCGTTGAGATTTCCAACGGGGGTTATTGAAGATGTGTTGGTTAAAGTTGATAAGTTCATATTTCCTATGGACTTTGTGGTCCTTGACATGGAAGAGGATTTTGACATGCCTCTAATTTTGGGGAGACCATTTTTGGCCACCGGACGAGCATTGATAGATGTGGAGAAATGAGAGCTTAAATTGAGGGTTAATGAAGAACAAGTCACTTTTTCCATCTATAATGCCATGAAGCTTCATGAAGAAAATAAATAAGAGTGTCATTCCATTGACATAATGGAGGAACAACCCTAAGAGAGTTCAAAGGAAATATCAACTCATGACCATTTGAAAAATTTCCTAAATCCCTCTATCTTATCTATTGATTTAATATATGACACTAAAGATGTTAAATCCCACAATAATGTTGCTTCTTTGAATTATTTGCAGGAAATGTCGAAGAAAAAGGTCAAATTCAAGCATATTCATCACTCAAAGCAACAAGAGAAAGAATCGAGTTTTCAGCTCGATGTACCGTAAGTTCTCTCTACAAAAACCATCTAGCTAAAGACGTAAAATTAAGCACTTGTTGGGAGGCAACCCAATTTTTATCGATTTTGTTTCGTTACTAGTATAAGTAGTATTTTCTTATTTTTGTTTAGAATAGGTTTTTCAAAAAAAAAAAAATCAAAAATCATAAAAAAAAAATTTGAGGGACCCGGGTAGGGTCATATGACTCGGGTCAGGCTAGAGGTTCGACTTGGGCGAGAGCAGGCGACGACACGTGACCCGGCCGGGCTGCAGGAGACCCGCCCGGGTCGCAGGTTCGACTTGCTGCGAGAAATGGCTGTGACATGCGACCCGGCCGGGCTGCATGTCACCCGGCCCGGGTCATCCCTTCGGCTCGAGTAGAAGCATGCGATGACACATGACCCGGCCAGGCTGCACGTTACCCGGCCCGGGTCGCCCTTACGGCCCTTAAGCCAACCAGACACGTGACCCGACCAGGGCGGCCCGTGACCCGACCCGGGTCGCATAAAGGTGAGATTTTTGACATTTGTTTTTTACCCCTCTTCATCCAAATTCACCCCTAATTCATCCCTACATTTGAACCCTAATTTCTAATCCAAAATTACACCATAAACTCTTGAATTTGTGTTACAATTCACACACCCATATTTTCTATTACTCAATTCATCAAGTGTTGGAGGAGAAAAGAGGGATATTCATCCAACTTTTGGACTTAGGTGATATCTTCATATCCCTTGAGAATTTCGTCAAATTGGTATGATTTCTTTTCTCAATCTCGATTCTTATTGCAATAAAGATGATTGAAGCATGTGGGTAAGAATTGCATGGATTAGAATTGCATAAAATAATTAGGGATTCATTGAGGCCTTTTATCAAACACTTGATGGGCATACCATAGTCTCTCTTGATTTCAATATTATTGATGAATTTGATTTGAGTAGCCTATTGGGTGTTGAATTTGGCATGATTGGATGATGGTGCAAGTGAGGCATATATGGTTTTGATAGTTTGATGCAATTAATTTACTAGGTTCATTTTAGCATTTTATCAAACACTTGGTGGGCATATTTATTGTCATGGTTTATAAACTTAGTTGAATAAATTAAATATGTAGGACACACTTTGTGGATAATTATGCTAGGTTCTTGTAAATTATTGCTTGAAGATGCAACTTGATGATATGATTTCAAATTTTGCTTAGTCTTTATATTCTATCAAATTGAGTGATAAGCATTTGAATCATAAGAGTATGTCATTTACTAACTCAATCAATTTTTAGGTACAATGTCAAGTAGTCGAGTACGATCGCGCTCTGGTGCTACTGAAGGTAGGGGAAATAGATCAAGACGACCAAACAATTTGTCTCAAAATATGGGAGTGAGACTACTTGATGAAGGTACCTATAAAGGGAGATGGAATGTGCTCAAGAACTTACCGATTGAGGCAACAAGATATTATTCCACTCACGCGCTAGAAGAGCTCGGAATTGAATCTGATGTGTGGAAACTGATTGATAGGATTGGGTGGACAAGATTGTTAAGAGGAAGATGGTCGACTTATAAAAGAATCACACTTGTAATCTTGAGTACACTAGAGGTCCACAAAACTAGCCGTCCCTCGGAGCCGATCTCGATGAGCTTTCAATTGGACAACAAACAAAGGACGTTGTCCATTAACCAATTGAATAACATCTATGAGCTTCCACTAGGTGGTCTTTATCGGGAGCCACGAGAGTTCGATCTGAATGAGTTTTGGAAGGAGTTGGTTCAGTCATCCGACAGTCATACCGTGGTGTTCAACCATAAGTCGTCAAAGGCATCATGGCTACGAAATCCAGTATTTCGTTATATTGCTCGTCTCATGTCCTCTTCAGTGTTCGCACGACATGAGTTTGGAGGCATTAGAAAGGATGAATTGTTCGCCATATGGTGCATGCTCTCGGGTACCCGTATGAATATTGGAGCCTACTTCATGGAACAACTTTTACGGGTGGCTAAGAAGACGTCGGGGATTATTTGCATTGGAGGCATGTTGACACCCATTGCTGATTACTTTCATGTTGACTACACATCTTGGGAAAAGGCTTCCGTTGCCAATCCATCAATTGATTTGCAAGCTCTGATGGCAATGAAGATGCTCGCCAAAGTAGAATGCAACTACTATTTGTTGCAACGAAATGAGGAAGCTTTTCTATTGCCCAACACATCCCTGATCACTGTGGATACTTTGGACGATAAGTCCAATTGGCTCATGGATTCAGCTGCTCATCAAGTTGTACTTGCGCAGATCCACGTGAAGTGCATAGAGAAGTAGCTTTAGATGATGAGACATTTCCTCAACCGATGCATGAGGATATACCTGAGTCATCCACTGCTAGAGCTTCACGAGGGGACTACGGAGCTCGTTTAGACGCACTGGAGGATCGGGTCACAAACATTGAGGAACGTCAAGTTCAAAATCATTATGAGATGATGCAAATGATGCAAGATATGAGCCAGTGGCAGATCAACTTTAGCACTTTAGGACGTCCACCACCTCCACCTCCACAGTGAGCCGTAGTAAGTGCCCTAGATTAGCCACTTCTTTTTTTTTTCCGGAACTTGTTCTGAGAACAAGTTTGTGAGGAGGAAAGGCGGCTTTTCTTGGGATGTTTTACCCTTTTCTTGTTTTTATTTTGTTTTATTTGTTCTTTTGAGTTATAGGTTAGTTTCATGGGAGGAAAATTTTCTTTAATTTTCTTAGGATTAGCTCATTTGGTGAATTGTGAAATTGGTTGCTGATTTGATGACTATGTGATGATGATTCTTGAAAGAATCTTTTATGCTGAATGTGATTTTGTGGAGATGTTTCATGGAGGAAAGTATGTTGATGAAATTGAATTGATGCTTTAAATGGTGAATTTGACCTGTGAGATTTGAACCTTTGACTGATACATTTAAAACAGTCATATTCATTTGTTGTGTGAATGTCAAGCATGTGTGTTTCTCTCTAGAACTTGCTCTGGTATCTTCTTGAAATTGCATAAGTGTGTGGAACTTGAAAATGATTTTAGGCCATTTTTGTTTGAGCCTCATCGACCAAATATACACTTATCCCATATTTATTTTCCCTAGTTAACCATGTTTGAGCCTATAAGCCTTTTCTTGATTAAGCCTAATGCATAATCCTTTTTTTTTTTTTACTTTTTTGTACTTACCCTTGCTTGGACTAGTATGTGGGTGGAAAAAGAGGTTACAAAGGTGAACCAAGACGAAGAAAGACGGAAAATAAAGTGGGATATGCATCTAGCCATGGAGAAAAAAAATTGTGATATGAGCTTCAAAGTAAAATACCAAGAAAAAAACAAACCAATACTTGGTATGGAAAAAATAAAAAAATAATTTTTTTTTAACATGAGTTGTGCCAATATCTCTGGAACTCATTGAGTTGTGCCCTTTCTGGAACTCATTTGAGTTGTGCCTAATACGATATTTTGGAATTCATGTTTTGGGAGAGGTGAGTTGAGAAAAAAAAAAAGAATTGGAGAGTGATCGAAGGTGGACTGGTTTTAATGGGTGACGATCCGTTTTATTTTTTCTAGTCCAAGTTTCTAGCCACTTAGCCAAAAATAATCCTCACCTTAACCAAAGAGCCTACATTACAACCAAAAGAAAAATTCTAATTGATTCTTGTATCAAGCACACAAAAAGCAGTAGAGAGGTTAGACGATTTGCAAGCTTATGGTAGGGTGCATGCATTGTTTTGACTTGAGTGTTTTTTCCTAGACACTTGAGAGATGAGTGATACACTTACCTTGTGAGTATTCACTTATTATTTGAAGCATTGATTCAAGAGTAATTTGCATGAATCTCCTATGTCTTCCAAAATTATATGATGCTTGCTTGTTCTTGATAATTTGCCTAAGCCTACGAGCAAAACGATATTCAATCCGCCCCTTGCATAAGTTTTTTTCTTTTCATTGTTCGGGGACGAACAATAGTTTAAGTTTGGGGGGTTTGATAACTTCGTTATTTGATGCATTTTGGGGCTTAATTTCATATCATTTTGTGTTGAAAAGCATGCAATAGTGAGATTTTATTTAGATTTCATTATTTTTTTAGGATTTCACATTTTTGCTTGATTTGAAAGGAATTTGATAGGTTTTAGCACAAAATGAAAGTCCAATGGAATTTAACGCCAAGTTGGAGTCGAGATAGGGAGTCGATAAAACGCAGTTATGGGGGAAAAATCATATCTCGAGCTCTAGAAGTCCAAATTCAATGTTTCTTGTCTTGTTAGAATTATAAGAGGGAGTTATACAACTTTCATGTTGGAAGTTTTCATCAATTTTGCCTTCAAGAGAGCAGGATAGTACAAGAAGTTGAAAGTCGTGCAAGAATGTCCTGATTTTCATCTTGACAGGGCTTGAGTAAATTGGGTATAACCTAGTGTACAAAACTGATATTGGGCTGAAATTAGTGGCATCGGATAGATAACTGGAAGGGCTACAACTTTCACGAGGAAGTCGAAGCCCAATTATGACCGTAAGAGGGCCTAATCGAGGCTGAAAGATGGGACTCTGGGCCACCCGGGTCACTTGGCCGGGTCGGTGGTCAAGTTGCGGGTTTTTAGGCTTGTTTGGACTCCTATTTGGATAGAACTTGCTCCAAGTCTGATTTTTACCTACTTAGATACAAATTAGGATTTGGGAAAAAGAAGATAGAAAAAATATAAAAAGATCCATACGCATCCAAGATAGAGGCATTCATCCACATCTTGAGAGAAAGCAAGGAATTGAAGATTAATCAAGAGTCAAGAGGAGCAACCAACGATCACAAAATTCAATAAGCTTTTCTTTGATTTTATTTCTAGTTTTGATCATGTCGTTTTGTAATTTATTTTGCTTAATGAACATGATTTTTGGCTAGGGGTCTCGTGATCTTAGGACACGAGAGTAGTTCTATGAATTTCTTGTCGAATATCTAATTTTAATCTTTTCTCTAACCCATGATATTTTATTCATGCTTTCCTTGTGCTTATTCCATGTGTGAATCCTGATCAAATTTATGCATGATCTAATTAATTGGATTGAGATCTAGAGATGATATTTGATTATAGATTTGGGAATGCATGACTCAATTAAATTGTCTGCACTACAAGAAAATCACTGATAGACAATGGTTAAAAACCGTTGTCGTAGGCTAGAAAGCAGCGTTGTCGTAGCCAGGGTTGTCGTAGGGGTCAGCAAATTTTCGCTCATAGACAACGGTTTTTAACCGTTGTCTTAGACCCCTACAACAACGGTTGTCGTAGAGTAATTACACAACGCCTTTTGTTTTGTTTTTGACCGTTGTCGTAGATACTTATGACAACGGTTTTAAACCGTTGTTGTAGGTTAATTTTACCGTTGTTGTAGACCCTTACGGCAACAGTTTGGAAACTGTTGTCGTAATTTATTTCAGCGTTGTCTTTTACAAGTCATATTTATTACAGACTAATAAAAATTCAAATATATAGAATAAGACATTCAACTCAAAATAGTCATACCAAATTCATCTAATACTTCATACAACAAATATTCATCTAAGAGTTCATAACAAAAATTTAACGTCAAAAGAGACAAGTTATCACCCGCAAGGTTATCATTAGTTCATCAAAACAAGTAACGTCCACAAAGAGATCCAATGACAAATGAATATATGATTCAATCCTCTCATCAACTAAGTCTCCCATTACCTAATATTCATAAATATGTTCTTGAACATGTTCCGCTCACTCCTTACGCACTTCATTGATATCCCCTTCGGTGTATTTCTCTTCAATGAACTCTCATGATCAACTAAGTCTCCCACTAAAACATCAATAAAAAAATATTAACAAATGTTAGATTCAATCATTTCAATAACAATAAAACCTTTACAAAAACATCACAACCTTCATAGGAAAACAGCATCATGACCTTCATAAATACTCCTTGTTTTCCTAGAATCTGTCAAATGTATGAAAAAAAGTTAGCATGAAAACTCACATATCGTTTTAAATTTGTACATAGATTAACAACCAAAATTTAAAAAATTAAAATCTAGCAATGTAGAAGCTAAGCCTCATCTTCTTCTACCCCTTTCATGTGATCTTGAATGCATTCAGCCCATTAAACACACACTTCATCAAAATGATAATTGAAGTACCTGATAGGTCACCAACAGGAGCAATACTTGAAGCCTAATTAGAGTGTCATGTCATCGAATTTCCTCACAAGTTACATGACTACTTTCAGAAAAAGAAAGGGTGAAGAACTCTATTTATGAATATAGAGTATAATATCTAACAAAAGATACTAATTAGAATTCTAAGATTCAAATTTCCTAAGATTGCATTCCAAATAAATCTAGAGGATATTTAAAACTCCATAATAAGAATTGAGGATCCAAAAGACTCATGTCTACTCACACATGCATACCTTTTCTTCATATTTTTAGGTGGCATTTCGCTATTGGCCCCAAGAATGTCATATGGAATATCATATGCATAAATTAAAAGCTAGAACTTAGTTCAGCTTCAGCTTCAGCTTCTGTTAGTTTGGCTGCAGCAGCAAGTAACTCAGCATATGGCATTTATGGCCCAATGACCCTGCACAACAAGCAACAAAGGTTATCATACAAGAAAAGCACAAACAAGTATACAATATACATACATAATGATCTACTTCAGAGCACTACTATGTCAAAGCAGAGCTAATTTAATTACATAATGATCTACTTCAGAGCACTACACAATTTTTTTTTTTTTTTTTGTGTATTTTCCATTTCATTTTATCTGATACAAAACATGAAAGAATTTGACTATACCCATATGCATAAGACATTACATAATTAATCTATGGTAGAATGGTGAAGCACGTGAGATCTATCATGTAAGATACACAATCAGTTACCTTCTTCTTGGGCCATGAGACTTTATCACCCCTTTCTTTGAGGTTCAAGGAGATGAACAACCTTTGAAGATGCTTGACCAATAACCTTTAAGATAGTCCACTAATATCAACAGCTTGTTCTTCATCAATCATTTGCAGAAGCTAAATAAAAGCATCAATTGTAAGAAAACTTTATGGCATACTTCGGAAAAGCATCATTACCCCAGAAATTGGGTGGTAGCTAAAACAAGTATCAAGATCGTAAAGCATCAACTCATTTCTAGTGCCATCATCATCATCAAAATAAGCTCATACACATGATTGCTGTACCAAATAGCTATAGGCCATAAAAAAGAAACGTGACTACGGAATAAGACAGAATAAATTTGAATACATTTTCCTAAGCTTATAACTTTCATCTGCTAATTGATATAAAAGGTTTCACAGCTCATGTGTATAGTAAAATATCAGGATTTGAACCAAGTCTGAATTTTTTTGCAACTAATCAATGGAAACATGACATTTCAATCATCTAATAGAGGTTTAATTAAATAAATGGAAGTTCGAATTGAGGATCCAAAAACAAAAAATCAATCCAAGTTAAGTAAAGTTATGAACTACTTTTGTTGTCAACACGTTGCATCAGTATACTAAATGTTCACCCTATATACAGCCCCAAATCCGCCCTGCCCAAGCTTGTTAGCTTCAGCAAAATCATTAGTTGCAGCTCTTATCTTGCCAAATTCATATTGTAGGGACTCGTCGTTGCTAATCACATCAGTCACTAATTCACCATTAAAAACAGAGTTAAAGGTTACACCCCATTGAACTCAAACATTAAAAAAGAAGAACGAACATCTTACGAACATCTTACCCCATGGGTGCGCGACTGGAGAGGATGAGAGGAGAGGCGGCTGCCGGCGACTTGGGTGTGCCCAGCGAGGCTGCCGCTGCGTGGGTGCACGCGGCGAGGCGGCCGCGGCGTGGGTGCTCGCGGTGAGGAAGCAGCTGGATGTGCGTATGACGAGGCAAGAGCTGACTGTGTTGGGTTTATAAGTTCACCTAACAATGCCCAATTACAAAGAAAACAGAAAGCAAACGAAAAACAGAAACGGATGTTGCCTCTGGTGTTACGTGACACTATGGGCAACACCGAACAAACTGGAAAACCGGGACTGCCTTCTTGTTCCTCCTTACTCCGACTTTACAGCAGCCTTTAACCACGAACGGAACTCCTCCACAGCAGCAGGAACAACACACGAACCAGGTTTAAGTCGAGTCAAGGTTAGACCTTTCCCCTCAAAAACGAATACGTCCCGGCTAGTGCTCACGGTTTGACGTAACGTTCCCAAAGGTAAAACGACTTCGTCTTCAAGTTAGTAGCACCACAAAACTTGAAGCTCCAGCGAACTAGAATGAGAGATGGACTAGAAAGTATGATCTATATGGAAATCGTATGCAACTTGCACTTTTTGTTCAAAGGATGCTATGAACTTTAATGCAAATAAAAACATGAAAAGATGATGCTCTATAGAGTCTTTTTGATGATGATGCAAAAAAGTTTTATTTTCGTGCATGAAGATGCCCTATGTTATAGACTTCATTCCACACTCTTGTAGATCATGGGAGGGGAAAAACTACCCCACTAAGTGAGTGGTGCAACCACCTCTCCACTCTTTATAACTTCCAATCAACCACCCTTGCCCACACCTTCATTCTAGAAGTGGGCTACCATATTGGACGACCATGGGCCTCATGGAAATGAGCTACAAGTCTGAATTGGATCGCAAGTCCAATGGGCTTCGCACAGGCCAGACTCGACAGTGTTGTCCCGGTGTTGCCAACACCACAGGCAACATCAACTGGGCCAGCACCAATGGGCAGAGCCCATTTTCGTGTATTAATTTCTCACTCACCGAAAATCGGTTTTGAGCGTTTCAACACACTATATTCATCTACTCAAAACGTAGATTCATCTTGTGCCTTTTGTTTTTACAATAGCCCACATTTGATCCTTCAAATCGGTGGTCAAACATGTGTCATAACACATTATAAACATTGGTCAAAACCAATTTTCCCACAATCCCCCACATGAGTGGGGGATTGATCCATAAACATGCAAACCACAAACTAGTCCTTTGAAACTCTATTGCATCAGGATAGGTAGCTTGTGGCTTTGAACCTTCCTTAGTCAAATACCATCGAGTATACCGGCGGCCTAGTGGACACAATGCCTTGAACTATTCCCCCTTGGTGTATACTGAGACAATAGTATTGACACAACAAAGTCTCGTCTCCCTCTGTTCTCACGTTTGTGTCCGTTTTGGCCATGGAACACCCCCTTTGGATTCATAAGTGTTTCGTTTGAAGCGGCCCTCACTTCCACTTATATAGGTGATCTCCTATCGAGTATCCTGCAATACTCTACCTCAATGAGGCGTAGGAATCATTAAAAGTCGAAGACTTAACCTCACCACATTTGCAGGTTCAACACTTGGTGTTTTGCTCTCTAGGGAAGGATTTGGAATACCAAGTGTTCCAACGAACTTTCATAGCTTAGTTTTCCACATTGAACCAAGTTCTTGGGATCTCCAGTCATCATGGTTGGGTTACCACTATGTCAGTTACTTATTTGTGGATTTTCAATCCCATTCCCTCTAGCAACTTATTCATTTGATCTCGGTTTAGCGCTTTCGTGAGCGGATCCGCTAGATTGTCTTTTGACTTAACATAGTCGATCGACATTATACCACTTGAGATCAAATGTCTTATGGAATTATGTCTACGACGTATATGTCTAGACTTTCCATTGTACATGTTGCTCAAAGCTCTTCCAATAGTAGCTTGGTAATCACAATGTACCACTACCGTAGGTACGGGTTTATTCCAACATGGAACGTCCTCGAGGAAATTACGAAGCCACTCGGCCTCTTCACCAGCCTTATCTAAAGCTATGAATTCAGATTCCATGGTGGATCGGGCTATACACGTTTGCTTTGTGGACTTCCACGACACCGCTCCGCCTCCTATAGTGAATACATATCCACTTGTGGAAAACGAGTCTTTTGTGTCGGATATCCAATTAGCATCACTGTACCCTTCAAGTACTGCCGGATATTTCGTGTAGTGTAGCCCCACATTTAGGGTGTACTTCAAATATCTTAATACCCTTTTTAGTGCTCTCCAATGCTCGTCACTTGGATTGCTCGTGAATCTACTTAACTTGTTCACAACGCATGCAAGATCAGGACGTGTACAATTCGTAATGTACATCACACTTCCTATAATCCTTGCATATTCCAATTGAGCTACAGAGTCACCTTTATTCTTGCTCAAGTGAACGTTTAGTTCCAGGGGAGTCTTAGCCGGTAGATCATCAAATGCGTTAAATTTCTTCAACACTTTCTCAATGTAATGAGATTGTGATAAGACAATTCCATTAGACGTCCTTTCGATTTTGATTCCTAGAATCACATCGGCTAATCCCAAATCTTTCATGTCGAAATTTCGATTCAACATGCGTTTCGTATCAACGATTAACTCATGGCTATTACCCATGATCAGCATGTCATCAACATAGACACATACCAAAATAAAGGCGTTTGATGTACCTTTTACGTACACGCACTTATCACATTCGTTGATTTTGAAACCATTTGACAACATCGTGTTGTCAAACTTAATATGCCATTGTTTAGGAGCTTGTTTAAGTCCATACAATGACCGAACGAGCTTGCATACCTTTTTCTCATTTCCGGGTGATACAAACCCTTCAGGTTGATCCATGTATATCTCATCCTCTAGTTCACCATTTAAAAACGCAGTTTTCACATCCATTTGGTGTATTTCAAGATCGTGCAAGGCAGCGATCGCAAGAAGCACACGAATAGAGGTGATCCTCGTTACAGGTGAATAGGTATCGAAGAAGTCATACCCTTCTTTTTGTTTAAACCCCTTTGCAACCAAGCGGGCTTTATACTTTTCAATCGACCCATCGGCTTTATATTTTCTTTTAAGGATCCATTTGCATCCTAAGGGCTTGCAACCTTTCGGGAGGTCAACCAACTCCCACGTATGATTTTGCATAATCGAGTCGATTTCGCTATTAATAGCTTCCTTCCAGAATGCAGCTTCTGGACTCGATAGAGCTTCTTTGATAGACTTAGGTTCATCTTCCAACACATAAGTGATGAAATCAGGACTAAAAGAATTCATAATTTTAGCTCTCTTGCTGCGTCTCGGCTCTCTTGGAGTCGAAGAGCTCACAGTCTCATCGAATGTTCTCTTGGATGTGCCAACATCCGGGGTAACACCCATTTCCGATGTTCTCTCGAATGTGCCAACACTGGAGACAACACTCGTCTTTTCCTTGTAAGGAAAAATGTCTTCAAAGAATATCGCATTCCTTGATTCAATAATGGTGTCTTTCGTCATCTCCGGTATCTCTGATTTATAAATCAGAAACCGATAAGCACAACTGTTGAGTGCATATCCTATAAAGATACAATCGACGGTTTTAGGGCCGATTCTCACTTGTTTAGGAAGAGGCACCTCAACTTTTGCCAAACACCCCCACACTTTGAGGTATTTATACGATGGTTTCCGCCCTTTCCACATTTCATAAGGAGTTTCATCCTTAGTCTTATGAGGAATCTTATTCAAAATGTGGTTCGCCGTTAAGATAGCTTCCCCCCACAAGTTTCGCGGTAAACCCGAGCTAATTAACATAGCATTCATCATCTCTTTTAGAGTACGATTTTTCCTTTCAGCGACACCATTAGACTGTGGTGAATACGGAGCCGTTGTTTGGTGTATTATGCCCGAATTGGAACACAATTGCTCAAACGGCGCAACATACTCGCCACCTCTATCACTTCGAATAATTTTAATTCGAGTGTTAAGCTGATTTTCCACTTCGTTTTTATAACGAATGAAAGCTTCCAAAGCTTCATCTTTACTCCTTAAGAGATAGATGTAACAAAATCTTGTGCAATCATCAATGAAAGTAATGAAATACTTTTTACCATCTCTAGTTTGCACAAACTTTAAATCACACACATCCGTGTGAACCAATTCTATAGGTTTAGTGCTCCTTTCCACCGAATGAAACGGTATCTTAGCCATTTTAGCTTCCACACAAATTTCACACTTTTTAGGTGTTTCAATTTTTGGAATGTTAAGTAAATCGAGATTTACTAACCTTTTTATAGCATTTAGATTTACATGTCCTAATCTAACATGCCATAAAGAAGAGCACTCAGTTAAATAAGCAAAAGTAGATGACTTTCCATTCATAACATTTGTGCCAACATTGCTGACGGTGTTACGGCTGGTGTTGCCAACACCGCCGGCAACATCAGAGACAACATTCTTGCCAACACGGCTTACAACGACAATAGCAGAAATTTTGAACAGTCCTTTGTCTAAATACCCCTTTCCAAGGAACTGTCCGAATTTGCTAAGTACAAATTTTTCAGACTCAAACACTAGTCTAAAACCGTGGCTAACTAGAAGCGATCCGGAGACCAAATTCTTTCGGATGTCTGGGACATGCAGCACATCTTTCAACAGCAGCTCCTTTCCAGAAGTGAGCTTGAGCTTCACGTTGCCAATACCAGCTACATCAGACGTAGCATAGTTGCCCATATTGAGCTTCCTTCCGGTGCATGGGGTATAAGTTGAGAATGATCCCTTCTCTGAGCAAACATGACAAGTGGCACCGGTATCCACAAACCATTCATTTGGGTTGTCAACCAAGTTGGTCTCAAACACCACCGCCGACATGTCTATGTCGGTCAACTCACGTTTTTCAATCATGTTAGCATTGGATTGAGGCTTACCACTTTTACTTTTCTTAGGTAAACGACAATCCTTTGCCATATGATTCGGTTTACCACAATTGTAGCAATCACCATTGAACTTGGGCTTTCCTCCCGAAGGATTTTTCTTGCCCTTTCCATTCGGCCTCTTCCTCTTATTAGAGGAACTTTCCAACAAGTTGGCCTTAGCCTCCTCAGGAACATGGCCAAATTTACCGTCCATTCTACGGTTATCTTCTTCAATTCGAAGTTTCACAATCAAGTCATCAAGACTCATTTCCTTGCGTTTGTGCTTGAGATAGCTCTTAAATTCCCTCCAACCGGGGGGCAGCTTCTCGATCACAGCAGCAACTTGGAACGCCTCAGGCAAGGCCATACCCTCAGAAAGGATATCATGCAAGATCAATTGAAATTCTTGGACTTGTTCCACAACCGACTTAGAATCATTCATCTTAAAGTCTAGGAACTTAGCCACAACGAATTTCTTAGATCCGGCATCCTCCGTTTTATACTTCTTTTCCAAAGAGTCCCACAACTCCTTTGAAGTTTTCACAACGGAATATACGTTATACAACGTATCAACCAATCCACTAAGGATATAGTTACGGCACAAGTAATCACCCTCGCACCATTGGTCAAGCGCAATGCGCTTTTCCACATCCGTGTCATTTTCAGCGACCACGGGACGTTCCTCAGTAAGGAACCTCGCTACATGTAGCGTAGTAAGGTAAAACAGCATCTTTTGCTGCCACCTTTTAAAGTTAGCACCCGTAAACTTCTCGGGCTTCTCTCCTTGGATAGGAGTTACAAAGGGTTTCATAGTCGAAGAAGTCGACATTGTTCAGATCTATTCGTTTTTGAGAGGAAAGGTCTAACCTTGACTCGACTTAAACCTGGTTCGTGTGTTGTTCCTGCTGCTGTGGAGGAGTTCCGTTCGTGGTTAAAGGCTGCTGTAAAGTCGGAGTAAGGAGGAACAAGAAGGCAGTCCCGGTTTTCCAGTTTGTTCGGTGTTGCCCATAGTGTCACGTAACACCAGAGGCAACATCCGTTTCTGTTTTTCGTTTGCTTTCTGTTTTCTTTGTAATTGGGCATTGTTCGGTGAACTTATAAACCCAACAGACTGTGATGGTTGCGCGTGGCGACGCAGCGGCTGGCGGCGTTGGGAGAGCGACGGCGACCTCACCGGCGGCGGCGACAGCTAGGGTTCCGATTAACTTGGGGATTCTAGGGTAATATTGGGGTTTTGACTTGGGGTAATATGTAGTAAATTTTATTACATGTATGTATTTATATTTAGTAATATTAATAAATAAAAATCAATTTTATTTAGTCTACGACAACGCTACCACGAAGTTATGACAACGCTATAAATTTACCGTTGTTTTAGGGATATATGACTACGCTTCAACGACAACTTCATATTGTACCCGTTGTCTTAGGGATCAACGACTACATATCTACGACAACCTCATATCATAAGCGTTGTCATATGGTTCATTTTTTACCTAAGACTACACCACTACGACAACGTCAAGTCACCACCGTTGTCTTAGGGCTGAATTTTACCCTACGACTCTACGACAACGCCAAAAAACCGCCGTTGTCTATGAGCAGATTTTTGTGCCCTACGACAACGGTTTTGTTTGTCTACAACAACGCTAAATTTGGCTACGACAATGGTTTTTCATAATACCGTTGTCTTAGGGGCGTTGTCTATGTGCATTTTTCTTGTAGCGCTGGATCGAGAGATTGGTAAATAATTGGGGTAAGAATACGATCTTAGGAGCTTTTAGGAGTTGATTATTAATTGCGAGGTAGAGATACATACATTAATAATCGATCCACAGGTTAAGTTGCTCGAGAGAGAGGTTAATCTACAATCGTGATTGCTCACATAAAATAATTGGATTTGAGGTTGATTTTCGCTAGATTAGTAAACTTGATTGAAATAGAATGAAATCGTTGTCTTAGGATCCTTGTTTGAATCTTGATTTTCTTGATATTTTCTTGTTTGATATTTTTATTCCATTTATTTTTTTCTAGACATAGGTTAATTAGATTAAATTCTCTCAATTCGGTCACCTAGATAAAATTAGGTAAATTAATTAGGTAGTTAACATTGTTCTAATTCACTAGTCTCTGTGGGATCGACCTTGCTCGCCCTATCTATAGTTGACACCGTACACTTGCGGTATAGGCTAGAAATAGACCATAGATCAATGAATACCCCAACAATCTTTTCCCAAGTCTCGTCGCTGCATGTGATGTCGTTAGTCTCGGGTTGAAAATGCACGTCGTCACGTGAAATTATGGACGAGAAAGTCTCATGTCTTTGACGCAACAGTCGAACTTGCCAAAGACAGTCCTTAAGGGCGAAGTCCTTATGGAACAATTTCGAGATCACGTAGTGTGCTATCTCGATTCCATCTTTGTTGTTGCCTCCAACTTTGAAGTTTCCCATTCTTGCTTGATCGGCCAGGACCTCTGCGAACAAACCAACAACCTCAGCATCCCACTTCAAACCATAGATGTAGTCCTCCTGTCGTAGCATCTCATGCTTGCGTGTCATTGTTGCTCAAAGGGGTAACTTCTAAACTGAATCTGTTTTAGGCCCTCCTTGAAAGTGTAAGCTGCAATGAATCAACTATCACTTTCAATAAATAATGAACTCACCATGCACACAGTTTGAGTAGGGTTGACAGAAGTGGTAGTTGCATTAATTAATGTGATTTGCAATATGGATTCTGTTGTGATCTTATTATATTGGCATGTTACTTTTTATTAATTAATGAAGTTTTTGAATAATACCTACTAGACATTTTACAAGATTCCTCCACAAAATCACCTGGGATCTGTGATGAAGTCGGATAACGAAGTGCTCGACGAGGTTGAGCCGATTGAAATCTCAGATTTGGGTGAGTCCTTTGCAACAAATTCCAGTCGATCGAAAAAAGAAGATATGGACAAACAAAATTCGAAAGATTAAGTTCGAAAACTTCAACATTGCAATATACAAGACAAGTTCTAATCATGTGGGGAAGAAGCCTTACTCTTACTAAATACATCCACGAAGTAGAATTGTATGTTGGGCACACATGTGTATCGAACGTAGAACTTCGTAGTCGGGCTTCCACTCGAATGGGAGATGTAGCTCGAAGAAGAAATAATGTCTTTAGCTGAATTTCAGAGAGGATTCCACACCTAATTTTGCTTTCGAAATTGCTTGAAGTCTTCACTTTTTGACGAAGACAATGAAGAAGAAATGGTAAGATTTTTTTTTCTTTTCCATTATTTGAACAAAAGGGTATTTTGGTCATTTACCCTAATATATCAAACCCAACCTATATACCAAATACAAATTTATAAACATTACATTTTTAAACACACATACCAAACACATAACACAAGCTAAACCCATCCCAAAAATCTCCACACCAAACATTCAAATTATACTTCATGAACAGTAAAAAACCCGAAATTATTACAATCCAGTCCAAACCTAACCTTCATATCCAAATGGGCACAAAAGTAATGTTTTGATTAGAACCTTGTGATTGCTAATAATTTGGAAATATTTTAAAAATATACTCTCAGATATGATTAAACTAGTATATATCATGTGTATGACATGTGATTTTTAAAATTAATATTATTAAATAACTAATATTAAACTGTAATACGTTTTGAATAAAAATAATAATGTATCGAAAACACATGCTACATAAAAAATGTTACATGTTGAAAACTATTTTCATATTCACATGACTTAAAAAATATTTGTAATGTCAAATTTGTAAATAATACACATACTTTAGCCATATTTTAAATAAAAAAATTAAGTTAATTTGTACCGACATAAATTAACATCTCATTTTCTATTAATATTTAATTTTACGTATATAAGTATTAACATATATTCATCAAAATTTTATTATTAACATATATTAATTAGCAATTAATATTTTTTTTTTCATGAATTTACTAATATTTGTTATTCTTAAAATTATATTTTTATATACTCACATGACCTAAAAAATATATGTACATAATATTCTTATCCATGATATGCATGATTTAATTTTTTTTTCCAATTTATAATAAGCTTATCTATTTACACTTAATTTTACTATATACATTTAGCCTAACTTCTTGAATTAAAATTAAATATTAACATTTAGCAAACAATAAATGAAGACCTCATCATGCCATTTATTACGTAAATTAATTAATCTAATAATCATCTCTGCATTATCAAACTAATCAACTCCTAAAAGTTCCTAAGACTGTATTCCTTTCACAACTTTTCACCGCCTCTCGGATCCTAGTTACTTGTTTGTGTTTCCAATATATTAGTGATCCAATTTAATCAAATAAATTCAAACTATAGCAAATCAATCAAACTAGGTTTCCAACTTTCGAATTCTGCCTAATCAATCATATAGATTCAATCAATCAACAATAGAAGAATTATAAAACGAATATACAGAAAAGGAGAATTGAGCAATTAACTAAATCAATGGTCCAAAATCAAAACATAAAATCTACGAACTACTTGTCCCTGAAATCAACAAAGTGTTTTAGTCACTCATGCTCCAATAAAAAGAAAATTATAAATAATCTAATACTAGACATGATTAACAAATGGAACAAAAGAAAGAAAAACTGAATTGACGGTTCTTGACTTGCTCCTCTTGATCCTCAGATCTTGCCTCTTCAATCTCTTGCTTCCTTCTCTCTTGTGGTATGTGAATTAGATTTTTCGGATCCGTATTATAATGAAATTAAGGCCTATTTATAGGTGTAAAATAGGATCTCCTAATAAAATTAGGAGTCTTGAATTCCGCAAAGTTGTTGCTCTTTGATAAGTCTTGGCAAATTATAGTGGAGTTATTTGGATAAGCACAAATCATTGCTTTTAAATTGTAAATCTTCTCCACGTTGTATCTCTTCAAATTCAACTTGGACTTTTGAATCTATCATTTCAGCCCATGTCTCACTTTCCAATCATTGCAATTCATTTCAATTTCCATGCTTATTGGACCAACCTTCTTCAACTCTTTTTCGATCCATTTATCAAAACACTCCACTTTAGGCGTATTTCCTGTAAAATATCATAACCAATGTAGAGAGACAATTATACTCGCAATAGGCCAATAAACCACAATAAATTGCATATTTATACAATATTTCCAACGAGAATTAGCTCCAGAAACATACAATAAACGCAATTTATCACCATTAAGAAAATTAGGTCAATTCAAACATTTAGCAAAACATTAAAATGAATTAAAAGACATATGTTATAAGCATATCATATCTAGTATGGAAATTAAATATAATAATGCAAACATTTCAATCACCATATTGTTAGCAATTAGTCCATACATATTAGAATGTATTGCCTCATTAAAATAACAATCAACTTATATATTAAAATATTTTAACTAAAATTTTATAGGTTACAAATTATTAATAATTATCATTAAAATTTTATAGGCTACAAATTGTTAGTCATTATTATACATTAAAAGAATTAATTAAATTAAATTATAAATCAAATATATATATATATATATATAAATTGAGTAAAAATTTGGAATAATCATAGAGTGACATGTGTCTTTTAATATATTTGAAAGATATGGTTGATGTTGTATATAAAAGGATAAAAATAGAATAATTACAACAACAATAAAACCTATTAATAGCAAGTAAGCTAAACATTTGTCATATCAAGTATAGAGATGGCAAAATTGACCCGACCCGTGGGGACCCGACCTGACCTGTGGTGTTTGGGGCGGGGCTGACCCCGGCCCGTGCACAGGGCGGGGCGGGTCTGGGTACCCACAACGGCCCGCCCTACCCTGCCCCGTTAGTTCTAATATTAATATACATAATATATATTGTGATAATTAAATTTATATACATTAATCTCAATTAATGTATATATTATGATAATTAAGTGTATATGCGTATATATATAAGTAATTTAGGATCATATTTTAATTAATTAAGTAAAAGACTAAAGTAGTAATATTACATGTAAAATAATGTTTTTAATTTGTTGTTGGGTGTGTAAAATAGTAAAATTAAATCCTCACTTCAAATTATTCAATCAAATAATTATTCAAATTATTTAGTTAATGATTTAATAATTAGGTATTTTTCAAATTATTCATGTAAAAATTACAAAATTTTATTTATTTATTTTTAAATTTTTTTCAAAAATGGGGCGGGGCACGGGGCAAAAGTTTCTAACCCGCGACGGGTCGCGGCCGCGGGGCGGGGTAGTAGTTGCAGGGCAGGTCCTGGGTAGTTAACTACCCTACCCGACTTGCCCCATTGTCATCCCTAATCAAGTATGATCTTACGAAAATAGAGTTTTAGTCATATAAGTGTCATTTTTGTGCAATACATACTTACATACAATATAAGTGTCATTAATTAAACTTAAATAGGAGTAGATTGAATTTTTTATCACAATTTTTAATTTATGTGTAAAAATCTAAAATGACATTTATTCGAATGGATGTAGTATTTATTATTAAAGTCCAGAATCGATAATTTTATCTTTTAGATCTCGAGCTGATAGATTAACCTATGTTTCGAATCTTGATAAAACTCGTGTACTTTCAATGTATGAAATCCAATAAGATTAAGAGACAAGAGGATCATGGAGCAACGTTTGGCGCAAGCTGCGCGCCTTGAGATTTATTAATCCAGCTTCAACTCCCAATAACATTTATTAATCATGTTTTATTAAGGTAATAATCAAGCAATCATAGTCCAATTTAAAATTCTAATTTTGCAATTTCTACATTATTAGAACACAATTTTATTACAAAGAGATCCAAATTGGTCACACGATCAAATTCAGAAGTTCCTATGTTTTTCCAGAGCAAGGAGGCTAAGGTAAAAAATGCAGCACTTACTTTATACAAAACCTATGGAAAAGTGCAGATCTCCTTGATTATTCACACAAAATTGAACACACTATGATGCATAATACAACATGAGAATTTCTGTTATGCTATATAGAACCCCAAGTTAGCAAGAAATCTCTGAAGAGTTCGTCGTCCCCATCGCATGTCGGTTTCCAACGTAGGGACAATCCGGTCTTTCACCCAAGTAATCGTCTCGTTGCCATTGAGCTGCTCCTCATCAGTCATCACCTCGCTTGTTTCGGTCGAATGCTGCGACGTAGGGGCAATTTCATCTTCTAACTGTGTGATCATAGTAGTAGTCTACAGAAAATGAGAAAATGAAGCAAAAACTGTTGATAGCAATGCGTTAGTTAAAACATCATCAAGTTACATTACCTCAGAGTTGATTGTTGTATCTTCACCGACGTTGTTCTCTACGTTGTCGGCTTCAATCTCATCCATTGGCGTTGCAACTAAGCCCGGTACTAAAACGGGAAGCCCCTCGTCTAAACACAGCCTCGTTTCACCTTCAAAGCTCGATAAATTACTCTCATTTTCATAACTTGAACTCAAATCTTGTTCCTCCAATCCCTCAGAGATATTTTCTGCAATCATAATAAGATCATTCTCATTATCAAGTCCCTTCATCTCATCACTACTATCTTCAAGTTCCTTGATCTCATCCAAATTCTCAGCAACCATCAACAAATCTAGATCAATCAAAGACTCGTCTACAAAATCCTCTTCGACAATGCTCTGAAGCTCAGGATTCTCCCAATCTTCAGACACAGATACTATCTTTTCGGTTTCCCATGTTTCAAGAATCCTATCAGGGCCAGGTTGCCATGATATTATACTTTCAGAGATTCCCTTCAGTACAAACTTATACTTGATCACTTTGCCAATAGGTATATCCTGTTAATTTATCAATAAATATCAGAATATTGATCAAGAATCAAACTATGTGCACATACAGACAGCACTCCAATATTCTTACCACTTCTGCAATCCATACATGCCCTTCAGACCAATTCAATGCCACCCCGTTTAACGGATCCCATAGTCCGAGAACGGGATCATCTCCTACCACCAGAAACTGCTCTCCGAACGCGCATGCCTTGCTTAATTTGAACCTCACATGGACAGTTTTAGGCTCATCTGAATCATACATACAAGCTATACTTATATCAGAAGTGATTGTAATTGAATCTGAACTCTACAAACTGAAAAACAACATTAACCTGAGGAATTTGTTTGGATTTCTTCAGTTTCAACATTTGTCTGCAAATTTGTATCACATTACACAAATATCAGAATCAAGTTGTTTATGCTATTCTTTCTCACTTTAGTGCTACAAAACACTGCAAAAAAACACAATTAATATTTATATTCATAATATAGGGATAATCAATTAAACAAATAAACTTTCTAACTTTGACAGCGTGAAGAACAGGTAGCTGGTAAGAACAGAACAAGAATCCAACGATTTATTACAAAAGACATACTTCCAAACATCCTTAAACATGGGATCAAGAATCTAAAAACGGCCCAAAAAAGACAAATTTTTTAGCATAACCTGAGATGAAGAAACTGCAGAAATGGAAGGAGCAAACTTAGGGTCGAGACAAAACCCATTTCTAACACGCTTTTTGTGTGCAAGAAACGCGATTTCTCTTGAGCACCAAACCGCTCTCTCTTTCTCCTTCTGACTGCTCGTGAAGAACTTCAAACAAGAACCAGATAACGCCTCCATTTCTCCTCCCTACAGTTCAGTACAGTTGCAGCGCTTTTATGGGATGAAGAAAAGGTAGCACCTCAAGAAATATTACAAGATTATGGTTAGATGATTCCAGAAAAAGGGGTGACTGTGTTTTGTCTGTGTGTGATTCAGATGTTGTTTAATACCTTGGTTTTGGTTGTGTTAACTGGGGATTGGATTTGGTGGCTGCAATTTTCATGGAGGTGATTCTGGGCCCACCTGGCCATCTTCAGCCACGTGGCTTCAACACGCTGAATCTCCACTTGATCCAACGGTTCAATCTTGATGATCAACCACTTTCAACCAAGTGCAAATGAGATCCTCTTTTTCTTTCTAGAATAATATATTATAAAAAAATGCTATTTTTAATCTTCTATCTTTTATAGCAGGTAGGTTTTTTCAATTAAAAATTAATTTTAACACCAAATAATGTTTTTTATAATTGAGAAATCACTAAAATGATTTTATTTTATAGGCGGTCAATTGAAAATTAAATTTTAACACCGAATAATGTTCATACTTTTTTCTCCAGAAAAGAACCCATTTATTTATCTGAAAAAAGAATTCATCAAACATCATTGAGGGCATGTGGTGGAATCGTTTCTTGTAGCCCAACAAATAATGGGCTCTTGTGGCAATTCAGAATATTGGGCCAAATGGGTGTCTTCATTCTCAAATGAACCATATGGCTCATGTTTAGGCCCAATGGATACTTGGAATCTTATCTATACCTCACCAATTACTGTTTTCTTTTTCCCTTCATAATCGTAAGTTTTGAAAGGCTCTGTTTTAGATATATTTTCTCTTTTTTTTGTGTGTGTGATTTAATTTAGATATAGTGATGTCAACTCACATCAATGTCAGTGAAGCCCAGTGTGTGGATGAGATTGAGATGGACCAGCAAAAGTACCATGTCTTTCTCAGTTTTTGTCTCCATTTTATATTTAACAATGAAAAACTTTTATTCCCTCAAACTAATGATTTTCACAGTTTTAAAGTAAATATATGAAATTTAAAAATGAGATTATACTAATATAATATGAAGATTACATTAATATAACATGAAGATCATGATCAGAACACATGAAAAAGTAAAGAAACATGGACTGGATCGGCCCGCATCAACCCAAGTGCACGAATCTCAGATCCATATACTCACTCAACCCATTTGTTACTCCAATATGATTTAAATTAAGCTTTGTGAGTTAAAATTGAGCTTTATATTGGTTTTTTTGAGATGAATATATGGCAAATTGAAATCCCAATCAGAATCACCTTATGTTGGATTCTATTGGAAAATAGGATTTCATCTTGTGTTTGTATAATTTAGAAAAAGGAAGTCTTGCGTGAGGTCGTTTTAGAGATTATTTTATATGAGTCGCATCAAATCACATTCCACACATTACAATCAATTTATAAATTTATAACATAAACTATCTCCAAGATCGTTATGTAAACAGGGTTAACAAGAGTTCAAATTTAGTTCAACCAAATTTTATAATTTCCATTATCTTCATACCTCTATTACCTCTTACTCATTAGAAAGAAGTCGAAATTTTTAATGCTAACAATTCGAAATTAAATAAAAATAAAAAAAGAGATAAAAGAAGTTAAAAAAAAAATTGGAGTAAAAAACTATTTATTTGGCCCCACATATCTATACTATAATAATAGAGGAATAGTCGGAGATTATTACAAAAATGTCTTTTTCCCCCAAAAAATGTCACATCAATAATTTTCTTTTCCTTTTTCTTATTTGCATTTTTTATTTAATCAATTTAATCCATATTTTAATATTTTTTAATAATACAAATATTTAGTTTAATAATTTTTTCTTTTTTTATTTTGCATTATTATTATTTTTTATTGTATTTAATATTGTATATAGATTGATTTTAATATTACTTTATGCTTATTTTTTTGATCTTAGTTTAATTAATTTTATTGAATAATTTCTTAAATACCAACCATAGATATTGTCCAAGCAATAATTAGAATAATAAATATCAATTTGTTTAGGGATAATTGATATCATATTTAATATTAGTTAATAAATAAATGTAACAACATTAAAGATATGTGTACATACATATATGTGTATATATATAATATATATTTAGTGTGAAATTATATATCATCCTAAGTATTTTTTAAATTAATATTTGTATTTTATATATGTAATATCAATCAACATTTTATCCTTTATATATGTAATATCATTCAACATTTTATCCTTTATCGATATATTTTAATGATGAATTGAATATATTGTTAACTATACAAATATAAAAAACTAAGATATTGTTAATATCATTCAATTTATTTTAAAATAAAATGTTGAAAATATATAATTGATTGTGCTTGCATCAAGTTCATACATAAAATTTCTAATTTTATTGTGTATTGTTTCTATATATACATACTCACACACTCATATTTAATTTAAGTAATTGGCTTTTATTTTTAATTCATAATTTATTTTTATTGTTTTTAATATATCTAATATAAGTGATTGATGATATTAGTTTGTAACACAAGTGACAAAAAAATATCTCAATTAGAAATGTAGTGGATAAAGAAGTTTTCCAAAACTTATATACTTTGTGAGTAAAATTTCCAATTTTTATTTGAAGATCATGATTGATACTTTTATTTTTAGTATTAATCATGAATTAGTGAACTGAATATGTATAATATCAAAATGTTGTTGTGAATTGAATTATTTTAAGCAAATTTTAAATTTTCTTAGTTATTAAATATTATATAGTCTTCTATATATTAAAAATATTTATATTATATTATCAAATAATTAATATTTAACTTATTATATCACAAATCGCGAGGGTTGCGAATAGTAGTTTATATATATAGTAGAAAATATTTCCCTCCAACAAGCTGATACAAATACATAAGCCTGGTCATTTTGTTACTCTCTCTCATCTATCTGTCTCTCTCTCTCTCTCTCTCTCATCCATGACAACACACAGAATCCTGTTACCCTTCATCGTCATCTTATTACACTCACCACTGTTCCAAACAAGCAACGATACCGACATGCTTGCATTACTCGCCATTAAAGAACAAATATCTCACGACCCACATAAAACCCTCGAATCTTGGAACGATTCACTGCATTTCTGCTCATGGACTGGCGTTTCTTGTTCCCATCTTCATCAACGAGTTAGAACCCTCAATTTATCCTCACTTGGTTTAGTGGGCACTCTCTCTGCTCACATAAGCAATCTCACTTTCCTCAAAGGCCTAAATCTTGAACTCAATCATTTCCATGGCAAAATCCCACCTGAAATTGGTGCCCTGTTTAGGCTCCGCCACCTCAATCTAACCCACAACTCATTTTCCGGCGAGATTCCGTCGAATCTCTCCGGCTGCTCTGCCCTTGTGCTTCTAGGGCTGGGGTGGAGTGGGTTGACAGGGATTGTGCCACCTCAGCTTGGGAATCTGCAAAAAGTTGAAACAATTCAGCTTCATTACTGTGAGAAATGATATTTGGTTCACCTTGAATTGGTGAGAGCCATGTTTCCACTATATATAAAGTTTTGTACAATACATACAAGGAAAGAATCAAAACAAATCACACAAGAGATTTATAAGATATATACAAATATTTAGATGCATAATTATCGGCTATTACCCCCCCTCAAGCGAAGTGTGGGGTTGACAGTCACACAGAGCTTGGATCGCAAGAATTCAAACATCGGGCGGGGTAAACTCTTGGTGAATATGTCGGCAAGCTGCAATTTGGATGGGACAAAACGAGTGTCCAAACGCTTACTAGTGACTAGCTCCCGGATGAAGTGACAGTCAATGTCAATGTGTTTGGCACGCTTGTGAGCAATGGGATTTTGGCTGAGAAAGAGAGCACTCTTATTATCACAGAGGAGAGTAGGACGGGTGGAGGGCGACACCCGGAGCTCAGACAATAGCTGAGATAGCCAAACCACTTCTTGGGCAGTAGTAGCAAGAGCTCGATATTCCGACTCACAGCTAGAACGTGCAACTGTGGGTTGCTTCTTGGCAGACCAGGAGACCAAGTTTCCACCAAGGAAAATGGAGTAGCCATATGTGGACCGACGAGTATCCACACAGCGGGCCCAATCAGCATCAGAGTAGGCAACAATGCTTAAGTCTGGGGAGCTAGTGAAAGAGAGCCCGAAATGGATAGTGCCTTTGACGTAGCGTAGAATACGCTTGACAGCCATAAAATGGTCATCAGTAGGAGCTTGCAGGAACTGACTGACATGATTGACGGCATAAGAGAGGTCAGGCCGTGTAATTGTGAGGTATTGGAGGACACCAACGAGTGAACGATAAAGTATGGGATCTTGAAAAGGTTCGCCACTACGAACTAAGGACTCTCCGGCAGCTAAGGGAGTGGAAACAGGCTTGGCATCAGTGAGAGAGGCTCGCTGAAGTATTTCATGAGCGTATTTCGCTTGACCCAAGAAGAGGCCAGATTCATTGTGAGAAATCTCAAGTCCAAGAAAGTAATTAAGATTCCCAAGATCCTTGAGAGCAAACTCGTGACTGACACGAGCTATGAAGTGTTGCAGCATGCCTGGATTACTACCTGTGATAATGATATCGTCGACATATAAAAGCAAGAAAATAGAATTGTTAGCCCGATGGATATAAAACAAAGAAGTGTCAGAACGACTTCTTGAGAAACCCAAAGAGAGAAGAAATGTGCTAAATCGCTCAAACCATGCCCGAGGGGCCTGTCGGAGCCCATAGAGAGCTTTTTTAAGACGACAGACATGATGAGGATAACGTGGGTCAACAAAGCCAGGTGGTTGAGCCATGAAGACGGGTTTATCAAGAATGCCATGAAGAAAGGCGTTCTTGACATCCAACTGATGCAATGACCAACCGCGATGAATGGCAAGAGCAAGAACTACACGAACAGTTGCTGCACGAACAACAGGACTAAAAGTGTGAGTAAAATCAAAACCAGGTATTTGAGAGAAACCCTGGGCAACTAAGCGAGCTTTAAAGCGGTCAATTGAGCCATCGGGTTTATATTTGGTGCGAAACACCCATTTTGAACCCACAATATTTTCATCATTTGGCTTTGGGACTAAGTCCCATGTCTGGTTGGAGTGTAAGGCATCCATTTCCTCACGCATGGCAGCAAGCCAATGAGGGGACTTAATTGCACTCTTGAAGCCCTTTGGTTCTGCAGAGAGAGATAGAGAGGTTAGTAATGCAGTAGAAGCTAAATCGATAAAATGACGAGGTTTAAAAATGCCGGATTTGGCCCTTGTTTGCATAGGATGCACCGAGGGTGCAGATGTGATAGGTGGCGGTGATGGATCTGCCATGGGAGCAGGATGTTGCTCAGAAGTGTCGTGTGGTTGGACAGGAATGGACGTCGGCAATTGGGCAGATTGCAAACGTGGAGGAGGCGGCTGGTCTATTGGATGCGGAGATGTTGATGATGGGCAAAGACGACATGGGGAATGGGAGCCATCAGCCGAAGATGGGAAGACCGAACAGGCAGGAGAGGGAATGGGCGAGACTGGGACAACATCAGCACCTGCAACATCTAGGAATTCGGTGTACGATAGGTTAGTAAGAGAAGTAGACGTATGTGTATCGGAGAAGGGAAATGTAGATTCGTCAAACTGTGCATGACGAGTAATATAGACACGGTGAGTTAGAGGGTCAAGGCATCGAAAACCTTTATGCAAAGGGCTATAGCCAAGAAAGATACAAGGGGTGCTACGTGGGGCTAATTTATGAGGAGCATAATCACGTATGTAAGGAAAAACGCGACACCCAAAAACTTTGAAATTAGCATAGTTAGGCACAGAATGAAAGAGTAGTTCAAAAGGGGACTTATGTTGTAATATAGGAGTTGGGAGTCGGTTAATAATATACACAGCAGTAGAAAAAGCATCAAACCAGTAATCAACAGGGGCTTTGGCATGAAATAATAGGGATAAACCAGTTTCGAGAACATGGCGATGTTTGCGTTCTGCACGACCGTTTTGTTGGGGTGTATGAGTGCAAGACCGTCGGTGCAGAATGCCTTTGAGAGCAAAGAAAGATTTGACATTATTATTAGTGAATTCTGTGCCACCATCGCTTTGAAAGATTTTTATGTTAGTACCAAACTGATTGGAAACAAAAGCATGAAAACGTTTAAGAATGTCAAAAAAATCAGATTTAGCATGCAGTGGATACAACCAAGAAAAACGAGAGAAATCATCAATAAACAATGCATAATAACGATATCCATCTGATGAGGCAACAGGAGCAGGCCCCCAAAGATCACAATGTACTAAATCCAACACATTCAAGGCACGTTTCTCATTTAACGAAAAAGGTAATTTCTTGCTTTTGGCCAATTGACAAGAAGGACAAATAACAGGCTTAGGTAGGAGAGAAGTAACAGATAAAAGTCTCATCTTATGCAAAAACTGAATTGTAGCAATAGAGACATGTCCTAAACGAGAGTGCCAAAGTTCAAAAGAGGATGTTTTATTCTTATGATGTAAAGCAGCAATAAAAGCAGATGTCCCTTGATCCAAAATGTATAGGCCATCTTTACATCGACCCTTTGCCAGAATTTCTTTTGTCACCTGATTCTGTACAGTAAAAGATTTATCAGTAAAGGAAACGGTGACAGGTAAGTCATTTGTCAATTTGCTAATTGAAAGAAGGTTTTTCGTAACGTGAGGCACAACTAAAACATCAAGTAATGGAAGCTTGTTAGTAAGATAACAAGAGCCACAATGTGAAATTTTAAGAGCATCACCATTACCAACTGTGACGGTGCCATTACCGGTATATGTGTCAAATTCATCAAGAGTGTGAGTGGAGGGTGTTATGTGGGCGGAGGCGCCTGAATCAATAAACCAATCAGACTGGTTTGACGAATTTACGGCACACTGAGCATCAAAAGCTTGGGCAAGATTTGCAGTCGATCCTTGGTGGTCCCGATAACGATCGGGGCAGGAGGGTGCGTAATGAGGACCACGACAAATTTGACAGCGTGGAGTGAATTGACGGCGACTTGAGTCTTGCGTGCCGCCACTGCCACGACCTGAGATGCGACCGCCGTTTGTAGAGGACCAGGACTGGTGTCGGGAATCTGCACCGCCAGAATTTGAGTGGCGTCCCCTATTGAAACCGCGATTGGAACCGCTGCCACGAGAAGAGCCTCGCCCGCGACCTGCAACAAAAGCCACAGAACTGGACCCGGAATCAGAATTTTCATAAAGCTTGTTGCGCAATTCATGATCCCTAGCTTGAGAGACCAGATCGTGAAACGAAGGAGAAGGGGACATGGCCAATCGAACGTCTGTAAACGTTCGGAATTGCGGACCGAGGCCACGTAAAAACCAGCGGATTTTATCCGCTTCAGCAACAGAATCACCAATTGCAGCAAGTTGGTAACACAAAGTATTAAACTTCCGTGTAAAATCTGGAACAGAAGAGGAGCCTCTTTTAAGAAACTGTAATTCGTCACGAAGTTGGTGCGATCGTGACTGAGACGAAGGACAGAATGCGTGCTCGAGGGCCGTCCAAACATCGGAGGCAGCAGAGAGACCAAGAACTTCGGTCATAGATTCTTCGGTGAGGGAGGAGAGAAGAAGACTGAGCGCCCTATCGTGACGCTTGTTCCAGGCAGCAAAGGCAGGATTAGGTGTTTCCTCACCATCAGTAGATTCAATAGTCTTTGATGGGGCAGATTCAGAACCATCTACGATGGCTAACAAATTATCACAACGGAGGGTGGGTATGACTTGATTGCGCCAAAGAAGATAATTAGTAGAGGTTAATTTGATGGTCATCATGTGGAGAAGAGTGGCAAGGGGAATTGAATCTGTAGCCATAATCGAAGATTGAGGTGGTCCGAGGAGAAAGAAGAGGATCGAAGAAAGAGCTGCGCAATAGAGTCAGGAAAGAAAACCTGCTGATACCATGTGAGAAATGATATTTGGTTCACCTTGAATTGGTGAGAGCCATGTTTCCACTATATATAAAGTTTTGTACAATACATACAAGGAAAGAATCAAAACAAATCACACAAGAGATTTATAAGATATATACAAATATTTAGATGCATAATTATCGGCTATTAATTACAATAACCTGTCTGGAAATATTCCTCAAAGCTTTGGCAATTTTTCTTCGGTTAAGTCATTTTCATTTGCTGCAAACAATTTCCAGGGCAATATTCCTGCTCTTTTTGGGAAACTAAAAACCCTGAATTTTCTTGATCTGGGCTTGAATCAATTTTCTGGTATGATTCCTTATGAAATTTGTAATCTCTCATCTCTGGTTGCATTATCTGTGCCTCACAATCTGTTTGAAGGAGTTTTGCCATTTGATTTGGGTTTTAATCTCCCTGATTTGCAAGTCTTGAATGTTGGTCATAATTTGTTTACAGGGCCAATTCCAGTTTCATTGTCTAATGCTTCAAACCTTGTTGAGTTTGACATCACTGGTAATAGATTTACTGGGAAAATTTATGTCGATTTTCGAGGTTTGGCTAATCTTTGGTCATTGATTCTTGCTGATAATCCTCTTGGAATAGGAGAACATAGTGACTTACTGTTCTTGAATTCCATCACAAGTTGTAGGAATTTGCAGGTTCTTGATTTGAGCAATTGTGGGTTTGGAGGTACATTGCCTTATTCTGTTTCAAATCTTTTGACAAATCTTTTGTCTTTTAGATTAGGTCGTAATCGTATATCAGGGTCAATAGGTGTAGGAGTTGCCAACCTAGCTAACTTAATTGAATTACACTTGCAAAAGAACAAGTTGACAGGTACAATTCCTGCTGTTTTAGGCAATCTGTCTAAGCTTCAATTGCTGGATTTGTCTGAAAATGAGCTTTCAGGCCATATTCCATCATCTTTGTCTAAGCTAAGACAATTGCATTCACTTTATCTCAATGGGAATTTCTTGAATGGAAGTATTCCTCTCAGTTTTGGTGATTTTCGGAACGTGCAAGAACTTGATCTTTCTTACAACAACCTTAGTGGCAACATCCCGGATTTCCTTCAAGGATTGTCTTTCAAGAATTTGAATCTTTCTTTTAATCAATTCGAGGGTCAGATTCCAAGTGAAGGGCTTTTCGGAAATGCATCTGAATTCTCCATTGTTGGCAATGATAAGCTTTGTGGTGGAATACCAGATTTAGGACAACCAGCATGTCCAAAGAATGAGTTGGAAACAAGTAAATTTCATCACCATTTTGAGCTTGTGATTCCTTTACTTTGTGGAGTTCTTGCTCTGGTTTTGATCGTTTCTTTTCTCATAATATGTTGTTTATGGAGAAAACGTATGGATCCTTCAGTATGTTCTGGATCGGAAATGAGAAGTTTTCAAAACTCACTTATGATTCTCTACATAAAGCAACAGATGGTTTTTCATCAGCAAATTTGATAGGCGTTGGCACCTCTGGCTCTGTGTATAAGGCAACACTAGAATCGGATCAAACTATTGTTGCTTTGAAGATGTTTGACCTCCATAGTCGAGCAAATATCAAGCCCTTAACAGCTGAACTCCGAGCCTTGAGAAACATCAGGCATCGGAATCTTGTCAGAATCTACACTACCTTGTCTGCTACTGATCATTCAGGTAATGAATTCAAAGCATTAGTATATGAGTTCATTCCTAATGGGAGCTTGGAGAGCTGGCTTCACAGTAATGAGAATCCGAGGGTTTTAGGCCTCATTCAAAGACTGAGCATCGCCATTGATGTAGCATCTGCACTCGATCATCTTCATCATCATTGTGACAGAACGATCATCCATTGTGATCTAAAGCCAAGCAATGTTCTCCTAGACGATGAAATGAATGCCCATCTCGGAGATTTTGGCTTGTCCAAGTTCATCCCTGGAGAAACCACCGGCTATTCTCCACCAGGTAATGCTAATTCTCACTCATGGTTTTCTTACAGTGGATTAATGTCATGTCTGAATCCTGTTGTCTGAAAACTTATTTACATTCAGAGTATGGTCTAGCAAGCAAAGTTTCACCTGATGGTGATGTCTACACCTTTGGCATTCTTTTGCTGGAGACTTTTACGGGCAAAAAGCCTACAGACAACACATTTAGGGACGGACTTAACCTACACGACTATGTCAAAACAGCACTGCCTGAAGCAGTTGAGGAAATATTAGACGCCACAATAGTTCTATCGAATACTGGAAATGAGACAACATTGCCAGCAAGTGATGTTGCAGCACAAACTAGGATGGATCAAGCACGAGAATGTTTGATCTCCATCATAAGAATCGGAGTGGCTTGTTCCATGGAATCGCCCAAAGAACGCATGGACGTTGCCGATGTTGTGAAGGAGCTCCAACTGATCAAAGACATTCTGCTCGCGTCCTGCACGACCCAATGTTCATCCACGAGCGGGTAAAAACGTAACATATATATACTTTATTCGTCAAAAAAAAAAAAAAAAGAGTAAACAGACATTGATTGATGTTGTTTCTTGATTCTTGAATGGTGATAGGAGCTTGAGATTTGATGGTTCATCGAGCCGATCAGCTGCAAATAACTGGCAAAATGTTTTGTGATTTGGATTTCATCATTAGCATTTTTCAGGTATGGAAATTTGTTCTTGCAAATATGTATAACACTGCTTAAATTGCTTTGGAAAAATGTGCATTGGTTGTGAATATTTTCCTTGTATCTTTTCAATGATTTTGGTTGATCTTGATATCTTGATGCCAGTTTGTATCAAATTTATTTAATTACATGATATCTTTATTTAATTCAAAAATATATGAAAATTTTCCAATCTAGATTTTGCAATCATACGTTTATGAGGCACTCTTTTGTGAGACCATTCTCATTCTAATGATTATGATATGGATAAGATGGAATTAATGAATTAATGAGTGGATTTCATGTCATAGTATTTTTGTTGGTGATATTTGATTGAGGCACTCTAATTTATTGAGTATTCAATAATGAATGCCTATATTATATATTGATCAAATAAATGACACTTTAAAAAATTGAGTTATACCAGTCATTAAATATATAAGTTATAAAAGCTTATGTGAGATGAGATTGTTTCTGTGAGACGAATTGTTATTATCCATAAGTTGAAATCATTTTTACAAATTCCTATATGAATTGGTTAAGTGTGGTTATGGTTGACGTGCCTCACGTAATAACTTCCGTGAGACGGTCTTACATAAGACCTACTCGATATAAGTGGCATTCAATGAAAGTTTGATGGGTTGACTTCAAAATGAACAATTTTATGACTTTGTAATTTAATCATATCCCACAACATTGCAATATAATGCATGAATTGTTTTCCTAGATTAAAAAGTTTGGGCATCAAGTTGCATAATTGTTAAAAGATTTGATAAACTGCAAAAAGTGGTATAAGACTAACTTAAAAAATAAAAAATGAAACACTTGCTATTTGAAAACATGAATATCATGGTCTTAATTTATTTAAAGTGTTGAACAGTAATCAAACATATAATTTTTGTTGTTGGTTATTCCTTCGTCGCAGCCATGATATCCTAACCAACCACTTAAATTCGGCAAACATGAATTTCTCAGACAATTATTCTGTATATGTTCTGATTGATTGTTCAACATGAATTTTTCAGAAAACTTATGTTCTGTATTTGTTCTTGTTCATTGAACATGTTTGATTCTTCAAGATTCATCCCTCTCAAAGTGATCCTCTTTTCCACCATCACGTTTGCAATCATCATCTTAGTCATCATTTTTTCCGACAACATATTCTTAAATGTTTCACTCGATTCAGATGCTTTCAAGCATGCAAGTAGCCATCATCCTCATCTTGTGATCAAGGTAAACTATGCGGATTCTGTTGATCATCCACATTCGAAGGTCATCTTTAAGGCATCCCATACGGAAAGAAGATTTGATTCTGAAATCACAGAATTTTTTAGCAGCAATCAATGCAAGGTTCATATCTTCATGACATGGATTTCACCTGCAGAATCTTTTGGAGAAAGGGAGTTTTTCGGGTTGGAGAGTTTATTCAAAACCAACCCCACGAGCTGTTTGATCATATTGTCAACCAGTATGGAGTCTAGAGAGGGAGACATGATTCTGAAGCCATTGATCGAGCTTGGTTTTCATGTTCGAGCAGTCACTCCCGACTTGTGTTCTTTATTCAAGAACACTCCAGCTGCGAGCTGGTTCAGTTCGATCAAGAATGGGAGCAAGGATCCAGGGAGAATTCCTTTGCCACAAAATCTGTCGAATTTGATCAGGCTTGTGGTTTTGTACAAGTATGGAGGTGTTTATTTGGACACAGATTTCATAATCTTGAAAGATTTGTCAAGTTTAAGGAACTTGATTGGAGCACAAAGTGTTGATGTCAATGGGAATTGGACAAGATTGAACAATGCAGTTCTTGTCTTCGATAAAAACCACCCACTCGTTTACAAGTTCATCGTAGAATTTGCTTCGACTTTTAATGGGTATAAGTGGGGTTATAATGGACCATACTTGGTCTCTAGGGTGGTTGAGAGAGTGGCGCCAAAGAGAAGAGAGTTGATGAACTTCACAATCTTACCGCCAATGGCTTTCTACCCGGTTGATTGGATTAAGATCTCGACATTCTTGGCCCGGCCCAACAACCGGGCCCGTGAAAAATGGGCCGAGGAAACGGCTGAGCAGCTCAGCAAGTCAACATATGGGGTGCATTTGTGGAATAGTCAGAGTAGAAGATTGAAGATTGAAGAAGGAAGTGTTGTAAAGAGATTGATATCTGATCTTTGTGTTGTATGTAATAAGAATGTTTCAAGTTTGTAAGGAACCCACATTAATTCAGCTTCATTAAGCATTTCTTTCCTTAATTGTAAAGGCAAAAATTCTTTTGTTTCTTCTTTTTGTTCAATGACATAATCGGATTATTACAATACATTTCTCATTCATCCATTATCAGACTCAAGCTCAAACTCGACTATATAGTTTGAGCTCAATTCAAGTTCTACCTAGTTTTCTTTTTAAGGTTGGCTTGATTGTAAAACTAGAGTTCAACTCAACTCAATACAACTAGTTATACAATTATCCTCGGACCATTTTCAAGAAAAATCGAAAAACCCTACAAGATTTTTCTTCGAGTCGATCCCAAGTAAGATCAACTCTTAATACACCTCTAGCTCTCATGTACAACTTTATAGCAATGAAATTACAGAGTGTTTATCATAAAATTCTTCCTCTAATTAAAACTCTCAACTTCCTAAAAAACCTAAGCCTAAATTTGAACTTCCCACATCTAAACAAACCAAATCTTGGCAACCTCTTGTAAGACTTGGTTCTCACCAGCTTTCTTTTTCTCCTTTGCCCAAACCCTTCATTATTATGTGAAGAAACAATCTTGTCTGAAACAACCTTGTCTTGATCTTGATCTTGATCTGGGATTCGTGTGATATGGGCCCATGGATCGTCATGAGCTTCATCAAGATCAGTGTCACTGCCCCACAAAAGAATAGGTTTAATGATTGGTGAAACACTGTAATCATTGAAGTAGTTTGCAAGAGTGGTGTGTTCCATGTCGAATAATCTTCCCAACGACGTGCTTCCTTCTCTCATCAACCCTAATAAACTGTTTTTCGACGAAGATAGTGAAGTCGTTGCAGATGTTGATGATGATGATGACGACGACGATGACAAATAGAGGGATTTTTGGTAATCTATAATCTTTCTGATCTTTGTTCTTTGGGCTTCTTTGTCTTCAATGGCAAATGGATTATGATCATCTTCTTCTTCTGTTATTTCTGATGCCATTTTTGGAGGAATTTTTTTTGTGAATAAAATAACATGAATTAAGATTGAAGAATTGAAGAAATCTGGAAATCTGAAATGCAAAAGCCGGCAATGAAAATACTAGTTTTGAAGATGATGACAAAGCTGGTTGGCATTTCTGCTAATTCAATGATTTTATTTTTGTTAATTGTTGTGTATTTTATTATTTAATTTGACAGTAACACCTTGTTGACATTGGGTCTCTAAATTATTATTCATTTTTCATTAATCTTTGTTTAAGGCTTTACAACCTAAAATATGCAATTTAGAATGGCACAAATGATTTGAAAATAGAGTACCCCGCCCAACTTACCACAAAAATTTAATATCTAAACAATTTTATCATCTAATATAATAATTTATACTTTTATACCACAAAATATAACTTTTGATACAAAACTACTACAAATTCTGCAACATTCTGCAAAAGCAAAAATTGTGTCAGCCACTTTTTAACACACAATCATACTTTAATGAATGTTGTGCATTGACCAAATATTTTATGATTTGAATTAAATTTAAATGTAAAATAAAAATTAAATAAGCATAGCCGATTGACTCACCAATACAATAGCGGATTGACTCACAAAATTTTTCTAAAGAATTTCTCCACCTTCTCCCCCATTTCAAAACCCTAGCCGACACACTCCACTTTTCTCTCCCCTCTCTCAAATTTTCCTCCACCTCTCTACACCCATAGCCGATTAACTCCAATTTTTCTCTAAAAATTTTCTCCCTCCTCTCTCAAATTTCTCCCACCTTTCTACACCCATAGCCGATTAACTCCTTTTATTTTCAAAAAAAAATCCCCACCTTTCGAAACCCATAGCCGATTAACCCTTATTAACCATATTATCAAAAATTTGGTGAAATCTTTTGAAGAGGGTCTCGATTTTGTTCATCAAGATGGGTGACGAGGTTAGTCTCTCTTATTTTTACAGTTTATGTCAGTATTGGAAAGTAGTTTATGTTAGTATTGGAAAGTGATTTGTTGGTAATTTGAGAGTTTGAATTTGATAACACACTAGCCGAGTGACTATGAAAGTAACTGAGTGAATGTATGAAAGTAACTGAGTGAATGTATGAAAGTAGCCTAGAGATTTCACAATTAACCGAGAGAATCTTGTATGGTGACCGAGTAACTCGAGGTGGTGACCGAGTAAATGTAGGAATTAGCCGAGTGACTATTTGAGCCTTAGCCGAGTGACTCGGGCTGATGACCGAGTAACTCAGTCCAAGGGTTAGCCGAGAGAAATGGGCGGGTGACCGAGTAACTCAGTCCAAGGGTTAGCCGAGAGAAATGGGCAGGTGACCGAGTAACTCAGTCCAAGGGGTTAGCCGAGAGAAATGGGGTGGTGATCGAGTAACTCACTCCAAGGGTTAGCTGAGTGACATGGTTACTCGGTCACACCCATGTCACTCGGCTAACCCTTGACTTGAGTTACTCGGTCGACATGTATTCTCTCGGCTAACCCTTGAAGTGTTACTCGGTCGCGCTAGCTCCCCAGCCTCGGCAGCACGCGCGCACCTGCTCCACGGCCTCGGTCAAGCGCGCGCCCTTTTTCCATCTCGGCAGCGCGCACCCCATTTCCTCAGCAGCGCACGCCTTTTCCCCCGTCCACGCACGCCCCAGGCGCCCGGCCTTGGTTGCGCGTGCCCTTTCCCTGTCTCAGCAGCGCGCGCGCCCCTTCCCCCGTCCGCACGTGCCCCAGGCGCCCCACGTCTGCGCGCACGCCACAGGCGCCCCCCGTGCGTTTGTATTTAATGAAAGAAAATTTTATTTAATAAATGGTTTGTATGTAAATTAAATATATTAATAAATCAGTTTAGTGAAATATCAATTAAATTTTTTACCATTTCTTTATTATTTTTCAATAATACCGGTTCCATATTCAATTGTTGTGTATGTAGTTGGTTTGGGCTCGTGAGAATCTACAGGGACGCACTATCTACATAACCGGATATGTTCGTCTTAGTGTCTTTGACGTTATCAAGGCACAATTGCGCCACTAAGGAGGTCGGTGTCTGCATGATTTCATAGGGACGGCTTTGGGATACTTTTTGGTATGAGACACTGATAGAGAGTCATGTAAGGCTTTTCTACATGTCCTATTAACACGTGAGGTGCGTGGTGACTCTCGTCCTGCAGACGAGAGATGGTTCCATATTGGCCGAGACCGGCGCCTTTGCCATTTTTCGAAGAGAGAGTTTGCGTTGATCACTGGGTTGCGATTTGGTGATTCTGAATTTGACCCGTGTGGAGATCACCAGCCAGCTGAGGGCACTCTATATACTATAGAGTTCACGCGGATTCGTCACGCGTGACTGTGGCTGAGATCTTATCTAGATTCAAGGTTGGAGAATTTTCAGACAGTGTCCAAGACACGCACAAGATTGCAAAGATCCTGATATTGGAGTGCATATTACTTGGCGTCGACCCGAGACAGGCTGTTGTTAAGCCGTGGATTTGGGTACTGGTCGAGCACGACGACTTATGGGAGACTTTTCCATGGGGCAAGATTTCGTACAAGACCCTGTTACGATACATGGATAATCTCCCGACAGACATGCCCCAGCGATCTACAGTGCCTCATTATCACTTTTATGGTTTCTCGACAGTTCTACTGGTATGTTTCTTTGATCATCTCCATTTGAAATTGATGTTGGTTATACAATTTTTTTTATGGTTGTGTCTAATTATTTAATATTGTATGTTTTGTGAACAATTATAGGCTCTTGAGGCGATCCCAATCACGTGTACATTTGCGGGCCGGAGGCTGGAGACAGATTTGCACATGCCTCGATGTTTAAAGTGGTCCCTCAAGAAGTCCGACATTGATGTTACTTTTGCTCTCGACCTGGAGGTATTTGCTGGACCATATTATAATCGACCATCTATGTTTTATTTCTTATTCAGTGCTTGAAAAATGAGTACTAGCTAATACACTTAAAATTGTGTTATTTTATAGGATATTCAGTGTTTTGAGACTCTTAAGGCGACACCTGAGGAGTCGCTCCAGACATACTGGAGAGACATCGACGTTCACATATCCGTAGGAGTACAGCTCCCAGTGCGCCGATTTGGTCCAAGGCGTGGTACAGGGGCTCGTCGACAGACTGTTCGATGTAGACAGACTGTGCCTGATGAGCAGGCGTCGGAGCCGGAGCCGGAGTCAGAGCCGGAGCCGGAGGTTGACCATCCTTCCACTTCTCGTGCTCCCACTACGAGCAGAAGACGGACTACTCGGGCCAGTAGGGCGACTCGGAGGCAGACAGTTGTGGAGGATGATCTTATTTCAGCATCGCCAATTCGGCAGAGGGTTCCGACCCCTGATCCTCCACAGGATTTGGCTAGTGACTTGTATAATCGTATGTGTATGTATGTGGATCGTAGATTTGATGCGCTGAGTGATCAAATTCGTGCCGTCCATGAGGATGTACATGCTGAGTCTCATCGGCTTCAAGCATATATGGATAGCTGGTTCACTTATGATTCTTATGAGACAGAGGCTGTGAGAGAGTCCTATCATAGTCGTTTCTATCCAGATGAGCCGCCTCAGTATGGATCTCATCAGTCTCAGGATGGACAACAGTGGGGTGCTTGGCCTGCACAGGGTGTACCTGTTACAGAAGCGACTCCCGTAGTATGGGAGACCTGTGCACCTACTACCGAGGTGACCCCAACGGAGCATAACAGGGAGACCTGTGCACCTGCTACCGAGGTGACCCCAGCGGAGCATAACAGGGAGACCTGTTCACCTGCGACCGAGGTGACTCCAGCTGAGCATAACAGCCCACATCACCAGCCATGTCCTTCACCTGTGCCATACTAGTGCGAGAACACGAGTAAGACTACCCCAGAACGATATGTTCGTCTACTTTCTATCCCTTCCTACAGTATGAGAGTCCGTACTGTCAGAGACAGGGTGTCATCTCAGTACGTTCGTAGTTCCTATCTCGCCGGTGATAATAGAAGACCGTCCTTGGTCTTACGCGCATTAGAGGAATATGCTATGGGTGATGACACTAAAGTTGAGAAGTACGTTCTTAGTTGCTAATGTTTCTTTATAAATATTTAATTCATCGTGCTTGAGTGTGAATATCAATTAATTTGGTCTGCAGGCGCAATGTCGGGATTGGGGAAGCTGTGGAACCCTCTTGGTTCAGGCACTTCATGAACTGTGACTTGGAAATAGACTTTGAGGTTTCTTTTAATATTTTGTTATTAACATGGGTGGTACTATGGGTGATAACTTTTGAGTGATCTTCCTTTAATTTCATGTTTATCATAATAGGAACTGGATGCGTACCTTGGTATTTGGCAAAGCGATCCAGAATTTGCCGACTCTATGTTTTCAGGTTATAACCATACGATGTGTCAGATTGTGGACGTGCGTTTCTGGGTGAGTTATCTTTGTCACTGTTGTCCAATGTCTGTATAATCTTCCTTTAACGTGTTTTGAGTGATTAACCATATTGAAACACATGTATTATCAGATGACTTGCAAAGAAATTTGGGAAGACAAACATAGAGGTGAGTCTGACGAGGTGAAGTACAGATGGCCGCTTAGGGAAAAGTTCAGTGTCGAGGATCTCCAGCGTCTTGCACCCTACATGCATGGTACAAAGCCGAAGTGGAGGAATATGCGACCATGGTGGGAACTTGACATAGGGGTAAGTCCAAGTTTAATTCCTTTACCGGTCTTAATAAAACCATGATTTTTGATACTCTTACAATTTGTCTAATTTATGTATTTCTGCTTTTCAGGTGCTTGCTATCTTGAACCTTGATGGTCATTGGTGTTGCTGTACCATTGACCTGAAAAGAGACAAAGTAGTCTTAATAGACAGCTACAGGCATAAGTACGACGATGCAAGAATTAGATTGATTTTTAATCAGACTATGTGCTTACATCGTCTTTTATCACCGTTGTTGGAGTACTGTCACTTTTATGAGCGGATTGAGGAGACTGCATTACCGACACCTCGTTTGATGGACCGAGGTTAGTTCAGGCTTAATTCGATGGTTGCCGACAAATGTTACAAGCAGAAGGATGTTGTGTCTTGTGGAGCTTGGGCACTTTTGGGAGTTGAGATCTTGATGAGTTATGAGTTTCCGAGAGCCAAGCTCAGACAGTTGCGAGGAATTAAGAACGTCAGGAAGCAGATGTGCCTGACAGTGTTTCGATACTCCACAGCTGGTGACACTGTTCCAGAGGATTATTTTGATGATTGATCGACTCTATACAACATCTCATTTTATTTTTTCCATCAAACTCGTGTTTATTCATGTATTATTCTTTATGAAAATTGTAATTTATATATGTCATTATTCTAATTTATATATGTCATTTATATATGTCACTATCTCAACATATAAATGTCACTACTCTTCATGAACATTTTGATTTGCCAAATACATATGACATTTTCTCCTAGTGTGTGCCTATGAACCGCAAATTGAACATTTCTTCTTTTTTCTTGTCTTTGCTTGAGGTGTGGTGTTGACATCATCGGCGTCAAACCTATCTAGGAATCCATGTGAACTTTGTGGAATCTACTCCATACAAGTCGCCCTGTTGTGGCCCGATTGACCGCAACGACCACATGTAAGACTTTTGCGAGGACGATGAGTCGATTGTTTGCCGGTGGAGGTATACGCCGCGATTTCGGTCGACCGGCCTGATTTGGTTTGTCTGGCGCAATACAAACTTTCAATGTTGTGGCATCACGTTCGGCCCACTCTTATGGCTCAAGAACGGGCATAACTTCAGCGGCCCACATCCCCCTCAACCATTCGGTCGTGTAGTACTTGGAAACATAATTTAACACCGATTCCTTTGCGAAACTGTTGGAAAATTAATGATCGTGTGACTTAAAAAATAAAGAAAAATTATTGACTTCGGAGAAGAAGATGGACCTGATGGCAGCACACGCGTGCGAGCAAGGCATCAACTCGCTCTGGAACTCCATACAGCTGTACAGACATTGACCCATATCAACAATCCATATTTTTCTTCCATCTATGACCTTAAATTTGCATCTACCAAGACCATGGACCTCCATTTCTCTCCCGAACCATGATAGCTCGATTAACCTGTTATGTACGAACTTCGTCAGAGGGTGTTCCCTCTCGTTTGCCATTTGTCTCCTCTCGACAAACTATCTCTCCATAATCCATCGAGCGGCTTCCAAGAATGAACAAACATGCAACTTTCTTGACCATACGAGTCGTGCATTCCACACCTCAGCTGCATTTGATTCCTGAAGTTGAAAGGTCGTACTGGGCATTTAACGCGAGACCACCTGGTGTCCTTCGTCTTTTTTAATGTGGAAATTGCTCCGAGGAGTTGATTATCATTCAGGGCTTCCATGTACCTGTATAACAACATGACATTGTAAAAAGAACAAAAGTGATCCAAAAAACAAAAGTGCCTCTTGGTAAAAAGAACAATGTATGAAACTTACCTCTCGAATTCTGTAGGGTCATAACAGTATGCGGTTTTGTGGAACAGTCCGACTAAATGCCCACCGTACTTGGCCAAATTTTGTTGGAGATGATAACAACATAGTCCATGGGTGGCCTCTGGGTACGTCTTTGCTATTGCATTACCAATGGATACATGTTGATCCGACACGATAAGTAGGTCATTTGGGCAGTCGAATGCTTCTCTCACTTGCTTCAAGAACCAGGTCCACGACTCAACATTCTCAACACTTCCAATTCCTACTCCCAGAGGAAAATTTTGATCATTTTCGTCTTTTGTCACTGCAACAAATCCAATGCCCTTGTACGAGCCTTTTAAGTGACAACCATCAACTACTATAACAGGCCGGGCATAGGTTTGAAATCCAAGAATTGATGCTGCCAACGCAAAAAACATGAATTTGAATTTACCATTGTTATGTGTTTTCAAGGCAGTGTACGTTCCAGGATTAGCTTCCTTCAAGACTTCTAAGTACAGTGGAAGCATACAAAATGACTTTTTCGGATCACCGTAAGCTGTCCTCATTGCATGTCGTTTCACAGCAGAAGCGACCTTGTAGCTGATCTTCAAGCCATGTCGTTGGTTCATTTGGCGAATTATATCCCTCGGAATGAGATTGGAATTCTCTGTCCGGACTTGATTGACGAAGTAGTCACCAATCAAGGTAGATGGAAGTCTGCGGGGTGCACTGCTGTTCAGGTCATACGAACAACTGTGAGGCAAAACAATCTTAGAAATTTTCCAAATACTATACTTCTCGGTGGCATGGAGTATGAATGGACACCCTCTGTGATTGCGTTTAACAAACCATCTATGTTTGTCCGAATGATCAACACAGTATTCCACTTGATTTTCCAAATGATAAAATCCGACTGCATTTTTCAAATCGAACTTACTATTAAAAGTAGATCCTTTTTGCATACCATGTGGAATTGAAACCTCTTGGAATATTGGTTCTTCAAATGCTTCCACATCGGGTCTCAAAATGTAATCACAAAATTCAGCATATGTCGCTCGCTGCTCTTCATCCAACAAGCAACACATCAACAAGAATACAGTTATGAATAAAAACAAAGGAATCTTATGAATACAGTTATAACAAGGGAATGTTATGAATATAGTTATTTCAGGTGTTGTGAAAATATTTTAAAGGTATTACAAAGATACTATATAGGTGATATAAGATATAATGAATACAACCTTCAAATATTATGAAAATATTCTAAAGGTATTACAAAGATACTCTATAAGTGATATAAAATTACATGCATCTATGAGATATAATAAATACAGTTCCTTCAGTTGTTATGAAAATATTATAACACCTAAAGAACATATATATAACACTTATAGAGTACATTACAACACCTATCACTAAATCACATAATATAAAATCTTTTATATATGTGATACCTCAAGAACATACATATAACACCTAAATAGTATATATATAACTAATATAGAGTATACATATAACACCTATCATTGAATCACATAATATAAAATCTTCTATATATGTGATACCTCAAGAACATAAATGTAACACCTAAAAAGTATATATATAACACCTATAGAGTATAACTATAACACCTATCACTGAATCATATAATATAACTATAACACCTATAGAGTACATATATAACACTTATAGAGTACATATATAACACCTATCACTGAATCACATAATATGAAATATGGTGTGCGTGGGTGCACCACAACTCAAATGTGGGCGCGTGGGTCAGGGTGGTGAGCGCGCGGGTCAGACTTGGAGGTGGGCGCGGGTCAAGCTGGGGGCACGGATCTAAGTATATAAGTTTTGTTGAATAAGAAACTAGCAAACTTAAGATAATGCATGTCTGATAAATGCTACATTAGATTAATAAACAAAGATTTTTCGTGGTTTATTGTGAATAATTTTATTTATTGTATTTATAAAATTATTAAAGTATAATAATTAACCAAGATCTGATCACAATCTAATTAATCAGTATTTTGCAGTTTGGGTTTAAGATGCATGCACTTGTAATTAATCAACTTCCACCTATACATATGTTGCCTTCCACATGATTTTGTTATAGTTTCTCAATCCCATTTTTTAATAAATTGTCACTCAATATTTTCTATTCTAAATAACATCGGGTTAAATTCAATTTTGGTCCTGTTAAAGAGGTGTCGTCCCATTTTAGTTCTCCTAAAATTTGATTTTCAATTGTAGTCCTGCTATCTCAATTTTTAACCAATTTCGGTCCAAATTCAAATTCCGAGCCAATTTCCGGCGAGTGTTCCGCACTCGCCCCCAATTTCAGATCAGCGTCAGATTAGCGCTGATGTGGTCAATATCGTTGATGTGTCAATTAATTTTCGCTTTTAATGTGGTGCCATATCATTAATTTACAAAATTTAGAAAAATAAAAAAATGTATTAAATGAAAATCTGCAAAATGAAAAAAAAAATCTGTAAAATGAAAATTGGGAATGCAATCATAGCTCGAATAACCTCAAAAATCATATTGAACTCTAATCTACAAAATTCCCAATTTGAAGAAGAATCGATTCCACCAATGCCTTCTCCTCCTCAGGCTGCGACGAAAGCATTGTTTATTCCCACCACCACCTTACGTTAGAGGCCGAACCGCACTTCCCTATAGTGACCTTGCGGGAAAAGGGTAAGTTTCTAGAAGAAGTGATGAAGGTTGGGCCACTTCTCCAAGACCTTCCTCCTTGCCGCCGCTCCACACCTACCAGATCGTGGTTCCCCCCACTACCGACTCACCCCATCAACCAAGAGCCGTTTCATAACATTAACAATTGTAATACAATGAATCAGAAAAGAGGGTTGTCGGAGAATATAATTATTCATTCCTGCCGATTCCCTTTTTTATTTTGCAGTTTTATTTTTCAATTTTTGTTATTTTTTCCATTTTGCAGATTTTTATTTAATGTTTCACTTTTTTTTTATTTTGTTGTTTTTTTTTTAATTTTGTAAGTTAATGATATGACACCACATTAAGTGAAAATTAATTGACACATTAGCAAATATTGGCCACATCAGCGCTAGTCTGACGCAGATTTGAAATTGGGGACACTCGTCGGAAATTGGCCCGGGATTTGAATTTTCCGGCGAAATTGGTCAAAAATCGAGATAGTATGACTAAAATTGAAAATCGGATTTTAGGAGAACTAAAATGGGACGACACCTCTTTAACATGACCAAAATTGAATTTAACCCAAATAACATCTAAATCTTATATACTTCATTTAGAAAGTTTTCTGATTTTTAATTAGCATATGCTGATTTTTAATATGTATATATATATATATATATATATATATATATATATGATCACAATTGACAACAGCATATATGTATAAGCAAAAACCGTTTCATGGATTTTGATTTATGAGATGAAGTTAATTTCATTTCAAAAAGCACAGAAGGTAAATATTTTACTTCAATTTAATTATAATATATTATCACTTGAATATAGGGGGGAATATCGAAAGCTGTATTCTCAAATCAGTGTGAGTTTGAATTATAAAAAAATAAAAATAATTAGAATTAGAATTGAATAGAAATTATAATAATGATTTCTTGAGTAGTCACTTTTTACCTCAAGTTTTCAAGTAATTAATGAACATAATTTAATAGTGGCCGACCAAGGGAATCTTTGTTTTTAATAGTAGTATAATCTTAACGTAATTAATTTAGGCGTTACCAATATTAATGCTACTGCAAATTTGTTACCTAAGAAATAATAATATAATTATTATATTTCAGTATAAGTCAACGTAAATCATAATTTTTATTGGATATTAATGACACAAAATATATTCCTGCAGTAACATATATATATATTATAGTACATATATGTGTGTATTATCTTTTACTCAAAAAAATCATAAAATTTAATGGAAGATTTTACCATATTAACGTACAGTCAATAACACAAGAAACTACCCATAGCCATTTTTTTATTTAAAAGACCTATTATCCCTCAAAGCGATTATACATATGTTTTCCTATACTTTTAAATTCAACTAGTTTTGTACCCGTGCGATGCATATGATTAAGTTTATTTTTAAAATACAATCATAAATATATAGAATTTGAAAAAGAAATAAGAAATAAATTTTATACAATAAAATTAATGAAGATTAACTTTGTATATTGTCAATAAAAGGAAATATGATAATGTTTAAATTTAATTTAAAAGTTTTAGAACTAAATTATACATATTTATAAGTAAGGGTGATTAACGAAATCAAGTAACTTTAAAAAATATTGATGCAATCATGGTGATGATCCTTTTCTGAACCTATGACATAATGATTTTTAAACCAAAAAAACAAACGAAAAACCGACTATAAAAAAAACATCAAATATCCCTAAAGCAGAAAAGAGAATAGTAGGCACCAATATTTAGAAATATAGTTTTATAGATTCTCAATCCTTTTTATTTTTAACAACAATCTTTTCTTTCTTCATACTGCTAGACTCGAAGACTCATCGTTCAATCTCCTATTCATTTGATTTTTTTATCAAACACTTCCATAAATATCATCACCTTTCTTAGACAGCTTATTACTTAAAAGAACAATTCTAAAAAAAATTAAATTTATTTTGTATTTGGAACCATTGATCATGATTATTGATAAACAAATTAATTGATGCTTAAAAGAGGAATTTTTTTTAACATTTTCATCATTTTCAAATTCAAGCTTATTTCAATTTTGTTAATAGATCAAATTCTTGACCATCCAAAAAACTAATACAAAAAGAAACAATAATATTTTAATCATTTGTCAACTTAGCAAGTGAATGAGATAGTTTGTTTACATTGCTCAGACAATTTCTTTGGAATCCACTTGAACAAAACTTTCTTTCAACCAAAATTTTAATGTCATGAGGGGCAATACTCAGAACTATATGCATGTATAAACGCGAAAAATATATTATTAAGAAAAAAATCAAAATATTTTTCCTACAAAATAAACTACACAAAAACTTTTGTGAGTCAATCTCACAGATAGTTTACGTGAGATAGATCCTTATTACCCATGAATCGAACTCATATTCACAAAATTTCATATGAATTGTTAAGTATGAGTTATGGGTTAACCCATTTCACGAAAAATAAAAACAATCATTTTTATAATCACATATATATAAATGTTACCTTAACAATCTTAATCATGTATATAAATATTATGGATATTGTCCTAATCTCACCTAGGATAAGTGATATCTAAAGCTTTGACCAAATGTACTCAACATGTTAAAATAACCATATGTTTACAAAAATATATATTAATAAAATCTATGCAAATTGAAATTACATCATTTATACAATTTTCAAATAGATTTTGCATATAATCAACAGACTAATAAACAATTTTAATTGAAATACAATGAAAAAGGAAAAAAAAAAAAAAACATACCTCCCAATAAAATCTAAAAATTCATCATTTGATCCATCAAAGGGAGTGATTTGATTGTAACTTAATTCCCACATTTATAATGTATGGTTATAATGTATAATTTGTATATTTATTAATTTTTTAGTTATTCTGATTGAATGATGTCATGGTTAATTATGCACATTTTTCAATTTTCAAATCTCTTTTAATATCAATCAATATGAAAACGTATAAGTGACAAACAAATGGATATTACAATACACTATATATGATAAAAATTTAAAGATATTTGTTGTACTAACAATTAGTTTTGAGAATATCAACATAAATTGCCAATGTGCAGTTAACTTTCTTAACAAATAGAAAACAAATTGATCAATTAATAAAGTACAAACTCCTCAATTCAAGAACCAACAAAAAATATCACGATTGGTTCATGAATTGAATATCGATATAATTCCAAATAGTTACACATATTTTTTCATATACATTATGTGAAGTACTAATTCAATAATTTACTAATCACAAAACTATATCGAATTTCTCTATATATATTATTGGGATTCTTTTGAATAAAGTAGTGTATGAAAATATGGCTCATATATATCAATTTCCACAATCTTCGCTAACAATGATATTCTTACATTTTGAATTAATATATGTTATTTTATAAATACATTTATTTAATTATGAATTAATCATATCCAATCAATCGCCACACCTTTTTAGTAATCATGCCTTCATCGTGAAATATAAATGCTTGTTATTAAACATGATTTTTGGCAAGCAATTTCTTACATTCATTATATAAGTAAAGAAGGAATAATGTTAGAGAAAAAGAAGAAATAATGTTTGTACAAAAAAATTGTAACATGAACAACCAATCAATTACATTGCTTAATCTATATATGTATGGAGAAGAATTAAGTCAACAAATTGCATTATCTTTGTTATCTCTATAACATAAGTAATTACAATAAAAAATGTCAAAAAAAAAAAAAACAATATATGATTCATTTTCTAAAATCTAAGAAAAATTAAAATCCACCTTGTAGTGCTAATTCATCAATCTTCAAAATCTTTACAACTTTACAATTCTTACTCTGATTTCTTCATATTGCTACATTGCAAAACAAAAATAATTAGAGCTGAACAAAAATAAAATTATATTGCAATAAGAATAATTTAAATGCAAAATTCAATAACATAATTCACAAGTTGAACAATTCAAATTTCAAAGTACTTAAACAAAGTTCATGATCAAACCCAATAAAAAAAATCGTCTATGAGTCCATGAGAACAAAATATTGAATTTTAGAAATTGGGAAGAGAAAGTATGAGTGAATTTTAAGTTTATTCTCTCAAATTTATAGTGTAAAATTTGTTTAATAGATATGGAATTAGTACATTATGTGTGGCATAAATGTTGTTGTTTCCTAATTTATAGAATATTTTTTCCAAATATATTGAAATATATTGGCTGCAAATATATCATGTTCATTTTTTTACTCCCATGAAATCACATTTGCCATATCAATTGATTTAATTATAAAGCATCCAAATTGAAAGCTCTAAGTAATTATCATGTAAGTAATATTATTTATTATCATTTATTTTAATTTTCAAAAATAAAAGTGGTTTCAAATATATACATAAATATATATATATATATATATATTTGATAAGTGTCAATTTTGCTATAGCTTTGCGTACAATGTTATGATCGATTGAGTGCGTTTGTGTACGTTTTTATAGCAATTTTGTTACTTTTCATATATTAGTTGCATTTGACGTTTTGGTTGCTAATTTTCATGATTTTAGTGGAAAAAGTATGAATTTCAAATGTGATTAAGGATTGATGAAGAAACGAGGAGGAAACGAGGTCGAAAACAAGGAAAAACGGGGTTGTGCATTGGGGCACGGACAAATGCAGCCGCGCACGGTCAGGGCTGCACTGGCGCACGACCATGCGCGAATGTCCAGAGAGCAAGGAAGGGCACGGTCGTGCGCGGCTGGCAAGCGATAGCGCAGCGGGGCACTGTCTGGCCGTGCCGTGGGGCACGACCGTGCCCGGGTGTCCTAATTCATCTAAAACTCGACTTTTTGATGAGTTTTATCCGATTTCTTGACCTCCAAGACTCCCAAGAAGATAGATATACCCCAATAATTCCAGAAATCAAGAGACAAGCATTCATAGAGAGAAAACACAAATTTTGAGAGCATCCAGAAGAAAATACGAAGGAGAATTCGAAGATCGAGAATCGCGAGATCGTCGTCTTAGAGTTTTTCTTTCTACTTTTCTACTTTTTGTTGGATTTTGGTTTTGACATGATGTTATCAATTTTGTCTATGATTTTGATTAATATTATGTCTGGCTAGATTTTCGTAGGTTTCTAGGATATGTAAGTAGTTCGATTCAAACCTTGATGGATCTTTGATTTTAATTCAATTTCTTGACTTTTTGATCCTATTCATGTGTTTATGATTTGATTGCTTGTTTGATTAGAGGGCCCCTAATTGAGCATGTTTAAGTAATTAAGTCAAAATTCGAGAGAGGAGATTTAATTACGGAAGAGTAAACACATGACATATATGCAGCATGAGATCGAGAGATAAATGACATATGTGATGAGATTTTCAATCCTAGGTGCTTTTGGGAGTTGTTGTGTTATATCAGATCGAGTAGAGATACCTCTGATAGCATAATAATCAACCGGTTAAATTGACTCGAGAGAGCTTTTAATTTGATATTCGTGATTGCTCATATAGGATTATTAATCAATGAAATTGGATTGATCAAGGTGACGTTGAGGGGAGAATCGGATGAAAGCATGTTCTAGAACCTGTCTTAGAATAATTGTTTAACCTCGTGATTTTTAATTGCATTTTTAGTTAGTATAATTAATTCAACATCTTTTGAATTCGATTCCTAGATAAAATTAGGGATAAAATTTAGGTAATTAATCAATTCTAACGATAGTCTCTGTGGGATCGACCTTGCTTGCCGTATCTACGATCTACACCGTACACTTGCGGGAGTAGCTTAAAGAATTAGGTGAACAAGTTTTTGGCGCCGTTGCCGGGGACTAGACGTTAGGATAGTTGATATCTAGATTTATTTTTTGATTTTAATCTAGGATTTTTATTTTATTTTATTTTAGTTTGTCATTATTTTAATGTGAGTGGTTAATACTTGCTTGTGGATATTTCAGATAGTGCATGAACACGCGCTCTAAAAAGGCAGCGTTGATTGCAGTTGACCCTGAGATTGAAGCTACCTGTAGACGTAATAGAACACGAAGACAGTTATTTAGTCAAATGGAAGACGATATTCCACAAGGAGCTCCCAACCAAAGGGCCATCCGAGATTACTTCCAACCGAGACAAAATGGACGGGGGGTTGTGAGACCCCCTATCAATGCAAACAATTTTGAGTTGAAGCCGGTGTTGATTAACATGGTTCAACAAAATCAGTTTGGTGGAAGTCACTTGGAAGACCCGAATGCGCATCTGGCGTAATTTTTGGAAGTATGTGACACGATCAAGTTCAAAGGAGTTTCTGAAGATGCAATCAGACTTCGATTATTCTCGTTCTCTTTACGAGATAAGGCAAAGTTGTGGTTGTCATCCATTCCACCCGGATCAATCACTACATGGGAAGAATTGAGCAACCGTTTTCTCTTCAAGTACTTTCCCCCAAGTAAGACATTGAGACTGAAAAGTGAGATCACACAATTCCGACAACTTGATGGGGAGTCCTTGGGAGAAGCTTGGGAACGATTTAGAGACATGCTTAGAAGATGCCCACAACATGGTTTTCCGGAGGACCAACAAGTCTGTTTCTTTTATAATGGACTGTTTAGGCCTACTCGAGCAATGATTGATGCTGCAGCAGGTAGAGCATTGTTGGCAAAATGTCCGGAAGATGCTATGTACATTCTTGAAGAAATGGCAACCAACAGCTACCAATGGCCGTCTGAGAGGAATACATATAAAAAGGTAGCTGAAGTGCAAAGTACTGATCAAATCTCAGCCTTGACTACACAAATGGCAGCTCTAGTATCAATGATGACCGAGTTTAGAAATCAAACTGGAGCGCAAGTAGGAAATCAAAATCGTGAAGTTGCACCGCAAGAAGAAGTGGAGGACATCAACTATTTGGGCGGGCAAAATTACAATAACAATTTCCGAAACAGAGGCATGTATCAGTACAAGCACGGTGGGAGGAATCATGAGAACTTCTCATATGTAAACAATAATAATTGTTTGCAACCTCCTCCAGGGTTTTCCGTTACAAATGGAATGATTGATGAGCCAAGGAAGCAGCCACTTGAGGATTTAATGAGGGAATTTACAAAAAGTACAGATGAGCGTTTTAGAGAAATCGATGCTCGTACCAAATCTTCGGAAAGACAATTGGATGCTTGTCTCAAATCATTGGAAGTGCAGATGGGACAGCTTGCTACGATTTTGGGAAACCAACACAAGCAAGGGCAATATCCAAGTACGACGGAGATTAACCCAAGGGAGCAATGTCAAGCCATCAATTTGAGAAGTGGAACGAACTATGAAGGGCCAAGCATGCCAATCGAGGAAGAACAAGAGATGGAGAAAGAAGAAGAATACCCGGTGATGGAGGAAGAAAAAGATCATATATCACAAAAAGGGGCTGAGAAGCCAAAATCGATTTCTAACTCTCCATTACCTTTTACTACTACTTCTCTTCCTTTTCCTCAAAGATTCCAAAAGAAAAAGTTGGATTCACAATTTGCTAAATTTCTGGAAATTTTCAAGAAAATTCACATTAACATTCCTTTTGCAGATGTTTTGGAACAAATGCCGAATTATGCAAAATTCTTGAAGGATGTGATGTCAAAGAAGAGAAAGATAGCAGATTATGAAAGAGTGAATCTAACGGAGGAATGTAGTGCAATCCTACAACGGAAGTTACCACAAAAGTTGAAGGATCCGGGAAGTTGCACAATTCCATGCGTAATTGGTGAATCTTATTTTGATAAGACATTGTGTGATCTAGGTGCAAGCATCAATCTTATGCCGTTCTCAATTTTTCAAAAGCTTGGGCTTGGAGATGTGAAGCCTTCAACGGTTACGTTACAATTAGCGGATAGGTCGATAACATATCCTAAGGGAATCATTGAAGATGTGTTAGTGAAAGTTGATCGATTTATTTTTCCGGTGGATTTTGTGGTCCTAGACATGGAGGAGGATCACGACGTACCCTTGATTCTAGGACGTCCATTTGTAGCCACCGGAAGAGCGTTAATTGATGTACAAAAAGGTGAGCTCACGTTAAGAGTGAATGATGAACATGTGTTGTTCAACATTTACAAGGCAATGAAATTTCACGATGATAGATAAACGTGCAGCTTTGTTGATGTTGTGGATTTTTGTGTGGAGGAGCAAGTGGATCGCATCTTGATGAAAGATTCGTTGGAGCTTTGTTTATCAAAATCTCTTACTACTCATGATAAAATTTTGCATTTAGAAAATGATGATGTAATTGATGAAATCTATTCTTTGGATGCCTTGCAGGAAATTTCAACGAAGACAAACGGAGGAAAGGTGAAAAAACGAGATCGTAAAGAAGATTCGAGAAGCTGTGCAGCCGGGCACGACCGAGCGCTGGGGCACGGTCAGACCGTGCCCGACTGCAATCAACACTGGACATTGGGGCACAACCGTGCGCTGGGACACGGCCAGGTCGTGCCCGACAGCACTGAAGGCTGTGCATTGGCGCACGACTGTGCGCCAATGCCCCGAGGAAAAATTGAGCCACGTTCAAGACGCCCCTGCTCCGGAACTCAAGCCACTACCCGACCATCTTCAATACGCATTTTTGGGTAATAATAATGCAAATCCGGTAATCGTTTCCTCTTCTTTAAACTCTGTTCAACTTGAAAAATTATTACGGGTTTTGAGGGAACACAAATCGGCTATTGGTTGGTCTATAGCGGATTTAAAGGGAATAAGTCCAGCCATCGTGATGCACAAAATCAGGATGGAAGAGACTTATAAACCTTCAATCCAAAACCAACGAAGACTTAACCCAATTATACAAGAAGTGGTCAAGAAAGAAGTGCTGAGGTGGTTAGATGTCGGGATCATATATGCTATCTCGGATAGCAGTTGGCTGAGCCCAGTACAAGTGGTGCCAAAGAAAGGAGGAATGACAGTGGTGAAAAATGAGAACGAAGAGCTCATCGCAACTCGAACGGTAACAGGGTGGCGGGTGTGCATTGATTATCGAAAATTAAATACCGCCACCCGAAAAGATCACTTCCCTCTTCCTTTCATTGATCAAATGCTAGATAGACTTGCGGGGTACAATTACTATTGTTTTCTTGATGGATATTCCGGTTACAATCAAATTGCGATTGCACCGGAGGACCAAGAGAAAACGACTTTTACATGTCCATATGGCACCTTCGCTTTTCGAAGAATGCCATTTGGGTTATGTAATGCCCCTGCCACTTTTCAAAGATGCATGATGTCTATTTTTCATGATTTGATTGAGAATATTATGGAAGTCTTTATGGATGATTTTTCTGTTTTTGGAACTTCATTCGATTCCTGTTTGGCTAATTTAGCTAAAGTGTTGCAGCGATGCGAGGAGACCAATTTAGTTCTCAATTGGGAGAAGTGTCACTTCATGGTTAATGATGGAATTGTACTTGGTCACCGCATATCAGCCGCAGGACTCGAAGTAGATAGAGCTAAGATAGTGGCAATTGAGAAGCTACCACCACCGAAGACGGAGAAAGATATCCGGAGTTTCCTTGGACATGCAGGATTCTGCCGGAGATTCATAAAAGACTTTTCAAAGATATCCAAGCCTTTAAGTCATTTGTTGGAAAAGGAGGCAGAGTTCAAATTCACCGATGAATGTCACGAAGCATTTGCAACTCTTAAAAAAGCGTTGATAAGTGCACCAATCTTGATCACCTCAGATTGGTCACAACCATTTGAGTTGATGTGCGATGCTAGTGATTATGCGGTTGGAGTGCTGCTAGGACAAAAGAGAGACAAGTTGTTAAGGCCAATTTATTATGCAAGTCGAACATTAGACGAGGCGCAACAAAATTACACCACCACGGAAAAAGAGATGTTGGCGGTCGTTTTTGCGTTCGACAAATTTCGATCATATTTGATTGGTACAAAAACAATAGTTTATACTGATCATGCAGCAATTCGTTATCTTTTTAAAAAGAAAGATACTAAACATCGATTAATTCGTTGGATTTTGCTTTTGCAGGAATTTGACGTAGAAATCAAGGACCGGAAGGGATGTGAGAACGTGGTGGCGGACCATCTTTCGAGACTTGAAAATCCAGAAATTGAGGTAAATGGGGAAATCAAGAAGAGATTCCCCGATGAGTACATACTTGTCATTAATGATGCACCGGTTCCATGGTACGCGGACATCGTAAATTACCTAGCAAAAGGAGTTCTTCCACCGGATATAGATGCGTATCAAAAGAAAAAGTTTCTTCGTGATATAAATTATTATATGTGGGATGATCCATATTTGTTTAGGAGATGTGCAGATTCGCTTATCCGAAGATGTGTACCAATGGAGGAGTGGGACGACATCATGGGAATGTGTCACTCATCACCCGTAGGTGGGCACCATAGTGGAAAGAAGACAACTATCAAAGTTCTACAATCAGGTTTTTATTGGCCTACTTTATTTAAAGATTGTTATAACTTTGTTGCAGGATGTGATCATTGTCAATATCTCGAAGACATGAAATGCCCCTCACAAATATTCTTGAAGTCGAAATTTTTGATGTGTGGGGCATAGACTTCATGGGACCGTTTCCTCCGTCCAATGGCTATAATTACATCTTGCTAGCGTTTAACTATGTTTCCAAGTGGATAGAAGCCATTCCCACCAAAACTAATGATGCTAAAGTGGTTCTACAATTTATGAAGAAAAACATCTTCAATAGATTCGAGACACCTAAGGCAATTATTAGTGATGGGGGAAAACACTTCCATAACAAAAATTTTGCTAGGTTGTTGGAGAAATATGGAGTTCAACACAAGATGACGTTGTCATACCATCCACAAGCCAATGGATTAGCGGAAGTTTCCAATCGGGAAATAAAAACAATCTTGGAAAAAACAGTGAGTGTGAATCGCAAGGATTGGTCAATTCGTCTTGATGATTCATTATGGGCATATCGAACGACATATAAGACGCCCATAGGTATGTCCCCGTACCAACTTGTTTTTGGGAAGTCTTGCCACCTCCCGGTCGAATTGGAGCACAAGGCGTATTGGGCAACACGAGCAATGAATTTGGATTATTCACGGTCAAGTTCGGAGCGAATTCGAAATCTCTTGGAGATGGATGAATTTCGTAACGATGCATACGAGAATGCCCGAATCTACAAGGAACGGACGAAACACTTCCATGACAAGATGATCCAACGAAGGACATTCAAACCGGGAGATCCAGTATTGTTGTTTAATTCTAGACTCCGTTTATTTCCCCGAAGTTGAAGTCAAGATGGTCCGGACCATTTTGGGTCAAAAAAGGTGTTCGATCCGGGATATGTAGAACTGTTAGCGAAGGATGGGACCACGTTCACTGTCAATGCCCAACGCATCAAACTATACTATGGAAGTGGAAACAAGGAGATGGCAAAGTGTGTGTACTACTTGACGGATCCTTAAGAGGTAAGGTTTTCTTATCACGTCCGGCTGAAGACGTTAAACTTAGTACTAATTGGGAGGCAACCCAATATCTAGATTAGGAAGTTCGTTTCTTTTAATTTAAAAAAATCAAAAAAAAAAAATCGAAGCATTGGCGCACGGACGGCCGTGTCCTGGGACACGGTCGTGCGCCAATGTTCAGAAGGAGAAGCAGCCGCGCACGGTCGGCCGTGTCCCAGGACACGGTCGTGTGCGACTGCACAGATCGGGGGGAGCACTGGCGCACGGTCGGCCGTGTCCTGGGACACGGTCGTGCGCCAGTGCACAGTGGCTTTAAAGGGTGAAATTGGGGGCGAAATTTTCACAATTTCACCCCAATTTCGAACCCTAATCCCCAAATTCTCCAAATTTCCCAAAAATTCACCATTTAATCCATTTTAAGTGCATCACAAACACTTCCCCACTACATTCTAACATCAATTCCACAAGAAATTTGAAGTTTTGGGAAGGATTTCACAACTAGGGCTCCAAGTTCACACTTTTCGATTTTCGTCTCAAAAGGTACGTTTTCTTCAATTTTTCTCCAATCTTTTTGTAAATAATGCTTGTTTGAGACTTGAGTGATGATTTAATCGGAGCACATTGTCTATTTGACGTCGTTTTTCATTGGGGAATTTTATCGAACACTTGGCATGCATATGTTTTAACTGTGAAATTATTCAATATAGTTGCATGTTTGGTTCAATTTGTTCCTCTAAGAATGAATACATGTCAAATATTTGAAATGTTAGTGGGATGTCTATTGAATTCGAACTTTGAGATATTCGTTTGATAGAATGGTTCGAATCAAGTTTGGGGGAGTGTTGTATAATTCTTGTTAGGATCGATTGAGGTTAATTGTTGAATGCATGGTATATATTTGGTAAATTGGGATGATGAATTGATCTAGAAAATTTGACATAACTTCATGACCAAATTTAGTGATGAAATTTGAATTCGGATGTACTTGAGTCGAGGATTAATTGGTGCAATATTTTACTTGAACTTGGTTATGCGTTGCTTGTAGGTTGACATGACAGGTGGAAAGAAAAGACGAGTTGTAGGAGGCGCCTCCACATCTGGAGCCAATGACCAAGCGCCAGTTCGTGCTCCGGTGGCACCCTCTCATTATAGGGTGACACTGCGTTCAGACGAGCACAGACAGAGATGGGCGGCTCTGGTTACAAGGCACATCGAGCCTACGAGATATGCAGATGATGTAGCTCTGCAGCGCCTCGGGCTCCACGATGATTTTTGGCGTTTGGTGGAGAATTTGGGCTGGACGCAGTTGTTTAGGGGTCGTTGGAGGACATATCCGAGGGTCGTCCTTGAGATCCTTAGCACTCTTACGGTGAAGGAACGGCGATCGAAACCGACCCACATCCAGTTCCAGCTGAACAACAGGCAACACGAGTTGTCTATGGAGCAATTCAGGGCAATATATCAGATGCCGACAGACAGACTTGAGTTCCGTCACAGCCAGCGATTCCAACCGGACGAGTTTTGGAAGTTCATCACCAAATGCCGAGGTAGGGAGGCAGTACCATGGAACCCGAGGACGGCCAAGGCAACCTTGATCCGGAACCCTGTGTTCCGATACTTGCAGCGGGTGATCGCTAACACCCTGTTTGCCAGATACGAGAATGGGGTGGTTCGGTTGGACGAGCTACATATGTTATACTGTTTGGTGATGGGGTACCAAGTTGTTGCCGCTATCCACCTGATCCGTCAGATGAAGAGGGTGGCGAATCAGACAGCAGGACATATAGTGATAGGCGGCATGCTCACCCCTCTGGCTCACTACATCGGGATGCCGCTAGACGACCTTGCTGATGTACCAGGGTCGACAGCCATTGATTTGCAGGTACTCCTTAACCAGCACTTTATACTGATGGATCCTACAGGACACGGCTACTTTTTGCGTCAGAAGGATGCGGGGTCATTCCCACTGCCGAACACACACTTGACGAAACCAGGTGACATAGTGTCACGGGACAACTGGTCGTTGGATACACCTGCACATGTTGCAGTGAGTGTCGGTGCTCCAGCAGATCCGGACATCGCAGACGAGCCGTTGGGACAAGCTGAGGATGAGGCCGCCTACGAGCAAGGAGCTGATCATGAGCAGGAGATACCACCAGAGCACCCGACTCATGCATACGAGACCGACAGGTTGACAGTTTTGGAGCAGAATCTGATGAACCTCCAGAACGAGTTCCATGACTACCGTGACACCATGATGGACTTCATGGCTCGTATGGACCATTGGAGGATCTCGATGGGACACGTATACCCTCCACCGCCACCGCCTGTCAATGATGAGTCATAGGTTACGAGTTAGTCTACCCTTGTCCCCTAGTTTTTTTTTTCTTTTCTTTTTTTTTCTTTTTCTTTCTTTCGTTAGATTTTTCTATTCTTCTTTTCTTTTCGTTTGGAATCATCTCCCATGGTATTGTCGACATTAAGTTTGAGGGATTGGATTGTGATGTTTTAGATTGTATGGAAAATTTGAAAAATTTGACGGTTTGATTGATTGGATAGACTTTCGTAACCTATGTTGCATTGCATTTTAGTTGCATATAGGTTTTTATTGTTTTAGCATGTTTATTGTTTTTTTTTAGGTAGATTTTTTAGGATTAGATTTTTTTAGGATGGATGATGATCTTTTGGTTTTTGTTTTGGAAAAATATGTGATTTGAATTCTCGACCTTTAAAAAGCATGAATTGAGTTGAATGATCTTGACGATCTATTGCTTGATTGAGTTGGAATTTTCTGATTTTGGTGAATATTTTGAGCATGAAATGATTGTGTATTTTGAGGAGTATGAAAACAAGCCGAGTAAGATTTGAGCCTTGACTTGACATTGCATCGAGTCTTGTTTTCTTGATTGAGTGAGTATCAATTGTCTTGTATACATCTCTAGAACTTGCTTTGGTATCTCCTTTGAGACCACATGTGCATGTGAATTTTTGAAAATGATCTAAGACCATCTTTGATTTTTTTAGTCACTTAGCCAAATATTTCCCTACCAAAATCATTATAATTTCCTAGTTAGCCCCTTTGAGCCTTTAAGCCTTATTTCTTTGACTAGCCCAATAATCGTGTGAATAATCCGTATCTTTTGAGCCTACCTATTTTATATGATTGTAAAGCTTGGATGAAAAGTGATCGGGTGAAAAGAGTTTGAGTTGAGTAATTGGGAAAAGTAAATAGAGTTGAAAGAATTGGTAGTGTGAAAAAAAAATGTGGCTAGAAAAAAAAAAATATATATATATATATATATGAGGAAGTGATTGGTGGAAAATAAATTTGTGCATGAGTTGTGCCTTGTTGATGTAAGTTGGACACTTAGTTGAGTTGTGCCTTTTTCTGGAACTCGATTGAGTAAGTCCTTTTGATATAATTTCTGGAACTCATGTGGAAATAGGTGATTTTTTTTAGAAACTTCATGGAGATTTAGAAATTCGTGATTCAAGGTAGAAACTGTTGAAGTAGTTGCAATCATATGCTTTTATAGTCACTTTAATCCAAATTTTCCTACCTTGTCCAAAGAGCCTCATTGCGTCCAAATAAAAGTCCTTTTTGATTCTTATATTCACATGTACGAAAGTGGTGGAGAAGTGAGACGATTTGCAAGCCTATGGTAGATGTTACTTGATTGATTGATTTGAGCGTATACACGACCTATTTTATACACTTTTGAGCATGAGTGATACACTTTTACCTTGTGAGGTTCATTACTCCTTGAAGTGCATGATTGTGGATTGTTTGGAGTGTTTGCTTAAGTTTGGAAAGTTTCGATTTTGATTAAGTACTTTGAGTCTTTGGTTGTGAAACTTGGTTCATTCTTTTGTAATTTGTGTTGAAGAAGAGTTCTTGATGTTGCTCGAGGACGAGCAATGGTTTAAGTTTGGGAGAAATTGATAAGTGTGAATTTTGCTATAGCTTTGCGTACAATGTTATGATCGATTGAGTGCGTTTGTGTACGTTTTTATAGCAATTTTGTTACTTTTCATATATTAGTTGCATTTGACATTTTGGTTGCTAAGTTTCATGATTTTAGTGGAAAAAGTATGAATTTCAAATGTGATTGAGGAAGAAACGAGGAGGAAACGAGGTCGAAAACAAGGAAAAACGGGGCTGTGCATTGGGGCACGGACAGATGCAGCCGCGTACGGTCAGGGCTGCACTGGCGCACGACCGTGCGCGAATGTCCAGAGAGCAAGGAAGCCGCGCACGGGCGGCCGTGTCTGGTGGCACGGTCGTGCGCAGCTGGCAAGCGATAGCGCAGCGGGGCACGGTCTGGCCGTGCCGTGGGGTACGACCGTGCCTGGGTGTCTTAATTCATCTAAAACTCGACTTTTGGATGATTTTTATCCAATTTCTTAACCTCCAAGACTCCCAAGAAGATAGATATACCCCAATAATTCCAGAAATCAAGAGACAAGCATTCATAGAGAGAAAACACAAATTCTGAGAGCATCCAGAGTTTTGACATGATGTTATCAATTTTGTCTATGATTTTGATTAATATTATGTCTGGCTAGATTTTTGTAGGTTTTTAGGATATGTAAGTAGTTCGATTCAAACCTTGATGGATCTTTGATTTTAATTCAATTTCTTGATTTTTTTATCCTATTCATGTGTTTATGATTTGATTGCTTGTTTGATTAGAAGGCCCCTAATTGAGCATGTTTAAGTAATTGAATCAAAATTCGAGAGAGGAGATTTAATTACGGAAGAGTAAACACATGACATATATGCAGCATGAGATCGAGAGATAAATGACATATGTGATGAGATTTTCAATCCTAGGTGCTTTTGGGACTTGTTGTGTTATATCAGATCGAGTAGAGATACCTCTGATAGCATAATAATTAACCGGTTAAATTGACTCGAGAGAACTTTTAATTTGATATTCGTGATTGCTCATATAGGATTATTAATCAATGAAATTGGATTGATCAAGGTGACGTTGAGGGGAGAATCGGATGAAAGCATGTTCTAGAACCTGTCTTAGAATAATTGTTTAACCTCGTGATTTTTAATTGCATTTTTAGTTAGTATAATTAATTCAACATCTTTTGAATTCGATTCCTAGATAAAATTAGGGATAAAATTTAGGTAATTAATCAATTCTAACGATAGTCTCTGTGGGATTGACCTTGCTTGTCGTATCTACGATCTACACCGTACACTTGCGGGAGTAGCTTAAAGAATTAGGTGAACAATATTCAAGATAATACAAAAATCACATTTGTCTTCTAACACGGGGCATTGAAGTTAGGTAGATAATTTTCCATAGTAATTGCCAAAAATTAGTTTCTTATTACAATATCTTATTTTATTGATTGAAGTTATTGATGTTTCAATATTATTAATATCATGTATTATGAATATGATTTGATTTAATGATTCAAAGCTGAGTTTCATATTCTATGTTATTTCCATATATGAATTAAATAAATCATATCTATATAAAAAAATATATCAAAATAAATTATTATCGTTAATTATACCAACTACCAAAATGCATGAGATCATAAAAATAATATTGCATGAGATGATATTCTTAAGTATAAATGTAGATTACCATGTTAATATTCTTTCCATATAATTACATATGCAATTATCCAATCCACTGAAATCCTTTAATATCTTTCTATATGGTATATTATTACCAAATATTTTAATTTTCATATTTAAAATTATCTAATTGTTGACTTTATGTATATGTGTATATGTCTTCCTCATAATTATTGGAATCTAGCTATTAATAATTTGACTTATCAAAATTATCATTCTAAATATGGAAATATCGAATAAAAATAAAAGTAATTAGTTCATCTTCTAATTGAGACATATCACGAACATGTGAACTAAATAATTGTCATTTCTTGATATAAGGTCCTTCATTGTAAACAATATATACAATAAGTTTTGTTATATTTAATTTGGTTTTAATATTTATTTAATAAAAAAAGCTCAATAAAGGAAAATATGTTTTGGTTAATAACATCAATATATATAATATTTAATAGAACCAAATATAATTTAAGACTTATAAATATGATTAGATTTATTCTATATGATATTTTTTTATGTTTTGATCTATTATCTATATCTATATAATGTTTATATATATATATATACATTTTATATGCATATTAGAATCATATATATAATTTATATGACATTATAAATAATGATATACATTTATTCATATATGATATTATTTGATGTAATTTATATATATATATATATATACATTGTTTAAATTATATCATAAATATATCAATTGGAATTGAATAACCAAATTTGACTTACCATATAGACAATAAGTGAATTTTTTTGGTTATATCACTTCCATATATATACACTCACACACATCATTAAACATGATTTATTATTTATCATTTATTTAATAATTAAAAAATATTTCATGATTTATTATTTATTATATATATATATATAAAGATATATTTGATTTGCTTTTGATAGTTTATCTAATAAAAAGAGTTGTAATAAAAATGGAATACAAAAATGGAATACAATTATGTGTATGTTGAGAATGTAGAATAATTTATATGAATAATGGAAGGTAAAAAAAAATTCGTAATTAAAAACAATGTGTATATTATATTTTACTCTCTTATAACTATATACATTAATAAAATAGCATGCCATAATTTTGAGAAAGACATGCATTAATATTATCTTATCTTTCTCAAATTTTATAGTATTAACGTAAATATATATATGCATTAATATATGTGTCTGACTTACCGTATTTGACATTAAGATCTTTTACAATATTAACATATATGTATTATATGAAATTAAATATAACGTCAAATTAAGAATATCTTTCTCAAATTTAAGATCTTAATGCCAAATTTTACTTTCTTATAAATATTAATTAGAGAGTAATTTCATATATTTCCATTACGAAAATTTCATGTCATCACTTTGAGAAAGATAATATATATCAAATATCATGATTTATATTTATTAAATAAAAAAAAGAATTCATGTTTTGACAATGTGTTTTTGGCGGGAAAACCTTTACCTTACTATTTTTAGCAATGTTTGTGTTTTTATATATATAAAGATAAAGATTAAATTGAAATAATATTTTTGTCAAAAAGTAGAAAGCGAATATTAATGTTTCCATATATTTGTTGGTGAAAAAGATATTTACTAGTATTTGTAAATGGATATTTAAACATTTGACTCTTGTAATTGAACATCTTTAAATTATTGATGATTAAAATAATTTTATAAAGATATAATTCATAGTTTATTATTGTCATTTAATACCATGACATCTAATTTATTGATATATGTCATTAAAAATTAAAGACTTATCATTGTCTAGAGAATTCATGTTTAGTAAAGAACAATGGTAGCTATAATTGAATGGAATTTAATTTGTGGTTTGTGTATGTATATTATCTAGCCAACAATCAAATCAACACGCAATTCAAAGATGCTCTATATATATATATATATGAGGAAATGGGGTAAAATACCACAAAACCTATAAGCAATACATTTTTTTACCATTTAATATAATATATTATCACTTTCTACCACTCAATATAACAAATTGTCATTTTCTACCACTTATTTGACTTGGTCTTATTTGAATAGTTACAATTATGAGGAAATGATGACTTTTTCTTACAACATATACGGATGTTTGCAAAAGTGGATTCTTTTTTTTTTTACTTTTTTTTTACTTCTTCATATGCATTATTAGATGAGATTCTTTATTTTTTGTTTTATTTGATATTACATACATTCACGTGAAAACAGTAAAAGATTGAAAAAAAATTCACTTTGCAGTGTGATTTGATATTACATACATTCATGGGAAAACAGTAAAAAATTTCACCTTTTAAAGAGAATAGAGATGAAAGTGTAGATTCATTCAAAAAAAGAATTGAAGAAGCAATCGTTGTCACAACCTTCCTCAAGAATCAAGTAAGTTTTTATAAATTATTTTATCCGTTTTAATATTTAGTTAGTGTAGAAAATTGTTAATAGTACAATTAAACTTTGGGATATTATTAATTTAGTTTAATAGAGGGTTTCATGAATTTTTATTATTTTTTTTGTTACTCGAAAATTAGTGTTGGACACATATATAATGTTAGTCGAACATTTGGATTAGTTTGCAAGTATATTTTTTGGTCCACGAACATTTTACTCGAACTTTACAATATGGGTTACTCGAACTTTACACATATATTGCATTGTTACTCGAACATTGAATTGGGTTACTCGAACATTTTATTAAGGTTACTCGAACATTATATTAAGGTTACTCGAACATTATATTAGGGTTACTCGAACTTTGCATAATGTTCGAGTAACCCACTGGAATTTTTGTAATTTTAAAATTTTCTAATTTTTTTTTACTTATATAGGTCAATTTAATTAGAAGAAGATGACGTTCTCAGTAGTGGTGTGGTTTGGAGGTTATTGGGAAGGTTTACAATATGTAAACGGTTCTCAAACATTGATTCATCTTCAAACAATGACATATCTCGATTTATTGAGCTTAGTTCACGGATTTGTTCTAGCCGACATGAATTGTTGGGGCTATTTGATTCATTATCTAGTTGAAATCAATGGAAGATTGAAGAAGAAGAAAATTAAGGATGATTTAGATTTGAAGTAGGCGTTTTCAACCGTTGATGAGGTTCTAGTTGTTTTTATTTCTTTTAAAAGCATGCAAGTCGGAGCATTAGGGGGATCCACATTTTCCGTTCATGAACAATATAATGAAGGTCCTCAAAGTTTTTTCCGTTCACAGGCGAAGTGGAGCGTCAAAATTCCAATGTCAACATGGGAGAGAACTGGATTTCTTCAATATTCCCTTAGGGCTACAGAGCGACGAAGGATTTTATTCAAAATGGGGTGTTAGAGATATGATAGAAGACACTTTTGGTTGGAACGTCTTCAAATCAACAAAGGGAGCCTTGGGTGGCATCATCCAGACGAGTTGATGCTACTAATTTGAACAATTTGGACTTAAATAGACTCCTAACTGATGAATTAGAAGATGTTGAGGTACACGAAAATGGATCGCAGCAAGAAGAGCAGGATGATCGAGTCGGTATGTAAACATTTATGAACTTAGCATATTGTATTATTTGTGTTTATTGTGATTAACAATGTTGTGTGTTTTTGTTGTAGATCCATACAATGAAGAAGATGACTTTGCACTTGATGAAGATGTAGAGGCAATGTTGGATCAGGAGCAACGGGAGGCATATGAACAATTTTGTGATGACATAATGAGAGCGGAATAGTATATTCCCGACATTCCATCATTCGATAAGTTACCTTCTTGTTCAGAGATTGATCGTGCTCCTCAAGGACTGCAAAAAGGTTCGACTTTTGGTAGTAAGACCGAACTAAAAAATGTTGTTGGGTTCTATCATCTGGAGAATCAGGTTGAATATCGTGTGGATCATTCGGACAAACACCGATGGTATGTGAAATGCAGCCACAAAAATTGTCCATTCATACTCACTACCTCTGAAAAACATGGTATTTGGAAAATCTCCAAAGTTGTCCTGCCCCACACTTGTTCATATGAGTTGAACGCCGGTGCTCCCCGTAGACTTCCATCCACTTTAATTGGAGATTACTTCGTCGAGAGGCTCCGAAAAGACAAATCAGATGTTTCCACTAGAGACATAATTCGAGAAATGAGCCAAATGGCTTGAATTTGAACTACAGATTTGCATTACCTGCAAAACATCACGCCATGCGAACTGCATACGGAGATCCGAAGAAGTCATTCAGCATGCTTCCTGCGTATTTACAGATCTTGAAGGAAACCAATTCGGGAACACATACTGCACTAGAGACACATAAAGGAGGAAAATTCAAGTTCGCATTTTTTTGCATTAGGTGCATCCATTTGGGGATTTGCTCGGTACTCGAGACCTGTGATTGTGGTTGACGGTTGTCATTTGAAGGGACAGTTCAAAGGAATAGGGTTTGTTGCTGTTACGAAAGATGGAAACGAGCAAATTTTTCCACTCGCTGTTGGGATAGAAAGTGTTGAGAATGGTGAATCCTGGACAAGGTTCTTTCGTAATGTTCGAGAAGCATTTGGGAGTCCAGATGACCTGTTGATTGTGTCTGATCAACACACAAGTATCAGTAATGCCATTGAGAATGTATACCCCGAAGCAGCCCATGGACTTTGTTGTTTCCATCTTCAACAAAATTTAGCCAAGTATGGAGCACATTTAGTCGGACTACTCCACAGGGCTGCTTATTGTTATGATGAATGTGATTTTGATAGGTATGTTTTCCTCCATTGTTTTTAAGCTACATTTTTTAAATAAGTGTACTAAGTTGCCGAGTAAAAAAGTTTATTATTTCTACAGGTACATTAGTTTTGTCCACGACAGTGGAATTTTGAGAGCAATTGAAGCCTTAAAAAAGGCCAAAGCAACGAGGTGGTCTCACGTCAAATGTCTTGTTCGATGATATAACTTCATGACATCAAATGCTGTTGAGGTTTGGAATTCTTGTCTCGTTTGGGCAAGAAAGTTACCCATTTGTGCCTTCTTGGAAGCTGCCCCTGGACGTACGTGTCCTGCTCGGTGGTCTGAAAGTCCTGGTCCTCGTCAATGAGACTCGATCGGATGCCCCTGGACCGTCTACCCTCTACCCTCATCGTGGTGCGTCTGCCTACACGAGTGTTCGGTCTCGTGGAAGGACCGACATGATCCGTATCAATCGCCTCTGCACGGCGACGTGTTGTAGGAGCATTAGTGGGACGACGACCACGTCGCTGCTTGACAAGCTGTACTCCCTCGCTGATGTCCTGGTCAATGTCCCTCATATAGGGCTGCAACATCTCCTCAGGTGTGGGAATGAGATGCTTAAAACACTCGAGACCCTACGAACAAAAGACAAATGTTGTGTTCTTAGTGAAAAGTTCTTCACAAGCGTTCAGGAAAAATATATAATTAACATTAATATTAAATACCTATTCATCGAGAAGATGTGTGACGTCGACCACAGACCTCATGGTGGACCACTTCAAACACCTCGGCATGTATAAGGATGTGGCCATTTTGGACCCGGCAAACTCCACTGTCCTGGGGATTGCTTCAAAAGCCCATAACTGTAAAATAAAAAATTTCAGGGCTGCAAAATCAAAAATAATATTTTAAGAACAAAAATAATCTTACACATACCATGAGGGCTGTCGAGAACCCGTACAAGTGGTATGCCTGGACACCAGATGAACGCTGGGGCATAATAGTTTTCGGATAATTGTCCATGTACTGTAACAGTGTGAGATATGATATCTTGCCCCATGGAAAGGTCTCCCATAATTCAGGCTGCTCAACCAAGTCCCACACCCACATATCAACAAATTTATTGTCGGCGTCCACCCCAAGTACTATACAATACAAAACGAGGATCTTGGCGATCTTCAATGAATCAACCGCACTATCCATAAACTCGCCGGCCTGAAATCTTGATCGAATCTCTGCAACGCTCTCTCGAGAAGTCCCGACAAAGACTCTATAATAAACTGACCCCTCAGGTGGACAATAAACCCCGGACGGGTTGAAAACCGAATCACTGAATTTCAGTCCAGTGATCAGAGTGAACTCGATCTTCGAGAACCAACAAGGCTGATGGTCTCGACCAACTACAAACCATCTCTCATCCGGAGGCATGGTTGGAACACGTACCTCTCTCGTAACATAAGCACATGAAGGAGGGCCTTACAAGACTCCCTATTTGTCCCCCATTTCAGAAAATGTCCGAATAAGGAAGCGACAAAGTCCTGCTCACATCGACGACCTATAGCACGCAGCTGTGTCTTCATATCATCAAGGACACCGAGTCGGACATATCCATTAATATAGGCCATGCGACCCTGGCAAACCGCACGAACCCACGAGTACTCGAACTATACATTTAAAAGAATAGAACACAGATTTATATCATATTTATCTAAAAATACACTTTACAGAAACCTCTACAAAAAATAAAAAGGTATACTGATTTTCAGATATTCGAACAATAAACGATTTACTGATTTTCAATACTCGAACAAATAAAAGTGTATGCCGAACAACAAAAAGGCTTCCTCGAATAAAAAATTCAATAGTTATAGGGTTACTCGAATGATTTCAAACTTAAATTTTGGAAATTGTTCGAGTAACGTTTAATTAAAGGGTTACGTGAATAATACTCTATTGTTCGAGTAGGGTTCAATTTGAAGTGTTACTCAAACATTTACTATTGTTCGAGGAACATACAAGTTAAAGGGTTATTCGAACAATACCCTATTGTTCGAAGTACCCTTCAAAATGTTCGAGTAGCGTTGAAATAAAGGGTTACTCGAACAATATCAATTGTTTGAGGAATTCTCAAAATATTGTTCGAGTAGCGTTGAAAAACAGGGTTACTCGAACAATATCAATTGTTCGAGAAACGCTCAAATATTGTTCGAGTAACCAAGAATGTTCGAGGAACTTCGAACATTTTTTACAGATTTCAGCCTAAAAATTTACATATTTTCCAATAAATTTCTCTAAACAGGCGAAGGCGAAACATTCACTATAAAAAACATTTAATAGATTTTCAAAATTAACTCTAAACATTCACTCTAAATACAAATTAACAAAAATCTGAATCTCACATACACATTTTCGGTTACTCAACTTCACTAATAGATTTTCAAAATGAACTCTCAAAGTTTCGAATCTAACCTCGTTTGTCATTCTTCGAAAATTTACGTTCCAAGAATCTTCCTTCTACAAATTTGAGGCACAAGGTAATTTTTATTTTTATTTTTGTTGTAAAAATGTCTCTTTCTCTCTATAATTTTTCGAAAATGAGGAGGGAGGAAGGAAGGTGAAAGTGTGGGGTGGGTGTGGGGTGGATGTGGGGTTGGTGGGCCATAATTGCCCCATTAACTCATCAATGATAGGAGAGAGAATCACTTTTTCAGATTTTAGTGGTATTTTGTTATAATGAGTGGTATATTGAGACATTTTTTTATATTAAGTGGTAAAATTAAAATTACTTATATCAAAAGTGGTAATTTTGGTTGCTACTTTTCTCTATATATATATATATATATATAAGTTATATTAAAAAATAGGATATACCCAAAACTAACACATTTCTTAAAATATGACCCAAAAATACCCTCTCCTATAGTAATAGACCAAATATAACACATTTGTTATATTTTTTTATCAAAAATACCCACTTTGACTTCAAAGTGAGACATGATTTGACAAACTCTTTATTTTTGTCCCCTATGCCCCAATTTAAGTGTGTCAAATGTATGTGTGTATATCCACGGAAAAAAGGGGTAATGACATGTGTAAAATGGACAAATTCCCCTTTAGAAAAATTAAGAAAATTAAACATATAAATAAAATAAAAATTAAGAAAGTTGAAAAAAAGAAAATTAAACATATAAATAAATAAAAATTAAGAAAGTTGAAAAAAAAAAAAACAGCACTGCGGCCTATAGGATTCGAACACAGGACCACAACTAACAAAATAAGCTAAAGTTCCATTAGGACAAATAAGATAAATAAAATAGTTTTCGTGTAACACCTAAAAATAGGGTTACACAAAAACTATACTGGGAGTTTTCATGTAATCCTATGTTTTAGGCATTACACGAAAATGTCCATGTAGTTTTCTTGTAACGCCTAAAACATAGGGTTACACGAAAACTCCCAGTGTAGTTTTTGTGTAACCCTATTTTTAGGTGCTTACACGAAAACTATTATATTTATCTTGTTTGTCCCAGTGGAAATTGAGTTTATTTTGTTCATTGTGGTCTTGGGTTCGAATCCTACCAGCCGCAATGTGCTAATTTTTTTCAACTTTTTCAAAAAAAAAAAATCAGAAAGTGCTGATTTTTTGTCTGCAAAAGTTGGACAAAATCTGACAAGATTCCCTTTCAATATCTAGTGGACAAATATGATTTGACAATCCCCTTTATACATTAGTCAAAATGGGTATTTTTGGCCCAAAGTATAGTGAATGTGTTATTTTTGTCCTTTTATTATAGTGATGGTTATTTTTTGTCCAAAATATAGTAAATGGGGTAAATTTGGCCCTTGTCCCTTAAAAAAATTCAAACGTGAAAGAGAATTAGATATTATCGTCATGTATGAAAATGAATAATGTAAAAAACTTATGTTCCACCATTCAAATGATTGGTCATCGGTATGGTTATTTTTATCGCAAAAACTCATATAAGACCGTCTCACGGATCCTCTTCCGTGAGACAGATCTTTTTGACCCACTTAGGCCCAGCCCAACACCCAAATTCCAGCCCATACAATCCAGCCCATTACATTTTAGTTTAAGCCCAAGCAAATATTCATAGTAATGTAGCCCACAAAGCACAACCTAAAAATAAGTGAAGAGAAAAGAGAACTCCCATCTATCTAGAGCCGTCGCACCGTCGCACCCCGAACATAGAAGAGAAAATCATCGCACCGCTGTCGCCACCTTCGTCATCTTCGCTGCCTTGACCACCTTCATCGTCTTCGACAAAATTTGTCTTATATTTTTCAAATAAATGTTTGATGTTGATTGCATTACTTTTTTTTTTTTTTTTTTGCTGCTTATTGTATAGAACACTTAGATTTTCGAATTTTTGTGCATGATTATTACATATTTTGCTTATATCAGTTAGGGTTCTTGGTGATCTATTCTTGTGTATTTTAATGGGGAGATTAGTTTAATCATTTCGTGTGGTGTTTTTTTCACATTTCTTGGTTCCAGTGTTGAAAGTTGTTTCAGCCTTGTAATCTGCTCAGTCGATATATCAAAGAGAAAGGAAGTCTCATAAATTTGAATATTGAAATTGGTGGAAAAGTTGAGAGAAGCAATAGGTAAATTCTTTTTCTCTTTATGTATGTGTTTTTTCAAAATTAAAGTTTGTTTGATTTTTTGGGTAGAATTTGTAGTGTTTGTTGAATTTCTCGTGATTTTTGTGATCAGAATAGTTGTTTGGTTAATTACTTACACTTTTGTTTTTTGGATAGATCTGAAAATTTCTGAATTTTTGGTCATATTATTTGTTTTCTAGTCTTTGTTGGAACTTGATATTCAATCTAAGTTGTTGCTTTTGTTTCAACTAGCTATTAGTTTTGGCAAATGATGAAGCTACTTTGATTTGATTGGTCTCCTATAAGAAAAGGGTGCAAATGAAAGTTGGCCTTTTCTGCTGCTGCTCGACATCTCTCCTCCGCCAAATTCTACAAATAGGTCATCTTTGTTAGCCACGTACGATGAATTGTGGTTCGGATTTTGTGCTGAAAATGTGGGAATGGCTTCGAATTCACCCACTGGTACAGCAGGTTCCTGGATTGTTGAGCTTGATGCTCCACTCAATTTCATTAAATCCTGCAGAAATGAGTTGTAGCTATTGTCTACTGGTATTTGTATATCCAGTATTGGTTGTGAGGGAGGTGAGCCGCCTCAAACAACGTGAGGTCCCACCCATTTGATGGCTTTTTAAGAATGCATCAGAGGTGTTTGTGTTATTATCTGTGTGAGGTTGAGATAGAGCTGGTGGTGCCACTACAAGAAAAATAAGGAAAGACAACACAGTAAAGACAATGTTTTCTGTTGTCTTTCCGAAATTTACAACAGTTTTTACAAAAAGTGTTATCTTTCTGTGTTGGATTGCGCTAAAAGACAACGCAAGTTCGCAGAAAGACAACGCTTTTGATAAGGGGTTGTCTTTCAGCGCACTTTTACGCTGATAGACAACACTTTTTGCAACGCTTTCGAGGGGTGTTGTCTTTCAGAGCATTTTTTGCTCTGATAGACAACGCTTTTTGCAACACTTTCGAGGGGCGTTGTCTTTCAGCGCATTTTTTGCTCTGATAGACAACGCTTTATATGTGTGTTGTAATGTGAGTGCATTTTTCGCTAATAGACAACACCTTTACAACGCTATTTGGGTGCGTTGTCTTTTCTCGTATTTCTTTTATTATTATAGTATTATATTATTATTATTGCATTTACATGACATGTAAAACTAAGTGTAAATTAATGAAATCTCTAATTCAATCCCCTTGAAAACCCTAGAAATCCCCCCTCATCCCCCACGCCTCCGCCGCCGCTGCCGCAGCACTGCCTCCGTCCATCGACGCCGCTGCAGCCCCTGCCTCGACACCACGTTTGGAGCTCCTCCGTCTATCACCGACGCTTGCCCAGCCTCTATCTGACACAGCTGCTGCCCCACCTCCGTCACTCCGCTGTTGCCCGCGTCACTCCGCTGTTGCCCGCGCCAGTGTCCCCTCGCAGCCGCTGGCCCGCCGCCGCCCCTAAACCCACCCCCGTTGCCTCCATCACACCCGCTGTCCCCACCCTCTCTACGCTTGGATCCACTAGCGGTATTGGGGTTAATTATGGTGTAAACAGGAGTGCGATTGATTGCATATTTCTTGGCTCTTGAATTGCAGCAAAGGAAAAGAGAGACTTAAATTGAGGTATTTTGCAGCAAAGTTTAAGTTCTTTCCTTTCAACCTTGAAGATATTTTGCTAGACCTTTGTTATTTCTAGTTTAAATTCTGATGTTTCCTTACTTTGAGTATATATTAGAAAGTCCAAAGATCCACTTTGGCAGTAGATTGAGAATTTTTTTTGTTTATGAATTTCATGAATGAAACAAGATAGCATGCTTCCATGTTACAAATCCATTCCCATGCTCTGCTTCTCTGTTCAGAAATATTCTAATAGGTTTAGGAATCGATTTAGGATAAACCCTCTTACCACACTCTAGTATATGTAGTGCAGAACATGTATGTTAAATTTCAGAAGATTTGGAGTTGATTCCAATTTACTATGAATTTTCAAACATGACCCTGTTTTACAGTAAATTCATACTGTTTTTAGGTCTAAATCAGAGAATTTTTGTGACCTGTAACCTTTGATATTATGTATGATATTTTACTATGTTTTAGAATGAGTTCTTAGGTACCTTCAAAAATTCAGTGTGCAATTTTTGTAGTTTGGTACGATTTATGCCAAATTTTATAAGATAACATGTTTTCTGCAGAAACAATGATCTATTTTCTATCATTTCCTGAAATTCATAATTGTTTATCTACATCATATTCATATGTTATATTCTACTATTTTGTAGAACTTGATCTTAGGAACATAATAAAGTTTACCTCATGATTGTTGGAGCACAATTATATTTATAAGAAATTTTGCAAGGAACTCTGTTTTCAGCCTATGTTATGCACTATTTTCAGCCAACTTGTAAAATTCATATCTAATTATGTGGAACTTATTTGTGCTTGAAATTTTTATGTGTTATACTTCAGTGTGTTATATAAAGTCTGTAAAAATATGAAATTTTTTCATCAATCTTATAAGGTAGGATAAATTCTTAATTGAAGGTTGATTTCTAGCTGAAATTCAAGTGCAAAACTTCATATATGAGTCTAATATATATATTGCATGATGTATATTGGCTTCTTATCTTGTTTGTTGTTCTAAGCTAATTTTAGTTTGTCTATTGCAGGTTGTTTCCTTACTAAAAGATGACAACACCTTTATCAAGGAGTTATTTGCTAGGCTGAAGTCTCCTAACATTTCCATTGAATCAAAAGAAACCTTGGTATGCATTGGACTTGCTTATAATGTGGCTTGGGCTAGTGTTTGTGTAATTATATCATAGAAAATAACTAGAGGTAACATGATACTAGTTCTGTCAGAACCAATTTTGAGATAATCATTTGAAATTATTCTGTTTTGTGAAAAGTTATCATTTACAACTAATAATCATATGTGCGACTCAAAAGTACTTGCACTTTCTTTTATGTGGTAAATCGGTTGTCATGGACATGTTTACCAATTTTTTTTGATGTCATGGTATAAGTTATTGCATGCCATACTTTAAGTGAAACCTTATAATCACAAACAAGATTGTTGCTCAGTTTCAGCTTATTCTTTGTATTGTTTGCTGATTTATCTCACATTTCCATCTTTAGATGTTTGAAAAACTCCACAAGTTTGTGCTTCTTATCCTCTTAAAGAATATTGCCTTAAGATTTCAAATGCATGCAAGGAACAATATTCTGTTAGTCTCATACAATATTCTTGTGTTGGTCTTTATAATATCAGTTTCTCTAGGTTTGTTTCATCATTCCCTTCACCTTATAATCGAACAAGGTGTTTTCAGAAAAAAGATGTTGGCTAATATATGTATTACGATTTGCATCCAGTTTGCTATTGGTTCTTGATAGCGTGAAGGTCTTCATCTTAATTTTTCTGGTCTTTAATATTACGGATTCAGAATGGAGAAGGGAGAAGGGCAGCTCATTTGTTTCTCTATCATCATTATAATAAGTCAGTAATAAACTCTTTTCTGCAAATAACATAGGTACACTTCTTACATGAGTTCTGTATCTTAAGTAAGAGCTTGCAGATGGTTCATCAGCATTGACTATTTAGGTATGTTAACCTGCTGCACTGTTGTTCTTTTCATGCTCTCACAATTTCATCTATCTAATTCAAAAACTGACATTAGCATGTGTTGCGTGCTCAAATCTTTTGATTGGTCATTGTCTTATGTTGTTTATACTGTAGGGACCTTGCAAGTGAAGGTATTTTTGACATCATAGCAGATGTTTTTTAGAGTGAAGACTATAGGCTTGTTTTGATTGGGTAATGACATGAATCTTAATTTATTTCAAAGTACTGCATTATCGTCATGAATGTCACTATTTATGTTCATTTAGTTGCGTTACTGGTCAGCCCTTCATGATAGTTTGTGATACATTAGATCATATAAAAGGAACAAGGTGATGATTAGCTACTACATTGCAATTTTTTTTAAATTTTATTTAGTGTTTGTTATGTTCCAATGCTATTTCGTATAAGGATCTCTAGCTCTGAATCAATGTGGGGGGATTCTTATAATTCTTATAAGTTTTTTTTAATTCTGTTTGTTAATATATATACAATTTTAAAACGTATCTAAGTTTAAATAAGCTAACTTTTTTCATGTAAATTTGACAGATTCTTGGAAACTAAGGAGTAACTATGAAGTTTATGAAGAAAATAAAGGTCTTGATATTGGTTTTGTGAAGGTTCCACTCTTACTGAAATGTCATGGAATCTAACTTTGTGAACATGTTATTATTTAAATATTTTAAACGTATAACTCTATAATATTTTAGTATCTTATGACTAGATGAATGTTGGGAGGATTTGTTAATGTATGTTTGACATCGATTAAATGTTGAAATATGTTTAATGAATTTTTTTTGTTTATTTGATTATTGAATATTATAATTATACAGGATACAAAATATAAAAAATAATTGAAAATAAAATTATTTAGAAAGACAATGCTTTTAAAGCGTTGCAAATCAGAAAAAAAACCTTTTTCCAGTGTTGCACAAAAAACACAAAAACATAAAAGACAACGCTTTAAAAGCGTTGCACGAAATACACTAACACATAAAAGACAACGCTTTAAAAGCGTTGCAAGTTATGTTGCAGAATTTATTAACAACAACGCAATTTGCAACGCATGAAAAGCATTGTCGTATCCCGGAAAGACAACGTACTTTGTCTTTCAGCGCCTGTCTTTTACAACGCTGGATACGACAACGTTTTTTTTCTGGGAAAGACAAGCGTTTTTTTTTTTAGTGTGCTGGTTGTGGTGATGTTGATGATGATAATGTTAAGGTTTCTGCCAGCATTCTTTAGAGGTTGAATATGTAGAGCTAATGATGGTTTCAATATTTCAGTTGAATTAGATGTTGAATGTGTAGAGCTAATGAATATAGTATGTGTTATGGTTTTCTCAAGGATTTTTAGTATAACTATGTCTTCTGAGGATTCAATGACAATATTTAATAAACTTCAAAAAATCCCATAATTTTAGCAATTTAAGAACACTTTATTATAGTACTTATGTATTGATCTGAAAAGTATTTTATCACTATCAAATTTTAGTGTGTCTTTTTATGAAAAGTCTTTTGACTCTCTCACCCTGTTTTAGTGTAAGTATGACTTTTGATATTATAAGTATGTTTTTTCACCATATAAGTATATGTTCTAGATTCCACTACAAGAAAATCGCTGATAGACAATGGTTAAAAACCGTTGTCGTATGCCAGAAAGCAGCGTTGTTGTAGCCAGGGTTGTCGTAGGGGTCAGTAAATTTTCGCTCATAGACAACGGTTTTTAACCGTTGTCTTAGACCCCTACAACAACGGTTGTGACGCACATAGATAATGGTTTTTAACCGTTGTCGTAGGGTGGTTGTTTAGAAGAAGCGTTGTCTTATCTATCTACGACAACGCTTTGACAATGGTTTTAAGCCGTTGTTGTAGAGACCAATGACAACGGTTATTAACCGTTGTCCCGCCGTTGTCGTAGATAACAATGACAACGCTTTGACAACGGTTTTCAACCGTTGTTGTAGAGGCTTAAGACAACGGTTTTTAACCGTTGTCGTAGCTGTCTAAGACAACGGTTTTTAATCTTTGCCGTTGTCGTAGACCCTTATTACAACATTTTTGAAACTGTTGTCGTAGTCTATTTTCAGCGTTGTCTTTTACAAGTTCTAGCAGCATTTAATAATTATTATATATTAATTGAAATTCAAATATACAAAATAAACATTCAACTCAAAATAGTCATATCAAATTGAAATATTCATTTAATAGTTCATACAACAACTATTACTCTAAAAGTTCATATGATCTAAGAGTTGGTACAAAATATGGAAGCTACAAGCTACATGATATCTGTATTCTGGAAAGAATCTTGAGAGAAGGGTACAGCCAACTTTTTACAAAAGATATAAAGGAGTTAGGATCTGATTCTAAGATTGCTTCCTAATCCACCTGCACGCCTTCTGGAATGCTTCCGGTGAACTCCATGTTAGCGGCAAGAAGCAGCCCGAGCATCACAACGAGCCCAATTACAGCACTACCTCTTGATAGTGGCATGAAATTGCGTTTTTTGCATGGAGATCCTTGTTCCTTCAAGACGCTTTCTGAAATAACAAACAAGACAAAGATGGATCTAAGTCAAGAAAACTTGTTACAATCAACTCGTAATATAAGATCACTGGGTTAAGAAAATTAGATAAATGTCATCACAAGTTATACTAAACAACGTTACCCCTCAAATGCTGAACTGTTGCACCAAGTAGCCAACCAGAAGTCCTGGCCCACAGCTTCGTATAGATCCGAGCATGACTTTGCATTCATTACCTGCAAGTTGAATATCAAGGAGCAACACCCTTTAGAATACAAAATATAAAACCACTAAACAGGATATGAAAATGATACAGGAAAAGTGGAGCACCAATGGGCAAGCCCCCAGAAATGTTTGCTCAAAGTAAAAATCACCAGATTGATAGATCAATGGTGCTTATTTGCCAGGCCAGGCATGCAGTGGCGCTTGTGTTTCAAATTTAATGGGAAGGAGAACTAATATAATGTGGTGATTCTGGACACAAGACTCCTCAGATGTATCTTGGAAAGGATTATCATAATTCATGGTTGGAAACAAAAAAACCAACAGCATTAATATTGTCTTCTCTTATCAATGTAACTTACTTCTTGCAGTCTCCCATTTTCATTGAGATTGATCATGCAGTCTTTCTTGTCACGAACATACTTATTCTCTTTCATCACTGCTTTGGCAACATTAAATGTTCTGTAGATCAACAAGCAAGCAATGAGAATTTCCCATCAAATTTCTATCTTTTTCTTTGCAATAGATTGATTATTCATGAGCACAATAATCAGCCAATCCAACGGCCAAACTACGGAGTGTCTGGTAGGATGGTTTGGGGAAGGGGGAATGGAAAGGATGAAAAGTGGCTGCTTGGGATTCAGAATCATTCCTCTACAGTAGTATATCTTCCTTTTTGGGAATGCACCAAGCCCTCTATAAATTGGAGGAGTAGAAAGTTATCCCATACCTGTTGCCATTCTCCTTAACTTACAAAGCACCCCTTAAGTCTTGCAGATAGATCTAAGGCTGGAGATAACATTAACTAACTTCGAACAACATAAGCTAACAACATGTAAAATCATTTCAATTCCTGACAAAGAACTTGATTTTAATAACCGTTTCAATCCACAGAAATGTTTAACTTGGCAGGCATTCCAGAAAAAATAATGTGAACATATCTAACTGGAACAAATATTAATTTACTTTTATAATGAAAAGCCCATGCTTTGAAAAATGCAGTAAAGTCACTTCTGCACAAGGCAGATTCTCATTTTGTAAAATTACACCAGATTAGCTAAATGTTCAAGCAAATGTCACCACAGGTGCTACAGCAACCCTCTAAGGGGGATTTCAAATCAAATTGACAACAGAAAATAATACTACTCGTATTAGGTAAAAACTGAGCACTGAAAGCAGAAAATTCAACAATCAGAATGTGAATTTCCATATTTGTTCTTTTGTAATTTATATGTCCAGAAAGAAACCTTGAAACAACTTTTTTACCATAATAAGAAACAGGAGAGAAAAAATAATGCAAAAGATAGCACCATGGCCCCTATAATGCAACAAAATAAAATGAAAACTCTCACATTTAAATTAGTTATCAATAAACGAAAAGAAGATAAAAAATGTATACGCATACATAAATATATCAACATCAATACATGTTATTCTTGTTGCAGTTGGTTCAAAGCATAGAAATTTGCAAAAAGAATCTCCAGAGACAAATTTCCTTCACAAATATTGCAGCATACTTCTGCACTACTAATTTTCAGTTAGTTATAAGCTTCCCATACCAAACTCATTTTAATGAAGAATCACCTGGCGCTTGTTGGGAAGAAATCCTGGGCAATGGTACTGTATCTTCTTGCCAATAGAATTTGCAGCCTGTAAAAGCGCTGCCTTTTGCTTCGTCAGAGAAAATTCTTGTTTTTTCAGCTTTCTCTTTCTCAAAGAATCGCGTAGAGGAGGTTGCCTGTAAACTTTCTCACATACATTCTTTGGATGAAGCCTTTTACACCAATATTCCTAAGAAAACATGTCATGAAGAATATTAATCTTGAGATTGAATTTCACATTACATTTTGTATTAAAATATTAGTTATTCTCGTAGTATTCTGTTTCAATGTCAACAACTACTGTTGCAAAAACTGCCCATTCATGACTAATCAAATCCCTTCATCCCCAAAAAATTCATGTTCCGAGAACATATTATGCATAAATAAGGTTCCTGAATTAAAAATTAGAGTTAGTCTTGAATTGAAATTTTAATAATGCGCTTATAACAAACTTATGGCTAGTTATAAAAAACATGCATGATGGATTTTAAGAATAAATGGATGGACATAAGTTAGATATGAAGGTTTACAGAAGATTGCCTTAATTGAGTTAACCAACAAAACAGATTATACTTTACAGAAGTTGGACTCTATTTTTCGGATGGAGGGAGCACTATCTAGCACCAAGCCTTTTCTAAAAGCCTTTCTATAATCAGATATTCTGCTACAAATCATCTTTCAGACTTGTTATTTTAAAGTTCATCTCCCTATAAATCAAGAAATTATCAAGAATTATCGACATTTAAAGTGCCTCGAACTACTACAAACTGATTATATTTAAGAATTAACTTAAACGTGTACAGAGTGCAAAAATAATTTACAAATTTCTATCTTTTTCTTTGCAATAGATATCTAATTAACTAGCAACTTTACTGATACCTGAATAGTTAAATGAACTTAATTTGAAGTTCCCACAAACAATTTACTATCTATCCATAAAGTTAGTCCATTCCATAAGTTATAGAATATCATTGCAACAATTTAATCACATTACAAACAGCTATGACGCGCCTCAATTTGTTAATCCAAATAACTGGATCACAAGGTTCAGAGATTTGTCTCCATTTGACAGCTAATGAATAAACGTCATGCCAGGGCATTGTAGGACGTCCATATGGTCACTCTTCAGATTAAGATGATCAGTTAGTTGAGGCAATAACCATCAGAATACAAACAGTACTAAAAACAGGAAACCACCAAGACTTCATGTAAGGAGAAAATTATAGTCCAGATTACATTTTGTCAAATTAAATGAACCACACATGAAAACACTCTATTGACAGTGACCAGGGGCGAGTGAGAGCGATGGGCTGTGACGCGGCAGCAAGGGCAGCTTCGTGGGATTCCGAGGGGAGCGTTAGGGGTGCAGCGGCAGCAAGGGCAGCGGAGGTGGGGGCAGCGACAGCGAGGGGGAGGAGAAAGAGATAACAGCGGCGACGAAGGTAGCAGGGCGGAGGCAGCAGTGGCGACGGCAGCGGCGGAGGGGCAGTCGCGGCGTGTAGAAGATGAAGAAAAACTTAGGGTTTTCGACTGGGGATTTGAATTAGGACATCGGCAGCGACGCAGCGGTGTGGGCAGCAGCAGCGAGGAATCGGCAGCGGTGGAGGGGGTAGCGGTGGTGAGGGTGAGCTACAGCGTGAGGAAAGCGGCGTGAGGGAAGCGACGCGAGGGCCGCTGCGGCGAAGGGAACGGCTGGCGGTGTGGGAGAGCGACGGCAAGGAAGAGTTGGCAGGAATGGGTGCGCGCGGTGAGGCAAGAGCTGGCGGCGAGGCAGCGGCTGGCGGCGTGAGAGAGCGGCGGTGACCTCACCGGCGGCGGCGACCGTGGCGGCGACAGCTAGGGTTCCGATTGATTGTGAAGGGATTTCTAGGGAATTTGGGGATTTTGATTTTGGGTAATAATTTGTCTAGGTAAATTTTAAATGTATTTACATATATTAATAGTAATAATAAATAAAAAATCAAGTTTATTTAGTCTACGACAACGCTTTGACAAGGTTATGACAACGCTATAAAGTTGTCGTTGTCTTAGGGATATATGACTACGCCTCAACGACAACCTCATATAGTACCCGTTGTCTTAGGCATCAACGACTACATATCTACGACAACCTCGTATCATAAGTGTTGTCATAAGGTTCATTTTGTACCTAAGACTACACCACTACGACAACGTCAAGTCACCAGCGTTGTCTTAGGGCTAAATTTTACCCTACGACTACGCCTCTACGACAACGCCAAAAAAATGTCGTTGTCTATGAGCGGATTTTTGTGCCCTAAGACAACTGTTTTGTCTACGACAACGCTAAATTTGGCTACGACAACGGTTTTTTCAAAAAACCATTGTCTTAGGGGTGTTGTCTATGTGCATTTTTCTTGTAGTGTTCCTTCACTCATTGGTACTTGTTTTAAGCTTTTGCATGTACTTTCGATTTGAAATTTGCTAAATATGTGCATTCTAATTATTTCATTTAAGAAACTAATAAAGCTCAATAACACAAGAATAAACATAATATTTCTCCAACACAACATTTTGATTATCAACACATATTTATTTCATATAAGAAACTAATAAAGCTCAATAACATGAGAATAAACATAATTTTTTCTTAAGTGTGAGGAGAGGATATTGCCTCAAAAATTATTGACGATTTATTGAGAATAAACATAATTTTTTCTTAAGTGTGAGGAGAGGATATTGCCTCAAAAATTATTGACGATATTCTATTCCATCTATTCCACTGAACTAATATATACCATGTGAGGAGTGGACATTGTCTTAAAAATTATTAAGGATATTCTATTCTGCTGAAATAAATAATATGATTACAACGTAAAACATGGAAACAAAATAACTACCAAAGATACAAAAGTATATCATAAGATACAATATTTAGTCAATATTATTTTCCTAATATTTAGTCTTTTTATGTTACAAGTATGTCTTTTGATGATATAAGTATCTGTTGACTTTCTCACCCTTTTCTAGTGTAAGTATGTCTTTTGATATAATAAATATGTATTTTCAACATATAAGTATGTGTTCTGAATTTCTTACTATTTTTTTAGTGTAATTATGTCTTTTGATGTTATAAATATATCTTTTTATGCTACAAGTATGCATTTTGATGTTAGAAGTGTGTCTTTTTATGTTACACATATACGTTTTGAGGATATAACTATATCTTTTTATGTTACAAATATGAATTTTGACTTTTCCCACTCGTTTTAGTGTAAGTATGTCTTTTTATATTTTATGTATGTCTTTTCAACATATTAGTATTGTTCTAACGTTATTACTCCTTTTTAGTGTAATTATGATTTTTAATGTTATAAGTATGTCTTTTGATGTTACAAGTATGTCTTTTATGTTATAAGTATGTGTTTGACTCTCTCACCCCTCTTAGTGTAATTATGTGTTTGATGTTATAAGAATGTTTTTTTTTAACATATAAGTATGTATTCTGACTTTCATATATGTTATAAGTATGAGTAAATAGTGTTTTTGATGTTATAAGAATGTTTTTTTTAACATATATGTGTTCTGAAGGTGTAAGTGTGTCTTTTGCATTCATAAGTACGTCTTTTCCACCTGTAAGTATGAGTTTTATAAGTATGTCGTTTGCATTCATAAGTATGTCTTTTCCACCTGTATGAGGTATGTCGTTTGCATTCATAAGTATGTCTTTTCCACCTGTAAGTATGAGTTTTATTGACTCACTCCATGTACTTAAAGAGAGTTTCAAATATAAGTATGTGTTTTGCATCCATATAAGTACGTCTTTTCCACCTATAAGTATGAGTTTTATTTACTCACTGCATGCACTAAAACAGAGTTTCAAATCAATAAGTACGTCTTTTCCACCCGTAAGTATATGTTTTATTTACTTACTGCATGCAATTGAACAAAGTTTCAAAACCGTAAGTATATGTTTTATTTACTTACTGCATGCAATTGAACAAAGTTTCAAAACACCAAAATACTTACCTGCATGCACTTAACAAAGTTTCAAAACACCAAAATAGATATAAGTATGTCTTATGCATCTATAAGTACCTCTTTTCCATATATAAGTATGGATTTTATTTACTCCTTGAATGCACAAGAACAATATATATACACCATAAACGAAAAAAATAGAAAACAAAAACACCAAAACAGTGAAATAATTACATAATGCAATAACATGACAACCTTTGTAAATCAATGCAAAATGATATATACAACTAAAAGATAAAAGAAGAAATGAGCATTATGTTGTGGAGGCTGGAGCAAAATTTGGAGTAATCCAAATCCAGCGGCCACGAATTCATTGCTCGAACTCAATCCCCATCCAATGGCTTCTCTCTTGCTTGGAGCTCCACATCCGGTTCCGAGCTCAGATGCTCTTTTATGCTTTTATCACCAAACATCCTTGCTACTGCTAGTTGTCCATCAACATAAGACACATCACTTGATTAACCATGTAAAACATCGAGCTAATTAAGTTGCCAACAAACAAAGATATATAGATAGATAGTACAGTGCAAATGAATGCATATATATATACCTCGAAACTTAGATACAAAATCACACCCTTATTTTCAATAACCCACGGTTCTCGTGATCAACCGACAATTGCTTGGCCATGCCATTCTTGCATATAAGAGCACGAGAATCTCCAATATTAGCCACCACAAGCTTCTCACAATTGATCTATTGTTGTAACTGTTGTGGAACCACTTTTCCCAAGATCATTAGCTTTCTCCAATACTGTGCTATCCAGACGGCGACAAGACGATGGCTACCGTACGACGGCGATGCGGTGCGACGGCTTTCTTCTTGCGTGCGATAGTGCAACTTGATTCCTCCTTTTGTTTAGGGTTTTGTGGGTTCAATTAGTTGTATAATTGTTTGGGCTTAAAATATATAACATTATGGGTTGGGCTTCATGGGCTGAACTTGAGATGATTGGGCTGGGCCTAAGCGGGTCAAAAAGATTCATCTCACGGAAGGATATCCAGTGAGACGATCTCATAGAAGTCCTACTCCTTTTTTATAATTGACAAATAAGATCTTCTATTCCATAATCTCGTATTCCATGAATATATAATTATCAAAATGATATGGTTTAAACAAAAAAAAAAACTTTAACTATTAGTATTGGGTGTCAATTAATGGGACTGTGTAATTGGGGTCTTGTAAGGAAGTTGTGCCCATTTCATTTGATTTAACTTCCTAACTTATCCTCTATGTTTGACTTTTTTTGACAAAAAAATAAGAAACACCCATCAAAGATAACAAGAAATTGTTAAAATATTATCAATTTCTTCGCAATAATGTATCAATAAATTCAATAAATTATAAACATAACATAAATAAGCACCTGAAATTTCACCAGACATGGTAAGTGATACAAGATTGTTTGAAACTAAAAGCCATAGAGAAGACATGAATGCATGTTCATGGTTCATTTGCATGTGACTTACCACTTTCGAGAGGGGGAGAGAGAGAGAGGTCGCACGTGACAAATAGAGAGAGAAACGTGCAGCCCATGTGAGTGGATTGGGCCCACGGTCCACCTCATCTCTTCAAGAGAATCTTGGTCAAAAAATGTTCATTTAAAACCAAATATCAAGCCCACAAAAAATTGATTCAATTAAACAAATATGTATTCATATAATAAATCAAATTCAAAGAAAAGTTGCAACCAGAAAATGGGAAAAAAGGGTCTAAAAATTATAGTATAGACTTTACTTAATTAATTAGCCTATGCTTTCACAAGCAATCATCACAATTCAACACACTAACTCACCTAACATTTTTAAATTAAAAAAAAAAAAAAACTAGGGGAAAAAAAAGGGCACACATCACATATAATATTGCCATCTCCTTGGTGTGTATATTACAAATTATGGGAGGAGGAAAAAGGGCCGGCAAAAGTTTCTTGATCAACGGTGGAGATGCGGTGGTGGCGGCGGCGTTGCCGGCTTGCACTGGTAGCACTTGGCAAAGAGCCCGAAAGTGTCGACTTGTTTCACAAAATTGGTCACACTAGCCCATCCTCCAAACCCGAAACCCACCACGAATATCCATACCACGATGAACGTGTTGATCGCATACATGGCCGCCCAGCTCGGCATGAAGCATGGGGGCTTCTCGGCAGCATTCTACAATTACAACATAAAACGTCGAAGAATCATATATTAGAAATCGTACTTTATGCACTGATAAAATGAAATACGAGATGAAAACATGATTAACTAATCCAAAATTGAGCAAAAAGAGATGCAACTAGAAGCCAGCTCACATGGGACATGACACAACATCAAGACTGTAGCATATAACTAAACTGAAAATGACTTGCCACCTATATATTCTGGTCTTTGCAAAATTTCCAAATCCATGCAATTAATGCTTCTACTCTCCATTCCCCCAATCAATAACCATCTTTATTGCATTTTCATAGCCATACCTTAGTCATTACTCTTCCCAGCACCATATTTTCTCGTGTTTTATTTCATCAGTATAATTAATAATAATATATACTATACATATGGTATGTAGTATGTATTGATGAAATAAAATAAAATTACCTGACGGGCAGAAGCCTTTCTATAAGTGAGCATATGGGCAAGTGCCGGGATGATGTAGACCGTGAAACTCACTAAAAGAGCTCCCACAGCTGAGTTAATCGGGCCAAAAAACGGGAAGATTATCGCCAAGAACCAAATTGGTATCACCACCGGAAGCCTCGCAAGTGCCCTCAAACATATGCTATTCGTGTCATGCATTCCGATCACCTTCTCCCACACAAAGTAGAGTGGCGTACAAGCAAATCCAAATGTGATGAACTGAAAAATCACCATTAATTTGTCATTGCAATCTTGAATTGTAAACCACAAGTATACATTGATACAAAAATAGGTAAGATCAAGACCTGGTGGATGAGCATAAGGATGACTGCGGCGTCACGCCAGCTGTTTTTCGGGAGGAGAGAGAAAGCGTTCGAGTGGTTGAGAAGCTGATCGCCGAACGCCCAATAGACGGCAGTAGCCGATGGGAGTGTGAGAGTGAAGACATATAGTGTGGCAAACAAGTATATGTACTTAAATTTTTGGGGCTTCCACATTGCATGCATTATTTCCCTATTAAACCAAAAAAGATCATCAAATTTCTTCCAATTTTCTAGCACATCCCATCATTGATTAATTAGCTCGTAGTCAAACTACCTTAATTCAAGCAAAGACTAATAAAGCAAACAAGGTAATACAATTATATCATGTTCCAATCTCATATATATATATATATATAACAATGAGAAGAATCTAACTAGTACATTATTCCGTATACAATATGGAATAATATTTGAGCAATTATTGTGTGAAGCAAAAGTACTTTTAGAGGATGGGCATGGGACTTCTAGCTCAAAGGTCATGTCTTGGATTTTACTGTTATTACACGACTGAAAATGCAGTGCAAATAATTTCCTTTTTCCATTCTTTTCTTCCTTAAACAAAGAAGAAAAAAGCAGTTCCTATAATTATGTCTGTTTTCACAATCCACGAGGTGGCCGGCAAAACCTGCTAGTAGTAGCCTAGAAGCACTGTAATAAGAAGAAGAAGATGGAGAGAGAGAGAGAGAGAGAGAGAGAGAGAGAGAGACTGAGGAGAAAGAAAGCTTACACAGTAACAGCATGGCCACCAAATGTATAGAGTATATTGGTGGCTCCGGTGAAGTAAAGAACCATCTTTTTTGGACCAGAATGTTGAACATCTTCAGCCTATTTTAATACAACATTAACAACACAACAAAAGGTGTGATTAAATTAAATTAAATTAAATGATCCCTTTATTAGACAAAAAGAAAAGAAAATATACCTGGCCATGAACAAGGGCTGCTATAGTTAAGTACCAAGCAGTGTAAGTTGTCATCCCAAGTCCTAAAAATGACCAAATTCGATAGTTGTGGAAAGATGGAACAAAGACAGTGGTGGCACAACAAGCTCCAAATATATATGTCCATGTCCTCTTGTCCAGATGATCATTTATGTAGTATATGTTGCTGTTATTATTTGAGTGTTAGTTAACGAAATAAATGAATTGTCCAGATGATCATTTATGTAGTATATGTTGCTGTTATTATTTGAGTGTTAGTTAACGAAATAAATGAGATGAAACACTATTTGAAAGAGAGGTCGAGTCCATGATAAGATTACCTTGCACAAGCAATGAGTTGGATGACAGATCCAAAGAGAAGGAAAGTGCAGTTAAAGGCTAATCCCAAGGCTTTCCAGTATGGTCCAAGTAATCCATCCAACACCTCAAACCACTGTTTTATAACTTTAACAAATTAGTTTAAAAACCTCAAAATGTATCTCTCTCTCTCTCTCTCTAGACGAACCTGGATGACATGATTCTTGTAGCTAACGCCTTCCTTTTCCTTTCTGCTTCGATACTCTATGTATAGAACACTGATTAAATAGGCTGTCCAGCTACCAACCAAGCCATAGAAGACTTGAAAGATGATTCCAGATAGCATTCCCAGTTGTGAAAACGAGTATGGAAGTGTTAGCAGCACTTGGGCAACCTGGGACAAGAAATCTTTGTTATTCAGACATGAACATTTGATTTCAGTTGATAAAGTTGCAATCTTGATGAGTAACACACTTGATTTGAAGCACAACTGAACCAGGCGTCCCAGGCGGAGCCGCCATGCCAGAGCATGTTCTTGACGCTGAAAATGGGCTGCTCCTCCGCCGTCTCCTCCGCCTTTCCGCCGCCGTCATTTTCAGCCTCGTTGAAGTTTGAGACAATGGCTTCCTCTGCTTGCTTCTGAGCCAACATTGTCGTCGATTTTCACCACGCAGATCTGGGCAAAAGGATCGAGAAAAGAAAGAAACGGTTAATGAGACAAAAGAAATTCTTCCAAGAAAACGAAAGCCCAGAAAAGAAAACCAAAAAAATAAAAATCAACAACAGTCAGATCCAAATCCCAAAAAGAAACGAAAAATCGCGAGTTTCATCACTTTCGGAAAATACCTTCGATGAGTCTTTTTCTCGAACACAAACCGATCACTCGAGCAAGAATACAAAAGCGCGTCTTTACACGACTTCTATATAGGGAAGAAAGAGTGACAGTTCAAAGAACACTTCTTCTCAAGAAAAGACTGATAATAACAACAATTAATGAGAGCCCAGAAATTATTGGAGCTGCTACTATATAGCAGTGGCAAATTCTCTGTAGCTGCTACAATGCGCCTCTTCAAGATTTCCTGCAGCGGCTCAAGGCGGCCTGAATTTCCTCAAAAGCAGTAACCTTTTAGAGAGAGAGAGAGAGAGAGAGAGAGAGTGAAGAAAAGGGAGAGACTTTCTGCTGCCATTAAATTGAGCACATATATATAAACACTACTGGGGAGTGTGTCAGTGTGGATATTAAATGGAATTTATAAATTCATGTTTATTTAATTTAATTTCTTTTTCAGTTTAGAGAAAATTCTCTTCACTGCACTGTATTCCACTAATGATTCGATTCTGGTCTTCGATTTTTGACACATTTTGGATTCTCACTCCATTCATGGCATTATTTCATATATTTTGTTTGACTTTTGATAATTATTGGTAAAAACAATTAAGGTTCTCAATTTAATTTCTACTATATCTACATTTAATGAGGGTGAGATTAAAGATTATGTTATTTAATGCTGAGTGTTGTTTAGTTTTTCAAGAACAAAGTATTAAACTGAATATGTTCATATTAGTAAATGAGTACATTCAGAAAAGGAAAATATATAGTAGTATAAAAAAAATTGCACCACTGTATTTTTCATGGGAAAAGTCAATTAAATAGGCTAATTTCATATCATTTTCTGTATTTAAGCATTTTACTACTTATTTAATACTCATTTTAAAAGATTTTCTGTCAATTTTTAGTACTTATTAATATTCATTACCAAAATTTTGGGATTTGATATGAAACCTCTTATGGAATTTACCCAATTCTCTTTCCAATTTTGGAATTCTAAATCCCTTGATTAGTTAAGAGTATATTTGTCCAATATTATGATCCTTAAACTATGACAAAAACTATAGAATAACATTTATTTTGAGAAGGAGTGGATCGATTATATGAGTATGTTAATGATTTAAATAAATATTAATTTATATATAAAGAACTATTTATGTAACATATCCAAAAAGAAACAAATCCATATATATCAGATGAAGTAAGGATTTTTTGAAATAAAATTCTCTAAAACTTTATTAAATTATAAAATACTTTATTTAACATTTTGTAATATTAATTGGTGTAATGTATCTTCATGGAAAAAAAAGTTTTTCGTTTTCACTTCATAGTTTTTTTTATCTAGAAGTTTCGTGTTGCTATAAATTATCTTTGTAATGTATTTGATAGAACATACTATCAAAAAATACTTAAAATACTTAAAAAACTTTTGAGATATAAATCGACAATTCTTTTACTTGTTAATTTCAAGTATTCTTTGAAGGGTTAATTACAAATAATCATTCAAGCTATATTCATTTTTGTATTTAACTACCTAAATTTTTTTTTGGTGCGCAACTAACCATCGCACCTTTGTAAGAGTTACAAATAACCATGTAGAACTATTGAAACATCATTTTTAGTCAAATCAAATCACATATGAGACACACCCTATACTTATGAGGTTATTCCTATCACTTTAAGTTTAATTAGGGAAAATAAAAAAATTAAGACAAATATTAAAATTTATTTGGATGTACGTCAAAATGAGCAATGTTTTTTTTTTCAATAAAAAGAAAGAAAAAGAGTTTAATCAACGCAAGAAAAACAAGCTAAAAATGAAAGACTAGCCTCCTTAAAACCCTGACATAGCAAAACCACGTGGGAAAAAAACTATGACAGGGAAAAGAGTATCGGGTGTACAAAGAGGAGAATCGGAAGATAAAGCAAAATGGGGAAATAATAGGAATTTCAAAAATAGATTACTAAGAAAATAGAGATTTCAAAACTAAATTATAGATATGTAATGTCTATCATATAATAGGGAAATTATAAATTTTCTAGTTTTTAGCATAGGGGTTTCGAAAATAAATTAAGGATTTTGAACTAAATTAAGGATTTTCAATTGAAATTAGATATGCGAAATAAAAATTATTGATTATATTAGAACATACTCTATACTTTTTGCAAGCCCAAAATCTTTTTCCAGAAGTCCATGATGTGTTTATTTTAGTTGTTCAGCAACAAAAACAAAGTTTATCTATGATTACCTCTTCCTATTGTCCAACTCGTTTATACTCAACAAAATTGAGGGAGAATATTGAATTTATGATCTAAAGGTAGGAATTAATCTTATTTATTTTCTCTAAGTTTAACATAAAATGAAAAAAAAAATACAATCATAAGTATAGGTTGTGTCTCGCACGTGATTTGATTTGGTTGGAAATTGTGTTATAATGATCTTAGATGATTGTTTACAACTCCCACAAAGATGAGATGACTAGTTGCAACAAAAAAAGGTTTAGGTAGCTAACTGCAAAAACATGTATAGTTTGGATGGTTATTTGTAATTAATCCTTCTTTAAATTATTATGTTTTGCTTACTTTATGTTAAACGTCTAAGTTTATTTGTCCAAAAGAAATATAATGAAGTCAAATCAAAATATTCTTATAAATATCATGCCTAAAAATATTAGTTTCAATTCTTAAAAAAACTCTAGAATATTTCACCAAGAAAAAAAGCGAATCAATAATAAAAAGGAAGATAATGATAGAAAATCAAGTAAAGTTAAGACATGAGAAAATAATAAATGGTCAAAGATTATAAGTTCACCTTGAAGAGGAACAAACATGCCTTGATTATCATTGAATTTGACAAATGATTATTAAAGTTACTTGAGTTGTCCTAAATGTTGGGAGGCAATTTAATCTATGTCCAAAAAAGAAGACCATTTCTTCATTTCATGTCCTCTATTGCAATCCTACTCATAATCTACTATTTTCTAAATTATTCAAAATTATTAATCTTTTGAAAATTGGAATGGATCTGAATTCATGGGAATGGAGCATATGCGTCTGAAGTTACATTACGTTTAACAAGTATGATAATAAGTTTCGTGTACCAGATTATCATGTATTCGTCATTCAATATGCATACTTAAACAAACTTTAATTCGTTAGAGCATATAAATATTATTGTAGAGTGACGTTTTTTTCTTAACCAATAATAAAAAAAATAATTACCCAAAAGGATAATAATTTAGTGGTTTGGATTTGGGTTCAGTTTACATTTTATTCGAAACATCATTGACTCCATTCATCAATCATCATAGTAATGGACATAGTTCAAATCTTGCTAGAAAGGTTATATGGTAAAAGTAAAGGGTGTAAAAGAAAAGGCCGACAATGTATAGGGGCCAAACTGCAAACATGAAACACTAATTATTTGAAGCCAAATTTAACCTTTTCAGCTGGTGAGCCGAGCCTGGCGGCGGCTCAAGCCGGTAAAAAGTTCACGCCCAAAAAGGCTGAGCATAAAACACGCGCGCAATCAAAGCTGAACCCCACTTCGCCGGCTCATGAAAACATTTTCACTTCAGCTCCTTTTTTATTTTTTATTGTTTTAAATCAATATTTGCTTGTTTTAAATAAATATGTGAGCTAGATGGGGCCCGCTAAAGGCTCTGGGTCCCACCATTGAACACATCCAACCTCAATTTTTTACTATTTTTGGTAATTACTACTTTTATAAAAGAAGAAGAAAAATAAAGTTTAAAGAATAAGGTAGAGTTTGCAGTGTTACTATTTAGGGAAACAAATATAAAAAGGAAAAAGAGAATGAATAAAATGATTCTGGTCAAAACGATTCAACCAATATAGTTCATGTCAACCCTCCATATAAATCATTACTAATAATTGTTATCATTAAGGGAAATAGAAATAGGTATTTGATAAAATCATGTTAAGTTGATGATTTAACGTAAACTAAGAATTAGAAGAAAACTAAATAACTATTAGCCTTGTTTTAGTGATCTATATTCTAATTTACTGGTTACTCATAGATACAAATTAATGTATCCAACGTTAAATGACATTGCCGATCTTCTATATCATTTTGTAAACTTTTTGGTTCTGATGTTTTTTCCAATCTTGTTCTTTTCTATCCCTATTCAATACTTGTGTATATTTAATTCTAATATTTTGAATAAATAATGATAATATTTAGAATGAAATAGAAACTTTTTTTAAAATTATATTTCAAAGTAAAAGACATTATTTTCTGAAAATATGAGAGTTGAAAAGGAAAATGCCACAATTGACATAGTTTTGGTACATAACATGCAAGAAAATAAGTTTAGTGAAAAAAATCTTCAAAAAACCCAAAATATATATAGTTTATAAGATCAATAAAATCACCCAACAAATGAAGATAAATTGCATATAATAATGTAATTAATTAGAAATAACATGGACTATAGCTGTAATAAAGTGAGCTTAATTTTTAATTAATACTGTAATAATAATACCGTTATAACGGGATATGTCGGCCGGAATGGCCCGCCACCTCCACGGCCAACACCTCCACGCCCTCTCATTTCTTTATTTCCTATTTTTTAATTATTTTTTTGGTGGAAGAGGAATAATTATTAATTTAATTAATTCTATTTGATTAATAGAGTTAGATATCATTGAAGAGAATGTAATGATTAACAAGTTATGAGTGTCACCCATGATAATGTTTTATATAATCAATCTTCATTTTATTTAAATGTATGTTTTATTAGAATCAATCTAATAATTTATTGATCTAAAGTTGAGAAGTACTAACAGTCTCACAACTTTTTAGATAGATTATATTATCATACGAAGAACAATAAGTATAATTCAAATTTGCAAAAACTAATTAAAAGGGGGGGGGGGGGGGGGGGGGTTAAGTGTTACTTAGTTGTATTATACTAGTATGTATTTTCAATTTCCTTTCATTTAGGGCCCGTTTACTTTGATGGTCGGGTTTGTTTGGATTGTTAAAAAATATGGGATTGCACTGTTCATTAACGATAAAAAAATGTTTATTTGAGTGTTTGGTATAATGGTATACTTACATCTATATATAGTATAGAGATATTTGTTTCGTGATCGAATATTTTGTTAGTTATATGGATCCCACCCACCTATTGGGTGTGACAATGATGTTTTTCAATTTTATATAAAAGAAGTAGAATTTTATTTATCAATTTCAAATTTTATTTCAATACAAATATTCATAAGTTAACCCACAAAATAAAAACATATAAATATTTGGCAAACGAGTGTGACATTTCACGCTGTGGAAATGAAACACACAAGAAACTAAACGTATAGATTTCGTCAGCCCACTCAAAGAAAAAAAAAAAATATATATATATATATATACTATTTTCATACTAATAAATAGTAGTATATTTAGGAAAATAAGAATAGAAATTAAGTGGAAATTAATTAGTGGGGAATGTAATGATTAAGGAAATGGAAATGGATGAAACTTAGGAAATGTGTTTCCTTAGTTGCTACTCTTGTGGGGCCCACCCACCTTATTACCATCCATCCTTTTTCCACTTTAACTAAAATCTACCAACATCATGCTTCCCACTCTTCTTGAGTATTTATTTCTCCCATTTTCCTTTCCTTTTTCTCAAATTAATTAATTATGTTGCATCTTAATTACGTCAATTAATCACCATTAATATTGTGTTTCAAGTTTTATTAACACCCTTCTTCATTCTTCTTACATGCTTCTCATTATTTCAATAATTACTCTTGTTTAATTTACACATCGATCTACTTCTTAATTATTGATTTTTTTTTTCTTTAGCTAATACACAATTTACTTCCAACCCAAAATAATATAAAAGTATATATTTATAGATATATACACACAAAATATCTGATAATCATATAATTAAGAAATTGAAGGTTTCCTTAGTAACTTAATATATAATATTTAAACAAAATATATTCAAGAATTGTTGTATTCCAACACATGAACAAATAAATGTTTCTTTTAATTTTAGCCAAGTCCTGGCTAGCTACCTAGCTAGGGTTTGAATTTAGTTTAGAGATGGAATAATTTGAAGTGTACTTAGGACAACAACTAAACATAGTACTCATCTTAAATGGAATAATTTTGGTTCTCAATAATCTACACTACACCAAAGAAGAGCATTGGTTTTGGGTGCTATATGTGTTAAGATTTTGAAAGTATATCTTCTAAAATAGACAAGAGCAACTATAAAATAAACTTAATTATGGTCAAAAGTATTTGATGCTTATTCCATGTGACATTTGATCTTTTTTTGTCTTTTTGGAGAAGCTTATTACTTTACTGAATTATTAATCTAGATACCACAAATTATAAGTTCCATGGTCCTATATTTTGGGGTTCTTTTTCCCTAAAAGATTATATTTCAAACTAACAAAATGAAACATTATTTGATATATTTTTAATTAGACTGGATTTAAAGATTTGGTCACATTCACCTAGAAGTGATTAGGACCATTTCTTAAGAAACACTAAATAAAAATAGACTTTTATTTTAGAAGTGTTTAATTCCAAACAAACATTAAATTAATAATCACTTATCTATTTTCTTGCTTGCTCTTATTTATGTAGCTAGTTTTTTCCACCATTTAATCAATTTTAGTTGATGAAAATCATGCACATGAGTACTTTCTGTATTACAAAGAAGTTGAAATGTCTAAAATCTCCCATCCTTACTATTTCTAGAAGCTATTACTTTGAAAAATTGAGTAATAAAAATTGTTTCTTATTTTAATTAGTTAACTCTAATTTTATAAAACTTAATTAAATGATTTTCAAGTTGGACGTTGGTTACTCATAAGTCAATGAGGAAGATAGCAATTTTACCAACTTCATATGATTAGGGTTTAATTATGGAGTACAATATTTTATTAATTCACTACGTACCATTATTGAAGCATCCCATGTAGAAGACATTGATCCGAACCCATTGTTGTTGTTTTTTCATTAAAATGACATCAAAATCAATTAAACCAGAAAAAAAAATGTAAAAAATATATTAATCAATTCAAAATATTATTGAAAAAGGTTTATATATATCCTCCCAAAAAAAATTCGATATTATAGTTGAAATCTAACAACTTTTGAAGCTTTAGAGTATGATTGGCAGCATCTAAACAAGCTCATGCAATCATCAAATTCAATGATTAACTCCAAAAATCCAAATTGCTTTTTATAGGGATTGCTTTTTTTTTTTTTTTTTACCCCTTTCTTTTGGCATCAACGTGCACAATTAATTAATGTTAATAATGATTAATCTTTTACATTTTTTGAATGTATAAATTATTTACATTAGCAAAGGAAAGTATTGAGATATGCAAAAAATTGTAGAGAATAATAAACTATGTATTGATGAGTTGGAGTAGCTATATAGCTAGGGTTTGAATAGGGGTAGAGAAAATGACTTTTGAGTTTTGAGACAATGTTTAGCCTATTAATTGCCTTTTATTACACTCTAATGGGTACTGTCCATTTTCAGACAATGTCCCTTAAACTTTCAAAGGGATCTCGGTTAACTATATATAGTCATTTTATGGATCTAGTTTATGTAGGATGAATACTGAATAAATACTGAATTATAGCTTACAAAATAAATACTGAATTACGAAAATATACTTCAGGGTTTTGGACGGTTCATCTCACGTGATTAATTTGGGATATGTTCTCATATGTACAACAATGAATATTTTTTTTAATAATTTTATAACACCGTATAGTTAAGGTTAATTATATTCTGACATTACGATTCAAAAGTTCCACGAGAAAACACCCTTTTGAAATTTATGGAGATATGAGAAATCAATATTGAAAATTTATGTTCTTTTAGGCATTTTCAGATAAGAAAAGGGGAAGGGGAAAAAAAAAAAAAACTACACCCCACATTTTAAAACAACTTTTATTTTAAAATAAATTTATTTCAATTTTAGCTATCTTTTCTTCTATAATCAACAAAAGTAACCTTATGTTTTCTTACCAAACCAAAAATCCTAATTTTCCTTCTTTTTTTTCCAGAAAAAGAAAAATAGATTTGAGGCAAGAATATTAATTAGAGTTGGATAATAGATGAAAAATGACTAGTCGTATAAAGTAGGTTTGGACCCGTTTTAGAAATGGACCTCCCATCAGGATCCGAATATTTTATTATCTACTAAACTATCAACCATTCGACCCTACTCCCTAGGATCTGTATCTATCAACTCTTTTATTTGCTATATTACAAAATTGCTACAATTTTTTATAATCGATCCTCCAATACATTTGTTGTCACGATTTACATAATATGTGATTGATATTGATCAATAATGTCAGTTAATAGAGATGAAGTGTAGTAATACTTTTAGAATATAAATTAAGACATGTATATATGAGAACATACGGTATTCAATTAAGAATTGTTTTAGAGTTTTATACAACTTTATTCCCAATTTATTTCTATTTATAATATTACTTAAGTAATTTAGAAATTTGATATGACCATATACTTTTATAATAGTAATTTGATTTTCTTAATCTTGAATTTTAAATTTTTTGATTAATTAAGAATTTTATTTGCGATAGAATCTTAATTCGTAACAAAACTTTTGAATAACACTTAACTAGGATCAAAAGAGTATCATTTAACTATTTTGAATCGAGGCATAAAAACCTTTTCATACTTTGATGGGAAAATTCCCTCTTTGATTGCCACCTTTAATATTATTCTCTCTTGTGAATTGATCGAATCTAACTTGAGTTTAGATGCTCAATTTAGATAAAGTCGTGGATTTGTTTCCACTGTTATCACTATCTATTTAATTACATTATTGTAGTTAATGAATAATTAAGTGCAGTTTAAGTGACAAACTTGAAGCCCCCTAATCAACAAATAAACAAGATCGATGATTATTATTCATAATTATGCACTGATGATTTTACACCTAAAATTTGGTGAAATATTATTTTAGTATAAATTAATAACTACTAAAACGGTGGGATCAATCAAAATGACATATCGATCGTTACTCGGGAAAAAAAGAAAAAAGAAAGAATGATTTTATAGTACAAAAAATAAAATACCTTTACGTATAAATTGGCAACAAATCATTATATGCACGAGCACAGATTTGTATAATGAAACATTGAATAAAATGTTATGTCTCAATAGAGGAATCAAACCATAACCCCAACTACTAAAAACACTATTGAAACATACCTTAATCACATAAACTTGCTATAATATTTAGCAAACAACATCCAAATCACTGATTTTCTAAAAAATAATAAACAAAGACGTGTGTAATACGGTCTCACAGATAGTTGTAATGAGACATGCATATATTTCTTACCCATAAATTGAACCTATTTCATAAATTAATATATGAATTATGGGTACAGATCGACCCACTTCACATAATAAAATCCATAGAACAGTCTCATATAAGACCTAGCTACTCAAAATGATACTTACTCCAATTTCATATAAATATCATTTTAGAGGTTGAATCTTGTTCTAAATTGATTGTTTTCCATCCAACTTTATTCAAAAGCCATCCTTATCTGTAATTCTTCAAAATTGTTAATCTTGAACCTAATTGCATGTAAAATCTTAGCTAAAGTTATGGAACACAATGAAAATTACTCCTTTTTCAATGATTCAACTCTCTTCAAATTTTAGACTATGAATTTAAGGATATGTTAATTAATAAAAAGATTATATTCCTTAATTTTCTAGGATACTTTAAAACGACACTGAAATGGGATATTCCAAGATAGTATTAATTAATTAATAATGTTTAGAGCTTGCATCTTAACCATTAATTGATTTAACTGAAATATAAATGTCACATGTGACAGCTAATTTGAGATTATATATTTAAGAGACATAGTCAATTAAGCTTTGGTGATCAAGCATCAATTAATGATCAAAATCTCAATCAAGCATGTGATTGGATGATTCTCTCAATTAGTGGATTATAATATTAGCTTTTTGCACAAGTTTGAAACATGGACAGCTTGCTAGCTAAAAACACATTTCAACTTATTATAATACAAATAAATTCAACTTAAATTGATTCTCATATATCATAGATAAAATTATCAATAATTTGACCAATATTTGGACACACCCTATGTATAAGTGGTCCAGGTCAGAGATTTCAAATGATTTTTTTTATTTTATAACGTAAATTTTTCCCCTAAATTTTGTTTTTGCTTCTTTACCTAAAATAAAGTAACACAAAAACTCCCGTGCCCCATTCATGCAACTGGATCGATCTTATCTGAATTCACCTTAATTGATTTTTTTATTAATTCTTCACTTCATGTATTGAGACATTTATGTTATATTAGTGCGACATTTAGTACAAATATTATGACTTTATATTCTGTAACTAAAAAAAAAATCACTCTTAAGCACTTTTATATATTAAATAAAAGTATGACTGTGTTAGTATAAATGTACAACTAATTAATATCATATAGACGTTTGAATATGTAGAATGGTAAATCAAGCTAAGTTTACAGAACCGGAAACTTCGTGGCCAGAACCGGGTTAATTCTGCTCGAACCGGGCTCAGGAAGCAGCTGGAACGGCTCATGCATGATTAGGGTTAAATTAGGGTTCTGGCGGGTAGTTAGATTTTGCAACAGAAATTCGTTTCTTGTTTGGGGGGTTTTCTGTAAATTGGCATAGGGTTTTTGTTCTATATATATCCATGTATCATCAGTTGTATTTTCACTTCGATTCATTGAGTTTAGATCAAGTTATAGGCTGAGAGAGTGAGCAGTGTGTTCATGCAAAAACCCTATTTTGCGTGAGGTTGAATTTGTAATCTTTTCTCAGTGTTTAGTGGATTGATTCATGTGCATTCATGCACCGTGGATGTAGGCTGGAGAATTAGGCCGAACCACGTTAAATCTTGGTGTTAATTTCGTGTTTTCAAGCTTGTGTGATCGATCGATTGTGAGGGAGAGATATCTTGAGAGTTCTTCGTTTTTGGCAGCAAGTTTTGATCGATTCTTCAGCCGAATACTTAACAATTGGCGCCGTCTGAGGGAAGCGATCAACGGCGAGATGAGTACAATGCGTTTGGACACCGGCAAGTTCACCGGAAAAGGCGATTATGCGCTGTGGAAGGTTCAAATGGAGGCGCTACTCATTCAGCACAACTTGGAAGCTGCTCTGGTTGAAGATCAAGATCCTCCTTCTTCAGATCCCGCGATCATGGAGAAACGAGCTGACATGCGCAAGAAGGCCAAGAGTGCTCTGATCCTATGCTTAGGGGAAAAGGCTCTAAGGGAGGTTTGCAAGGAGCCAACAGCAGCTTCAATTTGGCAAAAGTTGGATTCCATTTATCTCACAAAGTCGCTGGCAAATCGTTTGTATCTAAAGCAAAAGTTTTTAAACTTCAAGATTTCAGATGATAATCACATCGCAGAGAAACTGGATGAATTCATCAAGATCATTGATGACTTGGAAAACATAGATGAAGACCTCAAGGATGAAGACAAAGCATTAATTCTGCTGAATGCTTTGCCCAAGTCACTGGATTCTTTCAGGGACGCTATGATCTATGGGAGACATTCAAGATTAACTCTGGAAGAGGTATTGATGGCAATTAAAACCAAAGTGCTGCATAACAACAATGAATTCAAGAACTCCACTCTTGGAGAGGGGCTGAACATCAAGAACAAGGGTTTCAAGAAGAATCAAGAAAGGAAACAAAAGGGTTCAAAAGGTGCTCCTCAAAGCTCAAGTCAAGGTGGAGAAAACACTGAAACCAGGAAATGTTTCTCTTGCCACAAAGTAGGGCATCTAAAAAAAAATTGCCCTGAGAGAAACAAAGAGAAACAAAGCAATCAGCAACCTGCAAAGAGGCAAGAAGCATCTGTGGCTGAAAATAACTATGAGTCTGCTGATATGCTTTGTATCTCCTCATCTAGCATGGTGAATGAATGGGTGTTGGACTCCGGATGTAGCTTCCATATGTGTCCAATCAAGTCTTGGTTCAGAAACTTAAAGGAAGAAGATGGTGGATCGGTTCTCTTGGGAAATGATCAATCTTGCAGAGTAAGAGGGATTGGAGAAGTACCACTCAAACTGCATGATGGAAGCATCAAGAGATTAACTGAGGTAAGGTTCATTCCATCTCTTAAAAGAAATCTGATTTCCCTTGGTTTATTGAACTCTGCAGGCTATGACTTTTGCACAAAAGGGAACTCAATCCAAGTGATAAAGCTAGGAAGAGTGATTATGGAAGGGGAGAAACACAATGGCTTGTATATCCTAAATGGATCTACTGTGGAAGGAGAATCCTCCACTGTGATGTCAAGTGAAGAGACTAGTCTATGGCATAAGAGACTAGGGCACATTAGTGAAAGAGGACTCACTGAGTTATCAAAATCCAGCCTATTAGGAGGTAAAGCAATCACTCAAATGGACCAATGTGAGCTGTGCATCTTAGGCAAGACCAAGAAGCAGCCTTTTGGGACAGGAAAACACACCTCAACTCACCAATTGGAGTATATACACTCAGACATATGGGGACCTGCTAGGACTGAGACACATGGAGGAGCAAGATACTTCATTACCTTCATTGATGATTACTCCAGGAAGCTTTGGGTCTACACATTAAAGCACAAGTCAGATGCCTTCAAAAGCTTCAAGGATTGGGTCACCAAACAAGAAAACCAAACAGGTAAATCAGTAAAACATTTGAGAACTGACAATGGTCTTGAGTTTTTGTCTGATGAATTCCAGGAGTATTGCAAAGATAAGGGCATAACCAGGCACAAAACAGTAGCTGCCAATCCCCAACAAAACGGTGTAGCAGAGAGGATGAATAGAACTCTATTGGAGAGAGTTAGATGCATGCTCTTAGATGCTGGACTGCCTAAAACCTTTTGGGGAGAAGCTGTAACTACTGCAGCTTATCTGGTAAATAAGTCTCCTTCATCAGTTTTAAATTTCAAGTCTCCTGATCATGTGTGGTATGGTAAAGACATAGGGTATTCTCATCTTAAAGTGTTTGGTTGTCTAGCCTATGCACACATAAGGCAAGATAAGTTAGATCCTAGGGCTCTGAAATGTATCTTTATTGGCTATCCTGAGGGAGTTAAAGGATATAAACTTTGGTGTTTGGAATCTGGTCATCAAAGATGTTTCATAAGCAGGGATGTTACATTCAATGAAAGGGTGATGGGATACAAGTTAAACTCTTCATCAGGAAGACAACAAGAACCAGATGGTATGTCAATTGAGGTGGAGCATCCTGCAGGGAGATCTGATCAAGGGGAAACTGATCAAGGCCAACAAGAAGTCATGAACCACACTGATGAACAAGAAGGGAGTGGCTCTGAAACTGAAGCTGATCATCAAGCTCAGACTGATTTGAGGGATTATCACTTAGCTAGGGATAGAGTAAGAAGGAATATCAACCCTCCTACAAGGTTTGGACAAGCTGATATTGTTCATTATGCTCTATCAGTAGCTCAAGAGATCAACTATGAAGAACCTCAAACATATAGACAAGCTGTGTCTTCAAAAGAGAGCAAGAGATGGATTGAAGCAATGGAGGAAGAAATAAGCTCCTTAGAGAAAAAACCAGACTTGGAAACTTGTTGATAGACCTTTGAATAAGAGGATTGTAGGCAGCAAATGGATCTATAAGAAGAAAGTTGAAGTCACAGGAACTGAGCACATAAGGTTCAAAGCTAGGCTAGTAGCACAAGGCTTTACACAAAAGGAAGGAATAGACTTTAATGAGATATTCTCTCCTGTGGTAAAGCAATGCTCTATTAGATTGCTATTGGCCTTAGTTGCTCAGTGGAACCTGGAACTTCAACAATTAGATGTAAAGACAGCCTTCCTACATGGATTCTTAGAAGAGACTATCTACATGAAGCAACCCGAGGGATTTATCAAAGCTGGAAATGAGCAGAAGGTTTGCAAGCTACAAAAATCACTCTATGGCTTAAAACAAAGCCCTAGGCAGTGGTACAAAAGGTTCAATGAGTTCATGCTAAGTGTTGGATGGCAGAGATGTCACTATGACAATTGTGTATACTTTGAGAAGGAAGGAGAGACAGTGTGCACATATCTACTCATCTATGTAGATGATATGTTGATTGCAAGCAAGGAGAGCAGTAAAATACAAGGGATCAAGGATAAACTGAAGGCTCAATTTGATATGAAGGAGCTTGGTGAAGCTAAGAGAATATTGGGGATGGACATACTCAGAGACAGAAACCAAGGAAAACTTATGCTCTATCAAGCTGATTATATCAAGAAGGTACTGAGGAGATTTTATATGCACCAATCCAAAGCAACTTCCACTCCTTTGGGACAACATATAAAGCTCTCAGTTAAGCAAGCTCCATCCACCACTGAAGATATTAAGTATATGGCAGGAGTACCCTATGCTAATGCAGTGGGAAGTGTCATGTATGCTATGATTTGTTCTAGGCCAGATTTAGCATATAGCATGAGTACTGTTAGCAGATTTATGGCAAATCCAGGAAGAGCTCATTGGGAGGCATTAAAATGGATGCTAAGATATTTGATTGGCTCTGCAGAGAAAGGTCTTTTGTACACAAGCAAAAGTAAAGGTGAAGCTGAAAATCCATTGGTAGGATATGTAGATGCAGACTTTGCAGGCAATGTGGATTCGAGAAAGTCATCTACTGGATACATTTTTACACTTTTTGGATCAGCTATCAGTTGGAAAAGCATGCTGCAACCTATGGTAGCACTCTCCACAACCGAGGCAGAGTTCATGGCAATGACTGAAGCAATCAAAGAAGCCCTGTGGTTAAAAGGCATTATCCAAGAGTTTGGACTGGATCAAAGTCAGGTGGAGGTTCATTGTGATAACCAGAGTGCTATACACCTTGTAAAGCACCAAGTCTTTCATGAAAGATCAAAGCACATAGACATTAAGATGCATTTTGTAAGGGATGAAGTAGAAAAGGGAATGATCAAGGTTACTAAGATCAGTACAGATGATAATCCATCAGATATGCTCACTAAGGCTTTAGCTTTTGGAAAATTTTCGCATTGCATGAATTTAGTTGGTGTATGCGAATGGAATTCTGTTGACTGACTTTTAACAACGCTTTTACTGTTGTGTTTTGTAGTGTTGTCGTTTGTGTTTTGTCTTGCAGGTTTAATTTTGTAAGCTGTGATTTAAGGTGGAGAATTGTAGAATGGTAAATCAAGCTAAGTTTACAGAACCGGAAACTTCGTGGCCAGAACCGGGTTAATTCTGCTCGAACCGGGCTCAGGAAGCAGCTGGAACGGCTCATGCATGATTAGGGTTAAATTAGGGTTCTGGCGGGTAGTTAGATTTTGCAACAGAAATTCGTTTCTTGTTTGGGGGGTTTTCTGTAAATTGGCATAGGGTTTTTGTTCTATATATATCCATGTATCATCAGTTGTATTTTCACTTCGATTCATTGAGTTTAGATCAAGTTATAGGCTGAGAGAGTGAGCAGTGTGTTCATGCAAAAACCCTATTTTGCGTGAGGTTGAATTTGTAATCTTTTCTCAGTGTTTAGTGGATTGATTCATGTGCATTCATGCACCGTGGATGTAGGCTGGAGAATTAGGCCGAACCACGTTAAATCTTGGTGTTAATTTCGTGTTTTCAAGCTTGTGTGATCGATCGATTGTGAGGGAGAGATATCTTGAGAGTTCTTCGTTTTTGGCAGCAAGTTTTGATCGATTCTTCAGCCCAATACTTAACAGAATAATATCACATAAAGATATATACATATAAATTTTGTATAGTATTATTATTAGAATTTTGAAATCCCAAACTCGAACCCATCAATCTAAAGATTACTATTTCTTTGTGGCCACTAGGATTTTCATCGATAAAAAGTTTAAAAAGCAAATCGTTTGACTTCTAATTTAAGTTGTATTAGACGAGCATGATCGTTTGTCACAGCAAATCATGCAATATATCTCTATATATATATATATAAATCATTTATATATATATATGTCTGCTAATTACTTAACTAAATTAATAATAATAATTTAATTTTTGAATATATTCAATAAAGGTCTTAATAGCATGCAATTAATCAAGCATCGGAATCATCGAATTCTTGGATATGATAGAAGTAATAATTGCAAATAAATTAAATAATGGACATAGGTGCAATACGAGGATTCAATTTTGATTGGTCTCTTCTATTACAAGAAACCTTTATCATGTCGGAATTAATTAAATAATTTTCATAAAAATCTCATCTTAAATATTATTCATCATGGTGACATCAGCATGATCATCTCCAAACCAAGAGAGCAATAATAGAGAATGCCGAATTGCATTAGTTCTTGGCAGATTCTCATGTGCACCAAGTGCACGAACCTAGGTTCGTGCAATTGGGGCAATTCGATCCAAATTTGTACATTTAGATTTTCTTTTTTCTTTTTCACTTCACACTGTTATCTTTATGTTGTAAGGATGTGACATTTTTTTGTTATATAAGTGTGATCTTATATATAAATATAATGATCTTTATGTTAGTAACTTAGGAAAAAATGAAAATTTTCAGGTTTTTTTCGCTTTAGGTTAAGACCTTTATATTATATTGTTGTAACCTTTATGTAAAAATATAATAACTTTTATGATCTATAACTTGGAAAAAAATGAAGTTTTTTTAGAAAATTTTCAGTGCATTTTTAAGATGAACATACTTTTATGTGATATTACGCATATATTTATGTGATATTAGTTGCACCTTAATATATGACAAATATGCAACTATTATCACATAAAGGTGCAACTAATATCACATAAAGGTAATTATGTACAAATTTTGCTAAAATTCTTCATTTTTTTCTAAGTTAGAGTATATAAAGGTCACCATATTTATACATAAAGGTCACACTTATATAGCATAATGGTCACACCCATATAACATAAAAGCAATAGTTTGAAGCGAAAAAATAAAATTAAAAAAAAAGTGTGGCGATCCGAGTCGACCCGACCCAGTGCAAATTGTATGTGCACTTGGTGTACACGAAACCAACTTTTAGTTTTTTCAATTAATCAAATAATAATATATGACCTTAATTAAAAATAACTATCTGTAAAATAACAAAATATATAATGCATGTTTTCTCATAAGCACTAAAAATTTAAAACAATGCAATATAAGATAAAACATCAAAATAACGAAAAATTCAATGACTAGTATATTTGTTTTTCAAAATGTTTTATTACTATATTTCAAATTAATTCCCTACACAAAACTAATGTTGCTAAGGAATCTAGACATAACATTTTACATACTTTAGGAGTATTTATTAAATGGTTGATTATTATGGAACTTTTGCAATGAAGGTCACTAATTAATAAATTAAAAAGATTCTTATAAGAATAAAATAACGCTATATGTGTTTATATCTTTAATTAATTCGGTGTTGCAATTATCTAATATAATACTTTTGAATACTTTTTAAAAATCTTTGGAAACAAAAGGATATTTTAAAGAGATTGGAATCAAATATAACATAGATTATTTTGGGACCATATATACATGCATGTATTTTACCATTTTTTTTAAAGTTATTCTTTTTACATGAATTATTTATTACATAGATTCCACGATTATGTATATATGCGCTTGAATTACTCATTGCATATATAAATATATATGTAAAAGCAATGAAAGTCGTTTCAAAGTGGTGTTATGATCGATGATTATGAGCCAAACATACTTTAAATTTTATGATCATAACATATATAGTTTTGCATGCTAGAATTACAATATTTGTGTCCTGACTTTGAGAATATTCTCTCTAGATTTTGATAATTGCTTGGAAAAGTAATGTCCTTAGCTACTATTCTCATGCTATGAGAGTTCCTTGGATTGATTTGTTTGGTCCCATATATATATATATATATATATATATATATATATATAATCAAGTGTTTGTATGTATATTATTATGTCGGGTTAATTACAATTTCATTCCCGTATGTAAGACTATTTATATATATGTGACCGCGCTGTCATGACGCGATAAAATTAAATAAAAATCCTTCCTAACCTAACTAACTAGTAGATAGGGTAAGTCGGAGTCGATCCCACGAAGAGTGACAATTCAATTATGTCTACTTATGTCTAAATTCAAAGGAACAAGAAATATGGGGGTTATCAGATTGATTGATAATTAAACTAAAAATTACTAAAGATGTAGGAAACAAATTAAACAGAAATCAATTAATAAAAACATTCCAGTTAACAGTTCAGTGATCCCCCAATATCAAGTATGTCTTAATCAATGTTACCCCCTCTCTCAGATTATCATAGAATTATCATCCATAATCTAACAACAAGCTCTGTTAAATCGAATCGTCTCTTATGATTAGTTAAATTAGGATAAGATCACTAATTAACCCTATTTAATTGAACAACCTAGAATAAGCTCTCTAGATTTAATTCATTAAACGCATTAGTTACCAAGACGATAGGGTGAACTAGACTCCAAATACACAAGCTCGATTTGATAATCTAGGATTATGTTACCCTAGAGATGCGCGACCTCTAGTTTACTACCAATAAAAATTAAACCACAACAATTAGGATTCATGATTTAAGATTCTAGCAATCAATTATCAAACACTTAACCTAGGTCGCGAATCTAAATCAAGTATCAATAATTGAAATCATTCATCACAGATAACACAATCAATTCCAATCAAAACATCGAGAGGGAAAAACGGGATTAATTAAAACATAAAAAGATAATTGGGTTCAAACATCCCTGCTAACCGAAATTGAAGAATTAGCCAATCGTCATCTCGATTGAATCCACAAAAGTAGTTAATTGATCCATAAAAGAGAAAATAGAATACAGTAAAGGAAGTGTATCAAAAGTTCTCTTTCCTCCCACTCTCTCCAAAACTGCCGTGCCTTTCTCCCCCTCTGTACTTAAGTTGGACAAAAACCCTTCTTATACAAAGTGATATGGGCCTCCTTTTGCATAAGCCCATCTTTCTCCTTTAAACTTTTATTTCTTCCAACATTTGGGCTTTTTAATTGTTGGACTTTCTCTTTGATCTTCATTACTTTTGGGCCTCAATCCAACTAACTCCAAAATACTTCAACAAGTGCCTACAATAGTCGAGAAAATAAAATATGAAGTATATCGAGTTCAAAAGACATATAGGTACGAAAATAAAGCATCCAATCAAATAAAAGATGATAAGAATCCAATTAAGTCAACAATTAAATGCATGTATTTTCTACCTATCAATATGGATAATCAAGTCAATGTTTTTTTGATATTACACACATGTTTCAATTTTTTCCAATTTTAACCAAGTTTTATGTATATTTCAATTTTTAATTTTTTCCAATTCCAATCCAATTTTGGTTGGATGACCCTAGGGAAATCTCACATGACATTGTTGATTTTGAGAATTTAGATCACAATTGGACTAAAATTGACAAATCGAAACATACATGATCAGAATTGAAAAAATTGACCGAAATTAGGAAACTTTAATGAACATACATGACCAACGACATTGGAAAATGTAGACCTGATTAATGTTAAAAATGAAAAGAATTTCACTAATAAGATTAAAATTAAAATTAAACACTATTATGTATCTAGAGTCATATTAACTATATAATATAATTAAGATCATCCTCTGAAGCCAACAAATAATAATATAACAAATAAATAAAAGTTAAAAGCCTCATTGTTGAGTATATATGATCTAAACATTGTATAATATTATATGATTTGAACATCAGATATCATTTACATTGTAGCTTAAACTTGCCGATGTAATTATATATAATAAAATATAAATAATCTGTGATGAATAAAATAAAAAATAAAAACCAATTAAGCTACAAATTAAATGCCTAATTATATAAGGAATGGTGATTAATTAGATGATTGAATGAAAATATTGCAAAATATTAGATGTGGATGTATGCATGTCAGATGCCCAACTTTATGCATACATTGGCATGTGAGTTGTGTTTGGATTTTCGTGGGCAATACCCCATAATATATACACACATTTTCATCAATAACAATTCATCTGCAGAATACATGTAAAAAAAATAATTATAGTCCTAAATAAATGATTTACGTTGTATTGTCTAAAAAGTCATGTGATTATGTTTTTTTTTTTTTTTAATTCTTCTCTTATGTATATTGTTTCATAACTTAATCATGCTACATGCTATATTATGAGTGATCTCGTATAAATTTCTATAACATAATACTATATTAACAAATTACAAAATGAAAGATAGATAAATAAATATAATAAATCATGAGGTCACGTCGAAAAATATGGTGCAAATTGTAGGCAAAAAGAAAAAAAAAAAAAAAACACCAAACATTAATTACTACAATTTCCAAGGATCATATTGCTACATCTTGTCTTTGGATTTTATTTTTTTTATTTCGTTTTTTACATTATTGTCTACTCCAATTTTCTTTGTTTATTTATGACATGAGGTTTTCAAAAATACATATTATTGATAGGAGATTTTTTTTAAAAAAAAATCTAGAAAAAAAAAAGGAGAAATATATTTTGGATTTTCCGGGCCAAGAATGTGGGCCCCCCAAAGGGCCTGAAGGGTGCAACATATGGTAGTTCAGTAATTGGGCCCAGAAGATAAGGGTATGGGGCCCATCAAGATTTGGATTGAATGCTCCCTAGCCCTACAACTTAACTTCCATGTCTAGCCCAGATGCGCGTTCTTTTGTTGCTTAGCTGTAAAATGTCCAGCCCAATTTCGTTCAATGGGCCCAATTTCATTTCAGTGGGCCCAATTCTATATACCCAAGCCCTCTCCTTGATATATGCATTGTCTCAATTCTAAGTCCCAGGTTTTCGTGAGATTTTCAATTTCCACGAAAACGTATATGAAACGATCGTTTTTTGGGATTATTACAGCGCAATGGATCCTTATTATTTCAAAACAAAACTTTATTTTCCATATTTCATGTGCATTGTGAAACGTGGGTTATTATTAATCTATTTCACGTAATTTAGATCGGTGAAATACTCTTACATCAAACCATTCAGTATAGTGTCGAATCGAATTGAGTTGAAATAAGTTGTCATCAATTTTTATTTTTCCAAGTTTTAAACGAAATTCACATGGTGTATTTTAGTTTGATTTGATAGCCAATGAACTAGATTCATTGATATGAACTTAAATATATAAGTTCGAGTGATCAGTATTCATGTCTGTCTATTATATTTAAAAATTAAAATTGAATCTTGAATATAAAGTAATTCAATATGGATATTTTTAACTTTTGAAATAAGAAACATATATGCGTATTTTAATTTTGTTGGAATATGAAATTATAAATTAGGGGTTAGGACAAAAATAGAGAAACATTAATTAAGAGTTATAAAGAAAAGGTATAGATACAAATATTGAGGGGTCCCGTGCATGTCACGTGCCTTCTTCCTAAGACATGAGACAACTGCCCAATAATTAAAAAACAAGCTTAGAAGAATACAATAATTGGACTTCAAATTTTTCTACAAAAATATCCTAAAAAGTTCATAATAAATAAATAATTCTAACTCTCATGAGTTTATGATTTTGGGTGATCTATAATATATAAAGATATATAATTGACATAAAAAGTTTGTATGTAGTTGTAAAATGTTTCTGAATTATTTTTATAAGTTGTAAAAAGGATAACACAAAAAATATGTTTTGATAAAATTTAATTTGGACCACAAACATTCTCAAAATTTCGATTGAAATAAGTGATGTTTGAATGTAATGTGTGGATCTGAATATATGCTTGCTATATGTTATTTGCTTTTCCAGAGAATGTATGATATTTTCATATTTTCCTCGTCATATAGATATCAAATTAACCTCGACAAAGTTAAGGAATTAAGATCAAATCACAAATTAATATTGAGCATCATAATCACAAAGATGGGTTGGTTCTATAGGACGTTGTTTTCATTGTGTGGGCAATCTTGTAAAACAATTATTTCTTGATACTTATTATTATTGCATTGATTCTTGATCGCGTGGTTTAGAATAAAACTTCAAAGTCGTGCATTATTGATGTAAATGTCATTTCATTTATCATGTCATTTTCTTCTTACTAGTAGTTAACTGTCGGATTCCTATCTACTTAATTCCTATATAATCAACAAAATCTAGGGAAATAACAATAATTAAATTTCATAGGGTTAAATGCCAAAAACAACTTGAAGGTATTAACTTATTTCACTTTACAATTTAAACATTTTTTTATCTGATTACAACCTAAATAACTTTTCTGGCCATTTTTCCGATATACATGAATTACCTTTTTCACTTTGCAACCAAAACTTCATTTTTATTGTCCAATTGCAACCACTGGTTTATTATATATTTTGATAAAATTTCAAAACTTGAAATTGCAATTAAATTTTAAAAAAAAAACAAAGTTTAGGTTGTAAGTAATTAAATCATATACGAGTCACATACATGATCTCAACCAAAAAATTTGCACTTCCATAAATTATAAGAGATTAGGTTGCAATTAGGGGGAAAAAAGACTAGGTTGCAAATTGAAATAAAAGTCTATATAATTTTCACCCTAGTTTATATTTATACATAAATTGGATATAATACTCTCATATGTGTTTTCTTGCAACTTGACTTATCTGCATGCTTAGTAAGATAAATGTATAAAAACTTAGTAAAATAGAATATATGCAATTTTTATTTTTATTCACACTTTAAAATATATGGGTCACCTATTGAATATTTGAATACATGGTAGACAAAGTATTAATGGGGTACAAAGGGGTAGAACTTAGAAGCCATCACTTGAAATTGTCCAAAAACATGTGAAATAGTAGGCACAAATGGAGACAATTTGCCCTAAAATTCCTCTTCTTTTATTGTTACTTTGAAATAAGAACTAACAATAGTGGGATTTCTCCATTACTCATTTTCTCAATTGCTTCACCTAGAATATTCCCTTTTCAATTTCTAACAATCATATATACATATATGTATAATTTCAAAAACTAGTAAATATTATGCAATAATAAGTTTATAATTCATGATATATTAGTGCAAACGAATAAATTAAGATTACAGTAAAAAAATCAAAAGAATTGAAGGAATATAATTTGATATTTGATGAACATAAGATAGATGTAGGGTTTTAACTTTTTCACATAGGACTCGAATTTGTTTTATTCTTAAGTTGTTGTCATTTCGATTTGATTTAGAATTGTATATATAATGGGATATTGTGGCAGACATGATGAAATAATAAATATTGAGATATTGTGACAAGAATCTACATTTTTTGGTTAGTGGATATTTGATTTTGATACCCCCACTCAATATTAAATAAACAATTGCACTTTCGACTTATGAAATCTTGAAAAAAGCCAGTATAATTATGTGTCACAATTTCCAATATTTTACTTTCAATATACTAGTAATTATAATCAATGACAACCAACAATAATAATATGAAGGATGGTTAATTGTAAAAGCTGTGAAATTTAATGGTTTTTTTATTTTATACATCATAATCATTTTTAATTTAATCGTAAAACTTACATTTTTTTTATTTTTTTTAGTTCGTAAAATTGTGTTGTTATGCATTACTATTTATTGGTGTTGAGGTTACTAAGAGCATCCCCAACGGAGCTGTAATCTAGAGATGAGTGCCAGATTTTTCTCCCCAACAAGGCGCTAGATCAGGCGTTAATTTACAGATTTCTATAGTGCGGCGTTAGATTTTGTGCTGTATTGTACAAGCACTATTCTTTTATTTTCTTTTCTTTTAATCTATATTTTGTGTTAATACTATTAGTTTAATCACTTTTGAGACAATATATGTATTAATTTTTCAATTAGTAATATAAAAGTGACATTAATTGACACGACTGGTAATTTTAACGACGTGGATTTTAAATATAAATTTTAATATGAATATGAGTGATAATTTCACAACATGAATAGTAAAAATATAAGGAGAACAATTACATAAAATTACTAAAAAATGATTCAAATTCAGAAAATTAGAAATTATCACTATGTAACATCTATTTCCACTTCAATAAAACAAAGTTATTGTTTTTGTTTTCACTTTATATTAAGTTTCATTCAATTAATCATATGATTTTTATTTGTTAAATTTTAAAATATAAAGAACAAAAACTATTAAATCCTATAATTATGTGTGTTAAATATGTTGATCAACTATAATTAAAAAATATAATTAACTAAATTAATAATTAGAAATATTATAAAATATTCCCTTTTAATGTAAACTTTAGTGCATAATATTAGGGATGAAATACTGTTTCTGCACTACTTTAGTGTAGAATCGGCTGAAGATGGCCTAAAACCTCCATTTTATGTTGGATTTAGGGCCCAAATCGTTTGTGGGTAATCAGTACGGCCCAATTGAAGACTAGGCCCACCTTTTCTTGTCTATTTTGATAATGCTTGGGCTGCTAGCCTCTTAAACTCAGCAGGCCACTAATGAAATCCATTGGGCAATCGTTATTCAGACAACCCAACGTGTTGCCAATATTATCATTGGGCCACTTACACAATCGATAACACTCCATCCATATGAAAGAAAAAGAGTATAATATGTATAGAGTCTTGATATGTTCAGCGTCAATTTGAGCGACAGCTTACATGGTCATTTATTTTCTATTTTTCTTTTAATATTTTTATATCTCCTGTCAAAGCAACGATACAACTGTCCTCTTCGAGAAGTCACAGACGCAAATTTCTCTCTTCTTCTTTCTCAGCTGCTGCAACTCCAATGTCCGTCGCCGATCAAATATCTCCATCACATTGTCACCGATCAAATTTTTCTTCATCCCTTCGATTTGGTTTTTACAGGCGGTTTCGGAATTTCGAATCGTATTTGGTGAGTATTTAATTTGATAATAGCAAAAATTCGGTGTGAAGGGAAAAAGGCGTGCAAAAATGTTTACCAATAGCTTGAGAAATGGCAAAAGCATATTGAGAGGAGGAGCTCTGAAATTGGACAATTTCAATTCCAAATACTCTTCGTCTTCTTCTGTGAAGTCCAAGTCGCAGCAGTCAACGACTTCTTCTGCTTTTCGCCAAAACAACCGAGATGATTCTACAAGTAATCTTCACTATAATTTAGATTACTGATTAAAATGTGGTTAATTTTGGTTGTTTCTTGTGTACGTGTGTAATGTGTGTGTTTTTCTAGAGTTTTTTTTTTTGTGTAATTGGTATACTAATTGTTGTTTGTGTTTTGAATTTTGTGGCTGTGGAGAATAATGCGAAGTTTGATCTCAAATTTTCATGTAGCCCAAGTGTAGCCGAATTCTGGCCTTTTTTGTTGTTCTAATGCTTACCAAATACGATTCGAGATTCCGGAGCCGCCAATAAAAACCAAATCGAGTGGAGGCTCTACTCAATTGAAGGGATGAAAAGAGATTTGATCGGCGACGATACGACGGAGATATTTGATAGGCGACGGATGTCGGAGTTGCAGCGGCTGAGAAAGGAGAAAAGAGAAATTTGATAAAAAAATATTAAAAGAAAAATAGAAAATGAATGGTAAGACAGTTGTATTGTCGCTTTTACAGGAGATATAAAAATATTAAAAGAAAAATAGAAAATGAATAGTCACGTAAGCTGTAGCTCAGATTGGCGCTCAACATATCAAGACTATATATATATATATATATCTATCATAATTGATTTTTTTTTTTCCAGAATCATGTTTTCAAATAAAAATCAAATTTATACTTATACTTTACAATGTTGTAATGATAAAGGCATTTAAAGAATCAGAAGAATAACAAATTAACCTAAAATGTTAAATTTAGAAGCTTGCATAGGTGAGTATTGATGACTTATAGCAGGTTGCAAATTTATTAAATTGATCAAAAAAATCAACAAGTGTACTTATAGATATAATATTTAAAAAATTGGAATGGAGGGATCGAATTAATTTTTTGTTTTGTATGAAATATACTATAAAATCTTGCATTTATAATTATAAAATCCAGTTTATGGATACGTAATAAAGACTATATTGAATCGAGCTGACTAAGTCCATATATATATACACACACATATATATATAATATAACACAAAAATGTAATTGCTATTTATGTCACAGACCTTACATTCAATGCGAAAATGTGGGAGTCCAGCCATAATCATCAATCTGGAAATAAACATATTTTCTTTATACTTGGCTCCTCACTTTTACCAAATATGATAATATTCTCAATTTCAAGTCATAAAATATTTACTGGATACCGTAAAATACATCAAATATAAATTCTCCACGATTAAATAGAGCATTTCAAAAGTGATAAATTATGCCTAATTCAACTGAGAAAATGTTTCAAACACTTGAACAAGAATTATATACTCCTTTTTAAAAAATAAAATTTAAGGGGAAAAAAACTTTGGATAGTAAAATTAAAAGGTGAATAGTTGGAATAGCCATTTTATAATACTCACATATATATTTGGCAGTGAATATAATATATTGGAATCATAAAATCATAATCATATTCATTATTACAGTCTAGGTTACAAGATATGATGGGTGATGAGGCCCATTAAAGTTGGGCCACCATCCTAAATTCAATACATTTACTATCAACCCAGCTAGGCATCATGGCCCACAATAATGCTAATTTCAGCTACTATAAAATTTACAACTCCAATCTATATCAAACAATATTGGAAATATATTTTTGGGCATTATTCATTTTTTGGAAAATTTATTTCACGGATTTCAAGGCAAATACTGCTGTGCACCAGGTGCACGGATCTGGATTGGTGCAATTGGGGCGACCCAATCCGGACGGATCCGCGCACCTCGATTTTCCTTTTTTTTTTTTTCGCTTCAAGCTGTCACTTTTATGTTGTAAGGATGTGACATTTACGTTATTGTAACACCCCAATTTTTATATAATCTCTATCATCAAATTTCAGACTAGAATTTTAATCAAGTTATAGTAATTTTACTTCGAGTGGTAGTGAAATTATATACGTGGTAATTCAAGTAATATATTTTATATGATTGAGACTCTAGCGAATTAATGGATCAATATATTATATTAGTAACACCTCAAATATTAAATTAAATTCTTTTATGAGTGATAAGCTTTTTAATTATTTATTATCATGATGAACCATAATTCAAATATTATACCTTATGTGATTAGGACTCTTAAAAAAATAGAAGATTTATAATAAGATTAGATTAGATATAGGATTACACAAATTAATTAATGTGGATAAGGCTTAAGTAGTTGAGAAACTCTAGAAATACACGTGTTTAAACTCTGTAAAGATGAGAGAGTCCAAAACATATATATATATATATATGGCCGCAGAGAGAGCCGCCCCTTGAAAAAAAGAGGACAGAAACCTGGTTTAAGAAAACTGTTTTAAGAAAAATCGAAGACGTTTTAACAGTAATGGGTTCAATTTTAAGATATTTTTCATTAATTAAGAATTCTTGTTGAACTGTTGTACGTATATTTCATATTGTAATTGGCTTTGTACTAATTCACATGGGAGTGATCAAGTATTTTGCTTTAGGAAGTTACTATTAATTTAGTCTTCTTTTTTTAGGATCTAGTTATAGATTAAAGTTGATTGTTTAGGTTTAGGGTATAAATTTTTTTATCTTACATAACTTACTAGGCTTTGGAATTATACCTCGGTAAATCGATAGATATAATCTTAGGATTCGAATTATAGTTAATTAATTAATTAATTGGTTATCTACTAAATTAAGAACTAATCGATTAAATATATCACTAATTGTTATATTAAGTTAAAAACTTTTTAGAGGAGTTTTATTAAGTGATTAATTTGTGTCAGGATGTATGTTAAGACTTATGAAGCATATTTAATACAATACATAAAGTTTATAGTTTGTTTTCTTGAGAAATATTGTTAAATTGATGATTTGAATACTGACACTACCAAGTTAGATAAGATCAAATCACATTGTTGTTATTGTGATCTTACAATCTTGCATAATTTGTTGTACTGATAATTATTTAGAGTAGAATCGATAATTATTTAGAGTGGAACCGGCATCATCATTCTAAACAGTGAAAATCATATATGTTTCAATATCCTCAATAATTGTTTTGAGGATATATGCTCCTATTCTTCACAAATACTAAATCATTATTCTGGCACCGGCAACCAACTAGTTTGTGTAAAGTAAAGTTGTAGTTTAATTATGAAAGATGGTTAAGAAATAAATTATTGGGTTATGAAATTAATAATAATAGTAGTTCCTAAGAAATCGTGATTGGGTTGGTGTTTTAAACATTTTAACTCATGGTTGGTGTTTCCCAGGGTACAACGATTCCGAGCACGCAGACTTGCACGAGAATGCGGCTCACGGCGAACCGAAAATAATGCCCAACTTGTACCGAAAACCGAGGAAAAATCGGAGGGAGAGAAGAAAGAAATCGAAGGTTGGAAGTGTTCGGAGGGAGAGAAGAAAGAAATCGAAGGTTGGAAGTGTGTTTTGAGCTGTGGAAGAGCCTCAATATATAGGCTCAAGGTCGTAGACTTGCACGAGAATGCGGCTCACGGTGAACCGAAAATAATGCCCAACTTGTACCGAAAACCGAGGAAAAATCGGAGGGAGAGAAGAAAGAAATCGAAGGTTGGAAGTGTGTTTTGAACTGTGGAAGAGCCTCAATATATAGGCTCAAGGAATGGACCGGGTCGGGTGGCTAAAGGAATCGGGCCAAGCCCCATTCCGGGTCGGGTGGCAAAAGGAATTGGGCCAAGCCCGCCCTTTTCCAAAAATCGGAGGGAGAGAAGAAAGAAATCGAAGGTTGGAAGTGTTCGGAGGGAGAGAAGAAAGAAATCGAAGGTTGGAAGTGTGTTTCGAGCTGTGGAAGAGCCTCAATGTATAGGCTCAAGGTCGTAGACTTGCACGAGAATGCGGCTCACGGCGAACCGAAAATAATGCCCAACTTGTACCGAAAACCGAGGAAAAATCGGAGGGAGAGAAGAAAGAAATCGAAGGAAAAATCGGAGGGAGAGAAGAAAGAAATCGAAGGTTGGAAGTGTGTTTTGAACTGTGGAAGAGCCTCAATATATAGGCTCAAGGAATGGACCGGGTCGGGTGGCTAAAGGAATCGGGCCAAGCCCCATTCCGGGTCGGGTGGCAAAAGGAATTGGGCCAAGCCCACCCTTTTCCAAATATCCGCGCATGCACACAAGTCCATTGGTTCGAGCTTGCTTGGAAATGATTTGCACCCCCGCGCACGCGCGAGAGAGAGCCTTTGGTTTACATCTTACTCACCTTATAAGGTGGAAATCAATATATACTAGTGCATAACTTGCTAAAGTTCCTATGTGGGACAAATAGCATTTCCCACATTTCCAAGCTTTAACCATGATCCAAAACCACTACTTCGGCTCCCAATTTCTCATTCACCCTTGATCCATTTTGGGTGAGCTATATACCGAATTGAAGCTCTCACGGAGGAGAACACGTCTCTTCAAACGGATACCATTTTTTACCAAATGGGACCCGCCATAAATAAGCCCCAAAATGGGCAAAAAATCCAGAATTTTCCAACAAATCTCTCACCTACAGTATGAGTAGTTCCAAATTATTTGTTTATTATTGATGTCATATTACCTATATGTTGTGTTGTGTTATGTGAGTATGCTTTAATGATTTGTTAAGTGATGTGCTTTTGTGTATTTGATCATGTACAAGATGCTAGTGAATCATGTTATGTATGAATTAAGAAAATATATTTTGAGAAAGTATGTATATGTATATAATATTATTTTATATATTTTAGAGATTGGTACTAGACTCTCAGACGGCCATAGAAAGAAGTTAATGGCTCCCAGACCGTCCTACAGTTATCAGTTGCTTCGCTTGGATTCGGTGGCTAGCTACCCCGGATTCATCGGAGTTGCGCGCATTGGTACCATGACTGGACCCACAGTATATTATTTTCAAGTATAATAGTATATTATTTTCAAGAATACAAGTATATTGATTTGATTAGTTGATGTTTCCAGTTTTCTTTAAGATTTGCAAGAAAAAAATGTTTTGGGAGATTAGATAATGTGCTTACTAAGCGTTTCGCTTATAGTATTTACCTCATACTGCAGATCAAGTCAAAGGTTATGTGATAAGGTAGCAGCACTGAAGGGTGATTGGTGGTGACGACAGAACCTCAGAATTGGTTTAGTATTTTTCATAAGTTTAATGCTTAGTTTGACGTTATATTAAGTGCTAACTTTTGATTTCCAAATACTTTTGATAGAACTAAAATATCTAGCATGTTTAGAAAAAAAAATTATTTCCGCAGTTTATTCAAAAGAATTTTACAAAATTTTAAAAAGAAATTTTATGTCGTAAATGTTATGTAAGTTTTAATTAGAGGTAATAACCCCACTAGAAGGGGGTGTTACAGTTATATAAGTGTGACCTTTATATATAAATGTTATGACCTTTATGTTCAGTAACTTAGGAAAAAATGAAGATTTTCAGGTTTTTTGCTTCAGAATAAGACCTTTATGTTGTATTGTTGTAACCTTTATGTACAATTATTGTGACATTTATGTACAAATATTATGACCTTTATAATCCATAACTTTGAAAAAAAATGGAAATTTTCAAAATTCAGTGCATTTTAAGGATGAATATATGTGCAGCTAATATTACATAAACGTAAATATGTACAAATTTTGCTAAAATTCTTCATTTTTTTCCAAGTTAGAGTATATAAAGGTCATTACATTTATACATAAAGGTCACACTTATATAACATAAAGATCACATGCATATAACATAAAGGTAACAACATGAAGCGAAAAAATAAAATTAAAAAAATTTAAAATAAATAAAAGTGTACGAATTTGGGTCGACACGAACCCGATCCGAATTATATGTGCATCAGTTGCACAGGAGACTAATTCTTTGTAATTTTGTTCCCATACTACTCATTCTCAATTATCAAATACGAAATAGCAAATTAGTTATGGATTCACTGCTTGAATTTTAATTATTGATTTTTAATGTTGTGTGTGTATAGCATTAATTAAATCAAATAGTGGACTGTGGACACATATACATATATATATATATATATATAATTAAGCAAATTGGAATAGCAAAACTGAGAAATGAGTTGTCAGAATTGACATTCTTTTCGTACGTGTAGCTAACTCTTTAATTTATTCATTGCTGCAGTTGCTTCGACACAACAAGATGAGCTGTTAAATTATTGACTTCCATGCTCAAATTATCCAATTTTATATAAGGAAGCGTAATTTTATCCAACATTATACTATTTGTATTTCATATATCTAAAATTTTAAAATATTATTTCCAAGAGATAATATCAATTTTCGTCTGCTAAATATGACCATTTCCAATTTTCGTTCGTTAAGTATCGACTTTTCAATTTTAGTCCTATAGTTTCATTTTTTTTTTTTCAATTTTAGTCCGATTTTCACCGAAGGCTGACGTGGCAGCGGGAATCTGCTGACGTGACCCGGAACCCTAATCCCCAATTTTTTGGAGTGACGTGACCGAGCCATGTGACCACCACGTCATTAATAAAATTAATTGAAAATTAAAAAATATCAAAATCAAAAAAGGAAATAGGTCTTCTCCGACGTCTTCATGGGGTGGGCTGACTCCGTTGCCAAATCTTCCGGCACCGTTAACGTCACTTTCACCACCGGCGCACTGGTGCCTACGTCTCTATCCGGCAGCACCTTCCCCACCGCCGGACTGATAAGGAGCTCTTCAATCTGCCGGGCTTTCCTGATTCTAGTACGTCTCCATCCGGCAGCACCTTCCCCACCACCGGACTGATAAGGAGCTCTTCAATCTGCCGGGCTTTCCTGATTCTAGAACCTTCCATATCACCCAGCTCCATCAATTTCTTAGAAATGCAGATGGCTCTCATCCGTGGTCCAAATTCTTCCAACCTCAGATTGAACTCTCTCTCAACTCAATCGGGTGGCTCTGCAACACCGCCGAGGAGATTGACGCCTTCTCCTCCGACTAAAAAAGAAAAAGGGGAAATACAGTGAGAGAGAGAAGAGGGCAGAGACAAGAGACGAGAGAGAAACAGAGGTCCTCCGACTAAAAAAGAAAAAGAGGAAATACAGTGAGAGAGAGAAGAGAGCAGAGACGAGAGAGAAACAAAGGTGGCGGCGGGCCGCCGCCTCCACCGCATGTCGCGTGCCGGCGACCCACACCAACACGCCGGCTGATCGGGGTCGGGCTGGGGGTTGAAAGGGGAGGGGGCTGGGGAAGAAGACCCGTTCCTTTTGTTTCTTTTTTTTCTCTTTAATTTTGATATTTTTATTTTTTGAATTTTCAATTAATTTTATTAACGACGTGGCGGTCATATGGCTCATCCACGTCACTCCAAAAATTGGGGATTAGGGTTACGGGTCACGTCAGCAGATTCCGACTGCCACGTCAACCTCCGACCAAAATCGGACTCAAAATTGGAAAAAAAAATGAAGTTACAAGACTAAAATTGGAAAGTCGATACTTTGGAACGAAAATTGGAAATGACCATACTTAACGGATGAAAATTGATATTATCCCTTATCCCCAAATACCCAAAAAAACATTTGTACGGAATGTCTGGGGAATTAAAATTAAAGTACAGATCTAATATATAAATTAACGAATTAACGAAGTTAAAAATCATGTTTAATTATTTAATGAATTAATGAAATAGATTAAAAAAATTTGAAGACTTAACGAAATAAAAAAATGCATTAATGAAATAAATAGAAATTAACGAAATAATTAAAAAAAAAAACAAAATCTTAACGAATTAAAATAAGGGGCACCAGTGATTAAAGGGGCACCAATAATTAAAAAGCTCAACGAAAATAAGGGGCAACAATTAATTAGAAAAGTTTTAAGCTTAACGTAAGTTTTAAGTTTTAAGACTTAACGAAATAATTAAATAAATTTTAAACACTTAACAAAATAAATTTTAAAAAAATAATGAATTAACGAAATAAATTAAAAAAGACAAAAATTAAGGGGAATTAGCGAACTAAATTCGTTAACCTTTATGGCAAAAATTTGTTAACCCAATTAAATTAAGGGGATTAACGAAAAGCACACTCCAAATTCGTTAACCCTTTATGCAAATTCGTTAAGGGGCTAACGAAAAAAAGGGTTCAAATTCGTTAACCCCTTTAACATAAATTCGTTAACCCCTTTAAGATGGAGATGTTTCGTTAACTTCTCTGTTAAGGAAAGTTAATGAAATTGTACCTATTTTTCGTTAACCCTTTTAAAATTGTAGGGGTTAACGAAGAATTAGAAGAATAATTCTTCGTTAACTTCTTAAATTAGAATTTAACGACAATTACAAAACTTAACGAAATTCTTTAATTCGTTAATTAGTACAAATTTAGGGTTTAACGAATAGAAAATGGTAATTTTCGAAGATTAAACCTAATTGTTTTTCATATTATCAAATACTATTACTAGATCTTTAGAAATCCTTATAAACCCTAATTTTATATAAAAACCGAAACCTTATAAACCCTAATTGTAAACACTAATTGCGAAACCCTATTTATTAAACCCTAATTATTTTGTGAAACACTAAGATTTCATCAAGATTAAACTCTCTACCATAACTAAACAAATTAAACTTTAAATAAACTAAACTATTCCATGAAGAACTAAACTACTACTAAACAATTAAATACTTGATTTAAGGAGGAAATAAATCACATGTCTCTGCAAAAGTATCTATAAAGTTGTACTTTGTATTTGTATAAATTGGGTATTTGGGGATAATAATTTATATTATTGGGTAGTTGAGTACAATAGTTTATATTGGTGGGTAAAAAGATATGCATGTTATATGTTTTTGGGTATTTGGGGTATTTCCTCTAAATTATTCTCTCTCGTTACTTTATTATTATTGCTATTTATCACTCAATTTCTAAACTATTTAATTTGAAATAGTTAATCTCTAATAACATGATCTTTCTTTTGAATTTGAGGTGGGCTTATTAGTTACTTATTACACAATTTTGATAGGTGTTAAAAAAGGATGAAATAAAATTTTGTGAAAAATGTTTTTTTATGTAAATAATTGTTAGGTATTTAGATTTTCTTGAAAAAAAATTGGGCGAGATAATTAACCAAAATTTTAATTAACCTTTGGGAAAATAGTTTTTCCGAAATTTTCAAAACAACTTTCTCTCAAAATTGAATCGAACTCAAAGAATCGAATTTTGTAACTTCAAAATCGGGAGAATTAAAAATTTAGGACAGTAACTTATGATCATTCACCATTTAAGGATATTATCTTTTCGAACCTTGGAATTAGAACACTATCTATTAAAAGTAATCGATTTGAGGACAAAAAAAACCCGAATGAGATAGGGATGACAATAGGCGGGTTCGAAGATGGTATTGGGAATACGATCCCCATATCAAATTGGCATATAAGCTACCATCGCCACTAACATCCCAACTTTGGAAATTTGGTACGGGATGGGAATTCACCATTCGGGAACACATTCCCCGTGGGGGATTCGGGTTCCTCAAATATAATTTTTACCAAGTTAAAATTCCTTTTTTTTTTCAAAAATAATTTTCATAAATAAATATCTTAAAATTCAAATATCATTCAATCATAGATCTAGTTTTCAAAAGCCAAAGTATGAAATACATAATCAAAACGACAACCTAATCTAACAATATATCTTCATACAACTTAAAATATGCAATATTAATCTCAAAAGTTAAATTATTTACTAATTCAATGGAATTGGAAAGTGTCAAGAGCCAAGAATGAATGTTATGGAAAAATCTAAAAGTTTAGAATATTTATTAAGTCATGTATATATATATGTGTGTGTTTGCGTGTATGTATATATACACACACATATAGGGTCAAACTATACACACCACATCCATCACTAAACACACCTCAATTACAAAACACACCCATAATTAAATCAACTTCTTTAATTTCTAAACACACCCCACAACATTACAATTATACTCTTTACCAAATAAAATAACAATAAAAACAATTTAATTAATTTACTCATCCCCTACATCCTTCACACTCTCACATCAATTGAGAAACCGTAGTTTCTTCCCCCCATTCATCATCCCTACCAAAACTCAAACTTCTATCATCCAATTTCTTTAGTTTGTATGATGGAGGATCAAATAAGGTTTGATGAGTTCGATCAATCACAATCGAAACTTACTATAAATCTAAATGAACAACATGAAGCTCCAAGTGTAGTTGAATTTTTTAAAAACATTTTTCATATGCTTAATATGTCACAATGTGAGTGAAATTAATGAAAATGACATATAAATCATGTTTAGGTTGTTGGTTTGTGGATTTTATGGCTAAGAAGTTGAATTTTTTTTGAAAATTGCATCACGCTCGAGTTTGCGAATCAGGTTATGTTGGCCCTGGTTTGCCAAACGTCCCTCACAGTGTTCGGCAATAGGTCGAACGCTCTTCACACTGTTCGGCTATAAGCCGAACGCTCTTTATAGTGTTCGACGGTAGGCCGAACGCTTTTCGATATGTTCGGCTAGTACTGACCGAACACTCTTCAATGCGTTCGGCCTGTACTGGCTGAACATTTGTCGCGATTTTTGCAATTTTTAACGATTTTTACAAGAAAATAAATTAGTAATGAGAAAATTTACAACTTCCACACTCCATATCTTGTGTTCTTTCTTCATTTTCTGATGATTTTGACTAAGTGTGTGACTGTACACAGATTTTTTTGAAGGTGTGTTAATGGAGTAAGAATTTTTTAGTGTGGTGAGGTGAAAAAGATGGGTGTATGTAATATGTATTAATATGGGGTATGTTTAGTAGTTATAGATTGTGGATATGTATGAAATGTGTTGTTTATATTTTGTATTATTTTTATTAAAATGATTAATAAATAATAAGGGTAGATTGCACTTTATGTAAATATTTTCATTTTTTATTATTTTAATAGGGTGTGTTTAGTAATGTGTTGGGTGTGTATATATAGTTTGACCCATATATATATATACACATATATATTACAATAAGTAATAGTAAACGGGGGTCGGTTTCAGGGTCGGGATTTAGATGGGGAGCTTAAATGTCATCCCCATAATTTCTAAACGAGGATTCACCGTCACCTCCCCATTCACCGTTTTGACAGGGGAATCTCCGTCCCATTAATAATGGTACCCAACGGGGATGGTTCGACGCAGGGAAATTGTCACCCCTAGAATCAGAGAATTTCGAGCCAATTGACATGTGAAAATCTCGTATCTATGCTAATATGGGCTTATTGTTTATGTTGCTCAAAATTAATAAATTAAAGAGTAAGTCTCTTGTGCATCAGGTGCATGGATCTTAGATCCATGCACTCGGGTCGGATCCGGGTAATCCGACCCGCTTCTTTTTTTTTTTTTTCGCGCTTGTTTTTTTTTCAATTTTAGTCATGACTTTTAGTTATGCGTAAGAATACCTTTATGTAATGCGTAAGAATACCTTTAGATTACCTTAATGATACCATTATGCCCAGATTTCATACCTTTACGTTAAGTTAGACATACCTTCAGGTTATGTTAAGAATACCTTTAGGTAATGTAAGAGATACCTTTAGGTTATGTTAAGGATACCTTTGTGCCCAAATTTCATACATTTAATTTAGGTCAGGCATACATTTATGTTATGTTAAAGATACTTTTATGTTATGTTAGAGATACCTTATCCATAAGGTAGTTGTGTTACACATTTTGTACACAAAGGTATCTCTAACATAACATAAAAGTATTCTTAACATAACCTAAAGGTATCCTTAATATACCTAAAAGTATGTTTAATATAATCAAAAGGTATTCTTAAAATAATTAAAGGTATCCTTAACATAACCTAAAGGTATGCTTAACATAACTAAAAGGTATTCTTAACATAACATGGTATGTAACCTGAAATCACGATTTCAAAGGTATCCTTAACATCACTTAAAGGTATTCTTAACATAACCTAAAGGTATGCTTAATATAACCAAAAGGTATTCTTAACATAACTAAAGGTATCCTTAACATAACCTAAAGGTATGCTTAACATAACTAAAAAGTATTCTTAACATAACATGACATGTAACCTGGAATCAGGATTTCAAAGGTATTCTTAACATAACTGAAAGGTATCCTTACCATAACTTAAAGGTATCCTTAACATAACTGAAATGTATCCCTGAAAGGTATCCTTACCATAACTTAAAGGTATCCTTAACATAACTGAAAGGTATCCTTAACGTAACCTAAAGGTGCGCATCCGCCCAGGCGCGTGGGAGCGCGTGAGGGCGCGTCAGACGCGCGTGGAAGCGCGTACACGCGCGGGTCGGGTCGGGTGCATGGATCTAGGATCCATGCACCTGATGCATAAAAGTTTTTGTGTAAATTAAATATGTTTTTAAATGTCACATCAGTACATAATAAGCCATATAATCTAATTAAGTCAAACATAAGTCAACACCTCTACAAAATTCATAAATTTAAATTTTCTAAAATCTTAAAATTATCTTATGAACGTCATATATATATTTTTTTAAAGTGAAAATCATCTTTAATATATTATTATTTAGTAATAGTAATATTATAAATTAAAACCTTTATAATAAATCTTTAAAAATTCATAACTTATTTTGAAAATTATAAATTATTTATGAAATCAAAAAAAAACCTTTTTTTTTTTTTTGAAAAAATAGGGATAAACCATTGTCACCATCCTCACACCAATCATAAAAAATAAAAAAAATTGAAAAGAAAAACAAAAGGGAATAAACCATTGTCATCCTCAGGCAAGTTTTCTCAACCACAACGCCGTACCACCACATTCCACCAACCACCGGGCTCCGCTAATAGCCGCAACATCTCCACCATCATGGAAATGTCGATCTTTCTTCCATCACGATCCACGAGCAAGACCATATTGATCTCTAAAACGCCCGCTCCTTTGTTTGTTGCTAACAAAACTACAACTTTGCAAACCAAACTGAAATGCATTTCTTGGATCAATTCAATTTTTTTTTTTTTTAAATCAAATGATACTCACCCCAAATGTGACATCTTTAGCTATCATCGGAAATTAGAAATTCCAAATCAAGGATTGATATCAAACCTTTCCATAAAGAATTTGATAACACTATCACTTCTGTTTAGTTACAATTGGGGTAAATTAAGGATTGATATCCTTAAAGATATTGATATTATTATCACTTTTATAGTTACAATTGCCGTGAGAACTCGAACCTGAGACTTTACTCAAAAGGAGAGATCATACCTACCATTAGAATAATCCCATGAATATTGTTAAGATAAAATATATATAAAATCTAATTTAAAAGAAATATAAAACCATTTCACACCCGAAACCCACTTTCACAAATTACTACCTTTTACTTTAAAAGTAAGCTATTATGAGTTGTGTGTGTATATATATATATATATATATATATATGTTAGAAATGAATTTTCAAAAAATTTGAAGTCAAATTTAATGGGACTAAACAAGAGAAATATATATGAAAGCGATTTGTTGTATAAGCACCTTAACTCCATTCCAATAATGTAAAGGTTAAAATTTGATGAAGAGGACCACGACCTCCATTTGAACTCTGCCATGCATTTACTTGCATCTTACAAATTTTGACAGCACACAGCCATTATTATTTCTCTTTAATTTTCTCCATACATCTTTTTTATTTACAGAAAAAAAAAAGTGTTTATTAATTACAAAAGTGGGTTTCTTCGCAAACTCCATGGATTTTAAGTAATTAATTTAACTCATAATTTATTATGGAGAATTGGGTGAGTCTTTTGTGACACCGTCATATGGATATCTCCAGTGAGATGAGTTAACTCACATTTTACATTTCTTATATAAACTTATGAAAATATGTTTGGTTAATTGGTAAAAATGATGCGTCTTATGAAATTATCCGTCATGTGGGGAATGAACATGAGTGTTTGTTTTATTATTGGAGAATTGTACTCCATTTGCATAATTTCAGCCTAATTATATATAACTCACCTTTTGTTATGAGTAGTACCTAATAATGCAGAAACTAATCTAAAATCTTTCTTTATTTACATAAATGAAGATGCGACTCTTTGCAAAGTTAATTAATACTTACCCATAATGATATATAATTATATATATGGAGAGAGAGAGAGAGAGAGAGAGAGAGAGTAGGGTGGCATCCAGAAAAAAACTGAAACTGTAGGTTAATTCAATGTTAAAGTTGGCTTCCAACTACTCGAAACCGATCCCCACTTATAGTGTCTATTTCTTACAATTATAATGCTATATTGTACAAGGTATAACTTGGAAAAATTAACTATTGTTATATTAGTCTTCATGTCTATTTGTTTTGAGTTTTATTAAAATATGAATATTCCTTCGCCAATAATATTTCGAGTGTATTTCATCGGTGATGAAATTTTAGCGGTCATACAGTAAATTCACAAATGTTGGAGGTTATATAGTAAGTTTTTAAAATTCGGCTAACTGCAGAATGCTATTAATTAGCTTGAATTTTGCAATTTACCCTTCATATATTATCTCTAAAATTATGAATAAACACTTTTATACCCACTATATTTATAACACATCATATATTTGTATGTTCACAACTTGCTGTAATTAATTACTAGTAATTTTTATAAATTAATACTGGATTTCAGCTCAAATTACATCCAACATTGTAATCACTAATTAATTTTGCCCAAATTAATCAGTAATAATATGTCTCAATTATCAGCATTAATCAGTGAATTAAATTAGGGATTATAAATTTTGTTTGAATGAATACGTTATTTGTAGGTTTAATTAATGTAGAAAAGAGAAGAATTGAAAAAGAATACTAATTTCTTCGATCGGGCTGATCTTCTCAACCACACAACATTTCCATTAATTGTATTAATTAATACGTCCACCAACAATTAATAACCCATGTTGCTCATTTCTTTTTAAACAGGCCTTATTCTTCTCGCAAGCTTCACAACCAACAAACTCGACACACACACACATATACCTCTTCAAGTACTTCAATTCTCTCATTCATATATAGCTAGCTAGGTTTCCGATAGATCCAAGTAAACAGATGATCATGAATGAGCGATCGAATCAGACGGTGGCATCTGGCCTAGACGGGACCCTCTTGAGATCAAGGAGCTCCTTCCCTTACTTCTTGCTCGTCTCTTTAGAAGCCGGAAGCCTAATCCGGGCTTTGATCCTCTTATCATCCGTCCCATTCCTCTATTTCATCGACTTCTTCGTCTCACAATCACTGGCAATCCAAGCCTTCATCTTCATATCATCCGCAGGGCTCAAAATACGCGACATTGAGCTCGTTGCAAGGTCCGTTTTGCCTAAGTTTTATTCCGAAGATGTGAATCCCGAGACGTGGGATGTGTTTAGCTCTTTTGGGAAGAGGTACATTGTGACAGCTAACCCTAGGATCATGGTGGAGCATTTTTGTAAGAACTATTTTGGGGCAGATAAGGTTATTGGCACAGAGTTGGAGACCACCAAATCGGGCCGGGCCACGGGGTTTGTCAAGAAGCCCGGTGTCCTTGTTGGTGAACATAAAAAAATGGCCCTTGTTAAAGAATTTGGATCAAATGTGCCTGACTTAGGCCTTGGAGATAGAGAGAGTGATCATGATTTCATGTCCATATGCAAGGTATATTCTTTCACACACTAAAACAATATATATATTTAAAAATATATCTCTATATATAGTTACTGAATGGGAAATTAATTTAGTTTTTTAATTTGCTTCGACTTTGATCGCTTGATGTTAAATCTGTTAAACCTGTGGTATACAGTAAAGTTCTGTGATCTCATGAATTTATATACATAAGATCGTTTCGTATAAGTTATACTTGTGAATGATTTAATATATTAGGTAGGGTTGGTGAGATTTTAAAAGGCATCTTCTAGTTCAAACCATTATTATGACGACCCCATGCATGCATATCTCATGCTTGTGGTTGGGAGATAATTTCATTTAAACTTCATCACCCTAGCTTTTACTCCTTTTGACTCTTAAAAAGGCACTACTCATCATTCAACCCATCTTACTTCAATTTCATAAAAGAACAATAGAGATATTAGAGGTGCTAATTTAATTTTGAGTTCCAAAACGAAATTGTAATGGAGGCAATTTAATTATGACTATTATTATGAAGTAGTACTTGCAGGGTTTATTGCAACATTATTGCAATTATTACTAGTACCTCGTGGTACAATAACTTTGTCTTAATTTGGGCATAAGTAATGGTCTCTAGCCACTATACACCAATAATTCATACATGCATGAAGTAAAAAAAAACATGGGTTTAATTTCCCAACCCTAGATAGACGAGCCAATAATAAATCTTGATAATTAAAGTATAACAGTAGTTCTGTGATATATCTGGAGTTGTCCGTCATGGACATTTTAACATTTTTCTAAAGTAAATATTCACAATAATTACATGCAGGAGGCATACATGGTGCCAAGATCATCATCAATGGAAGCTCTAGCAAGACACAAACTAGCATCTCCGATCATATTCCACGAGGGCCGCTTGGTCCAAAGGCCGACACCCATTGTAGCATTGATCACATTCTTGTGGATGCCAATCGGCTTCATTCTATCACTCTTTCGAGTCTACTTCAACATCCCTTTGCCGGAAAAATTCGTCCGAGATTTCAACTACAAGGTCCTCGGGATCAAGCTGGTGGTGAAGGGCACCCCTCCGCCGCCCCCTCACCCGGGCCGCGGAGGCGTCCTCTTCGTCTGCAACCACCGCACCATCCTCGACCCCGTTGTCATGGCTGTCGCGCTTGGTCGGAAAATCAGTTGCGTTACTTACAGCATAAGTAAGTTCTCGGAGCTCATCTCTCCGATCAAAGCAGTCGCGCTGTCGAGGGAGCGTGAGCGCGACGCGGCGAACATTAAGCGCTTGTTGGAGGAGGGCGATTTGGTCATTTGCCCTGAGGGGACCACTTGTAGAGAACCGTTTTTGCTCCGGTTCAGTGCCCTCTTTGCCGAGTTGAGTGATCGAATCGTGCCGGTCGCGATTAACGTTAAGCAAACTGTGTTTTATGGGACCACGGCTCGAGGGTTCAAGCTACTCGACCCGTATTTCGTGTTCATGAACCCAAGACCGACCTATGAGATCACGTTTTTGAATCAGTTGCCACTCGAGTTCACGATCAAGGGTGGGAAGTCTTCTATAGAGGTTGCGAATTATATCCAGAGGGTTCTGGGTGGAACCCTAGGGTTTGAGTGCACCAACCTGACCCGAAAGGACAAGTATTTGATGATGGCCGGGACTGATGGGCTAGTCCGACCCGATAAGGAAAAAGGTTGTCAAGAAAAGAAAGTAAAGTGAATTATTTTTAATTATATGAGAATATTCGTTGTAAATGATGTTTCGTGTCTTTATTTACGCATTATTGATACATGTTATATTCATGAAATGAAGTTATTAGTTTATGCTAGGCATGTATTTGTAATGTTGTAAAAGGACACGGAATATTATTTTGAATAGAGAGAGTCTATTGATTCAATAATTTTTTTCCCCCAAATTGAGGCTTATTTCTTTGAAGGGGGGGGGGGGGGGGGGGTTAAGAGGGAACTAGGAAGTTTAATTCAAGAGTTGGTCTCTTGTGAGACTGTCTCACATGCGACCAAATTCAAGTATGTCTTTTATAGGTATAAGTATGTGTTTTTTAGCTATAAGTATGTGTTTTATAAGTATATTTTTACAGGTATAAACATGAGTTTTAAAAGTATGTCTTTTACACTCATAAGTATGTCTTTTTCAGCTATAAGTATGTGATCTGGAATTCCGTCGCATGTGCGACGGTTGCACGTGAGTTTTGTTGTTAATTCAATTAGTGAAAATATTAATTGTACATATTAGGTGGAGAAAGTACATTGATTATTTACTATATTAGTTATTAATTAATGATGCATTTCATGGTGTATTAAACATGTCTACTCTTATAACTTGGTCTATAACCTTTATTTTTATATACAATAATATATATACAGGGCCGACCCATCACCCATGGCCAGTTTACCAAATCACTAGAGGTATTTTGGGAATTTCACAGTTAAAAAAAGTCTGAATCTATCTTAGGAATTTAGAAATTTATTTATTTTCAATTCATCATTTTTTCCCCTCCCAATCAACACAAGTTTAGAAATTTTCTCCTTTTCTTCTCGATTTCTTTTCTATATAATTTCAAGAAAATACTACATTTATATTACATTCTTACTTAAATTTTTGTTCAATATTATTGATTTATTGGGATTGAAATTGTATATATAATCACTACAAGAAAAATGAGTATTTACGATAACATTTTTTGCGACAACAAAAGTTGTCGTACTAAGTCTAGTTTTTGTGTTGTCGTAAAAAATGTTAATAAAAATTGACAAAATGTAATCACATAAAACAATGTAAAATGACTTATTTGCGACAACAAATGTTGTCGCAAAAGAAACTATTTACGAGAAGACTTTTGTAATAATAATTTAGCAACAACATATGTCGCTAATTGTACTTGCGACAATTATCAAGGTTTTCACGACAACATTTTGTTGTCACAAATACCTATTTTTCTTATAGTGGATTTAGTGATAACTTAGAAAATAATGATAATAATTTTTGATTTTGATGTTTATTTATTTCTTGATCAGTACTTGAACGATGATCTAAAAGTATTGATTAATTATTTATATGTGTTCGAAAGTTCAATCAAGTTATCTGTTTTTTATATTGATATTGTCAAGGTTTAGACGAGATTATGTTACTAGTTTTGGATGTTATTGTTATATATTTAATACTCTGACCTTATCGAAATTGTGATAAATTTTTATTTTTATGTTAGAAATATTGCATTTTTTTTATTAATCAACTTGGACCCCTCGGTTGAAATTCTGGGTCATCACTGTATATATACACACATTAATTGAAGTTATGGCACATTATGATTTCACATGGTAAAGGAAAAAAAGTTTGAAATTAATAGATTTGGTTGGAAAGATATTAGAATTAAAGCTTGTACCGGTGGCGGTAAAGCCGTTTGTGGTTGTCTGGTTCAATATTGTTAGCTAGGTAAAATAATATTTATATTTTTAGGTGATCTATTTAGTTCGTGCCTATATGTATATGTGTGTATATGTGTGTGTAATTGTTTGTATTATACTTGATAAAATAACATATACTGAGAAGAATTAAAAACTATGTAACTCAGAGCTTATCCAAATTAAAACCAAACAATTTATTCATAAATCTTCAATATTAATATTCACTAAATAGACATGAAAAATTGTCCATTTTTGTTGGATATAAAAGTCATTGGAATTAACCACATTCAACATGCATTGAATTTGGAGATTTTTACCACCTAAAATTGTACAGCAATTGGTGTAATTTTAAATGGACAATATCCCCATACCCAACAATTTTTTATTAATTTCCTACAAAACATTGACTAAATATTGATTTTTTTAAACACACATGATTAAACATGAAAAACGTTCTTACTACGAATAATTATCATATATATGGTATATATATATATACACACATATTAACGGAAATAATAAAATTAAACGTGTACCATGTCATATCATGTTAATATATAAGTGTGTGTGTGTGTGATGTGTCATGATAATATCTATACTTAGTATATTAAGGAAAAACTAATTCAAATTTAAAACATGTGCATAACGTGAGTATTTCCATGAATATATACACACTTGTTTTTGTATTAAACCAACTAGAACACTATTAAATGTTCATTAACACATGTCTTAACATACCTAATTAATTTAATTTGCTAAAAACATGATGCTCTAATTCATAAATGTCTCCAACATTTTCGGTTTATTAAACAAAGCACCGATGCTACCATCCTTTTTATAGGGTTAGCTAGATTTGTTAGCTGTCACACCATTAAAGGTTCACACTGAGTTTTCTAAATTTAAAGAAACACAAGACCACTGTGTGTGTGCTATGCATAATTAATTGCTGATTAATTATTATCTTTAATTATGTGCCCAATTAAGGTGAGTTAATTAGTGGGTAATCAGCTGGTGAAATTGAATTTGGTCCGTAGATAGTTGGACTCTAGTCCGTGAAAATACATCTGTAAATTTCAGGACGAGCCTAACATTTCAAAGGTTTATGATGAAAATAACTAAAAAAGTCCTAGAGAGAAAATATACAAAATAAAAGGAAAGAAATGATTAACATTCAAAAAGTTATGCAATTATATTATGTTTTAATATATACTTTTTTGTTTGATTTTGAAGTTAAATGGACGAGTTTTGACTTAAATAAAAATTATGCCCAACTGACTTCTTATGAATTATAACATGTCATCCTAAGTAGGATAAATATAGTCATTATATACACCTAGGTTGAATAAAAAATTAGGATCCTTTAATAATTGAGGCCTTAAACTCAAACCCTTTTCACCCTAACTAACTCAAAATTGACCCGATAATGTCCTAATATTTGTGCTTCTTAGTAAGCTCACCATTGAGTTTGTAAAGTCAATAAATTGAGAAAATTTAAGAATTAAAAAACATTAAATATCTTGTAATTTAATTTCATGATAATTGTAGTAGAGTGGGGATTGTGGGGACCACCACCAGCTCAATTAAAATCTAAAATCTAAATGGAGAGTGAATTAATTACAGAGGGTATTAATGAAGGCCATGTGTTTTCCCAACTGTTCGATTAATTGATCATCACATTTTAGCCACACATTTTCCGTCTCTCTCTCTCTTTTTTTTTTTTTGGGTCCAAACTCTTTTTTCATTAATTCAAGAAAATCTTGAATTCATGTCTTATAAGGCCCGATTAGTCGTGGTGCCGGGCCATAACAGGTATCCTTGGAGTTGTACATAATGAAATCGTATTTTTTTGATGTGGATTTATGAATATGATATAGAATAGAATCTAAAATTGACAATTCAAACCATCGTTTGCTCCAATAATGCTATATTTTGATGTAGTCTAAATCAACTGAGCACATGTCCTTAGCTTAAAAGATTTGGACCAATTTTATGAAGAGGTCCGTGCCATCACCCTTCGAAGATGTTAATTTAATTTAATGAGTAGGTTTGTGTTTCTTTGACCGTCTCACATATCTTTTTTCATAAGACGGGTCAACCCATAACCTACACTTAACAATTCATATGAAAATTTGTGGATATGAGTTCAATCCATGGGTAATAAGGATCCGTCTCACGGAAACTATCCGTGAGACCGTTTCACATGAGTTTTTGTGTAATTTAATTGATCTCGTTGTGTGTTTGATGTGGATGTCAATTATGTATAACTTATGTTTTAACCAACCAATCTTGTCATCAGATCTGTTTGATCGTATAAGAGGTAGTAGCGAATGTGGATGCTCCTCGACATATGGAATTCAAGTCCAGCTTCTGAAGGATCCAAGGAGGACCGTTTAAAGAGGAATCTAAGGAGGACAGTTTAAAAAGGAAGCAAATGTCGATTTAGTCATATCACTCTTCTAAAGAAACAATATTATCTTTCTACACCAATATCGGTAGCATTCTATCTAGGGATGTAAATGAACCAAGCCGTTCGCGAACTATTCGCGGCTCGACTCGATAAATATTCGTTCGAGTTTGTTTGTGAAGCTTAACGAGCCGAACTCGAGCCCGAATTTCGAGCTCGAATACTTAACGAGCCGAACTCGAGCCTGGGCATGTTTGATTCGAAAGCTCGCGAACAGGTTCGTTAAGCAGGCTCGCGAACAGGTTCGCGAACATGTTCGCGAGCCTGCTTAACGAACCTGTTCGCGAACATGTTCGCGAGCCTGTCTGACGAACCCGTTCGCGAATAGGTTCGCGAACATGTTCGCGAGCCTGCCTAACGAGCCTGTTCGCGAACAGGTTCGTTAAGCAGGTTCGCGAACATGTTCGTTAGGTTCGTGAAGAGTTCGTTAACATATTCGTTTAGTGTTCGTTTAAATAAATATATATATATATATATAAATTAAAAATTTTTTAACACAAATATTACATGATTAAATTAAACATATTCATTTTATAAACATACTAACTAATAAAATTCAATACAATTTACTTATTTCTAATATATTAATTGTATTGTCATTTGAATATCTTTAAAATTTTGATATTAAATTATTAATGATACAATTTAGTGAGTATATATTATCTTTATATAAAAGATATAATGCACAATTAGCAATTTTTAAAATAAAATATGTATTAATTATCAATATCTGCACAATTAGCATTTTTAAAATTTTAAATTTAAGATTTTAAAATAATAAAAAATAGAGATATTAATTAGAGTTTAGATTCTTCAATATAATATTATGGGATTTAAAATCCACACAGATATATACGTGTACACACGGGTGCCCGCACACACACACACACACATATATATATATCTAAACGTAACTCTCGAATGTGTTATATAGTTTTTGAACAAACTAAGTATATAATTGGTTATATTGTTAACTTTAAACATAAAACATATCAAAAATATTTTATGTTTTTGTATTTATCATCAGTAGAATTTTAGTGTTACAATTAGACATTTACATTCTTATATTAACATATCACGAGTGTTGTAATGATTTGGTGCGAAGGAGAGAAAGGAGGACGGCGGGAAAAAAGAAACAGAGGAGCGAAAAGGGAGAAGGGAAGCACAAAACAGAGCGGGAAGGAGAGAGGTGACAGGGGAGAAGCAGCAGAAGAAGGGCGAAGTGAGAAGGGAGAAGGGAGACAGGGAGAGGAACAGAGCAACGAGGAACAAAGAGACAGAGAGGGCGGAAAAAAACAGGTCAACATAGGAGCGAAAAGTGGAGAGTGAAGCATAAAACAGAGGGAGAAGGAGAGGGACAGGAGAGGGATCATCAATAAGAATTTTAGAGTTATAATTATACATTTTACATTCTTATATTAACATATCAACTTATTAACAAAGATAAATTATATATTTCTTAAAAAACATAGCATATTATCTAAATTTTATAGTTTAACCATAAAACATATCTATAATTTAGTTACTTTACATTTTTATATTTATCATCAATTAAAAATATAGAGTTATAATTATATATTTTATATTTTTATATTAACATATAAACTTATTAACAAAGATAAATTTTACTCTTAAAAAACGTTTAACATATTATCTAAAATTTATAGTTTAATCATAAAACATATTTATAATTAGATATTTTACATGATTATATTCATCATCAATACTAATTTTAGAGTTTTAATTATACATTTTACATTCTTATATTAGTAATGTCTAAATACATATTAGTATTGCATAAAATATAATTACATATTACATATATGGTAAAGTAATGCCTAAAAATTGTCTAAATATGTAAAAAGTAATAATATTTTCTAAGTATCAAAAACTTAAAAATCCCCAAATTCAATCAAATTGAAAATTTGAAACCCTTATCTCCCTCATCTCTCATTCACCTCACCCGCCCCCATCCCCCTCTCTCTGAGCCACCGCTGCCGCCCTCCACCGTCGCCTCTCTCAGCCGCCGCCGTCCGCCGTCGCCTCTCTCTCAGCCGCCGCCGTCCGCCGTCGCCTCTCTTTCAGCCGTCGCCTCTCTGGTTAGTGTTTCCTCTCTCTGCTTAGTTGTGTGTTCGTACTTCAGGCACAGTCACACTACACAAGTGTAATAGCTTGAGCATCGAGGTTGTCATCCAATTTCTCTTAAGATAAAAATGCGCATCTGCATATATCTTGACAAAACTTGATGGATGGATTGATTGAGCAAATTCTAATTAATGAAGAAACAAATTGCCCCTTGTTTCCTTGTTGCAGCAGCATAATGTCAGTGCTTAGTTCCAAGGGTTTTTTTATCCCTGTCATTGGCCTTTCCATATTTTTGCATAGCAGAGTTTACTAGGCATGACTGCAGGTACTAGATCTTTAATTCAGGCTCTGTTAAAAATATCTGATTTTTCAACAAAATTACAGAAACGGGAACAGCAGACGTGAATGACAGCATAGTGATTATTGTCGGTATTTAAGAACTTATAGTTGTTTTGATAGGTAGATTGCTTCTGATATTATTGTGTCTAAAAGCTAGTAACCCAATTCAAGTGCTGGTAACAGTTTCCTTAACTTTCACTTGGATGGTTTGGATGGTATTTTCGGTGTTTCTGTTGGTTAATAAGGATTTATGCGAACTGGCTACTGAATTTTCTATGGAAGTTGCTTTATGTATATCTGAATTGGAAGCTTTTGTTGTTTGCTTTTTAGTTTGAGTAGGAAATTTTTATGGGTTTTTGAGTACTTAAAATAGCAAGCTGTAGTTTTTTTTCTCATATATACCAACTTATATCATCTTAAATACTTTTGTTTTCAGTTATATGTCATTTGAAACAAATTTTTTTTTATAGTATGAATTGTACGACATAGTAAAAATCTATTAAGTAATACTACTCTAGTTAGGACAATTCTAATACTAGAAATTGAAGTTCACTGCAAGATAGAAATTGATCTCCCATTGTTAATGTGATAAATTCTATTTCTTGGTAATAAATTGCATAGTAGTAGGCATATATGTAATGAGGTAAGCTGTCCAAGATTTGGGATTTTGGAGAGGACAGATTTTTGAGCTTTCTACTGCCATTTTTATCATCAAAGATAATATATAGTGTATTGGTTTTTTTTGTAGGTGAATTTTGTTAACATCTCTAATTTTCATAATTTATTGTCTTGAACATTGTAGGTGACAGCTGAACATTTGTATTTGTCATCAAGGACCAAAGATCGAGAACTTTAATATTTAGAATATTATGTTAACTTGAAATTTGACTATTTTAATTATTTTTGTATGTCATTGTTGAATTATGAAATTTGTATGTGTTATTATGTTTATTTTCTAGTTAAATCTTGAAATGGAGGCCAAAATTAGTGTTAACGAACTCGAGCCCGAACTCGAGCTGAACTCGAGCTCGAACAATCGAGCTCGAGCTCGAACAATCGAGCTTGAATTCGAGCTTGTTAACGAACTCGAGCCCGAACTCGAACTCGAGCTCGAGCTCGAACAATCAAGCTCGAATTCGAGCTTGTAACCGAACTCTTTCGAGCTTTTATCGAGCCGAACTCGAACTGGGCTCGTTTGTCCTATTAACGAGCCTTATCCGAGCCGAACTCAAACGAATACCAAGCCCAATATTTTTCAAACGAACCGAGCTCGAGCTTCATTCCTAAGGCTCGAACCGAACTCGAGCCGAACTCGAGCCCGAACCGAACTCGAACGAGCCGAACTCGAGCCCAGTACTATTCGGCTCGGTTCGGCTCGTTTACATCCCTAATTCTATCTAATGGAAAATGTCAAAATACCCACAGTGGGCGATTCTTAATATATTTGCCAATGACATGTAATGATCAAATATCCTTCAAATTTGACTCTAAAATTATAATATTCAAAATTAAAAAAAACCCCACCTGTATTATTAATTTCATTGGGAATTACTAGGCCCAAATGTAGACTCTAAAACTAATAGGCCCATTCTCAAGACAATCGTTCAATGAGATTACAATTCGAAAGGGCTAAAAATCCATGTTGTCTTTGGATTGGGCCTTTAGTTTCAAATTGGGCCTAAAACATGGGCCCCTTTTTATAGCAATACTACTATACTAGTCTTTACTATTTCCCATCTCCGTTGCGGGAAATTTCAAGCTTCCCGTTTTATCGCCGCCGGCGGAAAATCTTGAAGTTTCTTTGCGTGTCTTCAATTTTGACGACAGTTTGAGAAGGTGTTCGTTGGTTTTGTATTTTAAATCTTGATGCTTGTGTGTTTTTTCCCGTAAGAAATTTTGTAAATGGCAACTAATAATGTGGGAATTTTCATGCGCATAAGCTGTTTGATGTAATTACTGACTGAAGAAAGTAACATGATGTTTTGAACTGTCCTCTAAATTATATGCACTTTGGTTTACTTTGTGTTTTCATGCTTTGTTTTGATGGTGATCAATTTTTGAGGGTCGAGAATTCCCAGTTACAGGGACTAAGTTTCAGCTTTTGCTGCGGCAAGTGAGGCGGGTAAGAAAGATTTGAACTCAAAAGCAATGGGTAAAGCGTCAAGGGATAAACGGGTGAACATCTGCTCTGCTCTGTTCCATTTTCTTATATAGTTTCTTTGTTTCTAGAGGGATTTACTTTATTTGGGATGTTGTTTGAAGATTTGATTAATATTGCAGGACATCTACTATAGGAAAGCCAAAGAGGAGGGATGGCGTGCTCGAAGTGCTTTCAAATTGCTTCAGATTGATGAGGAATTCAACATATTTGAAGGTTTTGCTGGGACTGATTTAGTGGAAAATTCGTTTCAAATTGATTGATTTTCCAATTTCATATGAGTATTCTTCAGATAATTGATATTGTGATGCCAATGATATAGGGGTAAAGCGTGTGGTTGATTTATGTGCAGCACCAGGAAGCTGGAGTCAGGTATCTGTAATTCTTTCATCACTGTATAAGATTTTCGATGATGATGGGGTAAAAAAAGACTTTAGTAGTGCTGGTTGCACTTATAGATGTGAAAGCAGAACAATAGTGGTTCATGCACACCATTTCTTTTGGTACTACTGTGTGAGTTGTGCAAAGTTGTTTTGAATGGAAGGCTTGTTGATGGTTGAAGTTTAAAATTTTTCTCCTGATACGGCATAACTTTGGAGTGTATTTATGTCTTTTCAAGTGTTAATTTGCCATAGTGGTGCTTGTGAGTTCACTTTTAATGGGCATGACTGACACATTCATTTAGTTTTGCAATACAATATTGATGCTATAGTGAAGTAAGCACCTCAAGAACAAAAGGAATGAAAAGCTTAACTTTGCAAAAGAACAAAAAGAGAGAATATCTTTCCTTGATTGAGAATAGTGAAAAAGGTGCCACTATAATACATAATTTCTCCTATTTATACTATTCTTTACAAAGAGGGACATTTCTGCTATTTCCCCTTGATATTTCCTTGTTGCCTAAGCCATCCAAAATATTCTTTTTCCAAAGTACTCCTTTTACTGCTTTAAGTACTCCTCTCCTCCTCTAGAATCTTCCATTTTCTGTTATACAGGAAGATATTTTCTTTTGTCCTTTGTAGCCATGTCAGCAAGGCCTTATAGCATGCTTATCATCCTTGTTCTGAACTATTATCCTCTACGTCTAGTGCACAGAGCTTGTTCGTCTGCAACTCAATGCCTCTCTATCACATCTGCTATCAAGTTAGGCACCTAGAGCTTCTCATCTGATACTCAAAATGTCTTCACCACTTCTGCAATTACGTGGATCACGTAGAGCTTCTCATCTGCTGTTCAACATATCTTCACCACTTCTGCAACTACGTCTGCATATACCAGAGCAGTTCTGCAAAATCGCAATTTTATGATTTTTATTTTATTAAAGGTAAGATATCCCTTTTATATTCTCATCCTTCCCACATCAGCTACTCCCCCTGGTGCGGTCGAGCAGATCTGGTTTGGCGGAGCTGGTCGGCTGCAGCACTTCTTGTATTTTCCTCGATCAGAGAGCTAATTTTCCCCTTAGCTACTCCTCCTGGTGCAGTCGAGCAGATCTGGTTTGGCAGAGTTGGTCGGCTGCAGCACTTCTTGTATTTTCCTCGATCAGAGAGCTAATTTTCCCCTTAGCTACTCCCCCTGGTGCAGTCGAGCAGATCTGGTTTGGCAGAGCTGGTCGGCTGCAGAACCTCTTGCATTTTCCTCGATCAGAGAGCTAATTTTCCCTTTAGCTACTCTCCCTGGTGCAGTCGAGCAGATCTGGTTTGGCAGAGCTGGTCGGCTGCAGCACTTCTTGTATTTTCCTCGATCAAAGAGCTAATTTTCCCCTTAGCTACTCCCCTGGTGCAGTCGAGCAGATCTGGTTTGGCAGAGCTGGTCGGCTGCAGCACTTCTTGTATTTTCCTCGATCAGAGAGCTAATTTTCCCCTTAGCTACTCCCCCTGGTGCAGTCGAGCAGATCTGGTTTGGCAGAGCTGGTCGGCTGCAACACCTCTTGTATTTTCCTCGATCAGAGAGCTAATTTTCCCCTTAGCTACTCCCCCTGGTGCAGTCGAGCAGATCTGGTTTGGCAGAGCTGGTCGGCTGCAGCACCTCTTGTATTTTCCTCGATCAGAGAGCTAATTTTCCCCTTAGCTACTCCCCCTGGTGCAGTCGAGCAGATCTGGTTTGGCAGAGCTGGTCGGCTGCAGCACCTCTTGTATTTTCCTCGATCAGAGAGCTAATTTTCCCACATCAAATATGTAGATTCTTTGTCATTCTCTCTTCCTTCCTCATCTAGGCTTTTATTTACAAAATTTGTTATTTTCCATGTTTTAGTACTTTTAATTGTTGAAATTGTTTGCATTCCCACTTTTTTCAAGGCTATATAGAAAATACCTTAACTGTATTAAATTATAAGCATTAATTACCACGAACCAACAAACTAGTCCACATAAATATATTTGTGTGTGTATTTTTGTTTTTCCTTCACTGTTGGACATAACTTTATGTGGATTCATCGACTTCTTTAACGCATTTTATGTGCTTCTTTTTGTTGAACCTTGCTATACCTTATCTCTCATTCAGGTTTTGAGTCGAAAAGTTTACCTCCCAGCAAAGTTGTCACTTGATTCCAAGTATGTTTCATTGGTGAATTTCATATTATTGCTTTTAATTTCTATTTCTTGGATGATGTTTGCCTATATTCTCTTGAAATGTGGTGTCAACAGCACACACATTAGAATCTTAGACACTTTAGTTTTTTGATATTCAAATATATGATTTCTTTCAACTTGTGTGACACTTTAGGTGTCTGAATTAAGTATTCATCATTATAATTTCGCAGTGATAGTGATCTGCCACTTATAGTGGCCATTGACCTGCAGCCTATGGCTCCTATAGAAGGTGTTATTCAAGTTCAAGGGGATATAACAAATGCCCGTACAGCTGAAACGGTGTGTACTTTTTTCCTTGCTCATCTACCCTCTGTCCATATAATACGTGCGTGAAATGATCGGCCTCTGTGGCTCTGCCTGTGTGTATTTTGTACCAATATTTTAATAATATATATAATATCCAAAAAATAGCAGTTTCTCTTCTTGAGCTTCAGAGAAATAATGTGTCTTTCTTGCCCGAATAGATGGCCATAAGTGCTTTGATCGATTAGTCTAACTTTCAGAATAAAGTATGTCCGTGGTCAAGAGGTGATCAGTCATGATGGTTAGGTCAATGAGGAAAGATTCATCGGAGGTTCATGCCCAGGTTAAAGCTGATTCTTGCTAGATAGAAGCAACAATGTGAGACTCCAGGGAAAGTAGTCTTGTGATTAGACTTGGTTCCGTTTTGATAAATCTTACTTCCTTCGAATTTTATGTTCCATATTACATATCTCCATGTAGTTTTTATCCTGATGATCCCACTTATCTCACATGGCCTTCCTACAATTCCTTCATTCTCGAACAGATTATTAAGTACCCTAGTACTTGTGAGACCTCAAATTTAAATGCTGATACCTGTTGCAGTTTTTGGTTTATTTTTGTAATCATTTAAACGATAGATGTATTGGTCCACATTTATCCCAGAGTCTGAATATCTGTATCAATCAATATTTTTCTCATGTTAGTATTTTTCATATTGTTCACCTTTTAGCTCCTTTGGCTTTTCATCACACATTATGTGCTTGTATTAACTAGTTCTAACATTTCCTTGTTTTTCAGATCATCAGACATTTTGATGGAGGCAAGGCTGATCTTGTCGTATGCGATGGTGCACCTGATGGTTGGTGAAATGATTTTTAAATTAGATGACGTCTTGTAGTTACACTGTACTTATGTTGTATACTATCACAACCTGTTTCTTCTTTCATATTTCAGTAACTGGCTTACATGACATGGATGAATTTGTTCAGTCCCAACTTATATTGGCGGTTAGTATTTTTATCCTAATGATCGCTAATTATGGAGGTTCTGGGGATGGTTTTAGTTTGTGCAATGGGAGTTATTCACTTTTATGTGCAAAACATGAATGCTATTTTCCTTTCCATTATTTTCCTGAAAAATAAAATAAAATAAATTGCGGCATCAAGGAATGCAGCAGTTGGCAGTTGCAAAAAAATTTAAAAGAAGTTTTTGTTTTTTTTTGGAAAGAAATCATATTTATCTGATGGAAAGCGTGACTATAATGGACCAAATGCACTGTTTAATTCTCCCTTTCACTTGCAAATTTTCTATTTCCTTGACATATCATATTTCTGATTGACCTTTTGCTTTGAGTTCATGATAAAAAAATATAGATAATGAAAAATATGCTCTTTGCAGATCTTTCATTATGAATGTCTTGTAAGTTGTAAGTTAAAAGCACTCAATATACTTTGCATTTAAAATCTTATCTGCATAAGATATTTCTTATGCCTCCATTGATGTCAGAGGATGATGAAACACACTTGCAGGCATTAACAATAGTTACACACATACTAAAAAGAGGTGGGAAGTTTATCGCAAAAATATTTCGAGGAAAGGACACTAGTCTCCTTTACTGTCAGGTTTGTCATGCTTGCATAGTCAGCAGTTCATGGAATTTTATCATTTGATTTTGCACTGTAATTCGTAGGATTGTTTATTTTCATGAAATGTTATTCTTCTTCTGATATAACCATGATATAAAAGTTCTGGGCTTTTATTTTCTGTGGATATCTGATTTATCTTGGCTTGTTATCTTGTCAAGTTGCAGAGAATTGCTTCGAAATGTTTAATCTGCAGAAGCCACTTTTTCCCTTGGGAAATGGGGATAAAATCATGCTGCTGATACAACCAGGAATACTTTTAGCTACATAGGTTGCAGTAATAAAATGACCAAATTGTATGAGAATTCCAGCAAACCAATTGTCATGTTTATATAGAACCTGCAACTCATTTGAGAATTTTGAGTCTGTTCTCATTTTTGTTATGTTCTTTTCTTTCTGAGTATTGTGCAACTAACCACAACGTCTCTTTCCATACACGTTGTCCTGATTTCCATGCGTGTTGTCATAATGGAATTTTTCTTAGTTTACAGATCCCTGGATATATATGTGACTAAAAATTCAAATATATGTCTTACTTCAGTGTTTACCATACTTATACAGCATCAATCAATATGCTACAATGTAAGCTAGACGTAATGAATTCTGATGTTTTGCCTCTTTTTCTGGCAGCTAAAATTGTTTTTCACAGAAGTAACATTTGCTAAGCCGAAAAGCAGTCGTAATTCAAGCATAGGTAATTATCTGATCTTTTCATTTCTTCTCTTGATTATTTTACTTCATCCTCCTATCTGTTTTCCCCCTAACTCTATTACAACTCAGAGCTTTCTAATGGTGAAATATTCTTAGGGAAGTGATTTGAAACTATCTTCTGTGGAAATTTGGTTATGTCTAGTCATTGTCCATCCTTTTTTTCCCCAAGCAACAAAGCAAGTCCACCACTAACCTTCATCTTTTAATACACCATTATTTCTCCTACAGAGGCATTTGTAGTCTGTGAGAATTACTCACCCCCCGACGGCTTTAGCGAAAAAGATTTGCACCGTCTCCTGGAGAAAATCGGAAGTCCTTCTGGTGCAGATGATCTAGGTAATTCTCATAATTGAGCATACTTATTTCTTATTACTTGAGAAAGAAACATACATAATCACCACTACATCAATGAGGTTATATCAAACTATCATTATCACTTTTGCAAATTATTGTGCTACTTTTTAGAAAAGAGAGGAGTAAAGTTAAGCATCTTTTGGTGATCATGATCATTGAAATCCCCATGTCGCAAAAAGCAGACAGTGAACTATTCATTTCTAGTATTTTTGCTTCAACATTTGCAGCAAGCCTTGTAAAACCAAGTTTTTATTATCCGTACGTTATGACAGATTGCAGCAGTGGGTGGCTGGAAGGGCCCAACAAGGTTTACATTCCATTTCTGGCCTGCGGTGACCTCAATGGGTACGATTCAGACCGTTCGTATCCGCTTCCTAAGTCTGCCAATGGATCTTACCAGAGCTTAGATCCGGTACAACCTCCTATTGCACCACCGTACAAGCGTGCTTTGGAGATGAAGAAAGCTTCAAATCATGGGATTCAAGGTCTTGAAAAGCTCTCTCTCTCTTGATCCCTCAGAATGATGATGAAGAAATAATTATTTTCAGTTGATGATACCATATGAATATTGGTCTATTTTTCACATGCCAATCATGGTTATATTTAATCATTATTGTTAAGCTGATACATTAGTCCCATTTTAGACAGGATAAAATGATGTTTCTTCTATTCGACGTTGATCACAAATCTCTATTTTATCCGTTTGCGTGGCTTGCATTGATGAATAAAAACAATAGATATTTGCAAAGACAAGTATAATTGGACACATCAGGATTGCACTATCATTGATCTTGTCCAAAAATGTTTCACCTTTTTTAAAATGATGTGTTATAACATTTTTTTATTTATTTATGAAGAATGAATAATGTAAAAGTAAATAGAAGCTACCAGATTAGTATATTGATAATATACGAAGTAATGGAATAATTTTATTCAAGCATACCAATATTGTATAAGGGATCATATAAAACTTCTATGAGTTACTCTCCTGCACTAGAGATCCATACAATTGGGCCCCGCGCGGGCTGGGTTGGCCCGCCCAGCTCACGCCTTTTTACATTTTTCACGTATTTTGGTCGTTACCTTCACGTTATGTTAGTGTTATCTTCGTGTTATGTTAGAATTACCTTAGCGTTATGTTAATGTAACCTCATCTCTAGATTTCATATCCTTAGTTTAAAATAATTGAACTAAAATAACACAAAGGTAACACTAATATAACATGAAGGTAACATTAACATAACATGAAGGTAACACTAACATAACATGAAAGTAAAAAACAATGTTAATCATATCTTCATGATATGTTAGAGTGACCCTCACATTATGTTAAGGTTACTTTCATGTTATGTTAGGGTTACCTTCATGTTTTATGTTATGTTAGTGTTACCCTCATAACATAAAGGTAACCCTAACATAACATGAGGGTATGACTGCCTGAAGCAAATCTTGGTGGGTTTGAGTGCATCCACCAGACGCGTGGGGCGCGTGAAAATGCGTTTGGGAGCGTGAAAATGCGCATCAGTGGCGCGTGGGGAGCGTCGACCTGGATCCATCCACAAAATATTTTGCCAACTTCTATTAATTGGAAAAAAGAAAAAAATCGGTTTTATTCTTAGAAAAAAGTCAATGATTAATACTTGGTGTGCTACAGATTATACCTAACTTACTATTAATTAATTTATCCCATTTAGGTATTAGGAGTTCATGACATCTAGCTCACCTCCAATTAATCGTTTTAATAATAGGACATATTTATGTTTAATCAAACATTTGTAGGGGAAATTGGTTTTATTAAATGGGGTGCCCACCCACATTAATACAGTTTTTGATGGCTATGAACTTAGTTTGTTATAAAAGTAATCTAAATTTCGAGTATATGATGAGAAATTAATGTACAAATTAGATCACTTAAATAAGGCATTATGTGTCGAAATATGAAGGAATATTAGACGGTTATTAAAATTATCAATTAATCTCTCATCCCACATTGGTTAATAAAATATGTATTTCATTATAATAATATAACTCTAAGTGTGTGTTATCATTCAATTGATATAGAATAATGAGCATTTTTTATTTTTAATCATGCAATTTTTTTATGTCATGTATAGATATTTTACCATCTTATATATATATATATATATATATATATCTAATTATGTATTGCATTTAAAATTGATATTGTTTTTTGCTTTTAATAGAGAAATCATGGATACACTTAACATTTTATGTTTCCTCCTTTTCATCTATTATTAAATTCTTAACTCTATTTTTGAGTATACAATAAATTAAATAATAATAGTATTTCATATGATTTCGTTTTTCATCAACACAGAAGAAAATATATACTATATATCATAAAGGATTTTTGATAAAATATTACAGACACAAATTCCATGCCAATTTGGATTCTCTTCACATGTACTTCTATATGGATTCTTTTAAAGAAGAAATTAAATCCAAAAATATTCTGTGAGTATTTTATGAACTTGAACATGATTTAATGAAGTCATAAAATACGAAACAACCAACAATTCAATAGTTTGGTCTTCAATAAATTTTTAATTCCTTAAACTTATTCCATCTTTTTCTTTAATCATCAAATATTCAAACTTGAAATTTAATAAAAACGATCAATTTCAAATGAAATAAATTCATTTTGATCTCAAACTAATAAAAAAAAACAGTTTTTTTTTTTTTTTTCATAAATTCTTAGAGAATTAAACAAAATAAATTAAGATAACTAAAAATCTTATTACAAACCTAAAACAAAACCTGATCAATATGAATTTTCATCTATCAAATTTACAAGACATGAAGACAATCCTAACAAGAACTTGAAACAGAATTCGATCTTTGCAAAGAAGACGAAGAGTTCAAGAACTCGATGCAGTCTTCAATGGCTTCAGCTCTCTGAGAATCGAGTGTTTCTGCATATGATCGCGACCTCGCCAGGCTCGCAGATGACACCTTCCGCGAGCACCGCCGCCGCCGCGCCGCCGCCACTGGCGGCAGGGCCCTCGCCACCTTCTCTCCGATGTTCTTGAAGAAACCCCCCAATGATCCTTCTGGGACTTTGAAGATCCATATCTTCAAGACTACTCTCTTCCTGTTCCCACCAACTTTGACGGCGGCGCCGCCGTGCTTGCTCGGCTCCGGGCTGAAGTTTACTCGTCGGCTCATCTTCACTTCCATGGCTGCATCACCTTTGTTTTAGAGAGAGAGAGAGAGAGAGAGAGAGAGATGGAAGAGAAGAGACAGTGGTGATATAGTGAGAGGTATTTATTAGGAAAAACTGATGGGAAAAAGAAAAGTAAATTATATTAAAATAATTAAAAGTTGGAAATATAAAAAAATAGATTAAAGCTATGCAATTTATAATAGCTGTCTGGTAAGATAATCATTCGTTGGATTTCTTTTTTTGTGTTTTGATTTTACAAATTAAAATACATATTATGTGTATTTTTTGATGTAATATTATATGGTGATTCTGTAGTACACCAAACTTTCCACCATTTTCAATCATTAGATCCGAGAACATTGTTGACTTTGACCTTAATAATCTCAGATCTGATGGCAGAAAATAAGTGGAGAATTTGGTGTATTAATACACCTGTTGTACTATAGAATGACCTAATATTATATTATACACGCATGACATAATGGTATTCATAAAATGATTTATATAAAACTGAAGAATGAAAATTTCAGAACGTTTATTTTGGTCTATACCCTTATTTCATGGAACGAGGTTGATTGCTGACCAAATTAATGAAAAACTATCCATTATCAATTTGGTTAATAATATTCTCTCACATTTTTTAGTATAAACTTTGAATTTCTTCATTTTATTGTTTGAACTTTAAATTAAACACATTATATTAATATTTGATAAATTATAACCTTTGATTTATTAGAATTTGTCTTGTACTTACAGTAATATATGTGAAATTTAACGTTTACTATATAAGACGTTTCAAATGTATACAAAATTGTATCAAATCACATATATTTTAGATAGAAAATGTGTTTTTTTTTTACTCTAATTATTATTCTAATATATATAGTCGAGAATTTCAAGGAAAATTTAATTCGAAATTAGAGAACATGAAGTGTAGCAGATATAGTTAGGGGTTCTTATGTTTAGTCATTAGCACATGATTAAGATTAGAGTAGAAGTAAGTACAAGGTAAATAATCTTGTAAATGTGTCTAAGTTGATGATTGCTAGGTTTTTCTTACATGGGTTTTTTTCCTACCTAAAATGCCAGCTTCAAATCTTACTCAAAAGCCATTTAACATAGAAAATATAAATGTTTGGCTTGTAAACAAAATACAAAGTAAATATTTTCTTTGGTCAAAAGAAAATGGGTGGGCCCTTTGAGAGGAACAGTAGAGATGATATGTTATCTTTATTTCACAAATTACCAACACTAAAGGGCAAAAAGAGATGTTGGGATATTGGAGGATGTCTATAGCTACACTTTTCCCATTTTTTCACCATATTTTAATCTCATTTATCATCGCATAACGACAACAATCATACTACAGCATTGATCAATACATATATGTCAACTCTATACAAGAGTAAATTAAAATTCAAGATTATCTTTATAATACATATATACAAGATTAAAATGTTGTTGTTTATTATATTCAATTTTTGAAATTTATTTCCAACTAATTATGAGATAAGAATGCACTCTTTTTCTAATATACCCTTTTTTTTGGTGCCCACCTTTCATTGTTCTGAGGAATCAGAATTTCAATTTTGACCATAATTTTGCCACTTGCCTCTTTTTGTGTGCCCATTTCTTTGTTTTATATTAACTATTAACCTATCTTCAACCTTGTATCACAAACATTAAAGAGACCTATGCAGTGAAATTAATGTTTTGTTTGAATGGAAAAAAGAAAGAAAGAAGGCTTTTGACTGGATTGCCCACTCACACACTTAACCTTGAGTTGAGTTCAACACATGCAAAACTGCAGCTTCATTATAGTGTTTCAGTGAAAAGAAAACTCATAGTGATAATTGTTTCATCTTTTCAATTTGTGGGTGATCGACACACTATCATCACATGTTTCGTACTTTATTTCATCACACTCTAAATCGTGTATACTTTTCATGATATTGTGTACTCATCTCCATTTTGAGTTGTTTAATATTATTCTGCGACTTGATGAATATCATTGCACTGTAGCAAGAATCTTGTGTGTTAGAATTACTTAATTACTCAGTTGATAATACAATTGTATATCATATTATCGTTTTATATATACCTCTAATCTATATGATGTAGATGATTATTGAAATACATTGAAGTAAAATGTAAGGTGCAATGCCATTGTGATTCTCTAATGTCAAGTTGCATTACATAACTTGTCAAATTAGAGGCATCAGAGGCCAGGTAAAAAGTCCATACGAGAGTTGGGCCAAAAACTGAGAATTTAAAGCCCAAATCCAATGGATCCTCGGGATCAAAGTAGAGACTAATTGGATTAAACCCACACCACTTCTCGGTTCTTCTCTTACTCTCTCACTTCCACTTCCACTTCCACTGTGCTGTCTGTGTATCAGTCCACTAGTGTTTCACCCGTGCGTTGCATGAAATAAAATATTTGAAAAATGTAATTATGTAGTTTGATATGTTGAAAATATTTTATGTTTAATAATTAAGTTGTAGTATATAAAAATATTTGAATTTAGCTGAATGAACAATTTAATTTATATAACGTCAATTTTTTTATTTATTTAAGATTAACGTGAATATAAAAAAAAATTATAATGTTAAACATAATGTAAGCCTATTTGAACTAAATAGTATAGAAATAGAAGTGTGAATCAATTTACAAAATAAATTATCATTCATAAACTAAAAATTTTGAAAAACTTCTTTATATACAACTACGTAGTTAGTTAGATTATTCGTTATATTTTTTTTAAACTATAGTTGGTGAGATTAAAGAGATTAAATAAAATAATATATTAACATCATCAAATTACATTCAAGCATATAAAGTATGAGATTGTGCTTTAATCGTGAGATTGTCTAATATATTAAATAACAAAAATAATTAATATAAGGGTTATGATTAAATTAACCTTTCAATATGAATTTTAATATACATAATCTAAACTAATCGCATATATATAAGTTCAAATATAATTTGATACATAAATGGAAAAACATCAATTTAGACTAAATTACAAATGTTTCTATTAATCTAAAATCTTGGAACATTCCAATTAATATTTTAAACTATCACTTAGAAAGATTTTTCTTGTTCTGATTATAAATTTTTAAGTATATTAGTTCTTTTATTAAATTCTTGAACTTTTTATCAGAATAAGAGTTATATAAAATACATAATGTGTGCATTATATTTCAAAGTAATGTAAGATTCCATTAATTTTGCCATCTATATATTTGAGTTTCAAAATCATTATTACAATATTTCACTATTAAAAAAATTGTGAATTCAAAAAAATAATTTTATTATGGAACACAATTTTCATAAATTATAGGGCAACCGTCACAAAATAAAATGTTGATAGAAAAAAATATAAAATATTGTGAAATATCAAAGTCAATTTTTATTGTGGGAAATAATTTTCATAAATGGTGTTCTCCACGGTTCAAGTAATCAATTATCAACAATATACATGTTGTATTTTTGACACTAACCATTTTTAGTGGATTAAAACAATGGATTCGATGCAATGTATGTAGGCCTTTTTAGAACCTTATTTCGCAAATTTATTTCTAAGAATATATAATGAGATTTTTGGGCACAAAAATACAAAATAACTATATATCTTTTACAATGTTTTTCAAGAAACAAAAAAACAAAATTTATCTTGCATGCATTTTCTTAATCTTAAATCTTAAATCTTCAAAATCTCTAATCCAAAATCAGAATCTCTCGATTCCGAATTTCTGCACAAAATAATTTGAATTAGTAAAATAATATAATATTACATGACAATAATAATAATCAATATACAATACTAATAAAATAACACATATTGTGAATAATTCTGCTTCAAAATACAATTAACAACAACTTAAATCATTCAAAAAATGAACACTATGATCATTAATTATTGATGGATCCAAACTATAAATATATCCAATAAATCAATTCATACCCAAATAAATATCAAAAAAGAAGAAGAAGAAATCATCTCATCCATGAAAACATAATGTTTGGTATGCAAAATTTGAGAAATTGTGAACGGAAAAGATATGAGTGAATTCCAAGTTTATTCTCTCATATTTATAGTGAAAGATATGTTTATAAGATATGAAATTAGTTCATTATATATGGTATGAACGTAATTGATTGTTATTGTAATTGCATAATTTTGGGTTTCTTTTTTTGGAAAATATCAAATGTATGATCTTCTATATAATTAAGTTATAAAATTTGTATTTATTTGGCAAATATATATATATATATATATTATCATTAATTACTAATAAACTTCACATCCAAAAGATGACATAGTAAATTGATTCTTGTAAATTAATAAGTTTCCATATATATAACACTTGTAATCTTTAAATAAAATAATTTTGAAAATATAGGAAAGAATTTCATATCATGATAATTTTTTAATAATTATTTTGTTTATCTGCTTAATATTTCAAATAGTTTTAATTATCATTTTTACTATATTTCAGTTATGAAACTTCTTAAATTCTTTGATATGAATAAATGATATTTAAAAATAAAATCAATGAATCAAATTGAATATTGATGCAAAATAATCAGTGAATCAAATTGGTTTTTTTATTCTTTTTTCTTTCAAAAAATATGCAACATTTCTATTCGCTTTTCATTCAAAATTTATATAGAAACATGTAATTTGCTTAGCTATTTTTTTCTTTTTGGGAAAAGATATGGAAATACATATATATGATTAATTTTTATGATATCAAGCAATAGTACTAAATCTATAATTAATTGGATAAGAATTGCTTCGCACAATTATATTAGTAAAATCAATCAAACAATCATATTTATTATCTTGAAATATTTTCATAATCTATATCATATATAAAAGTTTCGTCTATCATATATATATATACACACACATATGTATAGGTATATATAAATGATAATAAGATTGTAAACAATTATTTAATTCATATGACATAAAATAGTTATTTAATCATAAATTAAACTGCATTAATTATATATAATAATAAATTAACTAACATAAAATGTTATAATATGTGTGTGTCATTCAATTTAAACAATATATAGGTGTTATGTACTACAATCTATCATCACTCCATATATATAATATCATGCTAATATTCTTTTCCAAATTTAACATTGAAGCATTTCAATGGGAAATCTATTTAGAAAAAGGTTCTATATATATATTATTTATTATATATATATATTTATATATATAGATTTCCACTAAATAGTAGCTTATTTCAAAAAAAAGATGTATGATTTAGGCAAATTAATTGAATCTTTTTTAGTATAATTGCAACGTGATTAATATAAATTATCATATGTATAAATATATGCACATATATCTATATTATATATTTTAAGGATTTTATTCACATTAAACATCATTTATATGTACACATTTTTTCCCATAAGTAGAAAGTGGTTTTAGGAGGGAAAATTATCAAAAAAAAAATTTTGGAAATGTTTGTGTTTTTATATATATAAAGATAAAGATTTACAATATAAATCAATAAAAAATATAAATGAAAAGATTTATATTGATTCTTTTTTTAATAAATAATATCTAATGATAATTGTATCACATTAAAATGTATCACATAGAATTGTTGACCTTATCTATATATAATAATTATCTCCATATAATTAGTGTTTTATTTAAGCATACAATATATAATTACGATAATTACCATATATGATATGTATAATTACCATAAATTTCAATTTTCATATTTAGAAATATCTAATTGTATGTAGAGATCGTATAATAGAAATCTATAAAAATATAAATGAAAAGTTTTATATTTATTGTTATTTTTTTCATAAATAATATCTAATGATAATTGTATCACATAGAAATGTATCACATAGAATTGTTGACCTTATCTATATATGGTAATTATCTCCATAGAATTAGTGTTTTATTTAAGCATACAATATATAATTACGTAATTAATATTAAGTAATTTAGTAAGCATAATGGAATATATTGATACACCAATTTAGTAATCAATTTGCTAATTAGTAATCAATTAACCGTATAGCATGTGTAAGCCAATCAATTAACCGTATTTAATTAATTAATTGCATATGAGTTATCTAATCTAATGAAATCATTTAATTTTTTTCTATATGATATGTATAATTAGCATATATTTCACCTTATGTATATAATATTTTAGCAAACTTTAAATGCACGTATATAAATTTATCACATAGAATTTATATAACATAATAATTATAATTATAATTATTGAGATCTAGACATGGAAATATTAAACAAACTTAAAGATAATTAGATCATGTAATCATAATTAACTACTACATATAATTTCCTTATATATAAATATATTAAATATGACTTATATTTATTAAATTTATTAAATAAAACAAAAAAATATTTCCTGATTTGACAATGTAGTTTTGATGGGAAAATGTTGCTATTACTTTTTTTAGAAACCACAGTGTTTTTATATATATAAAGATTTCTTGAGTTGTTATAAGTCATAAAAACCATGAAATTTTGTAAAATGATTGAAAGAAGATAATTTTCAGATAATCTTCCTCCTCCATTGATTAGACAAAGAGCATATACTTCCTCATCTTCCCAGGATATCCTTCCTGATCCGGGGGAGAGAGTGGCCCCTCTCTCTCTCTCTCTCTCTCTAGAATGCTACAAGTGGAAATATAATCGAAGGCCCTCAAAGATTTCTTTCAATTCAACAAAATTTAAGCAGTGCTACTGTTTAACATCATCAACGCAGCCATCATCATGTCCACTTCTTCTCTCTCTGTAAATCCTGCTCTCTCTCCTCCTTCCTTCTCCTCCTCCTCTTCTTCTTCTTCCTCCTACTCATTCTTTCCTTCCAAAGTTTGTTGTTTTTCAAGAACTGGAAGACCCATTGGCCAAAGTTGTGTGAAGTCGGAGTCTTTGCTGAGTCGGAGTTTTAGAAGGAGTGAAGGATTGAGATTTTCCCAAGTGAGATCCTCTAGTGAGCTTCGATTAATTGCAGCTAGCTCTAGCAGCGACGTGACTGGTACAGAGTTTGGGGAAGATCAAGGGGAGGAGAGCCCTCCTCCTTTGATTGAATCTGAGAAGAATTCGAAGCCTAGGCGTATTGCTATCTTTGTTGAGCCATCTCCCTTTTCGTGAGTCTTTTCCGTTTTCGACCATTTTTGGTTTTAGGCTAATTATGATGATTTGTGCTAGCAAGATTCTTGTGGGCCTGATGATCTTGAGTTTCTGGTGGTATATGCATCTTTCTGTTTGATGAAATGTCTCTGTGGGCTGGTGAGAGTAAGGATTTCAGAGTCTTTGATCCTATGTTGTGCCTTTGAAAATAAAGAAAGAAGAAAGGTCTTACTGTTATTGGAATTATTTGATGCAGAATACATGAATTACATTATCCGTTCTTTGTTTTCCATTAGTACGATGTTATGCTGTAATGATGCTGATAAAAAGAACTTGCTGTAGTGTTACCATATTAGGTGGTTTTTTTATTTTTGCTATAAGCTTATAAAATCTTCTTATTCATTAGCTATCTGCATTTTGCAATTTTGTGACAATGTGATTCTATGGTCTCCATTAGGTTGCCCTGCTGATCAAGTAATGTTCTTGCTGCAAAATTATTCGATCATCGAAGTTATGATATGCTATCAATGCAGATAGCGAATGTATGCTTTAGCATTTCAGTGTGTTCTGTCCCTTGCATATGGTGGATTTAATTAGTTAATCACTAGATGTTTATCTATCTTTATATTTGTTCTTTCTTTAACGGAACAGTTTGTAGATCACTGATCACATCAATCAATCAGCTTAATTGAAGGTCAATTCTTTTTCAGCGTTATTGAGTCACTCGACATACTGCCCTTTAATGCTCAATACTTCATTCAATATTTACTATAGATTTATTGAGCCATTGTGCCTTTTTTCTTCCAATAATATCGTATTTCTTCAGTACTGTGAATCTTAATGGTGGACTTACTTGTATATATATGGAATTGTTGTGCAGATATGTCTCTGGATATAAAAACAGGTTCCAGAATTTCATTAGATATTTACGTGAAATGGGGGACGAGGTATGCTCAAATTCTTTGTGGTCATTTTCATTCATTAAATAAAGGTAGTAGGTACCAAACTAGATGTCTCAAACATTGGATATTCCTTTAATGAATCCAAGTTTTGAAGACAACTAGGAGCCTTTACCTTACGTGATTAGGGTGAGATGTCTTCGTTTAGTCTGGTCTGCGTATTTATATACACCAATAGCATAAACATGATGTATGACTTCCACAGAAACTCAATTCTTCAACTCTTACAGTTCATATAGACATTTTACATAAATCTGTCCAATTAATCCCAACTGGTTTGTGGGATTTGGTACACAGGTTATGGTTGTAACAACTCATGAAGGAATACCAAAGGAATTCTATGGAGCTAAATTGATTGGATCAAGAAGGTTAGCTTTAGAGTTCATGTCTGTTCAACAAACATGATATCGTTCTTTCTTAAAATTATGATATTAATTGATGCGACTTTGATTTAGCTACTTGCTACAAGCACTATGTTGGTCTGATTCTTGTAAATCTTTTTCCTTGATTGAATACTTTGATCCAATGTAATAACGTCTTGGCAGCTTCCCCTGTCCGTGGTACCAAAAGGTACCCCTGTCACTTGCACTCAGCCCAAGAATAATTTCAGCAGTTGCTCGATTTAAGCCTGACATTATTCATGCTTCATCTCCTGGAATTATGGTATAGTTAGGTTTGCTGCTCCTTGTATATAAAATTTTGCCTTTGATGTTAAAACATCTTAAGAATTTAAAATTGGCTTCTTGCTGTATTGATAGTTTTACATGTTTGCAGGTATTTGGAGCTCTCTTCATTGCAAAATTACTGAGCGTACCGATAGTGATGTCATATCACACCCATGTGCCATTGTATGCCCAATGTTTCAAATGCTTTTAGATTTATCATGTCGGAAATGTTTACATGTTTGCAAATGAAATTTTACATAATCGTGTCGGAAATCTGTAAACAGCAGCCCAACTATAAATATTTAGGACATATATCTTGCTTCTCTCTCCCAACTATAACTATTTAGGACGTATATCTTGCTTCTCTCTCTCTCTCTCTCTCTCTCTCTCTCAATGACATATGTTTTAAACATTGCAGATATATCCCCAGATACACCTTCAGCTGGCTGGTTAAGCCAATGTGGTTAGTTATAAGTATGTGGAATTTATCTCCTTTATTTAGTCCATCGGTTTTTCAGGTTGAGGATCATAACATGGATTAGGAAATCTTTTGACAGAATTTCTTCATAGGGCTGCTGATCTTACATTGGTTCCATCTGTTGCCATTGCAAAGGATCTCGAAGCAGCTAGGGTGACAGCAGGTCATATTTATTTAACATGTTGAATCTACTTTAACTGTTTCACCATTAATACCAGAGAAAAGTATACAATTTTAAAATTCTTTACGAGAAAAAAATATTTTCACTGCTCTCTTTAATAATTCTTATTGAATACCTACTTGCATGCACTGAAATGGATTTTTGCTTCTCTTTGCAACTTTTCAGCTAACAGGATACGTCTCTGGAACAAAGGTGTCGATTCTGATAGCTTCAATCCCAGGTTTCGCTCCCATGAAATGAGATTGAGATTAAGGTCTGAAACTCATCTATCATTCTTGACCCTTATTGACTACTACTGCCATGATTCATTGATCTTGCATTGACAAAATATCTTTCTAAATTAGCAATGGTGAACCTGAGAGACCATTGATAGTTCATGTAGGCCGCCTTGGAGTTGAGAAGAGTTTGGATTTCCTCAAAGGGTATCAGTCATCTTATCTTCTAATTTGATTAAAGATTTTTTTTTTTTGGGTTGAAACTTGAAACCAATGCTTGCAAATTCTCTCCTTGGAACAGGGTCATGGATCGGCTACCAGAAGCCAGAATAGCTTTTATTGGAGACGGGCCATACAGGTAAGACATGTATTCCAAGAATGTTGTCATGAATTTATATTTAGTCGCTAAACCTTCATAAATCATTACCTCAAGACAAATATTTGGATGAATTAATTCTGGTAGAGCTGAGCTGGAGAAGATGTTCGTCGGCTTGCCAGCTGTATTCACAGGGACACTACATGGAGAAGAACTTTCACAAGCATATTCCAGTGGAGATGTTTTCGTAATGCCTTCAGAATCGGAGACTCTAGGGTTCGTCGTTTTGGAGGCCATGTCATCTGGGCTTCCAGTGGTTGCTGCTCGGGCAGGAGGGATCCCGGATATCATCCCTGAAGATCAGCAGGGAAAAACAGGCTATCTCTACAAGCCCGGAGACCTTGACGACTGCTTGAGCAAGCTGAAACCTCTTCTGCATGATCAAGAACTCCGAGAAATGATCGGAAAAGCAGCTCGAATTGAAATGGAGAAATATGATTGGAAGGCAGCTACTGGGAAGATAAGAAACGAACAATACAACGCTGCCATTTGGTTTTGGAGGAAGAAAAGAGTGCAGTTCTTGAGGCCATTTCAATGGTTATATCGTCTTGCTTTTCGGGCCCCTGCAATTCAAATGTAATCTTGTACATTATTCGGGCCGATCAGGCCCGTCCCAAATATGGTCTACTAACAAATATGATAGTTGAAAGTTGAAACAAAATAATCGAATTTTTATTTCTGGAAAAACTTGCAGAATTTTCATATAAAAATCAGGGAAAAAAAAATTACAAGACAGGGTATAATTATTGAATTTAGCTTGAGCAAACTATTTGATTTTACTCAAGAAACAAATATGAATTTGCTCGAGCATATATAAGCTCCATGTATGGCTTCTTCAATTCTCTTCTTCGCCACAAAATGATCCTCCATTGTTAATTGTTATTGCTCAAACTCAAAAAAAGCAGAAATCTTTGTTCAGATTCAACATTTGGGCAAATCTTTAGGAGGTGGCAACACAGATTGATTTGGGCCTTTTCCATTATCCACCAAGAACGCCATTTTCAATCCCCAAGTTGTGTGCACTTCCAAATGGCAATGCATGAACCACACTCCTGAAAATGAATTGGGGTTTTGAATTAGCTGGGGGGTTTTAATTTGTGAATTTGGGGTGAAAATTGTTGGATTTGTACCTGGATTGTCTGCGGTGAATCTGATGGCGACCCATCCACCGGATGGAACTCCGACGGTGTTCCTCTCGACGGGATCGACGAGATTGAAGTTTTTAGGGTCTGATTTGGAGTTGAAATTCCCTAATCCTTTTCCGACCACGAAGAAATTGAATCCATGGAGATGGACCGGGTGGTTTTCAGTGGCGATTATCCCTGTATCTTGCAGAACCACCTGAACTGTGGCGTTGTACGGTAGCCTGTAAACCTTTGTCCCGCTCTTAGTGGCTAGATTCGTCGGCGGGGCGCCGGTGTAATTGAACGGAGACGGTGGGTTCCCCGGGAAATCTGCCGTGTAAACTCCCTTGATGTTGAAGATATGTGCTTGCAGAAGAGCAATGGTGGGCATCACGAAAGTCACATTGTTCACGCTCGCGACGACTCTGATTCCGTTTCCGGCCTTGCAGGATGGGCAGGGATTGGCGCCAAGGCCGACGGCGAAGAACAGAGAGTGGTCTACTGTCTTTGGCACTTTTGCAGGGTAGGTGTTTGAGTTTAAGCTTCTGAGAGATTTCGTGAAGGTGTCGGCAACCGGGGTGGCATTCCGGGCCGGTGCTTTGGTGAAAGTCGTCGGAGAATTTGACAATGTGCCTGAGTAATGCAAGGTGGCGGTGGCAGTTAGGTTGTCCACGGCCACCACCAGTGTGTCCATGAACGGCGAAGCTGCCATGATGTACTTTCCGGTCTTCTTATCGGCGGTCAAGATTGCGGTGGTTGTCTGCCCTGGTGCGATCACGACGACGTCCGTTTTGAAGGGCTTTACGTAAGTAGCGTCGACGTCCACTACTGTCAGTTTGTGTCCTGCAATCTTGAAGAACAGTTCTTCATTGAGTGCAGCATTGATCAATCGCAGCAGGTATGCTTTTCCAGGTAAAACATCTAGTTTGTAGCCACCTGCAGAGTTCATTGCCAGCAAATCAATGTTGTAAGTTTGTGTTTCATCTCGTATTTCATTTCACTTATTGTTGATATTATTGAGTTATACCTGTGGAACTACAATTAGGAACCAGGCCCGGATGGCCATTGATGGTGTGGGCGTCGGAGACGTTAGGTGCTAGGCCGGATTTCAGGGCCTCGTTGATGACAGCTTCGGTGTCCGATTTCCACCATTCAGCTGATCAAAAAGATTTGATCAAGCTGTGACACAATAAAAGGTATAATATCAAGAAAAACACAAAGGATCGTAGTTGCTGACAAACCTAACACGAGAACTCTTTCATGGTCGGGTTTTGGAAACGGATAAGGGACACCGAGCTTAGGCAAGATGACGAGGGCGCCATGAACGGTGGACCTCAGCCATAGAATATGGGCGTGCCATAGAAGAGTGCCTCTCTGGCCTGTAATGGTGAAGTTGTAGACGTAGCTTTGACCCGGCTGAATCGGACATTGTGTGATGTATGCCGGTCCATCTGCCCACCCCGTTCGAAGTTGCCTGATTCCATGCCTATTTTCATCACGAAAATTAAGTTTCAACCGTCCTGTAGATCAAGCATGTACGTGTATGTGTGTGTTTTTTAGTCCTTTATGTTTATTACCAGTGGATGGAGACATTGTACTTGACATGGTTGACGACCTTAATGAGCACGGTGTCGTCTTCCCTAGCGTAGATTGTTGGTACCCGGAAATTGTCCGTTTACAGTGACAATAGGTTTTGTTGTGCAGAGCCGAGTGGTGTTTTTCATTACAACCTGTGAAATAAACACACTCTCAAAATTTGCTTATTGTGGTGGCATATTAGCAAAAATATAATGCAATATTGTATAGTTATAACATAAATGTCATCATTGTACATGTGATTGAGGATATACTATTGTAATTAAACTCAGAGATGAAATTATAAAAATGTAGGAACATAGAAATGTGAATGTGTTAGTTATTAACTACTGTTGAGTAATGATTTGTTTTGATATTATAGATATGTATTGTTGTACCTTCCATGAGTTAGTAATAACATTGACTTTTTACCATAATAATTTGCTTGCATTTTAGGCCAACTAACTCATATATATCTAATTTAAGAAAAAATGTGTAATGGATTTGCATTCTTTCACGTTATATTACACTATGATATAAAACAATCCTGGTTCGAGTTTGACTTCACAAAAAACTCCCACAAATTTGATTTAGTACAATGAAATACTCTTAAAACCCATGATCCAAATCCATTTTCACTAATTGTAGTTTTATAGACACTGCTCAATGAGTTGTTTGAATAACAAAACAAAGAGTGCATTAATAACTTTAACAATTCATATAACCACCAAATCAAGAGTATTTGAGAATCAATGCATTGAATTAGAAACATTTTAAAGACAAAGAATGTAGAATATGAAAGGGTTTGCGAAAATCATACATTGAACTTGTAATTACGAACTCTGCATTCGACCAAGAGAGGAAGGAAGCATGCAATGATGATCAAAACCTTAATCCAAGAACCCATTTTCACCACCTTTTCCACGTGCATGTAAATGTGTGTGTATATATATATATCGACCCTTTTAATGAAAGTATGATCAAATTAATCAAACTCACAAATCACTTTATATGTAAATATAAAAGTGTATTGTAAATTTGAGGATGTGAAGAGTGTAATGAGAATGAAGAGATTATATAGATGTAAAAGCAATTGCTTTGCTGCCATGACGTCGTTGTTCCTTCGTTAGGTGAAACCGTAGACACTTTATGCATAAGCTTTTCTTACCCTATTTTTTTGCTCTTTTTTTAAATTATTATTTATTACATTAAGTGTGTGTGTGTGTGTGTGTATGTGTGTTTACTGGTCTTGATTAACCCAATTAACTATTTATTTTGTCTTTGTATTCTGTGTGTAAAATGTAATATCATTGGGATATTGAAAATTAAAATGCGTGGAAGGGAAAAGTTCACTTTTTATGTCAAAGTTTAAAATTATTTGGGCCCAATACTTTTTTAATTTTTGGTGACAAGTTTTGGCCTACTTAAGTTTTTATTTTGAGATTAACAAATTTCTATTTCAAACAGAGTACTTTTGATCACGTAGTATTAAGATCAGAATAATTTGAATAAATAAAAAAATGTGAAATATATAGATAGATAGTTTATTAAATTTATGGTGTAATACGATTAATTAACCATATATTAATTACTACCTCCATCCCAGTTAAATCTACCTACTTGCAGTGCAAATTGAATTGTAAGTAGGTTGAATTAACCGGGATGGAGGGAGTACTAATTAACACTTATAATCTTCTAGAATTCTCATTAAATCATGAGTATGTGTGACTATAATGTATATGATCAGTAATAATATACATGTAATATAAATTGATAAAATAAATTGTGAGATTTTGATTTGTTTTAGAGGCAACATATATGATAAAATTAATAGTTTTTAGATATTTAAAGAATGAGTGTTAGTATTCTTATGAGACCGTTCACACATTGATATAATTAATCGTTTTATTTTATATTTTCAATTTGGTTAAAACGACACTGAGGGTAACCGAAAATGAATAATCAGATCGATCAAATGGTTTAATTCGGTTTTTGTCCGAATATCAGCTTGATTAATCTTGTTCTTAATTGAGTTTTAGAAGCGATTTATAAACCAATTCAGCTCATGAATTTACTTAAAATAGAGGATTTTGATCGTTAATCACCCCTACGAATGTGATTAGTAGTTCTTAAGAGGATTAATGAATGTGATAGTTTGCGTTGAATTTAGTGGTTGGAATGTTTGAATCTAACTAGCATAAGTCCCGTGTGTTACACAGTTTACATAAATTAAATTTATTAAAATAAATTTTAAAATATTTTTTATATTGAAAATTATATATCATTTTGTATGATATCCATCATTGAGTTGATATTACATTAGTGTAAGATTCATGTCACACGAATATTTTAATAGTACTACTTAAAAAATGGAAATTATTATTTATTTATCATTAATTCTTAATTTAATTAGCATGTAAATTAAAGTTAGGTTTATATAAAAAATTCAATTATCATTTGATGCAAATATAACGGTCAATTAACTTCAATTAAAATATTTTGCAAAATGTTTCATTGGCAATCATTATCATCAACATTTTGGTTTTCATTTATTAACTCCTTTTTAATATTTTAATTATAATAAATTAGAATGTAAATTAAATTAATTGAAATTGAAATTAAAATTAAATGTTTTCATTTATTAACTCCTTTTTAATATTTTAATTATAATAAATTAGAATGTAAAGTGAATTAATTGAAATTGAAATTAAAATTAAATTAAAATTTTGAGTGAGAAATACGATTAACCAGATGACGACATGTGTCCCTTTTGATTATTCCTTCAATATGAATACATATAGATTTAAATTTAATCGTGCAAATTTTTTAATAATCATTTAATATAATTGCAAACATCAACTTAAGTTAAAATATTCATAAGTTACAATTTTATTATCATCATAATTATTGACATTTTGTTATTCATTTATTATTATCTCATTAAATACTATATCATAATAAATTATAAGTATTAAATTAATTAATTAAAAATGAAATTATAATTAAATTAAGAATAGGATTAACCAGAGAGTGACATGTGTCACTCTTGGTTATTCCTTTAGTAAGGATATAGATATAGATATAGATATAGATATTTAGAGCCTTAATTAACTCTTATTTAATTTAATTATCCGAAACTAACCCACTTTTTAGGTAAATAATATTGAACAAAAGCGTAGTTGTTAGGTTTTCATTTAATATTAAAAATGATATCCATTAATAACGCACTAGTGTGGAATTGATCGTCATTAAAATACTAATTTTAAAAGCACGGGTATTATTTAAGTAAAACTTAAATATACAAAATAAATAAATTAATTAAATATAAAGCAAGGGTATTATTGAAGTTAAACAAGAAAAAAAAGCGTAGTTGAAAGAGGGCTTTCAAGTAGAAATCAACAGGTAATGTAAGAATTGTTTGGAAGCTAAGAAAAAACTCAAGAGTTGAGATTTAATAGCAATATTTTGCCAAACTCATCCTTTTTTGGTAACGAACTTATTTGTCCTAAATATAAGTCTTTATTTCTAAATCTCAGTCAACTAATTTGGAATAGGTCTTTGTCTTGATGATGCCATACATATATACCTTTCTAATTCTTGGTTCAACCGTTTTGTTTATACATTTTAATTTGCTTTTATTACATTTTCTTCTTCTTCTATCCAAAACTATCCATGTTTCGATGTTTCTATCAATATCATGATTCCTAAATTTAGCTAAGCGGAAATTTGTAATTTTAGTGTCGTGGGCTCTGTCCATTTTTGGATAATTAAATTTACGAATTCTTATAATAACCAGTTCTTTAAGTTCGATCTTTTTAAGATAATTTGTTGACATGAACGTTGGTAATATTAATCTACTATAGTGTTGTGTCAACGTTAAGTAAGGATATTCATATTTAGAATAATCAAATCCGACTATAATTGAAAAATACTCAAACTTGAAATTAATGGTCTAAAAATATTGTGTCATGTTTCAAAAGTTGACCAATAAATATTATGTAATTTAGATTTTTGTTTAATTGAATATTATAGTATATGTACCTTGTAAGTAACTAGTAATTACTTATAATCAAGTTTGGATGATAAATTGGTGAATAAATTAAAGGTCATAAAAATGCAACTTTATACGTTATAAAAGATTGTACTCGTATTTAGTTGATCAAAAATAAATGCAACTTTTAATAAGTAAAGTGATTAAACTTTGAGAAAAAAAAAGTGAAAGTAGGATAATGTGATTATGATGATTAAGAACTTAGATTAGGTGGATTTGATAAGCTCCACATTCTCGATGGTTACAACCAATTGACTTCATAGTTGAATTTTTGGGTACTTTCTAGTATCTTTTTAAGTTGATCCAAACAAGAAAAATTAAGCCAATTTTATGGATATGAAATCTACGGGAAAAATTCAATTTACGTCCATTTATTTTTTGGGTTTTAATTTTACTCAAATTAATTTCAAAATCGATAAATGTTTTGTTCTTTGAAGTTTCAGGCGAATTGTACTGATGTGACCTATCGGAGTGGCTGATGTGACTTATCGAAGCATACGTGACATTTCTTAAATTGATATTAAATTTCAACAATATGATATAAAAATAATTAAAAATGAAAAAAATTTGAAAATAAAAAAAATTGAAAAGGGATCTGTCGTCGGCGCCCTTTCTCGTCTTCTTCCATAGTCTTCGCTCGGCGACTTTGTCGGCAACTCCACCTAGCACCTCCTCCACCCACCACCACCACTTCTAGCTAGTGAGGTGGCAGCAACTCCACACACAGACCAACACACAGAGAGCATGAGAAAAGGATCTGCTCTCACTGCCGAGTGAGAAATCGGATTTTGGGGAAGCAAAAGAAGCAATTGGCGTCGGCGAGCGACGGTGGGGGAAGAAGACGCAATTGGGAGGAAGAAAAAGAAGCAGATTTTAATGGCGAAGAAGAAACAGATTTTGGGGGAAGAAGATAAAGCAGTTGGCGGCGGCGAAAGCGGAAGGCACGAGTGGCGGCGGCGGGGAAGAAGAAACAATTTTTCATTTTTTTCATTTTTTTAAATGTTTTTTATTTATTAATTATTATTAGATCTATGTGGAAATTAAATGATGTTGCCACATGTGCTCCAATATGCCACATCAGGTGAACACAGTGGTGAAAAAAAAATTGGGGCGGTTGAGATGCAATCGCCGATAAACTAGCCGGAAAATCGATTTCTGGCTGCCAAAGGACAAAATTGGTCGATTTTAAAAAAATTGACTAAAATTGAAACCCTAAAAATAAATGGATGTAAATCGGACAGTAACGTTTTAAACGGACGTAAATTGAATTTTTCCCTAAAATCTACATTTCATACCATATTTTAGTGATATATTTTGGTCTGTTAGTATAAATTATAAAGGATCTGAGCCCAAAATACCCCAATTCATATAATTCAATACAAATATGTCATTTAATATAAAATAGTATCCAAAAGTACCACAAAATATAACATATTATCCCAAAATACCATAAATTCTGAAAAACTGAATTGTATCAGCTACTTTTTCAGTGAATTAGTTACATCAAACATGAAATCTTGAATTTTGAATTTAATGAAAGAATATTGAATTTTGAATTTAATTAAAGAATTTTGAATTTTAAATTTGAATTTGATTTCATTAAATTACAGCAACCAAATCGGGTAAAAATTTAATTACCTTTTACCTACCCATCCAATATTCACACTCCCCATTTTTTTCTCAAAAATCTTCTCCCCCTTTCTTCAACCCATACTTCAAATACATCAATTTTTTGCTCAATTTTCTCAAGGAAGGCTCTCGATCTTCTTCATCAACAAGTAGATTTGTGATGGGTGACGAGGTTAGATTTTGAATCTCACTTATTTTAAGGTTTATGTTAGTCGTGGAAAGTGATTTGTTGCTCGTTGAATTTGATGATAACTGGAAAGTGATTTGTTGCTCGTTAAGAGGTTGAATTTGATGATAACTCGTTCAATGTATGCAATTTCATTTGATGATAACCCTAAACGAGTCACTTGTTGAGTTCAAATGTTGCTACATCAGGAATATACCATTCGAGTCTCAATATGTATTCACAAAATTCAGCATATGCCGCTCGCTGCTCTTCATCCAACGTTGTCTCATCGGCTTCGTCTAACTCAAAGTCGTCTTCTCCATCTAAAACAAAATGATGAAAACATAATATAAGTTGTGTAATTATTAATTAGGATCACTGGATATTTACAGATACTACTAATACATAGAATATATATCTGATCGTCAACATCTCTCGTTTCAGGTTCTACATGTGTCGGTTCTTCTGTAGGATTGACATCACTTTCGTCACACCCTGGGGGAGGGATCTTCAAATCGAGAAACTCAAGATTATTGTAGTCAACACGACTGCATGATGATTCCTAGGGTGCCCATAGTTCATTTGAAGACGGACCGACATAAATATTTCCATTCCCAAAGTAACATCCCATTTTGAATGAAATTTTTCATCGTTCTGAAGTGCATGAGAACATGTGAAGATTCAAATTCATGTCCAGCACGATAAAAACTTTGACTGCCTTGATTGTACTCCTCATCCACTGAACCTTGTTATTCAGGAAAAGACGGCCCTGCTGATAATCCAACATTCATCCTCTTCAAGGAAACAAAAACAACAAAAAAAGAATCATTCGTATAAAAAATATGTTCCAAATCGAAATCATTCTTGATCTTTATCTTCTTCAATCTTCCATTATTTTCAGTTAGTACATGAATCAAATATCCCCAACAATTCATGTTGGCACGCATGATTCCATGAATGGAGTTCAATACATCCAAATAAGTAAGTTTTTGAAGATAAATCAACTCTTGAGAACCGTTTGATAGAGAGCAAGAGCAGGAGCTGGGCGAGGCCGAGGAACCGCTACCTTTGATGGTTTACCGATGACGGGACGGGCTTAGGTCCACTGTTCATGGGTGGGATTATTTATTAAGATTTTAATTATGTTTCTATTTGGACTATTGTTGAGTTGTTCCTTTCTATTTCTGGATTAGTAGGAGTATTTAAGGTGTTATTAGAGTGTATTGATTTTTCATAACATTATTATTGAATCAAGGAGCCTGGAGGCTAGGAATGACAATGAGGTGGGTCGGGGGAGCAATCCCTATCGCTGTCCCCGTCCCCACGTTTGCGGGGATTCCCCGTCCCCGGCTCTGCTGTAACACCCCGTTTTCAGAAAAAACTGCATAGCATATTTTTATTCATAAATCAATTTTTTTTAAATGATTTATTATAAATGATCTCTACATGGCAAGCTTTATGTTTTATCAAAAAGAAATGATCTAATGTTTCTTTAAGTCTAAGAGTCTTGCAGGATAGCTATCCGAGGAAATCGAGCTCGATCGTGATGCACTCAACATGTACGGGTAAGAAAAAGAAAAAAAAAAAAGACAAGTTATATATAACAAGATTAAATAATTAATATAGAAAATGTGACTAATGTATGCCCAATCATAGTTAAGTGAATCTTTAATTGATGAATTATGTGATATATAGTGTATGACATTTATGATGTGTTCTATTTAAATTTATCATCATTCATACTTGTGTGACTTACATAGTGTGCAAATTTTTGGACATAAAATGTATGTATGATTTCTATGATTACAATTATTAGATATGTCATATTAGATAAGAATTACACTCCAAGCCCATACCTCCATCAAATCACTACAAGTCTCAATGCTACACTAATTATCACCTCACAAATAGATATATACTACAATGAATGATCTACATGTATTATGTTATATATATGTGTGTAAGAGGGATCCATCCCACTCTTGCATTCGATCATCTCCACTCTCTCTCTAGCAAAATTTCTCTATATTCTCTCTACACCATTTTCCCTTCATCAAGGATATCTTCATCTCACCTCACAAAGTTGCTGCCCCTTTCAAGAATTAAGTGAAAAGCAAGATCTTCCAAAGAATAAGGAGATTTTCAAAGAACTCTTGTTTGTGCATCCAAGAGGTATACTTGGCTAATCCTTACCAATCTTCTTTTTAGGAGCATGACTAGGTCCTAAATATTGAAATGCATGTTGAGATAAGTGTTGCATGTATGATCTAAAGGTTTTTCTAGAAATGTGGTGGTGAAATGGTTGCATGTTTGTTATATGTGGTTAATCTACAAAATATGTGAACTTTGAGTGTTGATTGTGCAATTGCATGTTAAAATAGGCTTTGCATGCTTGATTATATTGTTAAAACTCTTTGCATGTGTGATTAAATAAGTGATGATGATATTCTTGAGGTTAATTAAGTATGTTAGAGTTAGATTTATCATTTAGTTAAGAGAATAAGGGAATAGATCATCCTATGGAAAAGTTGAGTAAATTGCAGTCCCTCTAACAATTTTTATAAAATCCTATGCTATGAATTTTCAAAACCTGTTTTAGTATGTTGTTATACATGATGTTTTGAGTGCATGGTAAAAATTTGGTAGCATTTGGAGAAGTATACGAATTTTAATGATTTTTCAAAGTGGTCCATGTTTGAGTTACATCATACAGTTTCAGATCCTAGAAATTTATTTTTATAAAATCGGCCAAGTTAAATATTTTAAAAATGTTTTAGTATGATATTATACATGAAGTTTTGAGTGCATGGTAAATATTTGGTAACATTTGGAGATGTATACGAATTATAATGATTTTTCGAAGTTGCCCCAGTTTGAGTTAAACTATGCAGTTTCAGCCCCTAGAAATGTACTTTTATAAAATTGGTAAAGTTAAATATTTTGAATATCTTTTAGTATGTTGTTATACATGAGGCCCTGAGCATGTGGTTAAAATTTGGTAATGTTTGGAGAAGGATGTGAATTATAGTGATTTTTCAAAGATGAGGCAGTTTTAAGTCCAAAAGTTGTAGTTTTGATTGTAGAAACTTAATTTTATAAAATTGGCCAATTGTTAGTTTTATAAACTGTTTTCGTGGCTTATTCTAAATGCAGTTATGAGATCATGGTTAAAATCTTGTAATTATTAGAGTAGTGTATGAATTATAATAAATTATCAAAAGTAATTCAGTGTTAGAATTTATTTTCTACAATTCTAAACCATAGGAAAATACTTTTATGAATTTCGTGAGTTAAGATCCTTTTCAAATGTTTAATTACATGAAGTACATGATAATAGAAATTTTATCCATGATTTAAAATACAAATTTAAAGACTAAGAACTTATAAACATGCCGAGTGCAGCACGAGGCAGCCGGACACCTCAGGAGTTATCCCCGCTTACGAACCAAGTCAAAAAGTGGGTAACTTCTACTCTCTACTACGTGTTGATAATTAAATTAGTAAGATATGTATGAAAATCTACGGAGGGAAGCACCGTAGCTATAACCGGGAGGGCTTCACGCCGGGCGACGACCATAAGGGCCAAGTGCCTGGTCTATGAAAGCAAGGTCTTGTGGGTTAGCGTGCCCACATTCCTTAATGTTATGTGACCATAAGGGCGAGAGTGCCTGGTCTAATGTTACGAGGGTCCAAAACGGGTGAGCGTGCCTGTTGGACATGTAGTACGTGCTTAATAATTTAATTGCTTCTATGTATGAGAGAGTATTGTTATCCCACTGGGCTTCCTCTCCGGAGGAATCTCATGATGTTACCTTTAAATCTTTTCAGGTTCAGCTTACAACGAAACGGATGTGTAGCTGGCTGTATGGACTCCTCCCGAGAAGTATATGTTTTGATTAATGTTAATATGTATGTTTCGATGGTGCTTAACACTCTCTGAAATCTTCCATGTTGGTTTAACTGTTTACGTAAGATTTTCATATGTTTTAAAATACTTTAAGGTTTTGACTTACAAATGTGGGTAAGTCACGAGTCGGATGTTTACATCTTCATCCTTTATTTTTTAAAAAAGAAAAAAAAAGGCCTCGTGTTTTAATAATTAAGTCTTCCGCTGAGTTTCTTTACGAAAAGAATTTTTAATCATTTTAATTTTTCCTTATACGAATATTTTATTTTGAGCATGTAACGTCATGGTAGTGCCCCAATCCCTCAAAACTGGGTCGGGGTGTTACATCTGCCCCGCAAAACGGGGAAAAACTGCCCCCGTCCCCGTCCCGCGGGGATCCCCGCCCCCGTGGAGATCCCCACCACCGTGGGGAATCCCCGCCCCACCCTTTTTTTTTAAAACATTAAGATTAAGACAGAACATGTCATTTTTGTTGAATCAACATTAAGATCAGTTTATTCAAAACAGAGTGATGATAAGAACAACTGTTGAGTAACCTCAATAGTGATGATAATTATTTATGAATTATTTCGAGAACAGAGTACTTGTAATTAAGGTAAGAAACAAAATTACAGAAATCACAAAGTAGCATAAGCCTATGCTTTAAATTCCAAAGCCTATGTTTTTTAATGAAAAAAAATCATCTTTTAACCATTGCATTATTCTTACTAGGTTTGAACCCGTGCGATGCACGGGCTTTATTTAATACTTATCTTATTTTTATGTTAAAGTAGTATTCTTTTTTATAGATTAACATATTTTTTTATAAGTGTGACATTTTCTGTTTATCCTTAAAATAATATTTCATATTGTTTTTTTTTTTTTTTCATTTGTTCTTTAGCACAAACTTGTTAATATGATTTTTTTATATATGTGTTTTAATTGTAACATTAAGTATTTTCATATCTTTCTGTAAAAAGTGTAAAATACATCTCATTTTTATGGCTCGAAGACATCTATGTTCAAATTTTATCTTTAAATGCACTCATTAATTGCTTTACATATTGGTTTCCTTTGTAATTTTTTTTTTTGTTGTTTTGTTTTTATTAATTTTAACCAATTGTTATATTTGTTGTTATAAAGTTTTAATATAATTTCCTAATTATTTAAGGGGTGTTTCGACTGGATGTGCACATCCGGATTTTGGATGACCAATATCCTAATTATGTTATTTATTTTGTTAAATTCTAGAATTCTAATTTTTTAATTTCTACTTTATCCATTTTCTTGAAATTTTAAAAACATTTGTTTCTTTTTTCAAAATAAAATAATAGGACATCATCTATTTTTCCTATAATTCGTGATATGATATGATAAATTAATTATAATCTTACTTTTTAAAATCTCTTAACAAACCCAAACTTATCAAATTCCATCATTTTCACAATATACTTTCAAACTTGCAAAATCTACTTATGTCTAACCCAAACATATCCTAATTTTTTTAGCATCTATTTTTGTTAATGTCAGAGTTTGAACTATCCTAAATGCTCTTTTTGTAAAAATATTAGTAATTTCAATATTTTAATATTATCTCTTTTTTTCTTCAATCCTACAAATAAATTTCTTTCTAAAGTTATTTTTTAATTTGAACTATCCTAAATGTTCTTTTGTAAGGTATTACTATCTTCAAACATCTTTTTTATTTATTTGTTTTAATTCAATGAAAAATAGTTGTATATTTACTCTTCAAAAAAAAATTTTGTTTTTTTTTAGCATAAGAACACGGTTGAGAGAGAGAGGTGAGAATACAAATTACTAATTGAGAGGATTTACAGAAGCAACTCGATCGATCTGCCATGAGGTATCATTGCTATTATTGTAGAGAACTAGGTTTGAACCCGTGCGATGCACGAACTTTATTTAATACTTATCTTATTTTTATGTTAAAGTAGTATTCTTTTTATATGTTAATAGATTTTTTTTATAAGTGTGACATTTTCTATTTATCCTTAAAATAATCTTTCTTATTATTCTTTTTTTCATTTGTTCTTAATTAGCACAAACTTGTTAATATGATTTTTTTATATGTGTTTTAACTGTAACATTAAGTATTTTCATATCTTTCTGTAAAAGGTGTAGAATACATCTCATTTTTATGGCTCGAAGACATCTATTTTGTTCAAATTTTATCTTTAATTGCACTCATTAATTGTTTTACATATTGGTTTCCTTTGTAATTTTTTTTTTGTTGTTTTGTTTTTATTAATTTTAACCAATTGTTATATTTGTTGTTATAAAGTTTTAATATAATTTCCCAATTGTTTAAGGGGTGTTTCGAGCACATCTGGATTTTGGATGACCAATATCCTAATTATGTTATTTATTTTGTAAATTCTATAATTCTAATTTTTTTCTACTTTATCCATTTTCTTGAAATTTTAAAACATTTGTTTTTTTCATCAAAATAAAATAATAGGACATCATCTATTTTTCCTATAGTTCCCGATATGATATGATAAATTAATTATAATCTTACTTTATAAAATCTCTTAACAAACCAAAACTTATCAAATTCCATCATTTTCACAATCCACTTTCAAACTTGCAAAATCTACTTATATCTCAACCCAAACATATCCTAATTTTTTTAGCACCTATTTTTGTTAATGTCAGAGTTTGAACTATTATAAATGCTCTTTTTAAAATATTAGTAATTTCAATATTTCTATATTATCTTTTTGTTAAATTCTATAATTCTAATTTTTTTTCTACTTTATCCATCTTCTAGAAATTTTAAAAGCATTTGTTTTTTTTTCATCAAAATAAATAATAGGACATCATCTATTTTTCCTATAGTTCCCAATATGATATGATAAATTAATTATAATCTTACTTTATAAAATCTCTTAACAAACCCAAACTTATCAAATTTCATCATTTTCACAATCCACTTTCAAACTTGCAAAATCTACTTATGTCTCAACCCAAACATATCCTAATTTTTTTAACACCTATTTTTGTTAATGTCAGAGTTTGAACTATCCTAAATGTTCTTTTGTAAAATATTAGTAATTTCAATATTTCCATATTATCTTTTTTTTTCTTGAATCCTACAAATAAATTTCTTTCTAAAATTATTTTTTAATCTGAACTATCCTAAATGTTCTTTTGTAAGGTATTACTATCTTCAAACATCTTTTTTATTTATTTGTTTTAATTCAATGAAAAATAGTAGTATATTTACTATTCAAATTTTGTTTTTTTTTTTTTTTTTTGCATAAGAATTTCATTTTATAAAGGTTTATGTAACATTGTTGTGTACTTTTTGTTTTATTTTTATAAGAATTTCATATTATATAGGTTTATGTAACATTGTTGTTTACTTTTTTTTTTCCTCTCAAATTGAAATGTTGGACAAATAATTATTCAAATTTGGAAGCAAAGATTTCATGTAGTGAAAAACAATACAACATTAGCAAATAATAGTAACTTACATATTTATTTTTTGTTGAGTAGTGAGGTGAGTATTTAATTGATATTAATGTTTTTATATTTGACAAATAAAATATATTTTAAGAAGGGACACTTGGAGCTCTACTTGACATGCTTATAGAGCTCCAAGTGTCATCACTTGAGAGTGTCAAACCACACTTTTATATATGTAATTTATTTGGAGTATTAATTATTTGGGTTTCCATTTTCCAATCATATTCAATGGGCAAATCAAAATATATTTCCACTTCAAACCAAGAGTGCTACATTTCTTCTCAAAACAAATTTGTCACCTGAATTCAGATTTCAAAGTAGGACCTCCGAGAATTATATACGGTATGCTTTCGACCAAAATATGTTTAGTTTGTCGCCTTGTCCATAGTACTAGAAAATGAGAACAAGAAAACACTGATAAAACAGGATCCATAGAACACAACCTACTGTAAAACTAACCAATTGATGAGCCAACTAGTCGGCAGCAGGTCGGCGGCAGGTCAGCGGTAGGCTAGTGGTGGGTCGGCTGTAGGCAAGCGGCGAGGAAGCAGAGGAAAGCAGCGGCGAGGCCAGTGGTGGGTCCTCTCCAACTAGAGTCCTAAGTTGTCTAGACTTTGCTCCCTTTCGTGCCGAGAAAAACAGATTCTCCTTCAACCTTGCACATAGGGTTGTAAAAGAATCGAATCTTTTTGATTCGATTTGGTATTCGAATTCGAATTCGAAAAATACAAATAAGAATTTGAATAAGAATATTTTTTATATTCGTATATTATCCGAATATGAATAAGAATATGATGGTATTCGATTCGAGTATTCGCGAATATATTCGAATAATTATATATATCAATAATTAGATATTTTACTTTTTTATATTAGTATTTAGTAATGCCAAAATACATATTAGTATTACATAAAATATAACTACATATTATATATATTGTAAAGTAAAACATTTTTGTTGTGATACTTGTTTGATGGATTTGACTATGAATTTTAATTAACTTTATATATTAGAACCTTGGATGTTAATTTGCAAGTTGATTTTTTGCTGCGGTACTTGTTCGATGATTTGACAATGAATTTATATTTATGTATTTCGAATCTTGAATGTTAATTTGGTTAATGAATTATTGAACTTGAGTTGATGAATTTTATTATTTATTTAAGTACTATGTGGGCATATTAATTTGGGAAAAAATATATATTTGATTTTTGTTTGTTGAAATTTTAAGTTTAAAATTTTCGAATACGAATATTCAAATATGTTAAAAGAATCGAATAAGAATTTTATTTGTTATTCGAATAATAAAAGAATAAGAATATGAATATTCGAATAGTTAAAAGAATACGAATAGAATATCATGGTATTCGATTCGATTCGATTCGATTCGTTTACAACCCTACTTGCGCAGCGGCGGCGGTGGATTTGTGTGGCTAAGATTGATGGAGGTGGAGATGGAGGGAGTGGTGGGGATTAGGGTTTTGGGTTTGAACCAGAAGAGGAAAAGTAAAGTACATTATAGGATATATAATTATATATTCTTAAATATAATATATATGTAATGTTTGCGGGTCCCCGCGGGGAACGGGACGGGTAATACCATCCCCGTCCCCGCCCTGCCTCGCCAGTCGGGGGTAAAATTCTCCTCGTCCCCGTCACCACGGGAATAATTTTTGGGGAATCCCCGCCCTGCTGCCATCCCTACTGGAGGCTTGGCAAATGGTGGTTTTTCCGTTTGATTAATTTGGTTATTATCACGTTTACATATTGAATACCTTTCCAATAGCCTCCGAACCAAACCGCCATCGAAAAAGACATTTCCTTTTTATTAATTTGAAAACCAAATGAAATTGGATTTATTAAGCAATTGACTTAATCACTACTTAATGAATTATGAAGTCTAATTTAATCAATTACTGGGTCCTAAATAGAGAAAATGGAATTTTAATATTCTTTATATTTAATTAAATGAATGTTTTAATTAGTGGATCGTAAATAGATTGATAAACGAGCCAAACGAACAATTTTAAACGTTAAACGAGTGTCTCGTTGAGGGTTAAACGAGTAATTGTTTCAATACATTTAATTCATGATTTAATGAATTACTCGATTTAATTCATGATTTAACGAGTAATTCATGATTAACTAGTAATTCATTTAATTATAATATAATTAGGGATAATTCATTTAAACGAGTAATTCATTTAATATAATTCATTTAATTAGGGGTAATCATATAAGAACAAGATGAAGTTAAACGAGACACTAATTTTAAAATATAATAGTGGCTAGTTTAATTAATACCCCTAAAATTATTTACATAATTCAACGTGTCTTTCCCTAAGGGTTAAACGAGTGACACGAGTCACTCGTTGAGGGTGACACGAGTGACTCATTTAATCCTAACAAGTCACTCGTTTAACCCTCAATGAGTCAATGAGTGACTCGTTTAACACTATATGAGTGACTCGTTAGTGGCTCGTTTAGAGATATTAATTTAATTAATGTCACTTTAAACGAGCCACTTTACTAAACGAGTATACTATTACTATAAACGAGCCACTATATTAAACGAGCATACTATTATTGAAAAATTATATAATCCACGAGCCACTATTAATCCTATAAATCGTTGAAACCCTATAATTAATGGAAAATTTAAGAGTAATCGTGTAACCTACTAATTAATGGAAAACTTATTATGCAAATGGTTAAAAACACATGAAATTAAAAACAAGCTTACTTGATAATTCTTCAACTGTTGTTTCTCTTATGCAACTTTAGATAATAAAAAAAATTATGAATGTGAGCAACCCATGCTCATCGTTTAGGTTAAATAGATGAAAATTTACAATTTCTGTATACTCGTGAATGAGTGTTCAAATCAATATGAAAAGTAAAAATAATGCATGTGAGTTTGAAAAGTAAAAATAATACATGTGTAAATCTGAAAACTAAAAATAAAATCATGTGCATTATCAATGATCATTGTACTTGTTTCAGAATATTGACTTGGTTGGTAGAAAAAGTTAACTTCTTAAATTTTATGGTAAAAGGGACAAATTGCTATGGTAGAAAAAGTTACATGTTATATATTTTGTGTTATATTGGGCCAATTACTCTAAATTATATGTATTTTATGGTGTACATGATACATATTAATGAAGAGCTGGACTCCTGTGAGACCGTCTCATGTGCGACGGCACTCGCGCACGGTCGTGCGCTGGGACACATACTTGGTCGTGTCCCAGGACACGGTCGACCGTGCGCGGGAACACATACTTATAGCACAAAAAGACATACTTATAGACAAAAATCACATACATAAATTAAAGTAAAATTGATACATGACTTTAAAAAAACAAGAATATGTGTATAATTATAAAGATAAAGAACGCATAATAGTCTTTGATCTACTTTTTGTCCCAAATAGATTGAGTTTGATTATATTTAATTTGATTGAAACTTGCTAAAATCATTTTTTCTTTTTTCTTTTTGGTTTTCTATTGATAATATAATTTGACCTACTCAAATTGACATGTGAAACTACACTAAACCTATGAATAAAACACTAAAGGGCTTTTTATTTAAATAATGAAAAATAAAAACTCGATATGAATATGATACTTTTTAATATCGTTTTCCAGAAAAATAAATTATTTTTTATATATTCTGTTGTGGGTTCGTTGTGGGATGGTTATAATTTGATAACGTGAATTTCGTGGGCCACTCAGAGTTGATGGGCTTAGGCCCGTCATGTCTAGCATGGTTTGGGCCGAAGCCTTCTTGTGTTTTCTATTTTGAGGGATTACTTTTATTCTATATATAGAGATTTTATGTAATTTTATTTTCAAATTATCTCTATTAATTTTTTTAACTAAAACTTACACATTTAATATGTTCTATTTTATGAACATTAATAGGATGTCCTTACCAATTTTTTAAATTCTAAATTCCTTGATTAGTTAGGATATATTTATCCAACTACTTTATGATTATAATATAATAGTATATATCCCGTGTATTACATTTAAAATTATTATTATTAAAAAAATTAACATAAAAATGTAATACATTTTGAGTATGAAATAACAATGCATCGAAAACACATGCATAATCAAATATGTTACTTAACGAAAAATATTTTCATATTCACATGACTTAAAAAATAGTTGTTTTGTCATTTTGTCGGCAATACATACACTTTAGCCATATTTTTAAATTAAAATTAAAGTAAAATTAAAATACATAAAATACATTATATTTAGTTTTTTTTATTAATTTGTATTAACATAAATTAACATCTCATTTTCTATTAATATTTAATTTAATGTATATTACTATATTTATATTAATATATATTCAGCAAAATTTTAATATTAACATATATTATGACCTAAAAAGTATATGGACATAATATTCTTATTCATGATATGCTTGATGTAAAAAAAATTCACAATTTATAATGATTATATTTATTAGCAATTAGTTTATACATATTAAAAGGTATTGCCTCATTAAATAACAATCAATTAATATATTAAATATATCATGACTAAAATTTCATAGATTATGAATTGTTAAAAGTTATCATTAAAATTTCATAGGTTACAAACTTTTAGCAATTATTATTAAATGAATTAATTGAATTAAATATATATGAATTAGAAAATTTAAGTGAAAATTTGGAATAATCATAGAGTGACATATGTCCTTTAATGGTTATTCTTTTAGTATATATGAAACATTAAAAGGTATTGCCTCATTAAAATAACAATCAATTCTTATATTAAAATATCTTGACTAAAATTTCATAGGTTATAAATTGTTTTAATCATTATAAAAATTTCATAGGTTACTAATTATTATCATTAAATGAATTAATTGAATTAAATTATAAATTAAATATATATATATATATACATAAATTAGAAAAATTAAGTGAAATTTTGGAATAACCATTAGTGACATGTGTCCTCTAGTGGTTATTCCTTTAGGGTGCGGTTGCTTCAAATTATTGATTAGAGTTGATTGTATTCAAGTGATTATGAATTGTCAATAATACACGTGATAAGCTATCTATCCATTCTTATGGATAGTCATATCATAAGATTTGGTGGTGATATATTATCGAACCCTTTTTATATTATGAACTTTTATTTTTCAACCAAATAAGTTAATCTTGTTGATATGATATATCACCCCTAATAAGGGCAAGCAAATGCATCCTAAGTATATATGAAAGATTTTTTAAAAAAAAAAACTTCTATTTTAAAGAACTTCGAATCCTATATTTACGAGGTTTGAGTTTTACATGTATTCTCGTCTATATATATATGAGTGACACTTGTGTGCCCCAGTGGTATGGTGTCCCCAAATTAATCATCATATGATGTTAAATATATACTCTACAGGTATCATGTATATACTCTTCAGGTATCACATGAATACTCTTATATACATATGATACCTGTAGGGTATATTTATAACACCAAGAAACATAACACCTATAGAGTATATGTATAACACCTGAAGAGCATATATATAACACCTAGATTCGTGCCCCTATATGCCCCAGGACCTGAAGAACATATATATAACACCTAGATCCCTGCCCCTATATGCCCCAGGGCATATAAGTTTTTTCCTATATATATTCTGATGTAAATCGAGCCGCCATTGTTAAACCTGAGAGATTTAAGAAAACAATCTTTTTACATGCAAGTTTTAATTTCTTCAAACCCAATTATCTAGGTTTATTTTACATGTTTTCAATTTTATTTTATTTTGGTTAATATTTTTCGTAAACAAGTTGGTATTTCTGCCGTGATTTCTTGTGTAATTTCATCTGTGCATTCTTTATTTTTAATGGGTTTTCACTATTTTACTTAAATAAATATGCGTGTATTTTTATATCTTTATATATATATATATATATATATAGGGATTAGAACCTTGATTGTTTTGATAGTTTTGATATGATAAAATGAGTTGTGAAGATTCCTTTGGTGCTATTTGGATTAATCTTTTTACTTATATAATTAGAGAATTATACAAGCATGCAAATACCAATGCGTTGTTAATTTTGTTATGTGATTCTTACATAGTGTGTGATTATGATTATGGCGTTTAATGATCAAGAATTCTTGTATAATGTTTGAATCCTCTTTAACCATGTTTTGATTGCAAGAACTCACTAAATTTGTTTAATTTCTTGATCCTAATAAGTATATTCTGTCATAATTTAGACAAAGAATCAAGAAAATCAAGAACCAAGTAGCTCCAATGGAGGAAGGTTGTGTGTACACCAATGATGGAACAGTAGATATCCACAAAAACCCAGCAAATAAAAAGAAAACTGGGAATTGGAGAGCATGTCGTTTCATTCTTGGTGAGTTTTCGATTTTCAATCCGAACCCTTTTTGATCCGAATAGCAGTGATATAGAACTGATTTCTTGTGTTAAATTGAATGAAACAGTAACTGAATGCTGTGAGAGGTTGGCATACTATGGCATGAGCACCAACTTGGTGAACTATCTTATGATTCGGTATAACCAAACAAACGCTAGAGCATCAAACAACGTCACTAATTGGTCCGGAACGTGCTACATTACACCCCTAATCGGAGCATTTCTGGCCGATTCTTACTTGGGGCGATACTTCACCATTGCCACTTTTAGTACCATATATGTCATTGTAAGTTTGTTGAAATGACTCTGTTTGTTATTCTTGTATGTGTTTTTTGGTGGTTCGATTTATTGTATATGCATCTCTTCTTGGTGCAGGGGATGACACTGTTGACATTATGTGCTTCGGTTCATGGGCTGAAGCCCGAGTGTGTTAAGGATGTTTGCAATCCAACGAAGCTGCAGACAGCGATTTGCTTTGTTGCTTTGTACTTGATTGCATTAGGGACCGGTGGGATCAAGCCGTGTGTGTCGTCCTTTGGGGCTGATCAGTTTGATGAAAACGATGAGAAAGAGAAGAAGATGAAGAGCTCCTTCTTTAACTGGTTCTATCTATCGATCAATGTTGGTGCTTTGATCGCTTCGTCTGTTCTTGTTTGGATACAGATGAATGTGGGGTGGAGTTGGGGTTTCGGTATTCCTGCTGTGGCTATGGCTATTGCGATTGCAGCTTTCTTCGTCGGAAGTAGCCTTTATCGCCTCCAAAAACCGGGTGGGAGTCCCTTCACTCGAATAGCTCAAGTCCTCGTTGCTAGCTTGAGAAATTTCCAAGTGAAAGTTCCATCGGATAAGTCTCTTCTTTATGAGACTAGTGATTCGGAATCTAACATACAAGGAAGCCGAAGGCTTGAGCATTCGGAGAAATTCAGGTACTTAATCCAATGATGAAAATTTCTCGGAGATCTCAGAATTCTTGAAGTTATGATAGCTAATGCATCGACTAACAATAAAAGCAGAGTAAATAACATGTTTTGAACGTGTGATTGTTTTGTTTAGGTGGTTCGACAAAGCTGCTGCAGTTAAGACAGAATCCGATGATGGGAAAGTGAGTCCGTGGAGGCTTTGCACGATAACACAAGTCGAGGAACTGAAATGCATCGTCAGACTACTCCCAGTCTGGGCAACAGGGATAGTTTTCTCGACAGTATACAGCCAAATGAGCACAATGTTTGTCATACAAGGGAACACCATGGACCAGCATTTGGGGCCTAAGTTCAAGATCCCGGCTGCGTCTCTTTCACTCTTTGATACCCTAAGCGTTATATTTTGGACAATCGTGTACGATCAAGTGATCATCCCTTTGGCGAGAAGGTACACGGGCCATGAGAGGGGGTTCACACAGCTTCAAAGAATGGGAATCGGGCTCGTGCTTTCAATCATCGCCATGGTTGTGGCTGGCACACTCGAGGTTATTAGGCTTGGGTATGTTAGAAGGAATGGCTACTATGACCTTGAGACGATTCCCATGTCGATTTTCTGGCAAGTACCTCAGTACTTTGTGGTTGGATGTGCTGAGGTTTTTACTTTTATTGGACAGTTGGAGTTTTTCTACGACCAAGCGCCTGATGCAATGAGGAGCTTGGGCGCGGCTCTTTGTCTTGCGACTAATGCTTTGGGTAACTACTTGAGTACGTTGTTGGTGACGATTGTGACCAACGTTACCACAAGAAACGGGAGGACCGGATGGATACCGGATAATCTGAATCGGGGCCATCTCGACTATTTCTTCGCCCTCCTAGCTGTCCTCAGCTTGATCAACTTCTTTGTCTACTGGTGGTTGCTAAATGGTACACTTACAAGAATGTGGCTCAACTAAAGGACCATTATGATTCTCAGCAATAGTGAACCATTTATGACATTCTTTTTGCTTTGATTTGAACTCAATGCAATTGATCTCTCTATGTTGTTATACTTTTGGACCCCTTTATAATACATGTAGATTCTTTTTCTTATATGTTCAAATTATTGAACACATTTCAATTATTATTGAGGCAGCAAGTGCAACAACTTTTGTTTTGACAAAGATAGATAATTGCTCAATTTATTTATGATGATGCTTAATGCCTTTGGATTACGAGCCCCTCTCTGTATCTTTATTCTTGTCAATCTCCTTTTATTTTATCTACAACAAGACCATGTTGGGATGGATTTATTGCCACTTTTTGACTTTAATTTCTATGAATTTTCTCTACCTTTGAGCTTTCACATGTACCCTTTATTCTCACTCAAATCGAGCTTGAATCAAACAGAACATGGTGAAGTAGTTTGATAGACTCATTCATCGAATCGAGCTTTGAATGAATCGAATAGAACATGTTGATAGACTAGGTTATCGAATCGAGCTTTGAACTAACTTCAAAGGCATATCATTCTACTACACCTCAAACCAGCCAGCCACAACATTTTCACAGTTCATCCGAAATCACAAGCAAAATCGAGCTCTTCACCGATCATTTTAGGATAGATTGAATGATTTGAGATGATGTTAAAACAACCAAGAAACTCTTATCATAGCCAAACAAAATCTGCTCAAAGAGAAACAATGTTTAGTGAAAAAGGGTAGACCTAAGAGCATGTGTGCAAGCACAAAAGTACATACATAAAGAGACAAAGCTTAAGCATGCTATGAAGTAGCATTCTAATATTTGAACCAAGAGTCACATATTATCAAGATCATATTTTTCTCATTATTAAAGTAAAAACCTTCACATTATCATGATTAAACCTTCAAATGCATTGCAAACAACATGATCCACTTGGAGATGTGATTACACAACAAAGTTAAACCATTAAATCAAACAAAAACAGAGGACCTTCAATCTCAATACAGCCTCAGGACACTTCTTGCAATAGAGTGTGAGTTATTCGTCTTCATCTTCCCCGTCCCTCCTCGCCTAATGCTCCTCATCGGAGTCAAATAAAATCGCAAGAGCCCATTATCGACATGGTTAGGAGAATACCTAGCACTCCGATTCTTCTCCAAAACGAACTCATCCTTTCTCTTCTTCCCATTCACCATTTCCACACTTGGTTTTCTCATACTCCCAAATGATCCACCAATTTGATGATGATTGCCATTTCTCAAGCTCACACTACTATTGCTTCGAAACATACCTCTATTGAATCGGCCCCTCAAATCCCCGTTCCAAGATTCAGACAACGACCTTTCTACTACCCCGTTTACTCTACTGTACTTCTCCTCGTCATCATCATCCTCGTCTTTATTCCCACCACTACGACGCTGTATAAACCCCCATATTCTCCAACTCCATCTCCGAGACTTTTTCGTCTCCTTTCTATCCCCATTCCCTATCAAAGAATTGTTACTATCCCCCCTATGGCTATACCCGCTATTCAATTCAAATGCTTCACAACAATCATCTCTAAGAGAGTGTGAATGTATATCCCCCACCATCACTTTAGCCCCCTGAAAACAATCAGCAGTTGTAGGCGAAACCTTGGCGTTCGACGCCATCTTTAGCTCATCGATCTCAGCTTTCCTAATCGAGCTAGACCTATCAAGACTCTTCCTTCTCCTAGAGGAAGAGTCCGAGTAATACTCTCGGGTTTGCATTGTCCCACCAGGGACACCCTCAACCTCATTCATTGACGGCTCCTCCACCGGAATCTGCATATCACAGCGTGAGACGGGCACGGACGGGCCGTCCTCCATTACAGAGACCATTGGAGCCATTCTTGGAAAGCTCCTGCCTATCAGATAACCATCCCAAGAAGCTCGAGGCTCATCGAAAGAGTACCTGGGATCATCGAAGCTGATTCGACCTGCATCGAGGGAGAACCTTGGATCGGTGTCGCAGGACCTTCTCCCAAATCCATAATCAGCAATCTCCGACTGAGTCTCTCTATACTGCCTGGAAATTGGCTTCTCTACAGGCAATGTGGCGAAGCCACCGCCATTGTTGTGCTTCTTCATCTTCTGTTTACGCCTCCATTTGTGCCATTTCTTGCTGAAAACAGATGCTGCGGCCCAGAAAACCCCCCCTGAGCTCTTCTTCTCCTGGGTATCAAGATCGATGTGCTCTTTCATCTTCAAGCTACTAACACTCACCGCCTCTTCTTCAACTATTTCACCGCTATTTACTCCTTCAACCACATTATCCAAGAGAGAATCTCGAACGGACCTTATTTCGTCATCATCGTCTTCTTCATCATAAGCAATGGCTTCCTCAACGGTTTCAGGGTCTTTGAAATCCTCTTCATTTTCCGTTTCCTCAAGAACAGGCTTATCCGTCACCGACGACCCGATTTTTATGTGGTTTTGGTGAGAGGAAGCAGCAGAGGCTCCAATGGAGGAGGAGGAGCAGGAGGGTTTGTTGTTACCACTACCACCAGCTTTATTCTCGTCGTCGAGAGAAAAGAGCGTCCAAAGAGTATTTCTCACTCTAACATCGCAAGACTTTCTCTGGGGCTCAAAATTAAGCCCTAAAGCCTCGTTCTTGGAAGCAGAGAAAGACTTGGTTCGACGCAGCTCGGGGAAAAACGAGGCGGCTTTCGCGGGCTTCGGAGGCGGGGGCGGCGGGGGGAAGTTGTTGGGTTTTGGGTTGGAGGAGAAGAGGGATTTAATGGCAGCCGCGGCGGCGGCGGAGGCGGACGATGGCCGGCGGGAGGATGAAGGAGTGTTGGAGGAGGAATTATCTAGAGTAGTGAGGCGCTCACAGAGGCAGGAGGGGCAAAAGCCGGTGAACTGCTCCTCGGGGTGGCGGTCGCAGCTGAAGGAGGACCGCGGCGGCTGCGGCGGCGGCGGAGGCGGCGCTGTTGGGTCTGTGGAAGTGGGATTCATAACCGTTAAAAGCTATTGTGCGCACCCCGTCCCCTGTTCATGTTAGTAACTGCAACAGTAGTGCATTCCAGAATGTGCTTTCATCGGAGCGTGTTTCCCAGTGTGTGGAGTGTGTGAGAGAGAAAGTGCAGAGAGAGAGAGAGAGAGAGTGCAGAGAGAGAGAGGGGAAGGAAAATGGTTTTACTTCTGCTCTTTAAATTCACTTTCTACTTTTCCGTTGCTACCCTACGAAATTACGGTTTTGCCCTTCTTCCCCAATATAATACTATTCCACAAATTGGCAATCAACGTGTTGGATTATTTATTTCATTTACATTTTGGTACTCACTTTATAATAATTAATCACATTAACTGTTAAGTGTATCTTTGGTTTCACAAAATAGGAAAATATTTAAGGGTTTAATTCTTCTAATTGCATGAGAAGAATCTTTGTTTTTGGTCAAAAATATTTAATTCTGTGAGTTTATCAAAGAATATAATTTTGATACCTTTTGTTATTCATTTATAAAATCATAAATCACTATCTTTCTTACTCATTTTATATTTATTTAAACACACATACATCCCACATGAGAATGAAAAGTCCACTGGCTGTCACATGAACTGTGCCCATATTTAATTTCTTGTGCACATTTATAATTTAATACTATTGAAATAAATGATAAATATTCTTGTATAAATGGGAAAGATATAGATTTCGTCGTGTGAAGATAAATTTAGCACAACTTATGAATACTTTGTATTGTAGCACAAATAACATAAAGATTCATTATATAAAATATATATATAGTTATTTATCAATAAAGATGGGTAAATATCAGTAAAAATCATCCTCATTATGAAAACTGAATCAAAATTACAAAACAAAAACAAGAGTTTATTATCAAAATTAGCCAGAAATTAATTTTGCTTCACCTATTTCTAACATCAAATAGTAATATGATAGAGTATTAGTTAGTAAGGGCACTTAGGATTTTCAAAGATTCGTGTCGGAGAAAAAAGAAAAAGCGACCACGCCATCACTCACTCCTCTCTCTCTCTCTCTCTCAAAAGGGTGGCTTTTGCATATAATCCATGAGGATAGGGGTTTCCTTATTTTGCATTTCAATTTTGGATTTTAGGTTTTAAAAAAAAACCCAAATCCAAACACTGTTCCAACCACGGAAACATTACTCTGTTCCCCCATTTTTGGGAACTCTTTCTCCACTCTATCTACTTTTTTATATTTTAAATAATGTTGTACATAAATTTCCTCTTAAAAAGATAATATCATATCTACTGCATTATATTAATATTAGGTATATTTTATTAGATAATGATGCCATATATAATTATAATGATCATAATAATAATAATAATGATACAGAAATAGGTTTATGTTGAGAGTGATAACCTTGTACACTTTGAGGTATAATTAGAAAAAAAATTAGATTGCAAGATGTAAATTGACCATAATTTAACTTTTCTAATTTTTTATTTTAACTCTTAAAAGTATTAACTTTTCTAGAAACTATTACTTTGACATAAAAGTATCAAACTTGACCTAATATTATACGTTCACTATAATACTATTACTACTTATTTACAAAGTTTTAGTGAGTTTTATTAGAAGTATAATCTCTTTTTTTAGTATATAAGTTATTTGTGCAAAAGAAGAGCTTTTACTTTGGGTAAGTAATATTTTTGGTAAATGTAAATCGCCTTTAAATAGATTGGTTGAATACTTGAATCTAGGGACGGAGCCCAGTATTGTATAGATTTTTTATTTTTATTTTTTATGTTTAAACTACTGATTTTATAATAATTTCACCCACTCAATGTTTTTAGTTTGGCTACACATTTAATGTTGACTAACCTTAACTGAGTCAATAAATGTAATATTAGACTTTGTCTCACAAATTATGATTTTATAAAAATGATTTTAAAGGAGAAGTTTTTCCAAACAACACCTTAGTTCAATGGGATTATAGAAACATGTCATGTTAATATAATACAATGATTGTTAATGTACCAAGAGTACACATAGTAGAAAGATAATTAATAGCTATAACCTTGATAATGTGTGACATACTATTAGTATGTACCAACTTCCAACTAACTTAAGGGTCAATATTGATAATAGAAGACACAATTAATAAGACATGGAGGCTATTAATGGGTGTCACATATTCAATTGGAGGAATTCTATGGCATTTTAATAATAATCACACTATCATATATTATTGTATGTTAATCGTGTTTTATTTGGTATTATACAATTATGAGTACATATAATAAAATATTAAAAGATGGTAGTATATATAATTTCTGACCTTTTATTTTCTCAAGATTAACCAAATACTATGAACTCTTAATGATTGCTCTTATGATGGTAGATAAAAAGACAATGATGCATCAAGCCAACATTAAGAAAAGTAAATATACAAAGTACTTTTGAGTTGGAAATAATTGGCTGCTTTTATAAAAAGAGGTGAAAATGATTTGAAAGTTTATTGTGGTAAAAGGTTTGGTTAAAAATAAATATAAAGGAATCAATTTGAGAAACCCATAATGTCTTTTATGCTTAGTAGATATTAGTTATTAACCAAGATAAAATACATTGAAAAAAAAGCTCATTGAATATACCAATTTTTTTTCTTTACATGCACTTATATATATATATATATATATGTAATTTATGAATTATACATAATTAAAATTGTTTAAACAAAAAGCAAAAAAAAATGAAGGAAAATAGTGACATGTTCAGATGGGACCAAAGTGTGTTTTCTGGGGAGTCGTCCTGATAAAGAAATGACCCTGCCATTTACAAGATTGAATTTTATTTATATTCTTTTCCTATAATAAGAATTATTAAAGAAATATATATATATATATATATATGTGTGTGTGTGTGTGTGTTTAGTTTTCTCAAATATAAATTAATATATATTTTACAAGCCACCATTTCTGCTATAATATCCTAATTTGTAGACGACTCCCATCGCTTAATTTATCTAGCGTTTAAGATTGTACTACATGATAAATTAAGAAAACAAGAAATTTATAATAAATAGAATATCTTACTACCTCCATCTCAAACTAAATGTCGTTTTAGCAAGTAAAATTTGTTCTTCCAAAATAAGTGTCATTTTTGTATTCCAAGACATGTTTATACAATATACCAAAGATACTCTTATTTACTCATCTCAAATTAAATGTGTTAAAAACATAAAAAATCTTCTATCAATTAAACTTAAATAATGGTAGATTGGACTTTTTATTACATTCCTAAAATTATATACAAAAGTTTAAAACGACATTTATTTTGGAACGAACTGTAGTATATACATTAAAATAGCTAAATAAAAAAAAAGATGCAATCTTGGAAGAAAGAATTAGTGTTCTTGGTATCAAAAAAAAGGGAAAATTAAGTACAACATTAATTCTATAAAGCGATGGTTAATTAGTTGAAACAAGTGAGTATTTTTAAAACTAAAATATGAAAATCACTATTTCTAGGGATGACAATCGGCAGGTTCGGCAATACCATCCCTATATCAAATTGGTATATAAACTATCATTCCTGCTACTGTCTCTACTTTGGGAATTTGGTAAGAGAATGGGGATTCACCGTTCGGGGAATGGATTCCCCGCGGGGAATTTGGGTTCCCCAAATTTAATTCCTATAACTTAAATTTTCTTTCTTTATTTTTTCAATAAATAAATATTAAAAATTCAAATATCATTAAATCATAAATTTAGTTTTTAAAGTCAAAGTATGAAATATATACTCAAAACGGCAACCTAAACTAACAATATAACTTCATACAACCTAAACTATGCAGTATCTAACAATAAAATATACAATTTATTTCTAAAAAGTTAAATTATTTATTAATTCAATGGAATTTGGAGAGTGTTACGAGCCGATAATGAATGTTATGGAAAAAATTAAAATTTTAGAATATTTATTAAGTCATATATATATATATTTATGTGTATATATATATATATATTATAATAAGTAACAGTAAACGGGGAACGAGGAATCTCCATTTCGTACAAATGGGGCCGGTTTCAGGGTCGGGGAATCGGTGGGGAGCTTAAATACCATCACCATACCATCCACATCGATACTTATATAAAAGAAAGACAGTAGGGAGAATTTACAAAAGTATTATTTTCCCTCCCAAAGTTGTCTTGTCATAATAATGGGTTTTAAAAGGAATTTAATTGGCCATTTGAGTTATAAACCTTATTATTTATATTTTTTGGACCATATTAATTTATCAGATTATTTTATTACAATAACAAAGAATAATTGATAAAATTTTAGAGAATAATAAATCTATTTAGTATGTTTGAAAATTTGAAATTATAAAATTCACTCATTTGAAAAGTAATATAAAATTTTAGGAAACATAGTGATTAAAATATATTAAAAGAACACAAAAATATTCAAAAAATTAAAAGTTGAGAAATTTTATAAGAATCTCATATATATATATATATATATATATATAAAAGATCACACGATTAAATGTAAGAATATAAAATTAAAAAAATAAAATTCAAACTCATTCAGATATTATGTTAATTAGGAAAAAATATATATGAAAACTAACAAATCAACTAAATTCTGTAAATTATAAATTACAAACACTAAAAATTTCAATGAATAATTTCAACATTTCTATTAATAGAAATTCATTTTATTTTCATTTTTAAGATTAAAATATTTAATTAATTAATTGGAATTTATTATCATATTTGTGGACAAATTATTGAACTACGGAAAAAAAAATGAAATTTCAAAAATGCAGTAAATTAATACAACAAAACTTATTTTAAAGAGTTTGAAATATAAATCTTGTGTACATATTTATTTCAACTCTTCAGTTTCCTAACTTATTAGTGGACGGTATAAATTAAGTGAAAATTTTATAGTCATAATAAATAAGTTATAAATCTGTTTATTCGTCAAATATCAGTATTATTCTTTGTTTTTATTTATATATCAATTTTATTTTTAATTATATTTATGTACTAATTAATGTTGTAAGTAAATAAGTTATAAGTTTTATTTTATGTATCAATTAATATTCAAATATATCTATATATAAAAAGAGTAAAGTTGGTACAATTTTGTCACTTTCACTCCTAAAAATGTCATATCAATGTTTTCGTTGATGGAAGAATTTCAAAAATTAATAGTTTTGTCAATAAAAATGATCGTGTTATTTAGACCGATCTTTTCAATGTTTATATTTATATTTAGAATTATTAAAAATATAATTATATTTAGAATTATTAAAAATATATTACTAAGACTACGAATTATTATTTGTTGTTGTTGAGACTGTTGTTCATTGTTGAACAATAATTTAATTACTTTTTACATTTTATTAACTTTAATTATTTAATGTCTACAATTTTACTCTCATATCAAATTTAAAGTTAAAGAAATTTTAATATGTTTTTTGTAATTATGAGATATGTTGTATGAAAATAAATATTTCAAAACTTATATTGTGATTTGGTCACTTTTAACCAATTCAAAAACTCATTAACTTATCAAATTATTTATCGAGCCATTAAAAAAATTCAACAAAAAATATATAGAAACAATTAGAATGTAAGCTTTCAAAATTTTTATCCTATTTTAAACTTTAATTACTTAATGTTTAAAATTATTCTTATGACCAATTTTAAAATTAAGTGAAATTTTAATATATCTTTTGTAATTGTGAGATATATTGTATATAAATAAATATTTCAAAACTTTTGTTCTTATTTTTGCGTTAGAGTCTCACGGATGATTTCCGTGAGACGAATCCTTTTTTACCATTAAGAAATCTCATATCCATGAATTTATATGCGAATTGTGAAATGTTGGTCATAGATTGACCCGTTTCACATGAAATGATTCGTGAAACGGTCTTACATGAGACTTACTAATACATCAAAAACTTTGACGCTTGACCAGTCTTAACTTTACAGTTTCATTACCCTTGCTGTCCAAAAGACCCGATTTTAGACTTGAAATTATATCATTGATTCTCGAAAATTACTAAAGCCTATGTTAGCTATATTTTAAAACGTAGTTCCTTATTTGACCACTTTTAACTAACTCAGACATTGACTTATCAAAATATCTATCGAGCATGAAAAATTTCTACAAAAACAAACATATAGAACGTAAAGTTTAAAGTTCGTTATTTAAGTTATTAATAAATTTTGTATTCAAACTTTTTCATTTTATCAAATATAATTAAAAATGACATATATAAATTTGTATTATTTGAATTTAAAATAACACGATACCAAAAAATAAAGGAATCCCTGAAAAATACAGAAGAGATGGGGTTGGGCTGCTCATGGGTGGGATGAGATTGAACATAACTCTACTTTCTTCACTTAAAATCTATTTTACCCAACAATTTGTTTAAATTATAAAATATACCTTAAAATTAATAGAGATATGAAAAATATATTTGTAAATTATACAAAGTTTGAAATGATATAATATATATGGATAACTTTGTAAAATAACAATCTTATTATATAATTACAAATTGTATATACTAGAACAATAAATAATAAATCGTACATCGCGCGGGTGAATTACTAGTAATTTCTAAATGGGTATTCACCGTCACCGTCTCATTCACCGTTTTGACCAGGAAATCCATGTCCCATTAATATTGATATCCAACGGGGATGGTTCGCTACGGGAAAATTGCCACCCCTAACTATTTCTGAATAAGCTAGTAACTTTTTTTTGGACAACATAAAATACTATTTCAAAAATACTAAATATAAATTCCACCTTTTCATATTAGGTAGGAATGAATATTGAGTTAAGTCCGAAATTATTAATCAAAATTTAAATATGTACCGTAAAAGCTGTTACAACTTCAACCATAAAAAACTATAAAGACTTATTATGAGAGTAATATTAATAATTATGTCATTTAGTTTATGCATTCATAAGCCGCAGCCTCTGCAAAGCTACGACGACTATTCATTTATTATTATTTTTTAAAATCACATAACATAATAGGAACTAAATTAATTGATTAATTAATTAATAATTCCATCAAAATAAAAAACTAATACTAGTTAATAATTGCTGCTTGAGTGCCCCTCGTGTGTGTATATGTATTTACACTTGTGTGTGTTCAATAAACTTTTATTTGCGTGCATGTCACTTGTCAGTGTGTGTATATGTGTGTAAGTATATAGTAGTACAGCTTTTGGGTATTGTTTTTTTAATTTTTGCATGTGAAATAAATGTTGACAAGAACTAATTTGAGACGATCTCATAATTTTTTCATGAGACAAATCTTTTTTACCCGTAAATTAAATCCATTTTTACTCGTAAATAAAATACAATTTTATAAATCTTTATATGAATTATTAAGTGTGAATTATGATTAACTCATCTCACACAATAAGATTCATATGACAATTTTACGTCAGAGCTGATGATGGATAAATTGATATGAGTGTGCTTGAGTAGATAAAAAAGATATTTATATCTCACAAGTTACCGCTCTCAATCTTGAAATTAATTCATGAAATTTGTATAAAGATTTTGACCGGTAGTATAATAACCTTAATTGTGAGATAGTTAAAATTCATAACTTTTATATGAATTTGTAAATTTGTAATCATTGAGTAACTCTTATATGATATTTTATGTAAAGATTTAAGTTTGAAAGTTGGATGGATTAATGCTTTAATCAATAGTATGATATTACACAAGTTTATTGTTTATGATCATGTTATAGTTTATGGAAGATATATAATTGAGTTATTTCTACACTTATTCATTCATCAACTTCGAATAATCTACACTTATATATTCATTCATTCATCAAAAAAATGCATTTGTTTGTATTTATTCAAAATTCTCAAATTTCAAATAAATTTATCGTGTTATTGTTTGCTATACTTTATGCTATTAAGCATTTAAATCCAATTTTAAACCATACAGTTATTAAATCATATTATCTAATTGATTTTTCCTCGTAATATTTATTTCCATACATATAGATTCAAGTCGTCAACTTGATTTTTAATTAACTAATTAGTTAATAGCCATTAATACTACATAATAAAAAAAACAATATATTATACCTAAAAAATAACAATTCTTCATAACTAATGGGCCGTGACTCACCGCAGTGTCACGAGTTACATAAGCCCGCCGGTTCGAGATTCTAATATATATTCGGGCCGTAGGGCCCACATTCTTTCGGTTGTAAATCACGAGGGCCCATTAATTCTCATTTAATTTGCCATTAATCAAAATGGAAATATTAAAAAAAAAAAAACAATTTTTCAAAAAAAGATAATAATAATGAATTTCTCAAACACACCCATGTGGATGGGGTATGATGTATGTATGTTAATGTGCATGGAATTAGACGTAAAGTGAGTCTCTGTCTTTAGCCTTTTGCTTTTTCTTTTTTCTATTTTTCTAATCAATAAAAGGGAAAATAAAAAGAATAAATAAAGTATTAATATTTGTCTTTCTATCACTAGGGCTTGTCTTTTCATGTTCTTCTTTGTTTTTATCTAGTTTACAATAATTCTTCCATGGATAACAAATTTGGGACAAAAATTCTCTCTCTGTAGTGTGGGTCCCATCTTAGCCCTATTCCCATTTTGCTTCCACTTATACTAAATAAAGCACAAATATAGTAAAATTTGAACATAAAATGAATTAAAATAGTGTGTTTCCCATATTAGTCACTATTGATGGGTTAGAGTCTATAAATCCTACAACACCTAACTTAATTTGGATTAAGTAATTGCCAAGTTTGTCTTGTATGCCACATAGAAGAGATATAATATGGGGTAATATCTCTCTAATATTAATTGTGCCATTTTGTTGACCCAAATATGGTTTTCGCTAAAAAGTGGACTAAAATCATATAAGATCCCAAAGTTTGTGAAAATAAATTGAAAATCGAATAAATATGAAACCAAAATCAGAAGACATTATAGCTATGAGATTAATAATGATTTAAGTCGAGGTTATATATATTGTGAACTAAGTGATATTTGAAATTGAAACAAATAAACAATAAAATAGAGTAATCTTATGAAAAGAATAAAATAAATTGAAAAAATATAGATAGAGTGGTGTTAGAAAATGAGATATATATAATTAAGAAATGAAAGGCAGATGGAGATATATGCAATGCAGGCGTGCAGCATGGGTTCCACCTTAAGCCATTATAGATGAAATAATGTTGTCTTATATGAGGGGGTTACATCATAATTATTCGATCCATATATAATTAATCATCACTAACACATACATGATTATAGGTGATGTAATGGATGATTTGGAGTGGAGAAGAAAGGAGCGAGCCAGGGCTCCATGATTGCAATGAAATGTTGGATTTGCCCCACAAAATGCATTTTTGTCGAATAAAGAACATTTTCTTGAATAATCATATTATTCCACTATCTAGCTATAAAAAGAAGCTAGCTACCCCTCCCTCATTTTGGACCCAAAACCCCTATTCACAATATTGTTTTCCATGCTATATACCCTATAAAGGCCTGCAAATTAGTATATCAATATATATTTGTTGCCTATTATATATTATTTGTTCCTAAGGCATATGGAAACAAATTAAAGATCATACTACATTATTGCCCAAAAAATTAAGTGGACATTGACAAGACATAGTGACTCCATTCATCATCAATCATCGCTTTAAACTTAAGAATACATTTTTCTAATAAACGAATCAAGTTAAGTCGAGGACTTGATCTTCCTTTAACTATATATATACATACATTATTAGAACATCATATGAAACATCTTAACCTAACTAAATCATAAGCATCGTAACTATATTGTGTATATATAGTTTGATTCGATGTACTTGTATGAGTATCTATACACTTCTAAATAGTCAGATGTTAATGTGCTCACTGCATCGAGTACAACGATATCACAAAACCGTGATAGAACCCAGATTCAAATTGGGTCAAGATCCTAATCTTCCACATGCAAAAGATTACTGACTAAATAATTGATCACTCTTTGTAATAAAAAGAAATCTAACGGTTCTGATCAGTTGTAGCCTTTCAAGATTTATAACATGCAGAAACCCTAATTAACCTTATAAATCATGATAATGGAGCAAAGTAGACTGATCATAAGAGCTTTTGTCATCTCCATAGCATATTTATATTTGCATGATGTTTGAGTGAAGGAATCCCAAGAAAGAATGTAGGTTTTGGCATGTTACTAAAGACAGACAAACCTATAAAACATGCAGATTTCTAGGTTATACATATTTACATATTTCTTGGGGATTCACAAAGATTCCAACAAACCCTAATCAGATCATAATCTAATATATATACATGATCTTACATTTTATGTGTTTGTTCAAAGTTGAATGTGTGTATGAGAAAAAGTAAAGATGGCCATCTGCTTTTCTCCCCCACTTTTTCCTTGAATACTGTAATTTTGAAGAGATAAGTCATGTCATGTGGGAGAGAATAAAAGAAAGAGCCCATAATAAAAATTCACACATTATTTTTATCCTATTTTTTAATTTAATTAGGTCATTATACTTTGAACATGTGTATGAAAATCAATCACTAAATACTCATTTAATCTCCAACATATATATATATATTAATTCTTCATTCTTCTTCATCTGATGTAAAAAGCTCATCAACTTCTTGAACTCAGCTTGATTGAATTTGTTTCCTTTCTGAATAGTTCATAAGAAATTAATTCATAAAATTAATCCTTCAAAATTTAAATAATTTGGTGTATTTGACACGACTATATACTCATTTGAAATAATTTGGTTTCATGAAGGATTATTTTGCATATATAGGTGATCAATTTATTGTGTATTATTAATGGGCCCAACAGTAGCTTTACAGGCTGGGTATCAAAGACTGAAATAGACCAACTTTAAGCCCACATTTAGACCCCAATTCTATACATTGAAAATTGTAACAAAGTCTGTCTACATATTAAATTCAGAGCCAATATGTCTAATAAAGCTGGCCCAAAAGCCAATGATTTCCTATCCTATGATCAAAGTCTCTAGATTAGCTGGTTTAACATTGGGTGTGATATATGTATGAGATTATTATAAATAAACAAGTGATAAATATTGCAATGATTCAAAACTATATCAAACCTGTCAATTTAGTAATAGTAACCTATTATTTTTTTAAGACTGATGCTTCTAAAATTGAATTAGGCGGTGATCGTCTTCTTGAGTCTTTATTTCTTGTGTTTCGATTATTTTATTTCATTTCATTTTATTTTACTAGTATATACCTAATGCATATGATATTATTATAATTGTAAAATGAACTCTTAATGACAAAATAAATTACAAATTTGAAATATGATATGTAAAGATAAAATATGAACTATAGCGAATTGGGCAAGAATGTTCGTTTGTCATATTGAAGCAACTTAAATAAGCTTTAAAGGCCATAAAATTTATATATCAATAAAGCCCAATTAAGAGACCCATTAAAGAAAACCAATTAGGATCTGGCCCAACAGTATTTGATAGGCCCTTTTGTGGGAATCTATTGGGCCCCAAAATAATGAAATTTAAGCTAGAATTGTTCAAAGCCTCAAAATATAGATTTGTTAAATGCAAAAATCCAACTCAAAATATAGATTTGTTTTAATTTGCAATCTTTTTTTTTTTAAATACTGATTGCAACTTAATCTTTTAAAATTTACCAAGTTGTAAATGGCAAAGTGGAGATCATGTGACTCACATGTGATTTCATATTTTCACTTTTCAACCTAAACTTTGTTTTTATATAATTACAACTTAAACTTTATTTTTATGTCTAATTACAACCTCAAGTTCTAAATTTATCGAAATTTATCTTAAATTAGAGGTTGAATATGGATTAAAAATATAAAATTTGGGTTGTAAATTGAAAAAATAAATCACATGCTGAAAAAATGATGAAAAATGTGATTTAGATTGCAATCGGATCAATTCTAAAATTATAAACTTACGATCATATAAAAAAAAAAATCAATACTTTAAATTGATTTTTGTATTTAACCTTCTAATAACATACATGAGTAAAAAATGGACACTTTTGACTTTTCCAATTAAACATGCCCTGGAAAAGGTTTTCTTGGCCCTCAAATATTCTACATACTTCATGAAAATCCACTCTTTCTACACATCTTCAACTAGTGGTTATAGATTTATTTGTAGAAATAGATAAAACAATAAATTCTGAAATGGGATCAAATTGGGAAAACCAATAGCTTTGCACTCTTTTTCTATATGGAAAGCTAAATTGCCCCAAAGCACCTTATGATCAGAAGTTTTCTTATTTTGGTTCCTTCTTGAATTTATATAGTTGAATTTCTGCTCTCTTCAATCAAGAACCCAATATCTTCAAATAAAAATAAAAATAAAAATCAAGAACCCATTTTGTTTTACTGAAAAACTGATCTAGGCTAACTTGAAATAGCTTAAAAGACATATGAATTTCAGGTGAACATTTGTCCTCTCCTCAATCAAGTACCCAAAATCTGATCTGGGCTCTCTTCAAATAGCTCAAAAGACATGAATTTCAGGTGAAATTTGTGTTCTCTTCCATGACCATCAAGAACCCAAAATTCTGTTCTGGGCTCACTGCAATTTGCTTCAGAGATACAAAAGTCAAGTGAAAATAATCTTCACTTCAATAGTTGTGATCTGGGATCACTTTAAATTTCTCAAAGTTATGAACTTTAGGAGCATGGAAGAGTTTTGGGCGTTTCATATGAACCAACACTCGAAACCAGCAACAAGCACTTTGCAGTATCATATGCTTGGTATATTCATTGATCTTCAATTGGTGGTTCTTCATCTTTGTGCCTTTATTTGGATATGGATTGGCTTGGTATAGTCATTTCTTTGTTGAAGGAAATTTCCCTTCACATTTTGGGCAACCTTTTGATCTCTGCTTTGTGATTTCAAGATGTTTGGATCCATACTTTGTGGTCAATTGGATAGAGAGACTTGGTAAAAGGCCTGTATTGCTCTTTACTTGTTTTTCTTTCCTTCATATTTGGTGTTGTTCAAACTTATGACCTTGCATGTGATATGAAGACGAAATAGTGCAGTGTAAGGTGGAAGAAGCAGCAGTAGTAGAAAAGTAGTTCTAAGAAAATGGGATATTTGATTTGCAATGTGCATAAGTGCAGTTTTGATTTCTTGAAGTCTTCTTGTACCCTTTGTGTTCTGGTTTTATGTGTAATGTTGGTAACAGATTATTTTGCATTTTATCCATCTAATCCTCTAGGTGGAGTTCAACCAAAGAATGCAAATGTACATACTTATTTGAAATGCTAAGCAAATCGAACAAAAACAAAAATGTCAGATAGAAAACATATATTCTTTCTGAAATATCTTATCAAGTTAATCAACATTGTCGTAACAGTCATTTCGAGGCCACATTTCTGTGAAGACCATATGTAAACAAGGTGAGATATATATGAATCAAATAAAGCAACAATCTATATTCACAACAACAACCAGATTGATTTGAAATTTAAATTATTATCCTAAAATCTACACTTTTGGAGATTTGCCATCAAACTATTTCCAGAGCAGATAAAGAGCTGCAGCTGAGAACAATAATATACAAGGACATATCATCCTATTACTACAATTTTGATGATCTAAAACGCTACCAGCAATAAAAGAGAAGGAAATGAAATGAAACACCTCGGGCATCACTTAAAGCATGCTGATTAAACAACTGAGGCACACACAAACAACAGCGCTAGTTGGCTATCTCGGATAGCTGATATTCGATTCATATCACCAACTATAATCACTACTTTTCTTCCGAAGAGAAGTGGGTTTCAGTTATTAATCAATTGGTCACCTACGACGTGCTGAGATGTGCTGGTGGGCTTTGCTCTCTTGCTGTATTCTCTCAGCGTACATAGGGAGACGGATGATCTCATGGATCTCGTTCAACAACACATCCTCTGTGATATTGTCCTTGATACTTCTCATAACCTGGTTTCAGTTAGGAACAATGTATTTGGTATTATTGATAGCACTTTCAAGTCAAAACAAATGCAGGATGATGATAATAAGAAACTAAATAATAATACCTTCCTGTAGGTATTAATATCATTAGGGGTTGATTTGTCTATCCTGACCCTCATACACACCCATGCATCTTCCTCAGAGTTCCAAGAGCACTCGATGATCTTACCTGAATACGCTGATACATCAGGCCCCTCTGGAAAGCACACATAATAAGGAAACAATTGTCAGGGTGAGAAGAAATCGACCAAGCGACCAAGAGCGTATTCTACAAACAGACAGAAAAAAGAGCACAAAGACACCTTTGAACTCCACAGCACATTCATCAATACTTCAAAATCATAGGTTTTCAAAGCCAGATTTAGCAAAATCTGCCTAGGGTTTGGAAACAAAAACTACTAACCAGGGAAGACAACCCTACTGTCCATCAGTTTCTTCTTCCCTCGTTCAAACAGATAAAGTAACTGACGATTGTCAACCTCCTGTTAGCATTAGCATTGGAGCAAATAAAACATCCACTTTAGATATCATTTACATATATAACAATCTTACACCAATGAAAAAATAAAAGCCAACTCTTTTAGCACACAAAAAAGAAAGAAGATAAAGATCCAAATACTGGGAGCAACCTCAAATAGAAAATCAACTGAATTCATCTCAGGGTATTTCCACTTCAAAAGGCTCTCATGTGTTCGAGTAACATAAGGATCATCCCAACCCTGTCAAAGAAAACAACAAATGATATTACAATGCAGATTACGAAGATATTCCACTTTACCAGTAAAGAATCCATCTCACAATCATCTAGGTAGGAAGCACCGTTAGAAGCTTGGATCAAGACTTAGCCATGAATTCATCAATTATATCATACTCGTCATTCCGCAGGAAAAGTCTCTCTTTAATATTTTGTGGTAATAAATGAATTTGGTCAAACAACATTGAAATTGGATCATCTTTAGGTACGGTTTTGTCACACAAAAAAAAAGCAAAGAAGATATTCAGCATTATAATGATCAGAAGTTACATATAGGTTTTGATTTTTACAAGCACCTGAAAAATAAGACCATCTGCATCATGTGAAAGCTTTGGAATAAATCCCTTCAAGAGTTTCGTAACAGTAGAAAGCAGCCAAAAGTCCTTCCTCCTCACCTGTAAGGTTTAGATGTATGATAAGAACTCCAGCATAGATCTATATAAGCAGAGTTAACAGGCACACATGCACACACACTCATGCAAGCACAAGCACACAATGTTGGTGACATGTAGAGAGGTAAGAAATAAATAGAGCTAATGGTGATTGCAAACCCTGAAAGGTTCCAAGTCATATCTATAGTAAGGATTTAGGCTTTGATATATATGTTGTCTTTCGAAATTCCGAGGTTCAATCACTTCCTTCTCGACCATCTTCCAACGTTCATGAAACGGTCGCTGCATGCAAGCAGATTAGTTTAGAGAGAGGTCAACAAATACAAAACTACAAAAATATGAAGGAAAACAAAAACATAACTGAAGGAATGTTCAGCTAGGGGCACGTATAAAGTGAATATTTTTAAATAAATGAATAACAACGTTGTAAGACTAGATCAACTAGCTTTGGCCAGCAGATATAAATGAGGAATCAATGCTACCTACACTGTACTAAAGACAATTGGAAATAACAATCTATACTAGAAGTCTAGAAGAGCGGACAACACAAGGATTAATGGCCATTAAAGGTGGTAGAATATAAATATAACTTTAATATTACCTCTACAATAGACACATGATTAATGGCCATCATATCATAGACGAGATATCTTCTTTCTTGCTTCTGTGAATCAGGCAGGGTGTCGATTACCATCTCCCCATCAAGTAAAGTATAATGATGACTCATTCTTTCATTTGGTGTTTTCTGGAGATAAAAAAGCACAGGTATAAAAATCAATAAGAATAATAAATTCAACTTGCTATCAAAAGCTGGAGATATCCACATCCACATACTCTAAATAAGAATATAACAAAAGACATACTTCATTAACACGCCGGCAAGGAAAACGCATCTGGACCCTTCGGAAGTTAAATTTTCTATCTATCAAGTAACAACCATCCATGGTGATAAGCATCATATATCTTGTCCCATCAGCTTTCCATGTCGCGTAATAGTATTTTTGCATTAACAGCTGTAAGTTGTCCCTGGATGGGGTAAGTGAATCATTAAGCCACTAGCCACTAAGAATTACAAAAATACTAATATTATAATTGGGAAAAAAAAAAAAAGGAATCACCTTCAAGTTACCGAAAAATCCAATTTATGGTTGAATCAGTCAGTGTCAAACATCAATTTCTAGAATTGAGATGCAAGAACATTTTGTTTTGAATACCATCATTGTAATCCAAACTATGATACAAACAATCTAATGGTCTTTAGGCAAGAATAAGACTCACAAAACCAATGGAGCCATCCACTATTTTTGCCTTGGTGTTCGCTATACCACCTAAACAAAGCATTTTAGATTGTATTATAACTGTTAAATAGTTTGAGCTATATGGCAACGGATAAGGAGCAGTTCATGCATGGAAGACTATCCAACTTCATAGGTTTAAAGAAGGGTTGAGCTACAAGCAAGGTCTAAGCTGCACCTCATGCATGGGCAAACTCTCCAAATTCATACGTTTCTAAAGGATGAAATACTAGAGAGAAATATTTGGACATATAGACTCATGGCTTGGCTCTTCATCACTTTGCATAGCTTTCAAGAAATTGTGAGAAGTGTAATGATAGTCAAATTTAAGGTGACCTAAATCAATCTAGAAGAGCTAATAATGATCAGGACCCACGGTGTATGGATGAACTTGTCTCAAAACTAAAGAATCGTAAGGACTGTTGAGGTTCAAGAAAAAGATAGCTAGGAACCTTCTCCAGAAAAGATAATTTTGAATGAAAGCAGTTGTCACACTTATGAAGTATCAGCAAAATTCAGGATAGGTGAATACAAGAGTTAGACACATGCGGAGTTATTATCACTTCCCACATACGATCCATATTTCTGATGCATGGAAATATGTATGACTAAATACACAAACTCAAGTAAATAGTTTACAGAATCAAATAAGTGGTGTTAAAAACATATCAAGGACAGACATGCCATATCAGAATCAAGCAATTAAATACGAAGAGCCTAATCAAACAAAGTTTCAAATAGGAGTGGTTCACTAAGACCTGTTAAGAGAGACTGGATGTGAGCCAGGAAATTGCGGAGATCCTCTAACCTGTAGAATAACGATAAAACTTTACATGAACAACAAGGCAATAGTGGAACCAGATACATCAGAGATACAGGTTGCACATATTCAATAAACAACATGCAAATTTAAGCAGACCACTCAAATGCTGAAATGAGATACCACACAACCTACCCCAAGATTCAACTTCAAAGTTTGATAGCAGAACTGCCGAAATGCTATTTCTTGGTCACTAGGGATTTGATCTCCAAGAACATCATCATTTGTCATGACCAGCTGTGTCTCATGATTTTCCTGAATATATTTTCTGAGGTTAAATCTAGATGTACTAAAACTTAGATTTTTGAAGTGGCAGTTCCAACTTTGACATTTCCATCTACATTGTACACCAGCAGTACAGAGAATAATTACACATTGTTAGAACAAAGAATATACATACATCCGACGGAGCAGCAGAATCTCCATCATCATCATCATCGTCTGGCATTGCATCACCATTCAGATCAAGATCAGAAGATCTTTTCCACTCTGGTGTTGGGGGGCAAACAACTGCATCAGGCTTCTTCTCGTGGTAAAAATTATATAAGGCATCAATATAATCTGGTTTATAAATCCCTGGTGGGCGTGCATCAGAAAAGGTTTTGATTGCCTGTTAACAAAACAACAAAATTAAGACATGCCATCATCCCACTTCAAAAAAGTATAAAAACTAGCTACCAGCTAACCTCAGTGACTGATGTGGCCTGTGTACGCATGAGATAATGCACAATCATAAATCCTGTACGATTATGCCCATGTGTGCAATGAACAACAACATGTTTTTTTTGTTGCTTTTGCCGAACCAGAAATTGCAAGACCTGATGCAACGTATGTACAACTTACTAATTCAATATGTTTGGGATATCAAGGATAGCAAGAGTTCTTATGTGAAAGACAAGTCGGCAATCACAACCAAAGACACTTCAACCTCGAGATGCTGTTAGCATAAACATATAATGAGAAAGCAAAAAACAGATAGCAAAGCATGTTTTTGGTTAACGGGAAAGGGAGATTTCTAAGGTAAAGCTTCCCCCCTCACTGAACCAAGTTTGACATGTTAAAGTGATTATCCACTAAATATTACCTATCACTATCTCAGTTCAAAGCTAAAGTTGAATTCGGCAAACCAGTGACGGTAGTTCATTCTAAGTCAAACCGTACTCTTACATGATTTGTCATGAAGCTTTAAGCAATCAAGGCAGTGCATAATTTCTGTGGACTGCCTCAAGAACATGAAACTTTGAATTGTTATTTTTTATCTAAGAAAGATTGGTATAGCCAGGAAGACGGGGAGCTTCGTCAACACCCAACAAAACCTCCCACTGTCCCACATCAAAAGCTGAAAACCAACTTGTTGATGCCATAAAAACTCAAAACATCTATTTCGAAAAAAAGTGCATATCAATAGTTAAATACTATATTTACATCGAACAAGTTATTACATAAATATTCCAATATGAAATCCACAGAAACACAAATTTGTTGCCTCTCCAGTGATGAACCCTCTTACACTTTTTTGTTACAGAGAAATGAGATCAAACATTAAAAAGGAAGGGGAGAAAAAAAGTAAATTCTGCAGAGCAATGGTTTAACAGAGATATAGGTACCTCGTAAACAAACTTATTTACAGACTCGTTATCAGGTACTGAATCACGCCCCTTGCATGCAATCTGAAGTTTAAGACAATGATGAGGAGTTAAAGAATCACAGATCAAGAAGTAGTGAAAATTAAATAATTATCCAAGCAGGTTGAGGGAAGAAGGAGCGCACCTTGACATACTTAATACCATTTTTCGTACATTCATCAGGACTATAGTATCTAAATGAATTGGTGAGATCAATCACCAAGCCAAGCTGAAAATATACAGAAAAAAATTCAAATCATGCAATTGACACTAAAACTAAGAAATGTCAGTAGCTGCAAAATGGACATATTATTATAAACTGATATTAAAATGTGATCATTATTAATGCATAACATATATATACATATATATATATATATATATCACCTAAAATTATACTGATCGACTCAAAAAGACCTTTATAGTAAACCAACACGTTTGATCATTGGTGCTCTCACATCTTTATCTTTAATGTATACTAAGGGTGTGTTTGCTTCAATTATTGATTGAACTTGACTATATCCATAGGATTATTGAGTTGCATTGAATACATGGGATAAGGTATCCATCCATCCTCATGGGTAGCCATATCACAAGGTCATGTGATATAAAACCAGATTTTTTTTATATCATGGGCTTACATTTTTCAACCAAACAAATTAATCTTGTTGACATGGTATCCATCATACCTAAAAAGGGCAAGCAAACGGACCCTAAAGGAAAATCATCTAAGGCCATGTCTCACTCTCTCATTCATTCGATTTCCCTCCCAAACTAGAACCTCAATTAAATAATGTTTTTAAGCATTTCATATCAATTCATGATAATTTAAATAAATTATTAACAATTAAATTTTTAAAATTAATCAATCTATAATCAATATGAGCTTAATTTATTTATGTTGAAATAGAAAAAGAAATACTATTTATCATGTTATTCAATAATATTACTTGATTTATAATATTATAAAGATAGATTAAAATTTTAAACAAATAAAATTAGGGAAGATCAAATTTTAAATGCCCTCACGACTTAAAGTTAAGTGCAAAAATACACAATATCAATTAGTAATGCATATAAGTAAAATCTACATACATGATCATTAAAGTTAGACAAAGCATATTCAAACCTATCATGAATAAAAATATTATGTACATATAAATTAGACATTACAAATACTTTATAGTCTATTTGATTATGAAAATATTTTTTTGAGCAAATTAAAAAAATTGGTGTTGCTTGCTAATATTAATACATAAAAGAAGATACTAATAAAAAATGTCATGTTAATACATATTTATAAAACAACACTAAATATATTGTATTCTACGTCTTATTATTTTATGGATTTTAATTTTAATATTACATATAGTTATGTATATGTATTACAAACTTCACTGAAAAAGAACTTTAAACCCTTTAGTAAAATTATAAAATACTATTAGCTAATAAAAAAAATTAATAACAAAAAGACATTTCCTTAATACAAATCAAAATCTAAATTATTCTCCAAATTATCATATTTCTTCCATAAAATGTATTACATTTTTTATATTAGTTCTTACAATTTTTATGATGATAAATGATTGTATTATACTAGTTTCTCTCTCCATCAGAACTCATCCAATCCCCACTCTCCAACACACAAAGATGCAGAGACAAATTGACATTTTATTTCATACCACAATGAGCTAACTATTAGTCTACCATGTCTACTTAAACAATTACAGTGAAAATATCAAGAAACAGAATAGATTTACTCACCTTTCTTCCTTGAGCCATCTGTTGACGGATTACCTGCTTAATTGGGTATCTTCTACCAGGCTTGATACAATCAAAGAATGATTCATCTAAAGGAACTTTTGAAGGGATCAAATAGCCAGCTATTTCTTGTCCATATGCAGGGCAATCTAGCCAACCTGCCATGTGAGAAATAAAAAAGTTATGAATAGCAAGGATGGGGAAGGGAATTATTTATAGTCAAACTCATTGAGTTGCATTCCTAACTTGACCCAAAGATGTTTATGTGCAGAAACCTATATCAAACTGCACAAAAAAAAAAAAAAAACAGCACCCAGACAGCCTATGACAAGGTTGGAGAGACTCGAAAAACGACGGACATAAATTACTCTTTTCAATTATCAGCTTATTTTGCCATCTTAAATGTAACACCGACGACTGAATTACACAAGACCCCACAGAGTTTCGAATGAACCAACAACTTGATTGTAGCATTACAGCATTTCATTAATTGAAGTTCAATGAACAAAGCACCCCATATTCTTTTATGTTAGAGTAGAAAACGTAGAGAGTTTCTGGAGTTTCTGTTCACACTCATCATACCCGCATCTCAACACAACTTCGTGAAACATAATTGGCCAATATTTTACCTGGAGGAAGTCTATGAGGTCTCTGTCTTTTTACACGATGGCCATCATCACGCTGAGTTGGCGGATAACCATAAGATGGTCTATCATCAGGACGCTGTTTACGAATCCTTTGAGTCCTTTCCTCCCGCTCCTGATGCCCAAAAAAAATAAAAATTGAGATGATATCTCATTTCCAACCTTAACCTATAGAAGCAGAGTACTACAAAACATATATGCCAAAAACATATGATTCAGGCACATGCTTCGGAAAAGTTCTACTCATGGATTTTCCCTATATTTGTTTGCTACATTAAGAAGCTTCACTACCATAAACATCGACCAGTAGAGTAGCACAATCAGGAGCATGCACACTAATGAAAGTGGACCAGTAGGATAGCCACAGTTATTATCTGACAAGTAGAGAAGGACACAGTGCTCTAAACACCACGCAAGTGAATGCATAATAGATTTATTACACACTCAGGATCAGCTACAAGAGCATCCTTCCTTCCTGCAGGCTAAGCAGACACTTCAGAAGGAATTACCAGGTGAATTCTTAATGCAACAAACATAAAGGCATATTCTTACTTCAGCTGCACTTCTTACTGATTATTATCAAGCAGAAAAGAATAAGCAGCATGCACATCAAGAACCATAAATCACACGAAATTTCACCTTTTTATCATACAATTAAGAGATCTGAAGATGCATTACTATGATTCAGATCAAGACACCAACCAAGAATTATAATTCTACTCACTGGAGCAATACATTCTATAATTTAAATTAGGACGTTTGTCCACAATGTATATAGTTACAATCATCCTAATCAACAGGGCTTCCATGGAAACACTACAATGAAAAACATGCTTACAAGTTGTAACCTCAAAACACCTAGCATACATCATGAACCTTGTTAAAACGAATCAGATACTATCTTGCTGAGTATTAAAGCCGCAAAAGTTAAGACGAGAGGTACCCGGCGAGAAATCTGAACAGCACTTTCTCCATGATCGACATGTTCATTGTATTCTATTCGTTCTTCACGCGCATAATCTTCTTCTGAATGTGGTTCAGTAAGAACTTCGTCCTCTTCCGGTTCAGGGGAGGCATTCAAGTCCATGCCGGCAATCATACAAGTCCAATCAGAATCATTTCAAAATGCACTGCAGAAGACTATACTGATGTTTTCCTGTAAAAAATGTCGACAGTTTATTGTCTAGACCAGAACAATAAATGAAACATAGATGCATAAATAATAAATACAGCTAATAGATTTGTGGACATCATATGCCTCCACGCCATTGACAATCACCTAACATTATAAATTAGAACCACTATATCTGCTTATATTTGCACACCACATAAGTTGCTGAAGAAAGTAGAACTACATTCAGATAACGCAGCCACTTTACTTCTTTACCATCAGTGACTTTGTTTCCTTCTCTCAACATTATACTCAAGGAGAAGTTGCTCACCATTGTAGCACAAAGAGGTTTCCTACACTCCCATCAGAAATTTCAGGTATCTACATTTAAATGAAATTAAAATACATCCCTACCTTAAGAAGGCCCACTACTCCTGATTTCCAACAACTTATATTTCATGGAAAGCTCCAAACGATAGCAGATGTTATCTTCATTTATTAAAAAATAAACTCCACTGACAATTAAAAGGTACAATAACTAAGGTTAGTATTAAGTTTTTGTATTCTAACCAAAATACAACACAATTTTAATAAAGCAAACATGAAAAAGCATTAACCCATAGGCCTTACATAACAATGGATCCCAAAATATCCTCAACATGGTTTAAGCAAAATGTTTAAATCAACTATAAACAGCAGGAGTTTACTTAGTAAACTCTATAGAGCCATAAATATTCAAAGGCAAGGTACTACCACCAAAAGTAATAGTGCATTAATTTTTTTTATTCCATAGTTTGTCCAGCTGTGTTTTAATCAAAGTAGGCAAGGAATAATAAAATGCATTAACTAGATTAGACAGCTCAGCAAACTAACTAACTAAAACCAATGTATTACATCCACAGAAGCATAAAATGATGTGTTCCTCTATTTAAAATGAAATCACTAGATCATGATTCCAAAGCTATTCAAAAGCATGAAGAACACTCAAGGTCCTGCAACGCTGAAGGAACGAAGCTGGAAAAAGAAAGTGTTCTCCCCCCAAGTGAGGCACGGGGCACGCCATTCTAAAAACACACATTATTCAGTGTAATTAATTAAAATTGAATGCGATAGAAATAGTACAATTTTCATCTAATTACTGTCATTGCGGCCTCCTTTCTTTATGTATTACAAAATTTGTTGTTGGTATAATAACCGAGCAACAATATTCAGTATACTCCATTAAAAATTGAACGCAAAAGCCAAACATCAAATTCCTTATTTTATTATCTAATTTGTTTGAGTATATATATAATTAAGCAAGGTGATTCAGTATACTCCATAAAAAATGAGCAGAAAATAAATAGTAAAATTTCATCAAGTTACTACTGTCTCTGCAGCCTTCTTTGTCTATGTATTCATCAATTCGTTGTGAACATTATTCAGTATGCTCCGTTAAACTCAAACGCAAACAAATAGTCAATTTCTCGTGAATTCACTATGTTGGCAGACTTCTTCAGTCCTAAATCAATTAATTGGTTGTTTATATACATAATTAAGCAACCTTTCTTCAAGAATATTTGTCTATACTATACACAAGAAAGCAGTGCACTTTTCTTCTGCGGATCAAGAGAGATTTCAAGACTCACGCACCATTAAAAGAAAGAAAAAAAAGTAATCGTTTTTCCGTCGCACTTCGCCGGAAACCTAGGTTGTGGAACCCGGCAATTGAAACAGTGAAACAGATGCAAAGAAAGAGAAGAAAACAGTGAAATTACTCACCTTGTTCAACTTCGTTCGCGCACTATTCGCAGATGATTCTTGCCCTAATTAAATTAGGGCACTCTTTCTCTAATTTTCGTATATTAATTGGAATGTAGAATGGGGATGGGCTTTATATACGAGCATGGGCTTCAGTTCACACGACCAAGCCCATAATTAAAACAAAATGAGATATTACATTTAATTAGGAAAAATAGTAATAATGTATTAATAATTAGGGGTGAAGTGTAGATTTTATTGGGATAATTACACTAATTCCTAATATTCAAGTTTCTATGTTATAAATTATATATCTATTAAAAATACAACTATGTAAATTATTTAACTTTCAAAAACACTCCTAGTTAAATTCATTGAAGTTAAAATTATAAAATATTGTGAAAGTATCTATTTTGTGTTTCTGGAAATTTAAAATCCTCAATTTAAAAAAAAAAAAAAACTACGAGTACTCTACAAGCAAATATTGATAATATCAATAGTTGTCCATAAAGTTAGTCTAAATATTATTAAAAGGTTGAACAATTATAATCAAGCACTAATTCTTCATATCGAACGACGTTAATTTTGCACTTTCAAGTCAGCGTATGTTTGTTATAATCATAATTATTTAATTCTTTCATTGTTTTTACGAAAATATTTATACGCCAATTTGACAAAATGTAATTAATTAACTCAACAATATCATGTATTTTTCCAACACAATTTAACAAGTTAGCTGTTAAACATACCACCTTAAATACATTCAAGATTGATCGGATCATATATTCAATCGTTTGTGGAAATCGATCAAAAAATACAAAAAAAAAAAAAAAAAAACCCACAAATGAGTTCTTCAAAGAACATATGAATCTAATCATGTTGCAGATATCTTTTGGAATCTTGTAATGTAATTCACCATGGATTATAGGAGCCACCAAATAAGATTCCATGATGAGTGAATGTTGCATCAAGGTTATAACAACTTGTTTTTCCTAGTTTATGTCGTTATATCCATATATTATTATTAAAATGATATTATTTCTACAATTAATTAAAATGCTGCTAATTAATTTCAATTGCGACTTGACAATGATAATTGATAATTAAAAAGATAATAGCCTCCAACTTTTTAATGATGCTTGCATTTCTTATTATTAATTGATTTTTTTTTCTTGGGCTTCAAATAAATAAATAAAGCATTCGAGTATAATTAAACTATATATATTAAAAATATGGAAATATTAAGTGAATTTATACGCCTCTCAAAAATAATTAACCATTAATCCAACTTCGTCACCGTCATCCGTCATTTTATATGAGATGAATCACTCATAATCCATATTTCACATATCACTTTACAAGTTTATAAAAGTGAATTGGATTAATAGGTATAAACTTACAAGTTTATAGATTATGCCTGATACCGTATCAGAGAGTGCGTGATCCTCTCTCTTCAATAAGCTCAGACCCTAACTTTCTCCTAAAACGTCAACTCCAAGATTCAAGAATGTTTTCAGATCAAGAATTCTACAACCATTGCCTTCTCTCTCTCTACTTTCTCACTCCTCCCACCATCATCTCGCTCCTCTTCCTCACCGCCCCATACGGCAAGCACCACCGCCCCGGATGGGGGCCCACCATCCCGCCGCCGCTGGCCTGGTGCCTCATGGAGAGCCCCACCATATGGCTCACTCTCCTCCTCTTCCCCCACGGCAGAAACAGCCGCAGCCCACGCGCCGCCGTCCTCATCGCCCCCTTCCTCCTCCACTACCTCCACCGCACATTCATCTACCCTCTCCGCCTCTCTCTCAAAACCTCCGGCAAGAAATCGGGTTTTCCGGTGAGCGTGGCGGCGATGGCTTTCGGGTTCAATCTGCTCAATGCCTACCTGCAAGCAAGATGGGTGTCCGAGTACGGCGATCTCGACGGTGACCAGTGTTTCTGGTGGCGAATGGGATGGGGCCTGGTGGTTTTCGGCGGCGGCGCGGTGGTGAATGTGTGGTCGGACAATGTGTTGATGGGCCTGAAAGAGGGTGGGGGTGGGTATAGGGTACCCACGGGTGGGCTTTTTGAGTGGGTCAGCTGTCCAAATTATTTTGGGGAGATCTTGGAGTGGTTGGGCTGGGCCGTCATGACTTGGTCTTGGGCCGGGCTCGGGTTCTTTTTGTACACTTGTGCCAATCTGGTGCCTCGGGCCGGGTCGAATCATAAGTGGTATTTGGAGAAATTTGGAGAAGATTATCCTAAAAATAGGAAAGCTGTAATTCCATTTTTATATTGAGATTATGTGTAACCTATCAAATATACAATTCTGATGAAATCTGAAATAAAGGGTTGATTCTAATCTTTTATTGAACATTTTTTAATATTTTTGATCAATAATAAAATCAACAGTTGATCTTGTTTTATTTGACTAGTTTTTCGTCGATTAAATTTTTTATGAAATATAATTATAATTTTATTTATATTTTATTATATCTGAAATTGAAAAAAAGATATAAGACATAAGTTTTAAAATAAAATAAGTGGATTAAATATTTTGAATATTCAAATATCGTGAATAAAATGAAATATTATTTTGTTTTCAATTATACGTTTGTGAACAAAATGATAAATAATTAAGGGTATGGATGAGTGTATAATTTGAGAAAATGTGAATGGAAAATGCATGAGTGAATTCAAAGTTTATTCTCTTATATTTATAATGAAAGATATGCTTATTAGATATGAAATTAGTGCATGATATATGGTATGAACGTAATTGATTGTTATTGTGAGTGCATAATTTTGGGTTTTTTTTTTTTTTTGGAAAATCTTAAATTTATAATCTTTTATATAAGTTATAAAATTTACATTTATTTGGATAAATACAATATATATATATATATATATATAATCATCTTATAAATTAATAAACATTCACATCTAAAATATGGTATAATAAATTGATTCTAGTAAATTAATAAGTTTTCATATATAATGACACTTGTAATATAAGGAAATAAGTTTATATCATGATATTTTTTAATAATTATATTGATTAATCTTCTTAATATATTAAATAGTTTTATCTTTGAGATGATAAAGGATATTTAAAAATAAAATCAATGAATCAAATTGGATATTGATGCCAAAAAAATCCATGAATCAAATTGAATTTTTTTTTTTCAAAGAAAAGAAAAAAAAATATCTCTACTTTTTCCAAATAAAAAACGTGTATTAATGCTACGTTTTTTCCTAAAATAATTAAAAGATATTTAAAGATAATAGTTGACTTGTATATATATATGTTATTTGTATATATGAATTCGCATATATTTCTAAATATATATTAAATACTTCAAGAAATAAATAAACATAAAACTAATGTTATCTATTTATTTCTAATTATAGTAGGGGTTTTTTTGGGATATCATTGTCTTACTATTTTAGGTAATATTTGTGTTTTTATATATATAAAAATACGTAGATATATGATATAGTTCTTTTCAAAAAAAAAACATATTATATAATATAATATTAACCCGTGTACACTATATTATCACATTTATTTAATTTATATTCATATCTATATATATTGGATGACTAATAATGCATTTTGTTTGTAAATCAACTATATATACTTTTCGAAATATAAGTAAATGGTTTTTAAGGTTAGTAGTTGACTTTTAATAAGTAAGTATATATATATATATATATCTAAGTTAATATATATATATATATAAATTGATTCATGATATTTTGGAAACATAATATTAATATTAATTTGAAATATGACAATATCCAATTAATAATCATAAACTATTTAAATAAATCCATTAATTATTGCTAATGACGTAAAGTTGACTTTCTCTATTTTGAAGGTATGAAATTGAATCATTTAATATATAAAAATTGAATATTTACTTTTATTATATTAATTTCCACCAATTATTTCCAAAATAGGGTTGCAAGATTTAGGCAAATTAATTGAATCTTGTTTAATATAATTGCAAGAGTTCTTTCGTAATAACATCTCATCATATCATCAGTATAATTATATGCACATATATATGATGTTTAATATTAAAAATTATAAAGATTTTATTCACATTAAATGTCATTTATATATACATATCAATTCTATAAGTAGAAAGTGATTTTAGGCGGAAAATTTTTTAACTTTCTTTTTTTGACAATGTTTGTGTTTTTATATATACTAGTTTTTCGCCCGTGCGATGCACGGAATTAAATTTTTTTAAAAGATGTAATGATAATATATATCAAAAATATATATGAGTAATATATATTTATGATAATATGTATAATACATTGAAAATAATTATTTCATCTTTTATGAATATTTAAACATTCAAAAAAGAACATATATATATCAAATAAAGAAAATAAACAAAAAAATGTTATTTTCTTTATAATCAGAAATGTATTTATAATTATACTTGACATGTAATAAAGATAATTATAATTGAAATGTATATGTAATTATACTTTTTTTATTTTAACTTGACATGTTTATCAATAAAACTAATGTAATTATGGATGATGCATTATTTAATAAAGATAAATGTTTATCGATATTAAAATCACATTAATTAATATTAATAATGGTTTTATAAATCACATCCAAATGCATGTCTACTTAAATAACTATATATTATAACAATATCATATTGTTATCTTACCTTTTAATGTGATTTGATTATAAATTGAAATTTAATATATGAAAGTCAGTTAATGATTCTATAGGATCACAAATAATCTTCGGTTAAAATTTCATTTCCTTTGATCTATTACATTTAATTCTAATAAAATTAATAAAGATCCATGAGACCATAATTCATATCTATAACATAAATTTTATGTAATTTTAATTTTAACAAATATTTAAAGTCCCTTAAAACTCAACTCACGGTTATAAAGGAAGGTAATGATATTTGAAGTCAAATTTTTGTAATTTCTTGAATTGATTGTGCCATCTAATTAATTCCATTATGAACATACCACAAATTTCAAATTTGATTTATACATATATAAAGAGTAATAGATTTCCTAATATAATATAATTTGTTAATCCTATTTAAGGTTAATATTTGACTTATATATGGACGTATTACATATGTGTATATATATAATTAAATATTTTAAATAATTAATAAATATATAATGTAATATTATTTATTTCTATATATAGGATAGAGTTTTTGGCTGGAAAATATTGTATTTCTATTTTTAGCAATGTTTGTGTTTTTATATATATAAAGATAAAGATTTGGATATGGCTTTATTCCATTTTCAGATAAATGTAATATTTCACAATAAAAAATGGGCAAAAACTTATATGAGTCGAACACACGAATTCAGATTTATACACCAGGATTGACCGGCTCCCCCACGCGTCAGGTACTCGGGCTCAAGGTTTTAGAGCCCCCACACCCCTGGTACTAGGAATGATCGGCTCCCCCACACGTCTGGTGACTCATGCTCAAGGTTTTAGAGCTCCACGCCTGGTACTCGCGCTCAATCCCACCCAAATTCGTTCCAATAGACCCACCTTTAAGAATAGTTAGGCATACCTATGTGTTCCAAATTCGCTTCAATAGACCTATCTTTTAAGAATAGTTAGACCTACCTGTTAGACCTAATTCGCTCAAATAGACATATCTTTAAGAATAGTTAGACCTACCTGTTAGACATACCTGATACTCGCGCTCAAGTCCACCCAAATTCACTCCAAGCCCATCCAAATTCGCTCAAATAGACCTATCTTTATGTATAGTTAAACCCACCTTATGTAAGTAGGTCTAACATAACACGAAGATAGGTCTAACTACACATATATGTATGTCTAATACAAGGTAATGATATAGGTACAAAATGTGCTAAACCTAGAGTTTTTCTTTAAAGTCTACGGTATAGAATTTGGGCAGAAAGGTAGGTTTAACATAAGACAAATGTATGTCTAACATAACATAAATGTAGGTCTAACATAATATAATAGTATGTGGTTTTTTTTTTAAAGTTTAAGGTATGAAATTTGGGTAGAAAGGTAGGTTTAACATAACACAAATGTATGTCTAACATAACATAAATACATTACGTAATAGGTAGGTGTCAAAATTCAAAAACCAAGCGCAAAAAAGGAAATGTATGAAATTTGGGTAGAAATGTAAGTTTAATTTAACGTAAAGATAGGTCTAATATAATGTAAAAGTAGGTCTAATATAAGGTAATGGTAGGTGCCAAAATTCAAAAACATAAACGCGAAAAAAGAAAAGAAAAAAGAGGAGCGGGTTGGCTGACCCAGATCCGACCTGTTTATAGGAAACCTTCTCTGAAAAATGCTATCAAAAAATGAATTGAACAAATACACTTGTACGTATACTACTGATTTTCCTAGTAAAATGTTTATTCAAGTTTGTCTTTCCAACTTTTCCTATGCTTCGATTGTTAGTTGACCTTCTTTTATTGGATTACATTAATAAGTTGAACTAAAGAAAGGGATAATTTAATCATTCAAATTCAGTCTATGAAAAACATATATCTCATTTTTGTGTGTCCCAAAATTTGATCTTAGTTTCATCAAAGTATTAATAGAGACCCTATCACTGGCATAAAACATGAAGCTTTGTATTGCAAACACTAATTGGCTTCTTATTTCAACAAGATCCATCCATGAAACTCCACTGCAGTAAACTGGAGTTACAATATAAATAGATTATTGAAGGTTTCTGAGACACTGAACATCACTCAACTCACCAGATATTCAAGCAACTCAAGCGTCATTTATACATTTTTCTCTCTCTAAAAACTCAGAAAAGCAAACTGAACTAAAACAACGATAATTGAGAGGGTCAAGAAACATAGAAGCCAAGCAAATCACTATGGCTTAGCTGAGAATCAGAACAATTTGCAAACTTTAAGGTCTCTGTAAGAAGCTCGTATTTAGTACTAGCGGATTTAGTGCAGGTTGAAGAAAATGCTCTCTAGTATCTTGATGTAGTTTCAACAGATTTATCCGTCTCCATGCCCATCATCCGGTTCCTACAATCTTCGTCGGTGAATAAGGATTCACAGAAAAATCATTATAGTGACACAGAGAAATAACAGAAAGAAATACCAGCCATTTAAGACAGTTCTACCCTCTCTCCACGCATCCAAAGACATGAAAGATGCTCGAGACTATGGCACATGTTCGAGAGGACAACTGTCTTTGAGCTTCTACAGGTCTCAGATGCATGAAAATTGGGTAAATTGTCTTTTACAGTGTCTTTATTTAATACGTCAAAATGATTATATTCTGTTTTCCTTCACAGGGATGGAAATGTAAAAAAACCCATATTAATGGTAAATGATATGTAGACTCACATCAGACAACGCTCCTGTTAGCGTCCACATTGACTTTTACTTGAGAATCTTCTGCATCTTCTTTAACCAAACTTCCATTTGATCCTACTGACGATTTGTCGGCTTCTAATAACTCAGCTGCTAGTCGTTCATGCTTTTCTTTTAATTCAGGAGAACTTATAGCCTCTGCAATGGATTGTTTGATTTCTGCAGCCAAAGCCTGGATCTTAATTTTCGAGTCTTCAGTTGGTGTATTTCCAGATTTTTCCACCTCTGTCTTGAGAAGCTCAATCTTTTCTCTCAAATCTGACGTATTGACAACATCATCTATTATCATACCAACTTCTTCATCGAAGGCACTCAATTTTCCCACAGCTTCTTTGGTTGAAGGAATCACCTGCAAACCCACGGAATTAAGAACAGCCTTGAACTCGGACTCCAAGTCTTCAGTCAACTGCAAAACCTTCTCTTTAAGCCCTGGATTCGAATCAAGATCTGTCGCTCCTGAGTTTGCAATTTCTGCCTTCAGCGTCTCAATCTTTTGTTTTAAATCAGGGCGATCCACAAGAGCACCAAATCTCTTGTTAATCTCATTCCTCAATTCATCTTTGCTGGTGCCCGTCTTAGAAAGATTGAAAGCTTTGGATAATTCTTTTAGCATATCCAGTTTAGACTTCAGGCTCGGGTAATTTGGAGCCAATGGAAGATTTTTGTCAAACTCATTCTTCACTTGATCAATCTTTTCCTTCAAAGCAGGATGTGCAAGTTGATCATTTAGATTCCTTCCTTTTCCAACTTCTTCCCTCAACATCAAGATCTTGTCCTCCAAACCTAGAGCTTTTGCAGCCTCATCATATTCATAGTCGATCTCCCTCTCCAATTTGGCGACCATTTCTTTTAGTCCTGTCTCTGGTTGCTCTGCTGATGACTTACCACCGGCTTGCATTACCTGCAATTTCAGTTTTTCAACCTCATCCCTCAACTCGGATTCTGAAGTCTTGCTGATCGGGACTATAGGATCGTCTTTCTTTCTCATGTTGATCTTTTTTTTGGGATCAATCGGAATTCCCTCTTGGAATCCACCAAGTTTCCGGAACTTTTGAGCCCTATGTTTTAGTAAGGTTTCAGTATCCATCTTCATAAGTTCCTGCATAGACAACAAATATCTAAGGTTTCTGATGGATACAGGGCAATCATGCACAGAAGAATGCACAACGAATCACTTACATCCATTGATTCAACAATTGCAGTTTTAATCTGTTGTGAAGTCCAATATGGATCTGTATGTGCACCACCAAGAGGTTCCTACAAGGAAGAAGGGTTAGATTTTAACAGTGCACTGCAAAATGTGTCGAAATCATATGTTACCAAATTTGTTGAACCTGAAGAGTGCTAAAAAGCATAGATGAAAGTGAAGTATTAAAATCTAATTGTAGATGATTACAACGCCAGTAAGTTTGATTATATGCACTTTTCATTGTCTTCCCAAAAATTTATTTCAAAGAATGTTTCATGCTCAGAGCTCAATTTTCAGTTTATTCTTGAGTTCTTATAATAAAATGAAAAGGCAGTTATGGGTACATCATAACAAGGAGAAACACACTGAAGGAAAATAAAGAAGGTGTTAAAGGATTCTTACAGGGATGATACCATCACAAATCTGTAGTTTGGACAGCTCTGTAGCCGTTATTTTTAGCTTCTCGGCAGCCTGTCAAGGAAAAATTAGTAGATCAAGATACAGTTGCGATATTCATTTTTTACATACATACAAGATCAAACATTCTTAAACCACCTTTGGGGAAGCTTTGGCAGTCTTCCACAAGATGGCAGCGCATGCTTCAGGGCTGTCACATGGAAACAGAAAGACCAAGTCAAACAGAGTAGTAGCCAAATGTAATAGGATGATCAAGTTTGACTCTCATGAAGGTAATTAAAGGAAATATTTACTAGACCATGAAAGAAAGTATGTAACAAGTATCTAAGGCATGAAGTAGTAGCATAGAAAGAAGATGCAAAAGCACCTGGCAACATAAAATACTGCATTTTCAAGCATTAACAACTTGTTAGCACAACCAATAGCCAGAGCTCCACCAGAGCCACCTTCGCCAATAACAATTGACACGATTGGCACTTTCAGACCAAACATTGTCCTCAAATTCTGAGCAATGGCTTCTCCCTGATAATATTTATAAGTAAAAACAACAATTTAGCACGTGCATACATCAGTCACAAAGGAAAAAAAATAGCACTCTAAAAATGCAAGACAGTACTTGGCCCAGTTCCTCAGACTTGAGATCAGCATATGCCCCAGGAGTGTCGATGAAAGTGACAATAGGAAATCCATGATGATCTGCATAATACATCATGCGCAGTGCCTTCCTATAACTGTTGAAAATAACATACTTGTTAGCAGCAGAAACAAAAATAATAAAATCTCATCTGAATTCTTAATGTGATGTTGGAAAATGAAATTTTCCCAAATACATGAGCCAATGAGATTGTCACAGGTTATTCCTAAGCATATTTTTATTTCACACAAGTTCACTCTAAAGTGTTGAACATAACATTTTTTCCCCATATGCATACCCATGAGGAGTAGGCATCCCGAAGTTTCTCTGGATGTTCTCTTTCGTGTTCCTGCCTTTCTGATGGCCCATGAACATGTAGCTTCTGCCATTTATCGTACCAAGTCCAGTGACAATAGCAGGATCATCATATCCAGCTCGATCACCATGGAGCTCCACAAACTAGACATATATAAGTGGAAGATTTATTAAGCATTCAGAATAATGGAAGGTCTGTTTTCCTACTTTTTTCAAGCTTGATACTTTTTTTACTTAGAAATGTCAATTCTGCAGCAAAATGTATTTATGATCAAAGAGAATATTTAGAGAATAATGATTTGGAGTAGAAAAGGTATTGTAAGGTATTGTACCTTCTCTGTAATGTTGAAAACATGATCCAGAAATGTTGGCCTGTTGGGATGCCTTGCAGTGTTAACACGTTGTATAGGAGTCAAATGAGTATAAAGGTCTTTCAGAGCCTGCAATTTATATGGAAGGATGTGATTAAATCAGCAGAAAAATTTAATTTGAAATGACAAGACAGTTTGAACTTGCATGCTGAGATGATATATTTGCCCCCTTAGTTAATAGAGGCAACAAATGTTTTGCTCATGATGGAATATGAAGTGGCTATGTGGTAGGAAGGAATCAGAGCAAGAATCAGAACCTGTTGATATTTATTCTCTAGTGAGATAATCTGATCACTGAAATCCAGACCGGTCTCATTTGCCATTTTTTGAACCTACATCAAGAAAGAAAGCAATAGGATTAAATCAAGCTATCACATTTTCCACATCACGCATTCGTGTAAAAATAACTACATCAAATAATGTTTCAAAAGTCATACATCAACTATTTTTTTCTGCAGATCCATGAGAGGCTTCTCAAAATCCAAGGTAACTGGCTTTGGCTTCTCTTTCAAAGGCTTGAAAGGTGATAGGTGGCTGAGTACTCCACCCTTCACATTGGGGTCAGGATCTTCTGGCCATGGATACTCGTGCTTTTTAACTTTCCTAACCTTCGCTGTAATAGTGAAGTCTCCCGTTTTTGCTCCTAGCTGGGCTTTTCCCAGGGCTTTGAGGGGTACACCACAAAGATCGTTACTTGAGCTCTTAAGAAGATCTGAAGCAGCAGGTCTTGAAGCCAAATTCCCAGTGAAGGACGCTGGAGATAGGGTCATGGAAGCCATTTCTCCACTGCAACCTGAATAATTTGGACTTTGGATCCCTTTTAGAGAGAGAGTAATGATACGCCAACAAGAAAAATACAAAGATAGGTAAAAGCAATTAAAAACATCTGATAACAATTTGAGAATACTGATTTAAATGCAGAACTTGATCAATAAGTAATAATACTTTCAGTTGCACATTGTCAAATGCATCAGTAACCCCTATAAAATTTGCAGATGAAGGCATATAAAATATTGGTCAGGAATGGGACTAAATGAAAATGTTCACAGAACAGTTCTTATATTGGGAACTCAATAAGTACAAAGCGTATTCAAATCCTCGATTCAGAAAGCCCACACGATGAATCAACGGTAGACTTCACTAATTATCACAAAACTAAGCACAGCTATTTATCGCTACAGGAACAAAAAAAATCAATCTCCAACTAAATCATCAATCAGAATACACTGAAAAAATAGGCATTAAACAATTAGAAGCTCCACGACTCAGACAAAACAATGAGATAATCATACAACACATCAAAAGCTTTTCTAGACAGCATTTCAATAGAACAATTGCAAAAATACAAATTCAGCTGGAGTGAAGACAACATCGAACTCATCGCCACCTCAAAGCACAAAACCTACACTCATCTTATATCCAAATCAACATCAAAGAACATACTCATCTAGCACACAAGCAATTCGATTCTCGTTACAAACAAGAAAAAAACTGACCTGAAGATCGAATGCAGCAATAAGCGTGAGCCGCACCGTAAACTAACCGATATTAGAGATCTGAAGAGGCGATCGAAGAAATTGCACTACAATTTCATCCGCTCCAGAAATGTGGGGAAGATGAGAAGAGAGAGAGAGAGAGAGAGAGAGAGAGAGAGAGGTTATTACAACAGAGGATGCATAGGGGAGATCGACAACCAGAGCTAACTTTGTGCTTATTCACTCACACACACTGTGAACAACGAAATAATTATATATTAAAATTTAAAACCTCTTTGAATTAATTATTTGGATTTTGCTAAATCTATTATTTAAAAACTATATTAATCAAAAAAAACTTTTTTTATTTACTGAGTCAATGATAAATATTTTTATCAATTTTATACTATCAAATGAGACAATGTAATGATATGAGGGTTTCTCACTATTTTATTAATTTATTCCTAATTGATCCCTAGTAAAGATTAAATATTGAAGAAAATTATCAAATTAAGAAAGTTATTAATAAATAAAGCTAGCAATAGTTTTAATTGAATATGTATACCCCCACATTGATATATATATTTGTCGATGATTTCTATGTTAGAGAGAGATGAGAGAGAAAGGGGAGAGAGAGTGGGGAGCGTTGTTAATAATGAAAGTGCCAGCATTTTTCGGTTTTGCCGTTGTCATATTTTAGTTTTGGGAAAATTTTGGGGAATTTTTTTTTTTTTTTACGAATCATTTTAATCAATAAATAAAATTTATTTTCATTAATTTATATGTAAAGTTTTTGTTATGAATTAACTTGTCTTACGAAATATGATCCGTGAAATAACATACATTTATTTTCTTTTATTTTTATTAATGAGTGTGTTGATCTGCACGTGACTTTTCTACATGCTGACTATGCTTGGTTGGTATCCATATCCGAAATGAAATGTTTTTATCTAATATGTTCAAAAATTATTATTATTATATATATATGTCTTAAATAATATTTCTTTCAATTTTGTTTGAATATTAGCTTAAAGATTTGTAAAAATGTAGACAAGTACCACTACAAGAAAATCGCACTTAGACAACGGTTTTTAACCGTTGTCGTAGGTCAAAAAGGAGCGTTGTCGTAGCTGGCGTTGTCGTAGAGGCAACAATTTTTCGCTCATAGACAACGGTTATTAACCGTTGTGTTGTCTTAGACCCCTACAACAACGGTTGTGACGCACATAAACAATGGATTTTAACCGTTGTCGTAGGGTTGTGGTTCCAAAGAAGCGTTGTCTTATCTATCTACGACAACGCTTTGACAACAGTTTTAAGCCGTTGTTGTAGAGACCTACGACAACGGTTTTAACCGTTGTCCTGCCGTTGTCGTAGATAGATAAGACAACGCTTTGACAACGGCTTTTGACCGTTATCGTTGATACCTATGACAACGGTGCAAAACCGTTGTCCCACCGTTGTCATAGCTAACAAAGACAACGCTTTGACAACATATAGTTGATTGATGTATATTTAAGTTTTAGCCAATAGTTCATTGTTGCGTTGCTAGGTTTTTAAAGAATAATGATGTACATAATTTTGCAATAAAATTGCATAAAAGTCTTTTTAAAAAAAATTGTGACAACAAATCTTTCTTCTTCTTTTTTTTTTTTTTACAAAGACACAAAATAACATTGGAGGGAGTATTTGTTTCCATCTATATAGATGATTGTTTCGTATGTTAAATTAAATAACCACACTACTTTCGATAAAATAAAACTTAGTTGCAGACTGAATATTATGATTCGTTGCATTGTTATTAGCAACTACAATAAATGATTAAATAAATAGTATTACTATTTTTATTATGACCATAATTTTTAATTTTTATTTGAAAATTTTCAGTAGAAATTAAAATGTACTATAACATAAAATCTTTTATCATTTATACTAAAGTAGTAACCATAAAGAACACTTATTAATCCAACAAATTTTCTCATTTTAAATTTTATTTTTACAAATTAAATCTATTTAAAGCTAATAATTAATATTACTCTTTAACGATATCAAGATTAATATTGATAATATACATTAGTAAATTATATAAAAATCTTAATTAAATTTGTGAAAGTAATACATATTAAGAAAATGATTTATAAATTTGAAATCTGTTAATTTCAAAAATTTAGAGAAAAATATAAATTATGAAAACAAAAACGAATGTGGGTGGATTAAAAATAAATTATTTAAATGTTTCAAACTAATTAATAAAATATATAGTTTTTGTGAATATGTGTCGTAAAATAAAATATGAAATTTATTTGAGAAATTTTGACTTTCATTTTTTTTTATCATTGGGTCATTTTATAGTACACCAGTAGTATTAATACATCATATGTTTTAGTTATTAGATCTTGAATCATTACATATTTCTCACAATTCATTTCTATTTTATCATTTTTACCTTCCTTGAAAAGTTAACACCATAAATTTTAAATATTCCTCACAAATTGTCTAATTTCACAATCTACCTTTTCTAATTATTGTATTTAATCGTCAATAATAATTATAAAACCACAATCAAATCCTCTCATATTATGCATCATGTGATAACGAATCATTTTAGACCCATATTCAATATGTTTTTTTTCTTTATATATTTATTAAGGATTTTAATGTAAATTTCCTCATTTTTATAAATACAAAAAGAAGAATCAAAGTGTCACATGACAGTCATGCATTGATCCAGCATTAAATGTATAGTAATTATTACTTTCTATTTTTTAAATATATATACACACATATATGTATTATTAACTAAATCAACTTTTATTAATAAAGATTATTACTGTAGATATAAGTGAAAAATAAATATATTATGATTACTAAGTATTAATTAAATACTGTAAATATATACAATCTCGAGTAACTATATATTATTTATATTTTAAATTCTTATATTTAATATTATCGATAATATATTTTTCACTAGATATAGATGTTGGGTCTTAAACTGGTAGTAGGCTTAGAGGGGGTGAATAAGTCTACTGTAATTTCAAACTTTTCTTTCTTCTATCGGCATAGTTCCAAAATCAGTAACCTTTTGGGAGGTTACTGATCAGAGTGGTTGCGGAAGCTTTTCTCTCATTGAAGTGCCAAGTATAGAAGATGTGTAACTTAACATAGAGTATGCAAGTAAAGCAGTAAGCACATATAGACACATAGATATATAGAAGTTCGAAGGTGGAGTAATCCTTCTACATCATCTCTGCCTCTTCTCAAGAGGGAACCTTTGTTAAATCTTGTTGGTTTATATTGTCCTATCTATTACAACACAGATTTAACAAGTAAGTAGCAAGCCTTCACACAACTGCTTGCCTACTCTCCTAACTGACCCACACAGTATCCTACTCTACCCACCCAGGGTCCTCACTTTCTTCTTCAGAAAGTGGACAACTCAACATGACTCTATTCCTCGCACTGAGCACTCCAAGACAGTCCTTAGGATAAGGGTTTGTCTTCTTATTCTTCAACTGGATGCAGCAAGCTTGGACTTCTTTTACAGGTTGAACTGCTGTAGCTTGCTGCCTCGACTGTAAGACTGAGTATGTGTCTTTGGGTGTGAGGTGTTTGAGTTTTTCTTTTCTCTTTTCTTCTTTTGCTCCCCACTTGGCTTTCTCTTCTTTTGTGTAGTTTTCCCCCTCTTTTCTACGCTCTCTTCTCGCGCTTTCTTCTGTTTTTGCGTTCACTCATCTCTTCTTCTCTTGCGCGCTCTTTTTTTTTTTCCTCTTTTTCTCTGTTCCTCAGTCTTCAGCCTTCTTCTATTTATAGATTAGGAAATCTGCCCATTGAAGGTAGATAGATTTCCATCATTGATAGCGTCGCACTTCTTCTGACATATGCAAGCTTTTCACTTTCTATGTGTCTTCTTCTAATTGACTCCTCTTCTCTTCTTTCTACCGGTAATCTTCTTGTGTCTACCGGTAACATTTGACTTTCTTCTCATGCCTGTTTTGTAACTTCCTCCTCGCGCTCACTCTGGTGCTTCCTTCTCTAGCTTGCTCATTCAGGTGACTTGAGGCTTCTGTAGCATGCTGCTCTGCAGTATGATTTCGGTATGGTCTCTCAAGTAGCTTCCTGTCTGGTAGCTTGCTACTTTTCTGCTTCAGCAAGTTCTCTTCCAGTAGCTTCCTGCAGTCATCAGTATCCTAATTAGTTCACCCGATTCCTTTCCACCATTCTCTTCAGTATCCTTCCTTTGACACTTTCTCTGATCTATCTTTCTTCTGCAATAACTTCGTTGCAGTAACCTTTCGAGTTAGGTTATGCGTATAAAGTTAGGGTTACTTTCTTAAGGTTTTGTCTCATCAAAACATACTTAAATGTTTCCAACAAGATATTTTTAGTATTGCATTTACAATGATTGAGGCATGCCAAAATTATATATTTGAAATAATATAAATATATATTATTAACTAAATAAATTGTTACTGTAATGATTATTATTACTATTATAGAGACAAGTAAAAAGTAATTATATTATTATTATTATTATTATTATTATTATTATTATTATTATTATTATTATTATTATTATTATTATTATTATTATTATTATTATTAGCTAAATTAGAAATTATTAGTATAAATAATATGGACAATCAAAAAGTAACTATATTCACACAAATTAGAAATTATTTATTTCAATAGTTAAATAGTATATTAATAAAAACTACATTACATTTGATATTTTATTTCATTAATTTATTTATCCATAAACATAGGTTAATTAAATCAATTCTCTCAATTCGGTCACCTAAATAAAATTAGGTAAATTAATTAGGTGGTTAATATTGTTCTAGATAAGATCACTAGTCTTTATGGGATCGATCTTGTTCGCCCTATCTATAGTTAACACCGGACACTTGCGGTATAAACTTGAAATAGGCTCTCGCCTCTCGAAGACACTTCTAATATTTACTTCAATTTATATATATATATATATATATATATACTGACTTAATTAATTATTATTATATTCAGAAAAATGGTTATATAATATATATTGTGGTCATTATTATTATTATTATATTTATAAAAATAGTTACATAACGTAAAATCATATTGAGAATAAAGAATTAGAACTCATTTATTCACCACACTAAAAAATATTATATTGGTTTTAGTTATTTGTGAATATTAATATCATCAATCTCAAATTAATATTTTTTTAAATATAGGCTTAAATTATATCTCATGATATCTTAAATTAAAAAATATTAAGGATTCTAAAGGTGTTATTTTATTGCCTATTTTAATCTTATAACGCAAGCGCCCGGTGTCAACTATAGGTAGGATGAACACGGGTTGATCACAGAAAGATTAGTGAATTAAAACCTAATTAATTATCCAATTAAATTACCTAATTTTATCTATGTGACAAATTTATATTAATCTAAATATAAAACAAATAAACAAAATAAAAAATGTCTAATCTTATTTAGGTGACCAAATTCAGAGAATTGATTTAAGTTAACCTAAATATGGAACAAAATAAACAAAATAAAAAAAATCCAAATGAGCAATTATCAATAAAATTAAGATTCAAACAAAGATCCTACAACTATAATTTCGTTCTACTTCAATCAAATTTATAAGCAAAATTATTATCATATTATTTAATCAACCACAAATTCTTTATTATCAATTTCAACCATTTAGAATATATAATCTTTTAACTAATATTTTATTTCATAAAATTTATACATTTTAACATAAATTCTATATTTTGAATATATATTTTATTTTCCATTAATATATTATAATTACATTATTTAAAATTTATAATATCAACAATGACTCAATATATAATGAAATGAAAAAATTAATTCAAAGTGGCCCAAGTAAGCAGGCTCAATCCAGCCCATAATCACAACCCAAAAGATAAAAGTTACTTTATGCAAAAATTAACACAGTAAAAAATGCTGATGTATAAATACCATTGATATATAGTAGAATTACCCCATATCATTTTATCAATCATAAAATTTTAAGGTTTGAATAATACATTATCAATATTTAAAATCTATAAATAATAGAGAGAACAAATAATCATATTTTTTCACTAATGCAACATATATTTCAACAACAAGATAATATATTAGTCAGATTGTATTGTCTTTTTTGTTATTAAGTGTTGTGCACTCTAAAAAACCATAAATACATTCTCTTACATAAATAATAATTAATTTATTTTATAAGTTTACTAAATCTAATTTAATTTTGTTTTAACCTCGTGTATTACACGGTATCTATAGTAGTTAAGTATAACACACTACATAAACACACACACAAAGTCTCTAAATTTTGATAATTATGGTCAAATTAATTAGATTAGGGTAGGTACGGTTTAGGTGAGATTTCTTATTTATTTGGAGCAGTATTTTGCAGTTGACAACCAACTACTTCTATTTTTTTTATTCGGTTAAATCCCCGAAATCTCATCGTGTTTTCATATTTACACCGGACCCTCTGTGATAAAAAAAATTGCATGAAAAACATGTGGGATTTCATTAATTCGGCGCGAGACACCCAAATCCGTCATACTTGATGGGTGTGTAGTGGACGCGCTTCAGGTGCGATTTTGGATCCTTTTTTACCCTATTTTGGATGTGAAAAGATAAAATTATCCCTAACTTTTCATTATATTTATTTGTATATCTTACGTTATTTTAAATACATCAATTTCACTATTTAAATGCATCATATATATTTTTCACCTCTTTTAGATTTTCTTCCTCTGCCATGATTGTTATTAGATGTGCAATATGAATCCAAGAAATAATTTTTATAATTTGAGTATTAATCATAAAAATTAGTTTCATTTAATTTACTTCTAATTTTATTCCATAATTACCTTTAATAACTAAGAATTTTTTATATTATTCAACAATTACCATTAATAACTAAGAATTTTTAATTTTATTCCATAATTACCTTAGTACCTAAAAAAATAATACTTGAATGCGATCATAAGAAGAAAAAGAGATATGAGAGCACATACCTAGCTTGTTTCCATGATATGATTCACAAATTATGTCGGAATGTTCTTGGATTGTGTTTGTGATAACCTTGTATTATATTTGAATTATTTCATAATTTTTCTTTAACAAAATAAAATATAAAAATAAAAATAATTAAAAAAAACAGATCTCCTTCTTCTCGCTGCTGTGGCTCTGCAGCTTCCGCCACCACCACCCACTTCGATGCGGAGCGGCATGCTACTCGTCGCCTCATATAGACAAGTGTTTCTGTCATCAGCCCATCCCAAAATCGACTCTTTTCTTCTCCGATTGAGGTTCTCCATCACAGATTTGAAAATCGAATAACCCGGCGACCTCTTCACCTTTTTCGACAGCCGCCTCGAGGTAGTCTCATGGCTGCTCAACGCCTATACTAAAGAGTACCCGGAAGCCAAAGATCTCCATCCCTTGATAAACCGAAGTCAGAAGAGCCGTCCTCAAGGCGAGGAAGAAAGCAGGGAAGGACGAAAAAATGACTTTCGAAGCCTTTTTATTTTTATTTTTTGAGGACATGCGCTTTGCGAAGACTTTCTGCTTTAGTTCAAGAAGTCACCCGAGATCCAAGTCAGCACCGGCAGGAACGCGGTTGATTCCTCTTCGATTTGATAGTTCCACTATACATCTGTCCACTACAAGTGCCGCCGCTCGCCGGAGTTCTGAATCGTGACCCTGGTGTTCTACAGTGTGGTTGTGCAGCTCCTTGCTTTGTGCAGTTCCCATGGAGAAATCGACGGCAGCTTCAAACCATAGCAACATGGTGACGACACTGCTTCATCTCTTTGGCATAAACCAAAAATTAATTACACTCCTTCAAATAACCAAAAAAAAAAAAAAAACAATGGATCCACGATCCAATACAAAATCAAAAAAAAAAAAACTCATCCAATAAATCTAAATCCAAAAAAACAGATCTAGTCATATCTTGGAAATAAACAATGATACAGAGAATCATATTTCACCTGCGGCATCAGTGACGAGAACGCGAACTGGTTCATTCGCCATTATTCTTGGTGTAGAGAGTTGTTATCGGAAATTGATAAAAACTATGGAGAGTGGTGAGATTTATTGCAAGAAGAATTTCATGACGGCGGCTTCGCAAAAGAGCCGAACCACTAGCACCTGTTTCTCCCTGTACAGTATATTTCGAAAAGGAATAATTGGAATATTTCATTAGGGTATAACAGAGAGAAAATTGACATTCATGTGGTAAAATTTGATGTCGTTAACAACCGTTAAGTGTTGTGGGACGTGTGTCGAGTTTCTGATATCGCACGTGTTTAGTACGCATTTTCCGTCTTATAGGGGGAACCGACGCCGATTTTCCAAAACATAGGGGGTTTTGCGCAATAAACCCTTTTTTAAGTGGAAAAAATTACAAAAATAAGATAAAATAATATATAATGTGTATTAATTGTTGATAACATAGACATTTTTTTAGGACAAATATTATGAGGTATATCTCTACAAAACATCAAAATATCAATTAATGGTACAAATAAATTGTGCAACAACACTTAGTTTCAATGAAAACTAAATGTTAACTCACCAAAAGTCAGTTATATATTACACACACACACACACACATATATATAATCTTAATTTACCAAGATTTTAAAGACCTGTAGTCTTAATATATTGAATAGTTGTAATAATATTGTGCTTGGAAGTTGGAATAAATGTATAAATAAATTGGTCTTGTTCTATTGTTACTTTGATGTATTTTTTAAATCTTGATATATATCTTAAAATCATCATTATATAATAACTTACACGACTAACGTACTTTTGATTGTTTAAGATTTTGTAAGACATTTTCATGTCTTAATTTAATAAGTCATGGATTGATAGAGCACACTCCTAAATATAGTATTAAGTATACATTAAAATCTATTTAATAACTCATGCTTTTATAAATACTGTAAAAAAAACACGTATTTTTATATTTATTAAAGGAATAACCACTAGATGACACGTGTCGCTCTGTGGTTATTCTATCCAATTATTTTAATATATATTTAAATTAATTTAATTAAATCATTTAATTACAATTCTTCTCAATTTAAAACCTATGAAATTTAACAAAACTAATGTAACGTTTAGCAAAAATAAAGGAATAACCTTATCAATTGAATTTTCAATTAAAGCAAGATGATAATCATAATGTAACATTTAGCAAAAATTTAGGTCATTTTCATTTGCAATGACTATGTTAATTTACATACAAGTTAATTTAAAAATTAATGAGACATGAAAATTTCTTAAATAATTAAATTGATACTCAGAATCTCACGATATTGCAAAAATTAAGCTATATACATAAAAAAAAAAAAGTTTTGCGATGATTAAGCTAATTTACATACTAATTAATTAAAAAATTAATGATAAGTGTTACAGATTTCAATTGATGGTCTTATTTAAAGAAATTCACCATTAAAAATATGACACAACAAAATCAAATCACTCTCATTCTCATTTGAATAGTGTGTAGTAATATGGAACAAGAATATCTTTTTCTCACAGATATTAATTGATTCATCGAAGGAGATTTTTAAGATTAGGGTTCGAGTAATTCGTATGTGGTTTGTTCCCAAATTTAATAATCCTTTTGAATATCGTAGCATGAAGATGATACTTATGGATGAAAAGGTATGTCCAATAATTAACTGATTTTCTCTAGCAATTTTTTTAGGGATAAATGCACGAAATCCCCTCGTGTTTTGGAAATATTGCATCGGTCCCCCTGTATGAAGGAAAATGCGTGAAACCCCCTCATGTTTTCATAAAATCGACACACGTCCCATTTTTTTTAATGAGCGTTAACGATGTTAAATTTTTTCTTAAAATTCCCATTATATCCCAAACCCTCGAGTCAGTGGTTGAAATGTGAGTGAGAAAAGCTTGTGGATTGGGGGCGGCGGCGGTTTTGAACACGGCGGCGACGACGACCGGCGACCCTGAGACGGAATCCTCACCAAGGTCAGATTCTTTGTATGGATTTTTTTACTCGAATTACTAGTTTCTGTGCTTAAGTCTGGGATAGTTGTGTGAATTTGGAGTACCAGGAGGTTGTCAAAACTCCCGGAGGGAAGCTAGTGTACCAGACAACTAAGAAGAGGGCTAGCGGTCCCAAATGCCCTGTTACTAGGAAGAGAATCCAAGGGATTCCTCACTTGAGACCTGCTGATTATAAGAGGTCCAGACTTTCCAGAAATAGGAGGACTGTGAACCGTGCATATGGCGGAGTGTTGTCTGGTGGTGCTGTGAGGGAAAGGATCATTAGGGCTTTCTTGGTTGAGGAACAAAAGACTGTGAAGAAGGTTCTAAAGATACAGAAAGCAAAGGAAAAGCTTGCAACCAAGAGTTAAAAGTTAAAATTGTGAGTTGGGTGCTCAAATAGTTTTGATACAATTAGCCGAGGAATCATGGAGTTATACTAAGGGTTAAACCTTGAGATCTGTATTTTTCTTCGGTTGTTTGGAATATCACTCTTCTTTTCTTTTCGTTTTTTAGTTTGTCGAAAAATCTACTGCATTAGGTTCGATCATCAAACTTTGGATTGTCTTTATGTGATTTAAAGTTTTGTCTAATTAATTCCTGATTAATGTTAACAGGAGCAAAGATTTTCAGCACTTGTGTGTAGATGGATTGTGGGGTTGAGTTTTTTAAGAAATTATGTGTTAATTGAAGAAAATGGAAAACGAGCATGGGAAAGGATATGATGGGAGTATGGTGTTAGAGTTTGTTGTTTTTTATGCCCTGATCTTGATTTGTTGAGTGTGTGTATGCTGTGTGGAACTGATCTCGTATGCATAGTGTTTATCTTGGTTTAGCCTATGTATTTATTTGATGCAAAACTACTATTCCGAGCATCTTTGGAATGGCAGAACAGTAGAAGGAAAACCATTCCCTTTCTTTTGTTCTTCATGGTGAATGGCATATTAGTGTCTGGTTATAGATTTACTTTCTTCTAGTTTCAGGACATAGTGGTTATTCAAGAATCGATTCAAGTAGTTGAAAGCATTTCTTTTGTTATACAATTTCATGATAATACTATATCATTTTGTTGTAGTTTCTGGAAAGAGGGGCATCAACTCCCTAATGTCGTTAAGATACTATTAATTGCATTAATTCCTTGTGATGTTAGATTCCGAAAAAGGTGAAGATGATGATAATCTTTTACTTATTTTGTAAACTATAAAGTATACTATAAAGTACTTGAAGGTTGTTACTGTTGCACCCAAATTTCCTTCCAAATTCTATATTCTTTGATGTTTGGTATGATTTGTATTCTAAAAAAATTAGAAGAAATTGAATTATTATTGGAACAAAAATTACATTATAAAGAAATTTAATTAAATAAGTATAAACAAATACATTAACTGTATATCGTAAAATTAAACATTACTAAGTTGAACCAAAAAAAATAACAAATACATTATAAATGAATTTAATTAAATAAGTATAGACAAATACATTAAGAGAATATTTGCAAAATTAAACATTACAACATTGAACCAAAATTGAGTACAAAGTCTGTTAATTTCAGCATTGAAAATAAATAGGAAAAAAAATTAAGCAAAAACCGTACCAGATTGTTTGTGAGGGTAGGAGAGGAGAGGGGTTTCATGCATATAAGTTTTTGGACAATGCACACACATATATAAGCAAAAAGCAAGGGCAAAATAGTATTTTTACATGCAAATAACAGTCAAAAATGAGGAAAATTCGCACTTCCGGCGCGTCCAACACACACCCGTGAAGTTTAACAGATTTGGGGATTTCACGTCGATTTTATGAAAACACGAGGGGGTTTCGCGCATTTTCCTTCATACAGGGGGGACCAACGCAACATTTCCAAAACACGAGGGGGTTTCGCGCATTTATCCCAATTTTTTTATGTGTGATATTCAAAACACAATTTTCATACTTTGATGCTTGGATGAAAATGTAAGTAGTTGTAATTAAAAGTCCACTGGCTTTATATATATATATATATGTGTGTGTGTGTACTGCAACTATATCATATATAACACCCCAAAATAAAATTACGCTTTAATTAAAAGTCATGATAATTGTAATAAGTTAACTCACAAGATAAAATTTAGATCAATTCTTACATAATTTAGATTTAAGTCGGAAAATCAATTTGGCAATAGGGTTACGTATAAAATATTTCAATACAGTTATCCTAAAGTTAATTACTAATTACGAATAATGAGATGAGACTCGATAGATAATTTTTATACGAGAATTCATTTGTCCGTAAATAGTACACAAAATAAAATCTCGATCTAAATAAGATAACCCAAGAATAATTTAATTCGATATATAATTAAATCTCAATTCAAGAAAATAACATTCCCGACTCAGATCGCAGTCTCGAAACCCGATCCCTTTTTAGAGTAGGAAAGGATAAGTCATCACTCACATTACACCTCACCCCTTTATCTCTCCTATCTCTTACACGTGTAGAACTTAGCCATCAAAAGAAAAGGATGTCTATCATCTTCCTCCCTCATTCTTACCCAAAATAGAAAACTGGATGTGTTGAATTTAACTCCGACACGAAAGACAACACTCAATACACAACACTACCGTTATGAAAACCCTAAACAGCAAAGCTTTGGAAAAACGAAAATGCAGCAACGAATAACGATCAACACACCGGAATTTTAAGGTGGTTCGGCTCGCCACATCGGCCTACATCCACCGGAGAAAGAATGAAACGATTTCACTAAGAATCGAAAGAGAATTCGCGATTACAAAATCTGCCCAGAATTAGGGCTTTTCACTCTCAAGAACTAAGAACCTTAATTTGCTAAAACTCACAAATTACACAGAATCAGAAAGTAAGATTACAACTGAGTATTCTACTATATATAAGCGGCCAAAGCCCTATGTCAATTTGTGGATTGGATCGCTGAGCTTGAACGAATTTCTGTTTGAAGTCTGCAACCATCGCCCGAAACCCTAACAGATTCCCAGCCAATTAACTACCTTGGACCGGTAGTTACAGAGTTCTTGTTTCGTCCGGTTCGACTCGTTTTAGACCGGTTCTTGGTGATCCGAAACCGGTTCCAGAATCCTTGTTCAATTTCCGAGTTGATTCAATCTACAAATCTCCACCTCAACTTGTGAAATTGTCTGATCTCCTTGATCTCCAGATTCATCATTTTATATGATCTTCAGCCCAGCTTCGAACCTGAGCTAAACTTCTGCAAAACTCAAACTTTGGTCTTGGAAGGACCTTGGTTAGCATATCAGAAATATTATCATCAGTACCAATCTTCCTAGCTTCTACCTCACCCTTTTCTATTAAGTTTCTAACAAAATGCAACTTAATATCTACATGCTTGCATCTATCATGAAAGGTCTGATGTTTGGCTAAGTGCAAAGCACTTTGGTTGTCACAGTGGATCACCACCTTTCCTTGCTTCACATTGAGCTCTTTCAGTATACCTTTGAGCCAAATCGATTCCTTCACAGCTTCAGCCATAGCCACAAACTCAGCCTCTGTGGTGGACAAAGCCACTATGGACTGCTGCATGGCTTTCCAGCTGATTGCTGTTCCAAAAAGCTTGAATATGTAACCTGTGGTGGACTTCCTTGTGTCTGGATTACCTGCAAAATCAGAGTCAACATAACCTTCTAATGGATTAGTTTGGTTAGTTTGCTTAATGAACATTAATCCCAGATTTTCAGTCCCTCTAAGGTATCTCATCATCCACTTTACTGCCTCCCAATGAAGCTTGCTTGGATCTGCCATGAACTTACTCACTCTACTCATTGCATATGCAATATCTGGTCTACTGCATAACATACCATACATCATACTACCCACTGCATTTGCATAAGGAAGTTTCAGCATCTCTTGCCTTTCTAAATCTGTCATAGGCTTATCTGCTGCAGTTAGTTTAAACTGAGTGCCTAAGGGAGTTGTCACAGCTTTAGACTCATGCATAAAGAACCTTTTAAGCACCTTCCTTAGATAATCAGATTGGTATAAGAAAATCTTGCCCTTCTCTCTATCTCTTTTGATGTCCATTCCCAACATCCTTTGAGCATTGCCAAGGTCTTTCATTTCAAACTGAGCTTTGAGTTTTTCTTTGATCACTTGTATTCTTTCAATACTTTTGCTGGCAATAAGCATGTCATCTACATAGATGAGAAGATAAGTGTGTACCTGCTTGTTCTCCCTTTGCAAATAAACACAACTATCATAGTTGCATCTCTCTAGGCCGATGCTCATCATTGTTTTATCAAAGGTCTTATACCACTGTCTAGGACTTTGTTTAAGTCCATATAATGACCTTTTAAGCAAACAAACCTTATGTTCCTGGCCTGGTTTGCTGAATCCATCGGGCTGTGACATATATAAGGTCTCATTTAAATTTCCATGGAGAAAAGCAGTCTTCACATCAAGCTGCTGCAATTCCATGTCATGTTGCACCACTAAAGCTAATAAGATCCTGATTGATACATGTTTTACCACAGGAGAAAAGATTTCATGGTAGTCAATCCCTTCTCTTTGTGTATAACCTTTTGCTACCAATCTAGCCTTGAATCTAACATGCTCCTTTCCAGCTACTTCTATCTTTCTCTTGAAGATCCATTTACATCCAATCAGTTTCTGCCCTTGTGGCCTATCCACAAGCTCCCAGGTATTGTTTTTCTCTAAAGACATGATTTCTTCATCCATTGCTTGAATCCATTTATCACTATCTTTAGATCTCATGGCTGCTTGGTATGTATTAGGCTCTTCATACTCAATATCTTCAGCTATACATAGAGCATAGTTAGCTATATCAGCTTCAACATATCTAGTAGGTGGATTGATGACTCTTCTCTGCCTATCTCTAGCCAAATTGTAGTTGGTTAGATCTGTAACACCTTCAGCTTGCTCATTACCTTCTTGTCCATTCTCCTCTTCCTCAGTTTCACTGGAGCTACTTCCATCGATTTCAGTATTATTTCCACTCTGAAGCTCCACTTGAACCTTGCTGTCATGGTCTTCCTTCCCAGTGTTCAGCTTATCTGCTTCTTCAGAGTCTTGATGTGTCTTACCATAGCCCATTATACCTTCCTTAAAGACTACATCTCTGCTAATAAAGCACCTAGGATTACCCTTCTCTAAACTCCACAATTTATACCCTTTGATTCCAGTTGGATATCCTATAAAGATGCACTTGATTGCCCTTGAATCTAACTTGTCTTGTTTAGTGTGAGCATAAGCTAGGCATCCAAATACTTTTAACAGAGAGTAATCAGGAGGTTTAGAATACCATACCTCGTTTGGAGACTTGAATTTAATTGAAGAAGATGGACTTCTATTAATTAGATAAGCTGCTGTTGTCACTGCCTCACCCTAAAACGATTTTGGCAAGCCTGCACCAAGAAGCAAACACCTTACCCTTTCAAGTAATGTTCGATTCATGCGCTCGGCTATCCCATTTTGTTGAGGTGTTGCCACCACCGTTCTATGCCTTGAGATGCCCTTTTCCTTGCACAGCTCTTGGAACTCTTGTGATAGATACTCCAAGCCATTATCTGTTCTCAAATGTTTAAGCTTTCTTCCAGTCAAGTTTTCTTGCTGAGTTAGCCATTCTTTAAACTTTTCATAAGCTTCTGATTTGTGTTTCAAAACATATACCCACACTTTTCTACTATAATCATCAATGAAGGTTATAAAGTACTTACCACCACCATGTGTTTCTATTCTTGCTGGACCCCATATATCACTATGAACATAATCAAGAATACTTACAGTGGTATGATTTCCTTTTGGAAACTTTGTCTTTGTGAGCTTCCCTTGAATACACAAATTGCAGCTATGATCTTTGAGCTTGAGTTCTGATCCAAGGAGCTGTTGTCTGGAGAGTTCTTGTAGTCCCTTCTCTCCAATGTGGCCAAGCCTTTTATGCCAAAGCTTAGCCATGTCAATGGTGGTCACAGGAGCAGCTCCTCCTATAATGGTTTCTCCTTTCAGCACATAAAGCCCATTGACCTTAGTGCCTTTTATGACTACCATTCCTTGTTTTGTGACTTGAATCTCACCATCTTGTGTCTTGAATTCACATCCTACACCATTAAGCAAACCTAAGAAAATCAGATTTCGTTTAAGTTTTGGGATATACCTGACATTGGTTAAAGTTCTGATTCTGCCATCATGCAACTTCAATTTTATGCTGCCAATTTCCATGACTGTGCAGGAGTGATCATCTCCAAGTAACACCAATCCTCCTTTCTCCATTTTAAGTGTAGAGAACCAGGCCTTCGTAGGACACATATGGAACGAGCAACCTGAATCCAACACCCACTCAGCCTCCATTCCAGAATCAGCAATGCATAGCATGTCTGCTTCATCATATTGCTCATGGGATGCTACTACTTGTTGAGTGTTATTGCTATTTCCATTGACTTTCTTCTTCCTCTCAGGGCAATTCTTTTTAATATGCCCCGGCTTGTGGCAGTAGAAACATTTCCTAACTTCCCCTCCTTCATTGTTGTTACTTGATCCTCCTTGGTCTGATTTTGGTTGATGTTTGTTTGACTTCTTGAATCGCTTTCCCTTTACAGCCAAACCTTCACCAAGACTTTGGCTCTTCCTTTCATTCTCAGTGCCTAGGAACCTTGATCGAATAGTCACCTGTACTTCTTCCAGTGTTAGAGGCACCACTCTACCATATACTAATGCATCTCTAAAGGATTGATAGGATTTTGGAAGGGAATTTCGAAGCAAAAGTGCCTTGTCTTCATCCTTTTATTTTTCCTCAATGTTCTCAAGGTCATCGACTATCTTATTGAACTCATCTAACTTTTCAAGGATCTTTTTCTCCTCAGTTATCTTGAATGAGATCAACCTTTGCTTCAAGAAGAGTCGATTAGCCAGCAATTTTGTTTGATAAAGTGCTTCCAATTTCTTCCAAATCTCCATTGCAGTCCTTTCTTGGTATACTTCTCTCAAAGCCTTCTCTCCCAAGCACAGGATGATCGAGCTCCTAGCTTTCTTGTCAATCTTGTTCCTCTCCACAGCTGAAAGAGATGAAGATTCATCAGTTTCAGCACTGGATTCACCTTCCCATCTATAGATCGCTTCTTCCCAGCCTTGTTGGATGAGGATTGCTTCCATCTTTGCCTTCCATAGAGTGAAGTCTCCCTCGCCGGTGAACTTCTCCACGTCGAGTTTCATGCTGGACTCTCCGGTGGTCGGGCTGGTTCCCACAGACGGCGCCACTTGTTGAATTTAACTCCGACACGAAAGACAACACTCAATACACAACGCTACCGTTGTGAAAACCCTAAACAACAAAGCTTTCGAAAAATGAAAATGCAGCAACAAATAATGATCAACACACCGGAATTTTAAGGTGGTTCGGCTCGTCACATCGGCCTACATCCACCGGAGAAAGAATGAAACGATTTCACTAAGAATCGAAAGAGAATTTGCGATTACAAAATCTGCCCAGAATTAGGGCTTTTCACTCTCAAGAACTAAGAACCCTAATTTGCTAAAACTCACAAATTACACAGAATCAGAAAGTAAGATTACAATTGAGTATTCTACTATATATAAGCGGCCAAAGCCCTCTGTCAATTTGTGGATTGGATCGCTGAGCTTGAACGAATTTCTGTTTGAAGTCTGCAACCATCGCTCGAAACCCTAACAGATTCCCAGCCAATTAACTACCTTGGACCGGTAGTTACAGAGTTCTTGCTTCGTCCGATTCGACCCGTTTTAGACCGGTTCTTGGTGATCCGAAACTGGTTCCAGAATCCTTGTACAATTTCTGAGTTGATTCAATCTACAGGATGGATGGCAGATTTGCAGAAGCTTGGTGACTCTGGGGTAATAATTTACTCTTTGCTCCGTTCCGATTACATCTCTGGTGTTTTTTTCTTTTCTGCTCAATCTTCTATGAATATCTCTGTTCCTACCCATATCTCACTATATATATATATATATATTTGTCTCTCTACTCTTTTTGCTTCTCAACCGTCGCTCGTCCGCCGCACACGGCAGCCGTGACTCCCTCTCGCGCTGCTCCCTCTCTCTTTCCTCTCGTGCTGTCGCCGAATGCCGATCACGGCCGTCACAGCGACGACAGCCTCTCTACCCCTGCTCTTTCTCTCTCTCTCTCCTCTCCCTCTCGGTTCGGCCGGCGCATTGCCACGCCGACGAGGTCTATTTCACCGTCGCTTCTCGCGGTGACGCTGGAGTGTGTTTAGTATGGGGTGTTTTGCAGTGTGTGTGTGTGTGTGCTGTTTTGTTGATTGGGGTGCTGCGTTTTTGGTTTAGAAGTGGGCCGGCGCTGTGATTGCACCGGCGATGTGTTGGTGGACGACGGTGCTGAACTGGTAGTGGTGGCTGGGGGTGTACTGTCTTGATGTATGTGGTGATGATTGAGCTGTAGTCATGGTGTCTTGTTGCTTGTCATTGTATGTGTTCGGTGGTGTATGTGTGTGCGGGAAGGGGGTCTTGGCTGTGGTGCATTGTGACATGGCTCGTCAGCGACGTTCCATCGCAGGCCACAAGCGCAACAAGGCAGTGCGGTGGCAAGAAAAGGGGCTGGAAAATGCCGATGACCTTCATGGAAATTCGATAAGAAACGAAGTAGGATGGATTACCTAAACTTGCTCAATAATGTACAAATAAATGTGCAAGTAACTCCGAAGGTGGGGGTAAATTCTTATTTGGCTTATAAATTGCATACTTGATCATATATGAGTTTTCTTAATATATGAGTTGAAGTTGATTGATTTTAAGATGGAATGAATGTTATTGCGTTATTGATAAATTCTTGATGATTTATATACGTTGAATGATGAATGTTGAGTTGTGATTGTTGAAAGATGATTACATGTTTTGAAGAGTGAACTTTAAATGTTTGAATGATAAATGTTTAAATTTGAATTGTGTGTAAAATGATTGTGATTGTGTATGCGCGTGTTAATGAACTACATTGACGGACATATATTGATGGACTTATATTGACGGATTTATATTGACGGACTATATTGACGGACATGTTGATGACTTATATTGACGGACATATGTTGATGACTTATATTGATGGATATATATTGATGACTTATATTGATGGACATATGTTGATGACTTATATTGACGGACTTATATTGACGGACTTATATTTTGACGGACTTATATTGATGGACTATATTGACGGACCTGTGTACATATGAATATATATAGAGAGAGAGAGCCCAGCCCAAACTACACAATTTTTTTTAAGAAATTGATTTTTCTAACATTGAATATAACAAAAGTATTTTTTAACCATAAAATATAAGAAAGTTACATTTTCTACATTATTTTGACTCGGTCATGGAGAAATGATTGGGTAATGATAGTCTGATGATATATTCTATTTATTTATACTATTATTTAACAATTGATTTATCCAACAAATCATATAAATTGATAAAAGTAATTAAATTGATAAATGAGGCTCGATTAATATAAAAAATGAGGATCTTTTAATTGAATGATTTTAGGTATATTAAATTGAAACTGTTTGAAATTAAACTATCAATTGTAAATAATTAAACAAATTTGTGATTAAAAACCAATTTCACTATTAATCGAACCACTATGGTTCGATTAATTCAATTAAAAAATCAAAATTTTCAAATTAATCGAACCACTATGTCTAATTCATAGTGGTTCAATTAATTCAATTAAAAAACCAAAATTTTCAAATTAATCGAACCATTATTTCTAATTCATAGTGGTTCGATTAATTCAATTCAAATACCAAAATTTTCAAATTAATCGAACCACTATTACTTTAGTTGGGCAAATTATAATTATTAATTGATTAAAATATTTGACACTAATCGAACCACTATTACTTTAGTTGGGTAAATTATAATTATTAATTGATTAAAGTATTTGACACTAATTTAATTGAACCCAATTGAATTGTATTTGATTAATTTTGAATTTGACAATGGTTCGATTAGTACCCAAGTGTTTTGAATTTGATTAGTATTTTGAATTTGACAATGGTTCGATTAGTATTTTGAATTTTGAATTTGACACTAATTTAATTGAACTCAAGTGTCTGTTTAATGGTTTGATTAATTTTGTATTTGACAAATTAATTTTGAATGGTTCGATTAACCACTATTTTGAATGGTTCAATTAACTTTTGTATGATTTGAATTAATTTGTTTCAATTTAATTAATTTTGAATGGTTCGATTAACCACCAAAATTAATTATACTACAATTAATTTTAATATCCACCAAAATTATAAGTGGTTCGATTAACCACCAAAATTAATTATACTACATTTAAATTGAACATAGTGTAATAGTGTGAGTGGTTCGATTAACCACCAAAATTAATCAAATTGAAACAAATTAATTCAAACCATACAAAATAGGGGTTAATCGAACCACTCAAAATTAATCAAATGTTTCAAAATTAATCAAATAGTGGGTTTCAAAGCAATTAATAAACATTTCAAACCAATTAATAAACATTTCAAACATAATCGAACCACTTATGAAATGTTTATTAATTGCATACTAACCCATAATCGAACCATTTCAAACCACTATGCATGGCTCGAGCCACTATTATTAATCAAACAAAATAATATACAATTATTAAATGTATTACAAACGTAGTGGCTCGATTATATATACATTAGTTTACTTTTAAACTTTGTGTAAAAAACATACAAAATAGTGGCTCGATTAGTTTACAAAGTGGCTCGATTAAACTTTGTTTCAATTAATTTGATTAGTTTTGAATGGTTCGATTAACCCCTATTTTGAATGGTTTGAATTAATTTGTTTCAATTTGATTAATTTTGAATGGTTAGATTAGCCACAATTAAATTATTATATTAATTTGAATTTGAATTAATTTAATTGTGGTTAATCGAACCATTCAAAATTAATCAAATTGAAACAAATTTATTCAAACCATACAAAATAGTGGTTAATCGAACCACTCAAAATTAATAACACTTTAATAAAGCTAAAAAAATCATAGTTGTTGTCACTAATAGTCCAAGTCATCCTTTCATATGTAGAAATATTCTATCATAGAATGTGTCATGACAAATTTAGAAAGCTCAAAAAATCACACTCATCATCATTATATAGGCCAAATTCCAAACACTCCTTTATATGTGATTTCTTTAATGCTATATAGTAGGAAAGTACCTATATATAATGATAGTTCATCTTAATATTCATATCTTGATGGAATTGGATTACCTGCTGGTTAATAAAACAAGCAAATGGTGCTAGGCAGGAAACGACGCCGTTTAAGGACAACAAATTCTTAAATATTTTTTCTTTCTTGCCTTACATTTAATTATTTTTTCTTTTGTGCTTGTATTTGCTTAATCAATCTGGCGTCCTTTTATTTAATATTTTTTCCTTCTTTTTTAATTTTTATTATCTCATTTATTTGTCACATGATTTTTTTACATATATTATAAAATAACAACAATAATATAAATATAGAAAATTTTAAATTGCAACATGATCTCCATTGAATTACATTTAGACAAAAAAGAAATTTCTTTTGGGAGATTGAATAACCTTTAGTGCCCAAATTCTATCAATATTTTGTTGAAGCTTGATGACATAGTCATGCGGAGGGAAAATTTGAAGTTGAAGAACGTGAATGATGCATCTCTCAATTGCTGAAGAGAGAGAAACTATAAAAAAAATACAAAAAGGGTTTAGAAAATAAATAGAAAAGAAAACTAAAATCCATACAATAACGATGTCGTTGATCCGCCCATCACCATTTGTTGGTTTTATTAACCAGCTCCAGCAGGTGATCCGAGTCCATTATCTTAACATAACACCTTTAATATGCATGATGAATTATTCATTAGGAAAATTGTACAAAATACCACCTTATTATACTATATGAGTAGTAAAACATTCAATGTTGTGTTACATGAATAGTTGTAAATTGTGAATTGTCGAGCATTGCAAATCTAGATTCGTGAACCACATTTACACTTGACAATGAGGTAGCGAATCCTCATTTTCCACAACATTCCCTCTAGATTGGAGTCGGGATTCCAAAAAAAAAAAAAAAACTTATACTTGTGGTGACAGGTTCAATCCATCTCAATTCTCGCCCCGTTGCGAACCCTAGCCGCAGACAAAAAAAATTATACTACACTTGTGAGAGTAATTGCGTGAATAAACCATAATTAGAGGACGTGGGTCAAAAAGATAAAATTTAAGGCAATCACCATTGGCGCTTGGATTGAATTTGGTCGCCCACTTCGCCGCCGCATTCCGGTGAACACTACATGGCTGGAACCTCTTCCAACGGTAACACTTTGCCTATTCCTCTTCAACACGCAAGTTCAACATTTTCTCAACGTAATATTCATTGCTGGTGATTGAACAGAAGCTATTCTTGAGCAACTCAGGAATGGCACTGCGAGCTTCGAGATTCCCTCTTCCCCGGTTCCTTCAGTTAACAGTCATTTCCGTCGCATCCCACCTCCTTTTTCCGCCGTAGCCAATTTCTCGCCTAGATTCTTCGCCAGGATTGGACGCCCAGAGTATGTGATTTTGATCTTTCATGTTAATTGCTCGCTCTCGAATTTTATCGAACACCTGGTGGTCATAACTACTCTATCGCTTAATGAGCAAAGGAACTTTCTTTTCAGTGTGTAATTGAAATTCTTTCGTTGCTTCATCAGAAATGGAGGTTCTCCGGCATCAAAGAAAGTCGAAAGGTATTCTGTCAAGAAAGTTACCGGCGACGGACGCTGTCTGTTTCGCGCGCTGGTATGGCTGAAAATTTGTATGTTTAGGAGTTAGATTTCATTGAAGCAAAGTGGAATTTAATAGAAGATGGTTGAGTGATCTTTCAAACCTGTTTTGCATCATTAAGTGTGGCTTGATCTTTGATGTCCATTTTCGAAGTTCTAATGCATTGCTTTCTTTCAACTCATGAATATTATAAACACTGTTCTTAGTAAACAACTTAAAAATTTTAGTGTTGTTATTTTAGCGTTCTAAGTTTATTGCTGGAAACCAGGTGAAAGGAATGGCTCTCAACAAGGGAATGGCACTCGGCCCACGAGAAGAACGAGAGAGTGCAGGTTCGTGTAGAACCAAGAATTTATCTAAACGACGTTTTCGTTTGCTTTTTCAATGTTCTACATTGTTATGTACTTATGTTCAACAAGTTTTAAGTTGATTCCTTACCTTGAAAAGCGTAGTTTGTGAAAATCTTTATCACTTTACTTGATCTTTCTTTTGCTTAGTGTGCTGAGAAGCCTACACACCATCTCTTATTCGTCTAGTTATTTGCATCTTTTGACAGATGAATTGCGGATGGCTGTGAAAGAAGTTATATGTGACAATGAAAGAGAGCGTAGTCAATATGAAGAGGCATTAGTTGCAATTACTGTCGATGAATCTCTGAGACGGTGAGGCCTTCAATTTGTTAGTAGTTAGGTCGTTCTCCTATCCGTCTATATGATTAACTAAAGGGCCTCTGCAGTTACTGCCAACGCATAGCAAGGCCAGATTTTTGGGGCGGAGAGGCTGAACTTCTGGTTAGTACAATAACTTGTGCTTTTCTTGATTCACAAAGTAGTTATCTTTACGGTTACCCTAGTGGCATTGGATTAGATGGTAACAGAAAAGCTTTATAAGTTGTATTTCAAGACAACAAATTATGATTTCTCTGCTGACAAATTGAAACAAGTCTTGCTAATATATGAATCCCTTCAACATTAGGTGCTGTCGAAGCTGTGCTGCCAGCCGATAGCAGTGTACATTCCAGAACACGAGGTACTTCTGATAAACTGTTGAGCCTCGTCCTTTATGTGTAAATGTTGTCGTTATAAGATGAAAGAAGATCGTCGAGTTTGAATAATCTCAAAGTGTTTTTATGTGTTGGTTAAACTTGCAGCATGGTGGATGGGGGTCTGGTTTCATTCCTATTCAAGAATATGGATTGGAGTTTCAGAGCAAGGGAAAGCCTCAGAAGGTGGTTCGGTTACTTTACACTGGAAGAAACCATTATGATCTACTTGTTTGAGACTATATTTTCCTTAATTTATATGAATTGGATCATGTGTTATATTTGATATTACATCTTGTATTTCAGAACATTTACGACATGTGTTAAAATAATGATGTCATTGGATACACATAGTATGTGGTGGTTGTTTTAGAACAAAAGATGTTACATAAAATGTAATAGAACATCTCGTGTAATTTAATATGTTGTGTACTTAAAATATATCTCAATTTCTTCCAAATAGATTTTTTTTACAAGACTATCTCGTAAATTTAATTTCGTGACATAGTCAAAAGAACCTGCAAAATAAAGATTGATTTGTAAAATTCGGTACGAGTGGTGGGTTCGATTTCATGGAATTATTTTCGGAAGTGAGTTCTTTTGAAATGTAATCAGCATTTTATGGGTTAAACTACAATATTTTAAAAGTTGTGTGGCAAAAGTGAAATTACAGTGAAATATGGGGAACAAAACAGCAATGGAAATGTTGGAAAGTTGCCTAGGCATCGGTTGGTGGTTAACTGAGCAAATTTTCCTTAATGGAGCATTTGTAATTCCCTTTCTTCTTCATCGCTGAAAGGTGCACAGATTGCACAATAATTAGGGTTTTAGAGAGAGAGAGTTTCAGAGAGAAATGGATAGCAACGCGGCCGGAGGAGGTGCCAGCAATGGGGGAATGTTGTACCATGAAGTACAAGAGTCGAAGCTGTGCGCTGTGCATTGCGTGAACACGGTGTTGCAGGGCCCCTTCTTCTCGGAGTTCGATTTGGCGGCGTTGGCCTCCGATCTAGATCGCACGGAGCGTCAGATGATGCTCGGCTCCGTCACCGGAGATTTTCTTCCCGAACACTCGCATAACGTTTCTCTCGATGGTGACTTCAGCATCCAGGTTTGAATTCGATTGCTCAACAGCTTAATTACAGTTCCTCCCTATTCCTTTTCCGGTTGCTCTGAAGAAGATATGCTTGTTTGTGTTGTTTTTTTTTTTTTTTAAATTCAAAGGCAAAAACTTTGTTGGTTTAGGTAATTAGATGCGTGATTTTATCTCCATGATTGGTGAGACCAGATTTTTATTTTAAGAAGATACATTAACTAATGAAGTGACATAATGTAATTTGCTTATGAGAATTGTTTCTGTGTGGCTGTTTATGTGTTTTTGACTTGGAGAAAAATGGTGTTTCTAGACTCCAAACAGATTATTACTATTACTGAATTTGCAGTGGTTTTGAGTAACTTTCTGTTTCATTCATTCACTCTTTCTGCTTGAATGGGATTAAAGGGTTTCTTGAATGTCAGAAAATCATGGAGTTGTGTCTTGCACTCCTGGTCTTTTTAGGGTTCTTTCTATGTATGTGTTTATGCTTCACTTTGCAGATGATATGGTTTTGATCAATACGAAAGTAGTTCCCAAGTTAGATGTTCAGTGAGAGGCAGTATAATCAAAAGGTTTTACCATAGATGAGTTAGAAATGAACATATGACATTCTATTTTAGTAATCGAATGATGACAGAAATAACGGTCGGATGAATGTGAATATTTGGGACATTAATTAGATTCATCTAAAAGTTATAAATAGTTAGGATCTATCATTGAAGAGAATGGGGAATGGATTAAGATGCTACACATATGACTGACTTTGGAGGGTACATATTGAGAGTGTCTCCACTATCTTTCTGCTGTCATAAATGCCTATAAACGACAATGTTGAGATGGATGTGCGAACACGCTGAGTTAAATTCCGTAATTAAAGATTAAATGTTGCGGAAAGAAAGTGAGGGTATGACTTACGAGAAAATCGGAGAAACATACATAAGGTGGTCTGGACACGTGTATACGCTGTTCCAAGAATATATATTATATTTAAATATAAATGAACTCATGTGTCCTAACCGATCATGATTATGTGATATGATTCTATAGCCGAGCTCACATTGTGGGATAGAGGCTAAGTTTGTTGCAGTGGCCAGTAATCTATATGGTCAAATACATGACTACTTGTTATGATGGGCTCCAGAATTCAACTTATTTCAGCCTGATGATGTATGAACTCTGGTTTTTTATAAGTTTTGCAAACTATGCTGAATATATTTTTGCAGTTTTTGATGATGTATGAATATTTGCAATAATAATTTAATCTGGACAAAAATTGCAAACCGTACTGAATATTTGTTTGTTTGTTTTGACAGGTTCTACAGAAAGCTTTGGAAGTGTGGGATTTGCAAGTTATTCCCTTGAATAGTCCGGTGGCTGAGCCAGCGCAGATAGACCCGGAAAAGGAAAACGCCTTTATTTGTCATTTGCAGGACCATTGGTTCTGTATCAGAAAAGTGAATGGAGAATGGTACAATTTTGACAGCCTCTATCCAGCACCAGAACACCTATCGAAGTTCTACCTGTCCGCCTACCTCGACTCTTTGAAAGGCTTTGGCTGGAGTATTTTTTTGGTGAGAGGTAATTTTCCAAAGGAGTGTCCCATCTCATCCGCTGAAGCCTCCAATGGTTACGGCCAGTGGCTTTTGCCTGAAGATGCAGAGAGAATCACCAAATCATGCAACTCAGCATCAAGAACACACAAGAGAAGTGATCAAGAACGGGTTTCTAACCCCTACATCCAGTACGAGGAGGGGGAAACGTTACTAGATGATGAAGATGAGGATTTGAAAGCTGCAATTGCTGCAAGCCTGATGGAATCCTCTCCAGTAGTTGAAACACAACCTGGCACCTCAGAAGACGAAGAGAAGATCAACGAGAATAAAAAGGATTGAGAAGGCATGTCCAAGAAACTATGATCTTTGTAGTTGTTGAGTTGTGCATGTACATTTTTATATTATTTTTGAAGAAACTGTAAAAAAAATTCCTTATCAGAACAATTACAGTGTTCGGAGGCGATTATACCCCTTTTTCTCGAATAATATGGTCTAATAATTATGAAACTATTCTGAACATGTACATTTCTTGTTTTGTTCGTGCAAGCTCTTAAATTGGTTTTTCAGTAATTGTCATTTTGTTATTTTGACTTGGAAGTTTGTTAGAGTCAGAGAGCGAATTGATAAATTAAACGAACAAGAGAACAATTGAATTGCAAGGAACAATCCAATCCCAATTCCAGTTTTCCAGATCCAATCCCACAATCCTCAATACCCCATCCCTAACCAAGATTACATATTTAAAAAGATCAAATCTACCATATCCACTACCATCTCCAAACTTGCCAAATAAAAGATACGTCCTAACAAAATTACAATAATTTAAGGAAAGAATATAATTATCAAATATAGCCACTAGTCCACGTCATCCGGCACATCCAGCCCATTGACCCTCTGCGTCTCTGCACCCTCATGCAACGCCGAACCCGGACGTACATGCCTCGCACGCTTGCGATACGTAACAATTCCCCGCCCCTTAAGAAACGCCTTGTCCTCAAGGCGGAAGTCTGGGAATTGGGAGCGAAAAATGGGTTCATCCACCCAAGTAGCCTCCTCCGCCGAAAGACCTTTCCACGCGACCAACACCTGGCTAATTCGATCATCCCCACGCCACACCTCCCGACCATCTAACACCTTGTCCGGCACAAACTCCGGACCCTCAGCAAGCAACTCCGGCGGCAGTCCCGGTGTGACTTGATGATCACCAATCATGCGTTTTAATAATGAAACGTGAAAGACAGGGTGGAGTCTCAAACCCTCTGGCAATTGTAACTTGTAGGCAACTGGTCCAATGTGCTCCAGCACCTCGAAGGGGCCAAAATACCGAGGAGCTAACTTGACATTTAACCGCCAGAATAAAGAGCTCTGGCGATACGGTCGGAATTTTAAAAATACTCGATCACCCACGGCCAACTGCATATCTCTCATATGTTTATTAGCTTGCACTCTCATACGTTCCTGAGCCTTCGCCAACTGAAACTTCAAGTTGCGAAGCATAGCATCCCGCTCCATTAATTCGATCGCGACAGATTTGACACGAATCTCGCCCGGTAAGAAATGGGCTAAGGTAGGGGGAGGTCGTCCATAGACCGCCTCAAAAGGGGTACAACCCGTAGCCGAGTGGTGGCTCGTGTTGAAGCAAAACTCGGCCCAAGCCAACCACTTTGCCCACTGCCTAGGGTGCTCCGAAGCAAAGCAACGCAAATACGTCTCGAGACATCTATTCATCACCTCCGTTTGGCCATCCGTCTCTGGGTGATAGGCCGAACTCATGCGAAGTTTGGTTCCAAGAGCTGCAAATAATTCCTCCCAAAAATTGCTCAAGAATATTGGATCTCTATCCATGACTATCGAACGGGGAACGCCATGCAACCTTATGATTTCGCGGGCAAACACAGTGGCTACATCCTTAGCCGTGAAAGGGTGGGTCATGCCAATGAAGTGCACGGCCTTTGAAAGTCGGTCCACCACCACTAATATCGTGTCCCATTTCTTCGACCGCGGCAACCCCGAGATGAAGTCCATACTGAGGTCTTCCCATACTCGAGTTGGAATTGGTAGGGGTTGGAGTAACCCGGCTGGAGATCGTGTGTCAGCCTTATTCTTTTGGCAAACGAGACAGCTTGCCACCATGTTCGTCACGTCTTTAATCATTCCGGGCCAATAAATACTCGATGCGAGCCGTCGGTAGGTACGGAAGGCACCGACATGTCCTCCAGTTGGGGTGGAATGAAACTCCTCAAACAGCCTTGTCACCCACATCGACCCCTTAGGAATAGCGAGCCGATCCTTGAAATAGAGGACGTCATTTATGAGGGCAAAGGGTTGTTTGATTTGCCCTCCCTTTTCAAGCTCTTGTACAATTGGTGCATAAGTTGGTGAATCACGCACAGCTTTTTGCAAGTCTTCCCATTCAATCCATTGAGGCATGGATATTGCTGCTAGCTCAACATCACAATCCCTTCGAGACAAGGCATCTGTGGCTGTGTTTGAAACTCCGGATTTGTACTCTATCTCGAAATCGAACCCAAGCAGTTTGGTAACCCAATATTGTTGCGCCGGGGAAGCAATGGATTGGTGGAGAAGATGGCGAAGGCTCCGATGGTCCGTTCTAACTGTGAACTTCTTGCCAATCAAATATGGCCTCCAATGTAACACCGCGAGCACCAAGCCCATCAACTCTTTCTCGTAAGTAGACTTGGCGGCGTTGCGTTCGGATAAGGCCTTGCTGAAATGGCCTATTGGACGACCTTGTTGCATCAAAACAGCCCCGAGTCCACGCCCCGACGCATCGCACTCGATGCAAAAGGGTAAGGAAAAATCCGGCATCACCAAAACTGGGGCGGACGTGATTGCCCGCTGCAAAGTCGTGAATGCAGTTTGTGCCTCGCAGGACCATGCAAATGGAAGAGATTCCTTACGTAGGAGGTTGGTAAGGGGCAATGCAAGCTTCCCATAGTCCTTTATAAATCGCCGATAATATCCGGTCAGCCCGAGAAACCCACGCACCCCTTTCACGGACTTAGGTGTTGGCCATTTGAGGACCGCTAACACTTTGGACGGGTCCATAGTAACCCCCTTAGCCGACACGATATGCCCCAAGTACTCAATAGAGCGGCGAGCCCAAGCACATTTTTTAACATTAATCACAAAGGATGCATCTGCTAGACACTGCAACACTCTACGCAAATGATCAAGGTGAGAGGAAAAATGTCTACTGTAAATGAGAATATCATCAAAAAAAACTAACACAAATATTCTCAACCAAGGGTGGAAAAGATCGTTCATGGCCGATTGGAAGGTGGAGGGAGCGTTGTGAAGACCGAAGGGCATGACCAACCACTCGTAGTGCCCTGAGTGAGTTCGAAAACCGATCTTCTGGATATCCTCCGGGGCCATTCGAATTTGATGATATCCAGACTTCAAATCAAGACGGGTGAAGTAACATGCACCGTGGAGCTCATCCAATAACTCCTGGATAATTGGGATTGGGTACTTATCGGGCACGGTAATTTCGTTCAAGGCCCGGTAATCGACACAGAACTGCCAACTGCCATCCTTCTTGTGCACTAGGAGAACGGGACTCGAATAGGGACCCGTGCTTGGTTGAATCGTCCCAGCCGAGAGCATTTCTTGGACAAGGCGTTCAATCTCCGTCTTCTCGGATGAGCTATACCGATAGGGACGCACCGAGATTGCTGAGGCCCCTGGAAGAAGAGGGATGCGATGATCATAATCTCTCTTCGGAGGCAATCCCGGTAGAGGCTCGGACACGCATGGAAACTCCTGTAGCAGATTGAGAATTTCAGCCGGAATAGAATCGGTCTTGTTTTCTTCCATCTTTACTAACTCCATCGGCCATACAAGCAGACACTGATCCTCAGCGGAAAGGTGTAAAGCAGCGGCTGATCGAACCTGGCACCTCGTTAAACCCGGCTCTCCATGAAGAGTTACCTGTTCCCCGTCATGCCCAAATTTCATCGTCAACTTAGCCCAATCAGCGCGTACCTCTCCAAGGGAAGCAAGCCAAGTAATTCCAAGTATGATGTCCACTCCACCAATTGGAAAAACATACGCATCCACCGTGAAGCGACGTGTAGACAAGAGCAACTCAATCCCCTTGCAAACCCCCTTCGTCCTAGCTACCTTCCCGTTCCCCAATACTACTGGCAAGGACACATTGTCATCGAATTGTAGACTCAAACGTGATGCGAACTCATCGGAAATGAAACAATGAGAGGCACCACTATCGACCATAACCAAGGCTGCTAACCCCACTACATTTCCCTTCATTTTCATCGTACATGGCCCGTCAAACCCGCATGCTGAGAGAGCGGACACTTCTAATTTTTGCAAGTCAGCACCCTCCTCCTCTTCAATTTCGACCCCTTCCTCGTCATTCGGCACTCGCCCTTCTCCCAACTCCTCTTCCTCCATCACCACAAGCCGTAAGGTCTTTTTTGCACACACATGCAAGGGAGAATAGGGCTCCCGGCATTTAAAACACAATCCCTTATTGCGGAGATCGAAGAACTCACTATGCGACATATATTTTGGACCCCCCGATCATGCTTGATTGACCGAACCCACTGACTCAGATCCTGACCGTCCACCTTGGCCTCCAGAGTGGCTTCGAATCGCTGTTGGCCCACGATTTGGGGAAGTGAACCCACTTGGCCGAGGAGCAAAGCTGGATTGAACAGGTTTGGAATTTGGCTGCCCACGATTGGAGAATCCAGAAAATCGTGGCCCCTTAGTTGCTGCTAATTCTTGTTCAATTTCGCGAGCCAAATGCATGGTTGACAAATATCTTCTGCGTCCTTTGATCGGATTCGTAACTGGATGTCATCCCTCAATCCGTGGAGAAAGAGCCCTAAAGCATAAGGATCAGGGATATCCGTAAGCGTGGCCATCCGAGTGATGAATAAATCCACATACTCATCAACAGTACCCGTTTGGCGAGTCAAGGCTAGGGTTTCAAAAGGATTCGCCCTAGGATCGTCGCCATAACGCCTTAACAGTTCCACCGTAAATTTACGCCAACTCAATTCCGGGTATCTCGACATCATCTATTGTAACCAAGGAAGAGTGTTTCCTTCCATAGCCACCAATACAATATCCATCCGACAATCGTCCGGTGTGTTGTCCAAACGAAAAAACTGTTCCGCCCTAGAAATCCAAGCCGACAGGTTCTCGCCGTTGAACGATGGCAATTCTAGTTTGGTAGTTACCGTCGTCGGAACCCGCCTTCCCTCTTTAGGCTCCTGATGTTCCCGCTGAATTGGTATTGGTCCCCTGACCTCGCGCTCAGGCGCTTGCGCCCCGCCTTGGGCTGAAGACTCCTCTACCAACGGTGCCTTACCGGCTGCCATCGCCCGTAGGACCGCAGGTGTTTTCGGCCAGCAAGGCTTGCATCTGTCCAAATCCCGTTTTCAATTCAGCCGTAGCCTTACCTGTCTCATTCGCTTCTCTCTCTAACCTTTCTACCGCCGCCCCTAGGGAAGCGACGGCTTCCTCCACAGCGTCCAAACGTGATTCGCTCCTCATCATCGAGATCCAGTCAGGTCGGACCAAATTGTTAGAGTCAGAGAGCGAATTGATAAATTAAACGAACAAGAGAACAATTGAATTGCAAGGAACAATCCAATCCCAATTCCAGTTTTCCAGATCCAATCTCACAATCCTCAATACCCCATCCCTAACCAAGAATACATATTTAAAAAGATCAAATCTACCATATCCACTACCATATCCAAACTTGCCAAATAAAAGATACGTCCTAACAAAATTACAATAATTTAAGGAAAGAATACAATTATCAAATATAGCCACTAGTCCACGTCATCCGACACATCCAGCCCATTCACCCTCTGCGTCTCTGCACCCTCATGCAACGCCGAACCCGGACGTACATGCCTCCTCGCACGCCTGCGATACGTAACAAAGTTTTTCTTCTTATTTGTTGTCATTCTGACACTTCAATCCTCAAAAAAACTCCAAAAGCAAAAAGGTGGTAAGAAAATAAGATAAAGAAAACATCAGGCCCACTTGTCCTTTTTATTCAACAATCTTCAGACAAACAAGCACCAATCACTACTGAAGATTGATTATATTTTATTCAACAATCTTCACACAAACAAGCGCCAATCACTACTGAAGATTGATTATATGGGTTTGAAAAAGAAATACAGTGGAAAAGTATTTAGACCTTTCAAGCTGGAACTTGAGAACCATGAACCCCACATGTAAAACATCTTTCATTCAGACATACATATATATATAGTACTATGCTAATTACATGACCAAGAAAGAAAGAAAAGGTGGATTAAGAGCTTTAAAGACCAAACTGATCTCTACTTCCTTATAAATCATAGAAAGATCAAAACTTTACCATTGGTTTTCTTGTTACAGAAGTGATTTCATTAGAGTTAGTTGATGGGTTTTGCCTGTTTCTGAATTCTTGAAAATGGGCTTATCAGATCGGTTGTTTAAGAGGCAGCAAACTGTTCATCAGATTCTTGGAGAAGGTGTTGGTAAGTCTGTGATATTTGAACTATGTGTACTGATTCAATTTTCTTATCAGGGATTATTCAGTTTCAGTACATAATTTGTGGTTTAGCTACAGATTTACTTGTTGTTGGTCATTGGTTTCACTTGCGAAATAGGACACATTCATCCATGAAAAGATTTCAAAATGTAGCAAATACCAAGAATGATATTTGAAGAGAAGAAATGTTTGGTTTTCTGTTATAGTTGCAGATATAATGTTATGGAGACGGAAAGATCTAACGGTAGGGATACTAATCCTAACTCTGGCTGCTTGGTCGATGTTTGAGATATCTGGTTACACTCTGCTCTCATTTGCCTCAAGTGTGTTCTTGCTCTTATTCACCATTCTTTTTCTGTGGGCAAAATCAGCAGCAATTCTGAACAGGTTGCTTATGATTTCTTTACCCATTTTACCCTGATTTTGTTTGCATTGCTTCATTCTCTGTGTTGTTTGTATAATAATTCTGAAAACGGTGAGATAAACAGGCCAGCTCCGCCTCTACCACGTTTCTATCTCTCGGAAGAAACAGCAAACGAAGCAGCTGTTTTCATCCGTAATCATGCAAATACAATGCTCTCTGTGTCGGAGGACGTTGCCCTTGGAAGGGACCCGATAATGTTCACCAAGGTTGCTCTTGCTCTTCTGATCATCTCTATCATTGGGAGCATTGCTAGTTTTCTTGTATTGGGATACATTAGTAAGTGAACAAGTTTGAAATTCTTGTGTAATATCCCTGTTTATGTTAAGTTGATCCATCTTTATCTTGTGTCGTGTTGTGGCAGGTCTTGTTATGATTCTTACAGTTCCAGCAGTTTATGAAAGATATGAGAACCAAATAGATGGATATGCTTTAATGGGGTGCAGAAAAGTGCAGCAACTGTATGTAAGATTAGAAAGATACTACATCTCCAAGAAGAAATTGAGCTGACTCTCTCTCTCTCTCTCTCTCTCTCTCTCTCTCCATTTGCTACAAGCTTTAAATTCATGAGATGCAAGACAACTTTTCATGGGTAACAAGGGTTTATGTAAGTTTACGATAAATCAAATTGTGAAGAAGAATTTTTCCTCTGAATATATTTTTCCTGTCAAGAATCTGGTGCAAGAACAGTTGCAAAGACTAGACAAGTAGCCACTTGAATTAACTCAAGAGGAAAAGTTTTTGAGACGATTGATGAAAGAAAAGATGATAAACAGAACTCCAATTGTGCCTTCGGTTGATCCTCTCAGCAAGTTCTAATTTATTCATGGTAAACAATGTGAAAACAATGAAACAGGTTAACGTTTTCTCTTAAAGACGTAGATTAATGGCTGCAGATGAAGTAAATAATTGAGTTCATAAACGGCTTTTAAAGCACTATTCTTCTGTTCTAAGACGACTCCAGACTTCTGACGAACTTTTTAGCCTGCAAATGAACACAAAGCAATGAAATTTATGACTTCTTCATCGATGAATATGCCCAGAAATTTAATTTTGAAGTAAAAATTGCATTGGATTCATACCTGCTCTAATGTCAAAAACATGATCACATTCCATGATCCTAGCCGGCCAAAGTTGGGGATAAAGCCTTTATAGAATGCCAAAGGTCCCTGCAAAACATGATGTATCGATAATGTGAGTGTTGAGTAAAGCCAATCAAGACAATGGATGGGACAAAACCGTGTCCACATTCATGCACATCCTAACTAAACAAACAGGCTCATACTTGTCATATGCACAAGTCGTTCAATCATTTTAAAGATAATGTTGCTCTGTTAAACTAAAACTGCATGACTTATCTACTCCAGGAAAGACAGTTGCTTTTAATTATAGTACATTACAAAGCACTAAACCACAAAATATCTGAGAAACCATTGTGTGTTACTTCTAGCATGAACCAACTTCCGCTACCAACTACCCTATAAGTGGAATCATTCTTGAACGTACGAAATGAACCACAAGCAATGGGGTCAAATATAACAGAGCTATAGCAGCAGGAAATGAACTCACATCATTCTTTAAAGTCTTAACAAAGCAATCAAGTGTGTTTTTGTAAGCAGAAGAATCTCCCATCATTCTCGACTTAACCTGCAAGTGCGAGCCAATTGAGTCAATTAGCAGGCCTCACACAAGATGATCAAAGTTGTTTCAGAAAGCCCAGCAATCGGGAAAAACACAAACAAAAAAGTTAAATTAGGGGGTTGGATCAGCAAGTTACCACGTCAACTGGAGAACCTATGCAGACAGCAAAGAACCCAGCTCCTAAACCAGCAATAATGTGGGTAACAACATTGTCTGTGAAACCAGGGATTTTCAGAATTGTCTGCATGAAGTTGAAACATACAAAGATAGTCAAAACAGAAGACATTAAGACAACGAATTGGCTTAGAGCATAAGATAAGAAAAGACAAAGCTCACTAACATTACAATACCTCTTTCACTTGATCATAACTGGCCAGTTCAGCAGCATTTATGATGGCATTGCGTGCAACATTGGGTCCAAGTCCAGTCCACAGAGCTCCAAGTCCTTCCTAAATTTTCAAAAAAATTATAACCAAAAGGGATCGAGCCAGATACCAACTCTAAGGAGCAGCAAAGCTGAAGCAAAATTAGGTTCAAGATCGACCTGTCTCATGATTGTAGAATACGCATTTAAAGCTCCAGAATAACGCCTAGGCACACCAGGTGCCAGTTTCCCCTCGGCTTGAAGTCGTACTTTAACAAGATCAGTAGGGTTGGCAATAGTTATACCCACAGCTCCTGGTGACATTCACAAAAGCATATGTTTAACAAAATACCATTTCAATCTTAATCATATATATTAAAAATAAGAGATATGTGTGTGTGTGTGTATAGACACATTATAAAGAACTGGATATTACATCATTTGACTTTCCAAACTATTTATTAGGGAATAACAAAGAGAAAAGTCATGTGCAGGATGATCTCACCAGTTGTGAGTGCAGCAAGAATTTTCTTCGATAATGGCACATCACCAACATGATCTTTGCCCACGTAGAAGTTTCTAACCTGTCGAGCAAACAAAAGTCAGAGACCATTAAAAGAAACTAATCAACTAAAATTTCAAAAGAAATTCAAAAGAGAAAACATACAGGTTCATATAAGCCAATCCTTAAACCTCCAAATAGACATTGACGATGTAATCCAGGCACAATGCCCTTCCATAGTGAAGATAGCCCTTCTTCTCTCGCAATAGTTCCAACTGTTCCAAGCAATCCATTATACTTTGGCAATGTTATGTCCCCAGCAACTGCTTTCTTCTGTAACTGAAGCCTGACCTTGGCAGTGTCCAATGGAATCGTACAGAGCTATGCACGCAATAAACAAGTTAGCACAAAAACAAATGCAGTTCACCAATAAGCATATGAAATATGCAAAGTTTGGAGAATTAGCAACATGTGTGCAAGTGATCAGCAAAAGGAACAAGCATTTTGTAAAATCTAGGCTGGTAAAAACAATCCATGATACTCCAAATGAGCCCAAAAAAGTTTCAGAACTGAATGCAGCAGAAATTCTGTTCACAAACAGAGTTGGGAATATTTCGTATAATTAGCAAAGAAAATCTTGGAATTACAGAGACCAAGCTTAAAAAGAAGAATCATCCATCAAAAAATCAAAACTTGACATATTGGCTAGATTACTAATTAATGGCAGATCAAACAAGTCAGCACAGCTGCTCAGGTAAGCTCTTTCATATTAAACAACCATCACATACATAAAGTCAACAATTACAAGTGAAAATTAAAATATTCAATTCAAACAAAACATACCCAAACAAAATTCAATTCTATATATTAAATTACTGGGAGGGGAAAAAAAAAGCATGTCCAATTGTGAACAAATATAAATGAATACTTAAAAAAAAAAAAAAAAAGAAGGCAGAATTGTACGTACTTCGGCGAAGCAAGCCGCGAAAGCACTACTACCGAAAGTTCCGGCGAGGGAAATGTCGGATTTAGACTTGCTGTGATCCCCCATCGTCCAACACAGGAAAGTAAACAAAATTAGGTTTTGTGGGAGTATGAATAGGAAGAGACTGAGATCGCTGGAGAGAGGAGTTAGGCAGGTGAGAAGGCTAAAATGCGCCAAGTGCGCGATGACGAAAGAGGAATCTTGGGAAAAGCGAAGAAAAGGCAGGGGATATAGGCAATGCAACTTGGGGACTGCTGCTTTCTCTCTCTTCTTCCATTTTCATTTCATCACCTTCATGTTTATTGCTCTCTCTCTCTCCCTTATTATTTTTAACTGATTTAGAATATTGACATAAAGTCGACAGTAGGGTTGTAAACGAATCGAATCGAATACCATGATATTCTATTCGTATTCTTTTAACTATTCGAATATTCTTATTCTTATTCTTATTCTTTTATTATTCGAATAACAAATAAAATTCTTATTCGATTCTTTTAACATATTCGAATATTCTCGAATATATTCGAATATTCGTATTCGAAAATTTTAAACTTAAAATTTCAACAAACAAAAATCAAATATATATTTTTTCCCAAATTAATACGCCTACATAGTACTTAAATAAATAATAAAATTCATCAACTCAAGTTCAATAATTCATTAACCAAATTAACATTGAAGATTTGAAATACATAAATATAAATTCATTGTCAAATCATCGAACAAGTACCGCAACAAAAAAATCAACTTGCAAATTAACACCCAAGGTTCTAATACATAAACATAATTAAAATTCATAGTCAAATCCATCAAACAAGTATCACAACAAAAATGTTTTTCTAGCATCCATGATCCAACCATCATTCTTGCAATACGACATGAACCGGCTCTTCATCCTCCTACAAAAAAAAAATGAAATCACATTTGTCATTATAATCCAAAAATAAAGTATATCATTATAATAAAAAATGAGAGCTCACATGAGTCATAATAGGCTTGTTGATCCCGTGAAGTTGGCGTACCCAATCTGCTCCACAAATCAAAACTTGAACCATATCAAAAGATAACCTAGCTCGATAAGGATCTAAGACTCGGGTTCCTGCACTAAATGTAGCCTCTGATGCTACCGTGCTAATAGGAATGGCTAACACATCACGAGCTAATTTAGACAAGACATTAAACTTCAATTCTTGAGATTTCCACCAAGCTAAAGCATTAAATTCGGTGGCTACTCCTGACTCCCCATCCTGACATCTAAAAACCCCTTCCTCCAAGTAAATGTCCAACTCCGACTTCACAGGAGCATGTTCTTCAACAGTGTTCAAATAATCATCAAACATAGACAACCCAGAAGGTACCACTCTTCCTTTACATGCGGAGGGTGGCGGCTGCGGCTAAGAGAGAGGGGGACGGGGGCGGGTGAGGAGAATGAGAGATGAGAGAGAGAGGGTTTCAAATTTTGTATTGAATTTGGGGATTTAAGTTTTACATGCTTAGAAATTAGTATTATTTTTTATATACTTAGGTAATTTTTAGGCATTATTTTACAATATATATAATATGTAGTTATGTTTTATGTAATACTAATATGTATTTAGGCATTACTAAATACTAATATAAAAAAGTAAAATATCTAATTATTAATATATATAATTATTCGAATATATTCACGAATACTCGAATCGAATACCATCATATTCTTATTCGTATTCGGATAATATACGAATATAAAAAAATATTCTTATTCGGATTCTTATTCGGATTTTTCGAATTCGAATCACTATATTCGAATTCGAATACCGAATCGAATCAAAAAGATTCGCTTCTTTTACAACCCTAGTCGACAGTCGACTTTTTAAAAATATATCTTTCAAATAAATAGTAAGTAATGTTTTACAAAGAAAGTAATAATTTTCAAAATAAAATGTAAATTTTGGATTAATTTTAAATTAATAGTAAGTAATATAATCCAAGGTAAAAAGAATACCTTTAAATCGATTAAGTAATATTGTGCGAGTAAATTAAATTCTAAATTTGGGTTGATTATGTCAAACCCCATTAATTGGCAAGTGACATTTTATTGTTTTAAATATGAGTTAGTCTCCTGTGCAACTGGTGTACATACAATTCGGGTCGGGTCCGGGTCGACCCGGATCCGCGCACTTTTATTTTTTTTATTTTTTTTGAATTTTATTTTTTCAATTCAGGTTGTTACCTTTATGTTATATGCATGTGACCTTTATGTTATATAAGTGTGACCTTTATGTATAAATGTAGTGACCTTTATATACTCTAACTTAGAAAAAAATGAAGAATTTTAGCAAAATTTGTACATATTTACGTTTATGTAATATTAGCTGCACATATATCCATCCTTAAAATGCACTGAATTTTGAAAATTTCAATTTTTTTCAAAGTTATGGATTATAAAGGTCATAATATTTGTACATAAAGGTCACAAGAATTATACATAAAGGTTACAACAATACAACATAAAGGTCTTAATGTGAAGTGAAAAAACCTGAAAATCTTCATTTTTTTCTAAGTTACTGAACATAAAGGTCATAACATTTATATATAAAGGTCACACTTATATAACGTAAAGGCCACATCTTTACAACATAAAGGTAACAGCCTGAAGCGAAAAAAAAAGAAAAAAAAAAAGAAAATCCAGGTGCGCGGATCCGGGTCGGGTCGCCCCAGTTGCACCAATCCAGATCCGTGCACCTGGTGCACAGCAGCATTTGCCTTTAAATATTAGTTGGCAAGTGAATTAATATTGCATAATCCTAAATGAGATAGGATTAGGCATCTAATTAGGGGATTCGCACGTGTGACTTGGCGAAAAGAAGTTGTCACGCAAGAAACATTTTAAAATTTTATTTTCTGCATTATATTAAAATTAAAATTGTAGTAGTATTCTAATATTCTTCCTTCTTATCATTTATTAGCTGGAGTTTACTCAATTATCTTATCCCAATTTTATTAACTTAATTGTTGCCAAATTCAGTTGAGAGAGAGAGAGAGAGCATAATCCAACGTGGAAGATGATTTGATCCAGACCAAATCAATCCATATTGATTTAGCATGTTAAATAATTTGGGTTTACTAAGTACAAGGCAATAATTTAATCACAAAAACTTATGTATCACAAAAACTTATGTGAGACGGTTTCACGAATAATTTTCGTGAGACGAATCCTTTTTATCCATGGATCAAACCCATATCCATTAATTTATATGTGAATTGGGGAGTGACACTTGTGTGCCCCAGGGGTACGATGCCCCCAACTTAACCTATTATACGGTGTTATATATATACTCTACAGGTATCATATGTATATTCTTTAAGTATCATATGTATACTCTTATATATATATATGATACCTGTACAATATATGTATAACACCAAAAAACATAACACCTATAGAGTATATATATAAGAGGTAACAACCAAAATTGCCACTTTTGATATAAGTAGTTTTAATTTTACCACTTAATATAAAAAAATATCTCAATATACCACTTATTATAACAAAATACCACAAAATACCACTAAAATCTGAAAAAGTGATTCTCTCTCCTATCATTGATGAGTTAATGGGGCAATTATGGCCCACCAACCCCACACCCACCCCACACTTTCACCTTCCTTCCTCCTGTTCTTCGAAAAATTACAGAGAGAGAGGGTTCCTATTCGAAAAATTACAGCAAAAAAAAAAAATTACCTTGTGCCTCAAATTCGTGGAAAGAAGATTCTTGGAACGTAAATTTTCGAGGAATGGCAAACCAGGTTAGATTCGAAACTTTGAATATCTATTAGTGAAGTTGAATAACCCAAAATGTGTATGTGAGATAGATTTTTGTTAATGTGTGTTTAGAGTGAATGTTTCGCCTTCGCATGTTTAGAGGAATTTGTTGGAAAATATCTAAATTTTTAGGCTGAAATCTGCAAAAAATGTTCGAAGTTCCTCGAACATTCTTGGTTACTCGAACAATATTTGAGCCTTCATCGAACAATTGATATTGTTCGAGTAACCCTGTATTTCAACGCTACTCGAACAATATTTTGGTAGTTCCTCGAACAATTCATATTGTTCGAGTAACCCTTTACTTTCAACGCTACTCGAACATTTTGAAAGGTACTTCGAACAATAGGGTATTGTTCGAATAACCCTTTAACTTGTATGTTCCTCGAATAATAACAAATTTTCGAGTAACACTTAAAATTGAACCCTACTCGAACAATAGAGTATTATTCATGTAACCCTTTAATTAAACGTTACTCGAACAATTTGCTATTGAATTTGAAATTGTTCGAGTAACCCTATAACTCTTGAATTTTTGTTCGAGGAAGCCTTTTTGTTGTTCGGCATACACTTTTATTTGTTCGAGTATTGAAAATCAGTAAATCGTTTATTGTTCGAATATCTGAAAATCAGTAAACCTTTTTATTTTTTGTTGAGGTTTCTGTAAAGTGTATTTTTAGAGAAATATGATATAAATCTGTCTTCTATTCTTTGAAATGTATAGTTCGAGTACTCGTGGGTTCGTGCGGTTTGCCAGGGTTGCATGGCCTATATTAATGGATATGTCCGACTCGGTGTCCTTGATGATATCAAGACACAGCTGCGTGCTATAGGTCGTCGATGTGAGCAGGACTTTGTCGCTTCCTCATTCAGATATTTTCTGAGATGGGGTACAAGCAGGGAGTCTTGTAAGGCCCTCCTTCATGTGCTTATGTCACGAGAGGTACGTATTCCAGGCACGTCTCCGGATGAGAGATGGTTTGTAGTTGGTCAAGACCATCAGCCTTGTCGGTTCTCGAAGATCGAGTTCGCTTTGATCACTGGGCTGAAATTCGGTGATTCGGTCTTCGACCCGTCCGGGGATCATTGTCCACCTAAGGGGTCAGTTTATTATAGAGTCTTTGTCGGCACTTCTCGAGTGACCGTTGCAGAGATCCGTTCAAGATTTCAGGTCGGCGAGTTTATGGATAGTGCGGTTGATTCATTGAAGATCGTCAAGATCCTCATTTTGTATTGTATAGTACTCGGTGTGGACGCCGGGAAGTCCCTTGTTGATATGTGGGTGTGGGACTTGGTTGAGCAGCCTGAATTATGAGAGACCTTCCCATGGGGCAAGATATCATATCTCACACTATTACAGTATATGGACAACTATCCGAAAACTATTATGCCACAGCGTTCATCTGGTGTCCAGGCATACCACTTATACGGGTTCTCGACAGCCCTCATGATATGTGTAAGATTATTTTTGTTCTTAAAATATTATTTTTGATTTTGCAGCCCTGAAATTATATCTTGTTTATTTTACAGTTATGGGCTTTTGAAGCAATCCCCAGGATAGTGGAGTTTGTCGGGTCCAGAATGGCCACATCCTTATACATGCCGAGGTGTTTGAAGTGGTCCACCATGAGGTCTGTGGTCGACGTCACACATCTTCTCGATGAAGAGGTATTTTTATATTAATGTTAATTATATATTTTTCCTGAACGCTTGCTTGTGAAGAACTTTTCACTAAGAACATAACATTTGTCTTTTCTTCGTAGGGTCTGGAGTGTATTGAGCGTCTCATTTCCACACCTGAGGAGATGTTGCCAGCCCTATATATGGGACATTGACCAGGACATCAGCGAGGGAGTACAGCTTGTCAAGCAGCGACGTGGTCGTCGTCCCACTAATGCTCTTACAACACGTCGTCGTGCATAGGAGATTGATACGGATCAAGTCGGTCCTTCCACGAGACCGAACACTCGTGCAGGCAGACGCACACGACGAGGGTAGAGGGTAGACGGTCCAGGGGCATTCGATCGAGTCTCATTGACGAGGACCAGGACTTTCAGACCACCGAGCAGGACACGTACGTCCAGGGGCATCAGAGTTTCGTTGACGAGCAGCCCATTCGCGCTAGCCCCATTGCGGAGAGGTGCCCGGAGCCAGATTTTACATATCATGAGGCCAGAGATCAAGCTCCGGTGGATCATGGGGAGTCCGTCCCGAGGAAACGACGACTTATTTTCACGGCTGACACGCTGGATGGGATCTCAGTTCGAAGATTTACAGAAATCAATGGCACAGGGACTCAGCGATCTATCGTACCAGGTTCACGGGTTCATCAGAGACGAGGTCGCCGCTGAGTCTCAGCGGCTGGAGTTATTGATACCCGGTATCGTCCAGCAGGAGATATGGTTGTACCATCACCCGCATGAGACATATTCTGACATATTTAGTAGACCGGAGCCTTTACAACCTCAGTGGCAGTGCCCTGCATATGATCCGTCAGCGTGGACCCCGTGGGAGGCTGTGCAGCCCACACAGCATCAGTCCACCCCAGCTGACCTAGTCTTTCAGACAGGTATGAGCGGTCCAGGTATCGTACCATTTGACATCGCTTAATTTGACTATCCACTCGTAATTCGTTTAATTTTCATGTAATTCGTTTAATTTTCATCTCGTAGCCAATTGATGCATACCTAGGAATACTTCAGAGTATTCCTATCTTTGCTGGTGTTCGCGTGTCGCTTAGGCTGTCAGCCCGGATCCAGTTGGTGGATACACATTTCTTTGTAAGTCATTTCGCCAAGATTTCATTTTTTTACCTTCTGTAATGTTGTCTCATGTTTCTTGAGTTTAAATGCACAGGAAGCCTGTGAGGAGATATGGGAGAAGAAGCATGCAGGTGAAGATCCGGACACCATGTACAAGAGTCCTTGAAGGAGGATTTCAGCCTCCAGGATCTTGAGCGCTTGGCTCCGTATGTCAGAGGTTTGAAGCCGAAGTGGAGATCCATGAAACCGTGGTGGGAGCACATCCGGGTGGTAATATATAACGATATCATTTTTCGTGTTCAGGATAATATTTGATATCATTAAGTACTTAAATTTTTTATTTTCCCCCTTACTTTTGACATCAGGTATACACTATCATTAACCTAGACGGGCATTGGGTGTTTTGTGAGATCGACTTGGTAACAGCGCGCATTGTTCTGGCGGACAGCCTTAGGTGGAGGGAAACATCGGAGATACAAGAGCTACGCACCAGGCAGACCTTCCCACTTCGTCGTATGTTGCCAGCTTTGTTAGAGTACATAGGTTTTTATCAAAAGGCAGCCGAGCATGGTCATCATTGGGAGCAGTCCATCACAGGAGAGTGGCCTATCCACATGTATAGGAAAGAATTCTGTTATGAGCAGAAGGATAGCATCTCGTGTGGTGTGTATGCCATATTGGGCGTTGAGAGCTCCCTTACAGGTGAGTGGCCTCAATCGACGTTGGTAAAATATCGAGGTGTCAAAGCTCTGCGGAAGTTAATAGCGTTGACCATTTTCCGACACTCCACCCCCGTAGACACTTGTCCTACAGATTTTTTTGAGTAGATGTTTTGGTACATATTAGTTTTTTACATATCTGTTGAATAACTGGTAGAAATTATGTTGAACAATTGAACTTTTTAAATATTTGACTTGAGGTGTTTTATACATATGTAGAATATCAATTTGTCAATACAAGCCCTAATGACTCAACTCATACTCAAACACAATCAATGAAGATTTCCAGCATCCTGCAGTTGACTCAAATAGACAGAACATTTCCTTCTGGTGTGCGTGTCTAAGCCACAAACAGAACATTTCTTCTATCTTCTTATTTTCGTTTGAGTTTGAGCTGGCAGATTATCTTCATCGTCCAAATCTTCATGTTGCTGTGAAGGTGGGGCCATCTGCTGACTACATGTGGTAATGTTGTGACCAGGTTGACCGCAACCAGTACATATAACGGATGTACTTCGACGTGCCCCCGAATTTATTCCACTTGAAGGTATTCTCCTAGTTCTGGGTCGGCCGGCCTGTTTTGGTTGATCGGGCGCAACATAAATAGTTAAGCGCGTATCTTCATCAAGTACCCAAGTAGTCGGGTCGGGAACAGGCATAACTTCTCCAGCCCACATACCCCTCAACCAGGATGTCGTGTAGTAAGGAGACACATATGATACAACTGACTCCTTCGAATAACTGGTACAAAAAACGTATTAATTCCCAAAATGACATAAAACATAGTTTAAGATAGAAATTGTTGGTGTGCATAGAACCTGATGGCCGCACATGTGTACGCACATGGAATCAACTCGCTCTGGAAAACCTTACAACTGCAAACGAGGCCAGTGAGATCAACTAGAAATAGTTTTCGCCCATCTGTGATCTTGAATTTGCCTCGACCTAAGTCTGTCCACTTCCATTTGTCGGCCTTTGCTCATGAGGTCGGCTAACTTGTCGTGTGCCGCCTTCGTGAAAGTTTGTTCTCTTTCTTCAGCCCCTATCCGCCTCTCAGCAAACCACTTTTCAATAATCCTTCGAGCAGCTTCCAAGAAGGCACAAACGGGTAACTTTTTTGTCCAAACGAGACGAGAATTCCAAACCTCGGCAACATTTGATTTCATGAAGTTATATCGTCGAACAGGACATTTGACGCGAGACCACCTCGTTGCTTTGACCTTTTTTAAGGCTTCAATAGCTCCCAAAATTCCACTGTCGTGGACAAAACTAATATACCTGTAGAAATAATAAACTTTTTTACTCGGCAGCTTGGTACACTTATTTAAAAAAATGTAGCTTAAAAATAATCGAGGAAAACATACCTATCAAAATCACATTCATCATAACAATAAGCAGCCCTGTGGAATAGTCCGACTAAATGTGCTCCATACTTGGCTAAATTTTGTTGAAGATGGAAACAACAAAGTCCATGGGCTGCTTCCGGGTATACATTCTCAATGGCATTACTGATGCTTGCGTGTTGATCAGACACAATCAACAGGTCATCTGGACACCCAAATGTTTCTCGAACATTACGAAAGAACCATGTCCAGGATTCATCATTCTCAACACTTTCTATCCCAACAGCGAGTGGAAAAATTTGCTTGTTTCCATCTTTCGTAACAGCAACGAACCCAATTCCTTTGAACTGTCCCTTCAAATGACAATCGTCAACCACAATCACAGGTCTCGAGTACTGAGCAAATCCCTGAATAGATGCACCTAATGCAAAAAATGCGAACTTGAATTTTCCTCCTTTATGCGTCTCTAGTGCAGTATATGTTCCCGGATTGGTTTCCTTCAAGATCTGTAAATACGCAGGAAGCATGCTGAATGACTTCTTCGGATCTCCGTATGCAGTTCGCATGGCGTGACATTTTGCAGTTAATGCAAATCTGTAGTTCAAATTCAAGCCATTTAGCTCATTTCTCGAATTATGTCTCTAGTGGAAACATCTGATTTGTCTTTTCGGAGCCTCTCGACGAAGTAATCTCCAATTAAAGTGGATGGAAGTCTACGGGGAGCACTGGCGTTCAACTCATATGAACAAGTGTGGGGCAGGACAACTTTGGAGATTTTCCAAATACCATGTTTTTCAGAGGCAGTGAGTATGAATGGACAATTTTTGTGGCTGCATTTCACATACCATCGGTGTTTGTCCGAATGATCCACACGATATTGAACCTGATTCTCCAAATGATAGAACCCAACAACATTTTTTAGTTCGGTCTTACTACCAAAAGTCGATCCTTTTTGTAGTCCTTGGGGAGCACGATCAATCTCTAAACAAGAAGGTAACTCATCGAATGATGGAATGTCGGGAATATACCATTCCGCTCTCATTATTTCATCACAAAATTGCTCATATGCCTCCCGTTGCTCCTAATCCAACATTGCCTCTACATCTTCATCAAGTGTAAAGTCATCTTCTTCATTGTTTGGATCTACAACAAAAACACACAACATTGTTAATCACAATTAACACAAATAATACAATATGCTAAGTTCATAAATGTTTACATACCGACTCGATCATCCTGCTCTTCTTATTGCAGTCCATTTTCGTGTGCCTCAACATCTTCTAATTCATCAGTTGGGAGTCTATTCAAGTCCAAATTGTTCAAATTAGTAGCATCAACTCGTCTGGATGATGCCACCCAAGGCTCCCTTTGTTGATTTGAAGACGTTCCAACAAAAGTGTCTTCTATCCCATCTCCAACACCCCATTTTGAATAAAATCCTTCGTCGCTCTGTAGCCCTAAGGGAATATTTGAAGAAATCCAGTTCTCTCCCATGTTGACATTGAAATTTTGACGCTCCACTTCGTCTGTGAACGGAAAAAAACTTTGAGGACCTTCATTATATTATTCATGAACGAAAAATGTGGATCCCCCTAATGCTCCGACTTGCATGCTTTTCAAAGAAATAAAAACAACTAGAACCTCATCAACGGTTGAAAACGCCTGCTTTAAATCTAAATCATCCTTAATTTTCTTCTTCTTCAATCTTCCATTGATTTCAACTAGATAATGAATCAAATAGCCCCAACAATTCATGTCGGCTAGAACAAATCCGTGAACTAAGCTCAATAAATCGATATATGTCATTGTTTGAAGATGAATCAATGTTTGAGAACCGTTTACATATTGTAAACCTTCCCAATAACCTCCAAACCACACCACTACTGAGAAAGCCATCTTCTTCTAATTAATTTGACTTATATAAGTAAAAAAAATTAGGAAAATTTAAAATGACAGAAATTCCAGTGGGTTACTCGAACATTATGCAAAGTTCGAGTAACCCTAATATAATGTTCGAGTAACCTTAATATAATGTTCGAGTAAATTTAAAAAAATGATCGAGTAACCTTAATAAAATGTTCGAGTAACCTTAATATAATGTTCGAGTAAATTTAAAAAAATGATCGAGTAACCTTAATAAAATGTTCGAGTAACCCAATTCAAAATGTTCGAGTAACCCAATTCAATGTTCGAGACACAATGTAATATATGTGTAAAGTTCGAATAACCCATATTGTAAAGTTCGAGTAAAATGTTCGTGGACCAAAAAATATACTTGCAGACTAATCCTAATGTTCGACTAACATTATATATGTGTCCAACACTAATTTTCGAGTAACAAAAAAAATAATAAAAATTCATGAAACCCTCTATTAATCTAAATTAATAATATCCCACAGTTTAATTATACCATTAACAATTTTCTACACTAACTAAATATTAAAACGGATAAAATAATTTATAAAAACTTACTTGATTCTTGAGGAAGGTTGTGACAACGATTGCTTCTTCAATTTTTTTTTTTTTTGAATGAATCTACACTTTCATCTCTATTCTCTTTAAAAGGTGAAATTTTTTTACTGTTTTCCCGTGAATGTATGTAATATCAAATCACACTGCAAAGTGAAATTTTTTTCAATCTTTTACTGTTTTCACGTGAATGTATGTAATATCAAATAAAACAAAAAATAAAGAATCTCATCTAATAATGCATATGAAGAAGTAAAAAAGAGTAAAAAAAAAAAAAGGAATCCACTTTTATTGACATCCGTATATGTTGAAAGAAAAAATCATTATTTCCTCATAATTGTAACTATTCAAAGAAGACCAAGTCAAATAAGTGGTAGAAAGTGACAATTTGTTATATTTAGTGGTAGAAAGTGATAATATATTATATTCAATGGTAAAAAAATGTATTGCTTATAGGGTTTGTGGTATTTTACCCCATTTCCTCTATATATAATACCTAAAGAGCATGTGTATAACACCTAAATCCGTGCCCCTATATGCCCCAGGGGTATATAAGTTTTGTCCTGAATTGGGAAGTTTGGGTTGTGGGTCAACCCGTCTCATGTAATATGATCCGTGAGACGGTCTCACACAAGACTCACTCTAATTTAATAAGTGGAAATACCCACTTTACCCATTTTTATATGTCAAAAAACTTATTTATCAATTTTTATAAAAATGTACTTTTTTACCCATTTTGAGGCCGAAATGTCAATAATGATCTCAATTTTTTATGTAAATACCTCTGATTTCATATCAGCATATTGTGAACAGGATATCAGCATATCGTGAACAGGATATCAGCATATCGTGAACACAATATTATATTTCATGTTCATGATATGTTGAACCTTTCTGCATATCGTGAACACGATATTAACACGACGATATTATATTCCGTGTTCATGACATGTTGAACCTTGCTGAACATGATATTATATTCCGTGTTCATGACATGTTGAACCTTATTGAACATGATATTATATTCCGTGTTCATGACATGTTAAACCTTGCTGTATTTCTCCGTGTTCATGACATGTTGAACCTTGCTGTATTTCGTGAACACGATATTATATTTCGTGATCGCGACATGTTCACTTTATCTGAAAAGTTCCATGTTCATGACATGATGTTGAACCTTGCTGCATTTCGTGAACACGATATTATATTCCGTGTTCACGACATGTATCGTGTTCACGACATGTTCACCTTATCTGAAAAGTAGACGCAGGTAGAGTTTCTGAACACGAGTAGAGTTTCCTAAACGCGGGTAGAATTTTTGGACACAGATAGAGTTTCTGAACACGAGTAGAGTTTCCTAAACGCGGGTAGAATTTTTGGACACAGATAGAGTTTCTGAACACGAGTAGAGTTTCCTAAACGCGGATAGAATTTTTGGACACAAGTAGAGTCTCGTAAACTCTTTTCTTATGTAAATATAACTAAAATTGAGAGTATTATGAAGATTTCACTGTCCAAATTGGGTTAAAAAATTATTTCTTATAAAAATGAGTAAATAAGTTTTCTTGATATGAAAATAAATATTTTGAAAATCCTCCCATTTAATAATCACAACAAATTGTAGACAACTCTTGAAAGAGGTTTATTTTTATTTTTCGCACGAATTTTCTAGCCTTTATAATATCTCCCTTCCATCCATTAAAATAAGTGTATAAACGAACAAATTGTGATAGAAAGAAAGAGTAAGTAGAAAACACATCAGATTCGTCCCTAGGTATAAATCATGTCATGATATAATGATGATGTGTAGGCAAGTGACGAGCATTTATGCATTTCCATATCAAACCTGCTTTTCTTCTAATATTCCTTGGATGCATGAATCTGATTCTGTGTTAAATGAACTCAACTGGGTCAACACCCAAACTTAATTATAATTTTATACTTCATCAATTTTTTGCTATTTGGACAAAAACATCGTACTAACATGCACACAGAAGACTGCCCCAAGCATTTATGAGAAACAATGGAGACAAAGCAGATATGTCAAAGAAATTGCATCAAAAATTTGAGATGGCCCACTTCAACACAAGTACAGGTTTGTTTGGTCTTTGACAGTATTAAGAGTAGGCACAATACTAAACCTCAACCCAACTGTTTGATAATTCTTTGTCCAAAGGAGAGAAGAAAATTGACTACGGGAACATCCGAAACTCAAATCTATGAATTAAATCTGGAAGGGTAGGATGTCACCTAATGCTCCCACACTTGATCAACAAGGACTCATATCACTGCAAAGTAGACAAAGAAACTTAAAAACAGCTCAAAGTTGACGTAACAGTCTCAAAAAGACAACCCAACATAATCTTGGTAAAAATGAACAAGAGAGCTCACAAAAGGAAGTTAACATAATGCAACAAATTTAGCAGTGATTTCATACCCTAGATGAAGTTTACTTTTTGAGTAATTACTAAATTAATGTAATTGCACATAACGGCTCCATGGCTGGGGTATTAACCATTCCACAGATTCCTATCAAAATGCAAAAAAATTTATCTCTAGGTCCAAAACTGACATCGCCGGTCACGGCGAATATACGCTACCGGCGACGTGGCGTCGGACCATAGCTATATGAAGTTTAATTGTAAGAGGGCATGTGCATGTGAATTTGCCAAATCTCGATGTTAGGCAACACTACATGAAATATACTTAACATCTCCCAAGCAATTTAACATAAGCCATGTCATACGCATATAAAGAAAATTGAAATAAAGATGGAAATTATACCTCAAATGTTGCTTGGGTACATGAACACCCTTACTCTGGCTCCCTGTTTCATAAACACCCAAATACAAGACATTAGGATTATATTACACTTTAGATAACTTGATAGAACTCTCAACTGCCTTCATTATATCTGATGAGGATGCATTTCAAATTCACAAAAAAAATAAAGACACAACATAGAACCGAATCAACTTTCAAGAAGATGAGGATTTGAAATTAACCTAAAGCTAACACTCCTTTGGTTAAGTTTATAATATTCAGAGTGCCAAAGTATAACAGATTCACATCTAGATTATACTCCAATAAAGATCTCTCTTACAACCCACAAAGGACCCAGATAGGAATGCGGACTAGCTGAACCAAAGGCATGTGTAATTTAACTATAACTCAACATCGTACAAATGCAGCAACATAGTTTTTAATTGAGAAGCAATCTGATTTATTTGCCAGAAAACAAACAACTCTTCGTGAACACAATGATAAGATGCACAACGAACCAGAGACATTGGAAGAAGTAAAATGGGAGTTCCGAATGCTATTATAATTCATTGAGCATTCTTTAATTACTAAATTATTCTTTGGGTAGCTCACATTGAGTTAGAATTCCTACAACTTCCAAAACATCTATGTTCATCAAAACCACGACACCATTGGGAACTTTAAAGCTTTTCTCCGAGTTAACTGATAATAAATTACTAAAAAAAACCATGCATATCAAATCTTTTAAGTCAATACATCTTTTAATTCAAAACCACGTGTACAAATAAGAAGAGTTTAAGGAAAAGTACCATAGATTTGGGGGGAAGATTAGACTTGAATTTCGCACGAACAACACCACTGTTACCATGGGGACGTGAAACTTTCCCCCAAATGCAACGGTAGTGAGAACCGTTCTTCTTAACCTTGGCCTTGTAAATGTACGCCATTCTCTTTCCACGGTACCATGATACTTCCTCCTGCGTGTTCACTCCCTCAATCTGCACCAACGACGTGCTGGGATACTGATTCGACTTTGACCTACAATCAATCAGCTCATTCACAACCCATTCTACTTTCTTCCATTGATACAACAAACAACACAATCAAAAACAGAGAAATTAAAAGCTCGATATACCTCTTATACCCAAGAACTGTTCCTCGGACATATAGTCTAAACAAAAATTCCCAAAAAAAAAAGATCAGATGAAAGAAAATCTGAGCATGAACAGATATATATATATATATATATATGCGTAGATAAAGCAGTAAACGCGAAATCAGATTATAGGCTGACCTCACGCGTTCTCCTTGGCGCCCCTTCATTGCTGTATCGGAGATGTTTTAGCGATCGGAGCTGAAGACGAGGTTGAGTTGCAGAAACCCTAATTCATCAATTTATATGCGTTTGTTTATTAGATTTGGGGCGGGTGGGTTGGATCAAGCTTAAGTGGGCTTAGAAACTGGGCCACTTAAACAATCTTTGGTCCAACGACCTTAAGTGGGCTTTGAAAATGGGCCTTAACCAAGTCTTTGGTTTAAATATGAAATGTTGGGCCTATGGTGGATTAATGATTTAATTACAGTTTCTTAAATATACTATTAATCATTTATGATTTCAATAGTTTTTTTAATGTATTTTATAAAGTATTGACTGTTATTAATGTCTATATGTTTGTATTGTTTTATTTAATCAGCAAACTTAGATTTTTGATTAATTTAAAATACCGATCTCAAATTGATAAAAGAAAATAGATTTAAATATAGATACTAAACTCAAATTAGTAAAAGGGGTTTTCTATTCACACCCCATCATCTACTAAACACGCTCCAATAAATTAAAGTGAAATAAAAATGATATAGGTAAAGACAAATATACCCTTACTAATAAAATTATAATATATAAAATCAAATTATTAAAGTATTAATACATCCGCCATATATTTTTGCTATACACACCCCATTACATACACACTCTTCTTTCTTACAACCAAACAAAAACTCCATTATCACCTATCCAAAAAGTTTAGAAAAAGTTACATATTGGAACAAAAGATACATTGTAGAGCATGAAAGAGCACATGAGGGGGGCAATGTAAGTTCTCAAACTTCGTTTTACTGTTTTGTTTTTTGGTTTAGTATTAGAAGAAAAATCGAAAAAAATTCGTGAAAATACGACCGCAAAGTATAGGTAGAACTGCATGAATAGTGTTCGACCAGTAGTGGCCGAACACTATGCATGTTGTTCTACCACTACTGGTCGAACACAGTGCATGTTGTTCTACCACTACTGATCGAACACTATGCATGTTGTTCTACATGTACTTTGCGGTCGTATTTTCGCGAAATTTTTTTGATATTTTTTTCTAACACTAAACCATAAAACGAAATGGTAAAACGAAGGTCCATAGTTTGGGGTTAGTATGTGGAGGTCGAAGGTCCATTCTTCTTTGTTCGATTCAAAGCGGTAGAAAATTGATGAGTAGAAGTGAAGTTGAAGGGAGATGTGGAGAAAATGGAGATGTATAGAAGGAGAAGATGGGGTGTGTTGTGTGTTAAGGTTTGGTGTGGGGTGTGTTTAGTAGTTCTTTTAATTATTGAGATTGTGATATATTAATTTTGTTATAAGGGCATTTTAGTCTATTTAGGGGGTGTGTTTAGTAATTATAGTGTATAAATTTCTTTTATATGAGGTGTGTTTAGAATTTGGGGTGTGTTTATTAGATGATGGGGTGTGGATAGAAAAGCCCTTAGTAAAATAGGGTAGATTTAAAATATTAAACTCATATTAAATACTAATGAATCATAAATAATAAAATTCATATTGAATTACTAAACTCTAATAAAAAAAACCATAAATAATATGTGTAATATATTTAGGAAGTTTCAAAATCCTATTAATCACAATTTAAGAAACCAAAGCTTCTAGATTCATATATGTTACAAAATAAATCATACACTAATCATGTCACTAGTTAAGCACTGAAAATTGATCATGATTTCCATGGACTATCATTTTCTAAAAAATATATGTTTATATTGGAATTTATGTAGCACTAAGTTAAAAACCTGTAAAAAATTGCCACATAGCAAAACAGGGAATTAGTAATGGTGCACTATAACTATAGTCGTGCAAGACCTCCAAAACGTGCACAATGCTAACATTTTCCGACATTCCTCCATCCACGTATGCAATATTACCAAACCCAACAACCTTATTTTACGTTTAACAATCCAAGTTTATATCTTGACCCCTTCTAAAATCAAATTATAAATCTAATTTTGTGATAAAGATCAAGAATATATAGTTCATAAATTAATATTATATACATTGATGTGATTGTGGGTAACGGGATTTCATCTAATAAATTTATATTCGAGTTGATGTAGTGTTTCATATGACATTTCGAGGGATGGGCTCAAACTAAATCTCACCAAATGGAATTATACCAACAAAAAATTTAAGAAAGTGGCATAAGAATATGCTGTTTTTGCAGTCCTTTGGATTTTAAAGTATAATTTATATTGAGATTTCATTGAGCTCCTTTGGAATTTTCCAACCAAATGTTATTACAGAAGTTGACTAAAAAACATGTAGTAGGTTTTGGGATCTCATTAGCATTTGGATGATTTGAAATTGTTTGGTAAAAAAGTGTCAAACATTTTAATTTAATAATAACAACAAATATGTATTCATATTTGTTAAAAATCCATACTTGAATAGGCCTAACTCGATTAATACTTGTTCAACATATAAGACTTTTTAGATATGATTTATAAAGATCAGTAATAACAATTTAGTAAAGCTCCTTCGAGCAAGATCGATTGATGTAACAAATAAATTAACATATTCATATGATTAGTAAGATTAAAATTGTCAAGCTCGAATAGGATAAAACAAACTAAATATACCATAGCATTCAAGCTTATGCTTGATTAAATAAAATTTAGTTCAATTCAATTGATAACTAAATAACTTTTACACATATATAAGTTAATCTACAAAAAAAAAAATCCAAACAAAATTAATTGACAATGATCCACTCGAGTGATCAATTTGTTTACACCTATAAATATACAACCTGGCTTCTCACTGTCAGAACTTTCATTTCTATGTCATTCTTGTTTTTATAAATTTGTGTTTTTTTTTTCGATAATTAAAAGGTATATATAATAAGGATTGGAAAGGTAATTATTAATCTAAGATTTAAAGTATAAAGGAGGATTAGTATTTATATTATTCACGTGTTTGCTTCTGCACTGAGATTTTAGTCCGGCGATTAATGTCATTTAGCCCATTTCAGATAATATGTAGTGTTGAGTTTTATGTTTTATAGAAAGAAATGTATAATACTTTAATGTTCGTGTGTGTAAATATGTAGTTACTACTAATCTATATAACCAATGATCTTACTTCAACGATATCACGACATATATGGATAGATAATATTTTGATTGTAAGTGTTTAAGTATAAGCAAAACACCAGTGAAAGTTGCAATGTGAACCATTTTCCGAATGTGTCTAAACTCATAAAAGTATTCAGATCGTTAATTGTTGTCTTCCAAATTTTCTGTTGCTACTTAATTTTTGGTTGGAAACTTTTATGATACACTTTATGACCAAAAATTATATTCTAACACTTGAAAATACAATTCACCTCCAAATATCAGTAAAACAATGCATGAATCATACATCAAAGTGATTGTTATTCGAAGCTAAATCATAAGCCTTAATCTATTTCAATTTTCTCATTTGATTCGAGCATACATTAATGCAAAATCCATACGGGATTTTGAGTTTGAATCGAACAATGATCATGAAATTGACTTAAAGTTAGAAATTGACTTCAAAATGAAATCATGTTTGTGTATGACTCATGTAAATTGGTTGATACTTGGATGTTAATAAGGTTTCGGGTTCTTCAATAGTTGTTTTTGACAAAAAATGTGTCAAAAATAGAGTTAAGTTAAATAAAATAACTAGTAATTGAAAATCTTCTTGAGTTTAGACATTAATAATATAGATATCATATCAATATTAATCCAAAAGAAATATAGATATCATATCAATATTAATCCAAAAGAAATTTAATAGAGAACCCAAACAAATAGTGTTACCATACAAATAAAACATTATTATACTAATTAAAACAGATGATCCAATAGAGTTGTAATTGATCTCTTTTATTCCGAGTTACAATCATTCTCCAATCGTACTCTCAAATCCATCCCCCTCCACCCCCTCCCCCACTCCACCCCACCCATCCCCATCCCCATCCCCATCCCCATCCCCAACCCCAACCCCCACTCCCACCCCCACCAATATATCTATGTGTATATATACATATATGAATAGGTTCGATTGTGCCTAAGTTTACGGTTTCTTTTAAAATCCAACGTAAGAAAATAGATAAAAAAAAAAAAGCCAAAATTCATACACTACAATAAGAAAGCAATGGTTCCCCATTAATACCTAATAATTTTCTTCTATTTTCATAATCTTCTCTTTACATTGGATACAAAGTTACGATCACGGGATTTTCCTCCGGCCAATGTCGAACGGCGGAGCCACCAACAGTCCATCCAGCAACACCACCCCAATCCACGGCGGAGCCACGGCCACCTTCACTCACCAACGCCGCCGCGTCGCCGACCCCGCAACCGACCGAGACGAAAGCTCCTCCGACTACGTCCACGTGGTTTTAGACCGCGCCAAAACCGACACGGATTCAGAAGCCATATTGTGTAAAGAGAATAGCAACGTCGGCAATGGCGTAATATTCCGGCAAAACAGCTCCCACCTCCGCCACCACCACCCACTGCTCCGCTACCCCTCCTCCATACGCAGAAGGCTGCCGGAAAATTGGGCTCTGTACCTCAAATCCCTCACGACGAGGAAACACATGGGCCGGACGGTTCTGCTCGTTCTTCTCATCATGCTGCTCTGCACCGCCTATCTGGGCTATTTCTTCGTCCTGCACGGCGGCGACGCGGCGGAGCCCGACCGGAGACTCGCCATGAGGTCCAGGGTCGGCGGGGTTTCCTTCATAAAAACTGCTAACACTTCGTCAGAAGCACAGAAGGCGGTTTCCGACCCCGACTCGTTTTCCGGCGCCACGGCACGGCCACGGCCGGCGAAACAGTTTCCGGTGAGTTCAATGCTTAAATTTTGTCAAAATTTTGTTAAAAGGTTTTTAATGAACTTTTATTAATTATTCTCAAGATTTTTTACTTAGATTTTCTACACTTGGCATTGAATTAATCGCGACTTTAGTTAAAGTCCACGAGTTTTGTGAGTTAATGTGTTTTGGTATGGTATGGAATTTAGTGATGGGATTTGCTTTGAATACTATTAAACAAACAATGAATAATGTTGTTACGCCTAACTTAAATTTAATTACTAGTATTTAATTAGGTAATTACTAAAAATAAGTAGTAGGATTAATCCGAGTATCGTTAATGGTTGGTTGATTTTCCGTTGTTTGAGACCCACGAAGAGGGTTAGTGGGTGGCAACAAATTTTAGTGTTGATTTTTTTTTTCAGTTTTAATTATTTGCCAAATTTTACTCTTAACGTTGAATTCTAATGATTAACTGACCGTTGTCCACGTTTTCCTAGTTTTACCCAAAAAAGAACATGATTAAGAATCTTGTCAATACTAATCATTTTTAATCTCTTATTTTGTTAGACACTTGTGTGCCCAGGGCATGGTGCCCCTAAATTAATCATCATAATACCCTTTAGGTATCACATATATACTCTTATATACATATGATACATATAGAGTATATTTATAACACCAAGAAACATAACATATAGATTATATATATAACATCTGAAAAACATGTATATAACACTTAGATCCGTGCCCCAGGGGTATATAAGTTTTTGCCTAGTTGCTATATAGGAATAGACAATCTTGATCAATTTGGTTTTGACTTTACATAACACTAGGGTAAGCCCCGTGTATTACACGAGTATTTTAATACTAATTAAGAAACTTAAAAATTGTTAGTTATAGAGAAATTTAATTATTATTATTATTAATCATTAATTTTTAATTTAATTAGTATGGATTTAAATTTAAATTTTGTGAATTTTTTTAATTTTCAATTAATATAATTGCAAACATCAACTTAATAAAATGTTTGTCCAAAATTTCATAATTTTATTATGAATCATAATTATTTAACACTTTGTTATTCAATTATTATTATCTCATTAAATGTTCTATTATAATAGATTATAAATACTAAATGAATTATTGAATAAGAAAATTATAATTAAATAGGATTAACCAGAGAGTGACATGTGTCACTCTTGGTTATTCCTTTAGTATAGATATAGAAGATTTCTCTACAAGATTGAATTGCCCCAAAAAAAGAAGAAGAAAGGCCCAATTTTCTGCTACTTTTTGACAATTCTTTTGAAAAGTTGACATTTCCTCATAATGTGAGTCATTAAATACAATATTGGCCTATTTAGCTAATATTGAATGATTTAAATTATTTGGATATTTTTTCTTTAGGCTTTTAAGAAGTATTGATTTTTATAGCAATCTTATGCAACTTTACTCACAGGCACAAGAAATATGGATGAAACCGAAGAGCGACAAATATCAGGAATGCATCGAACGACCACGTAGTCGTATTAGTAAGTTGAAGTCGGGTGGTGTAACGTTGAATGCTTGAGACTAAGAGTTTGTGATTGAATCTATATATCAAGTCTACAAATACTAACATTTGAAATTCTTACAGGGACAAAATCAGCAACTAATGGTTACATGGTAGTTGAGGCCAATGGGGGATTGAACCAAATGAGAACAGGAGTAAGTTGTGTTGTTGGTTCACACAATTTTCTTTAACTTGTCTAAAACTATTTGTAATGAAATTCTGATTCACTCAATCAAAATGGGATTTTTCATCAGATATGTGATATGGTTGCAATAGCAAAGATGATGAATGCAACTCTTGTTCTTCCTTCTCTTGATCACACTAGCTTTTGGACAGATCCTAGGTACGGTTTTCGCTATAGATAACACTATCTCTATTCGGTTTCTAAGGTCCCTCTCTAAGATGGTTTCGTTTCCAAACAGCGATTTTAAGGATATTTTCGATTGGAAGCATTTCATGCAAGTCCTAAAGGAGGATATAGAGATTGTGGAGAAGTTGCCAGCAAAGTATGCAGCAATGAAGCCTGTGAACAAAGCACCTATCTCTTGGTCTAGGGTATAGAATATAACTAAGGTGCATTGCAGTTTGTTTAGCCTGAAATTCAGCTAACTTTCGGAATCTTGATTTTCTTACAGGCTAGTTACTACAAAGGGACGATTCTTTCTTTGCTAAAGAAGCGTAGAGTCATCACGTTTACACACACAGACTCACGCCTCGCCAATAATGGGCTAGCCCCGTCTATTCAGAGGCTCAGATGCCGTGCAAACTATAGAGCACTTCGCTATGCACCAGCAATTGAGAAGCTTGGAAAGAAACTAGTGGACAGATTGAGAGACAATAATGAACCATACATAGCTCTTCACTTAAGGTAACAATCTAACAACAATTCTTTGTTTGAAAAAAGTTGATGATTTTCCTAAAGTCAGTTAATCACTTTCTCACCAGGTATGAGAAAGACATGCTAGCATTCACGGGATGCAGCCATAATTTGAGTGCATCCGAGGCTAAGGAGCTTCGTCAGATGAGGTACGACACTAAGCATTGGAAAGAAAAAGAGATAAACAGTAAAGAGAGGAGATTGCAAGGGGGTTGCCCCATGTCTCCGAGGGAGGCAGCACTATTTCTCAAGGCCATGGGATATCCTAATTCAACAAGAATCTACATAGTGGCAGGAGAAATTTATGGTAATAAAAGCATGGATGCATTTAGAGCCGAATATCCTAATGTTTACTCACACTCAACGCTTGCCACACCGGAAGAGTTGGAACCCTTCAAGCACTATCAGAATCGTCTTGCCGCCTTGGACTATATTATAGCTTTAGAAAGTGATGTATTTGTTTACACGTATGATGGGAATATGGCCAAGGCTGTGCAGGGGCACAGGAAGTTCGAGGGATTTAGGAAGACAATAAACCCTGACAGGTTTATCACTTTATGAACCCCATCTTCCCTTCATAGTTCATATACTTAAATAGTTAAAACTCAAATCTGTATTCTGTTCTTTCAGGCTCAATTTTGTAAGACTCGTAGATTCGCTGGATAATGGATCTATTTCTTGGAAAGAATTCACAGCAAAGATTAAGAGTCTACACAAGAAGAGAGATGGAGCACCATACCTTAGAGAAGCAGGACCATCGCCAAGATTAGAGGAGAACTTCTATGCAAATCCTTTTCCAGGTTGTATCTGTGAAAGATCTCAAGAGCAGGTGAATCGTCAGCAATTCAATCGAAGACCTGATTTAAAAGTTGCCTCACATAGATAGCTTCTTCTTATCAGCTTGAAAACTGAAAACTTCAGCACACTGACAACACCATGTGTGAGGCTGTAAATTGCAGCAGCAAACAGAATGCTTCGGGGATTCTGAATATTCATTCATTCATTGGGAAACGAGCAAGAAATGGGATTAGAAACGCACCTGAGAGCCGGGAAGATGGTAACCTTTTGTTCACCAACACTAAACAGAACAGAATGAGTGCACAGATAAAACCACGGAAGTATATATTATTTCATTTTATTGATTCACTATTTCTTAAATTAGGATTGAAGTATACTGCTGATCAGGCAATTCATGAACATAATTTTTGTGAATATCAAGAGAGAAATTCTGCTTCACATACTCTACTGCAAGCATACTCTGTACTTAGTTTCTCAAGAAAAATTTATAGCACATCAACTGAAAAAAGACAATCAAATGTTTGTCGGACATAGACATGAAAGAATCACAATCCCGATTTATGCTCTGGCTGATGACTATACTGAATGCTAGTTCTATAAGCTTAAGATCAATTTACAACTACCTGAAATTCATACAAGAAACAATCTCCGAAGCCCTGACAGTCCAGATGAAGGGGTGCACAAGCCGTACCTAGTCAAACACCCTCATGCATGTACACCAACACGAGTATTGAAGAATGCAATGAAATAGCATTATGCTTCATGATTTGGTCTCTGTTCAACCTACCACATGGATGGCACATACACCTGTTCTTTCAGGTTCTGTGTAGCACTTTCTGTTGGAAAACCTCGTACTCCACCTATTGTCCACTGAGATATTATGCCTGCTGCAATAGCAAATCGAAGTTGCCTCTGCAACACATCTTCATTTTCATACATCTCACTTTGAGTGGTCAGCTTCCGCATTATTCCAGCCACAAGAGCATCACCGGAACCAGTTCTATCACAAGTATAGGGTGTTATCAGTACATCTTCGGTACCAACTACCGCACCATCAAAAGTAGGGGAGTAATAATGTATCCGAAGTGTTCCATCTGTCACGAACAAGAATTTTAGTCGGTCATGCCACAATGGTAAAATTTCCTCACGAGAATAGTGATAATAGTCTCTTCGTTGCTTGGTTTGCTCATAATTCTCAGCATAATATTGAGGCCTATAGTTTCTTCTTCTCTCATGGTGTTCTTCATCTAAAAGAAATTCCAGTTCTTGCTTTGAGACCTCAATGATATCTGCTTGTTCCCACGCTTCCTTTATCAATTCCCTTGTCTCATCACGTGATTTCCACAATGGCAATGGTAGATTCAAGTCAAAAAATACAAGACCGCCAAACTTTTTAGACCATGAAATTGCTTTGAAAAGGGTAGAACGCATAGCACTTGAAGTCAGGACTTCAGAACTAAAATGAAAAATCCTGGCCTGCAAGAAATCAATCAAGAAACAATCAATCTAAGGTCCAGTAAATCAGCATCTCCATTCAGCGAATCCAAACAATAACTACTATTATGCATTAAAAACATAAACCAAGCGCATCTAAGCTGCTTCGGTAAGATGAAATTAACATAAATAGTAAATCGATGGAAAATGCTCATTCTATCACAATCTTCAATAGTAAACTAATGTTCATATTTTAATATACTTCCAACTAAAAGAATCAGACTAAAATATTCGACATGTGAATCAATATAATCAAATTCACCAACCGATTCACCCTAATGTACAATAAACAAAACAAATCCGAAGCTGAATCTTATTACATCACCCAAGAAAAATATAAACAAGAGATCATCAACATCAACATCAAATCATCATATCATAACCACAAGATGCAAAACTCCACAAATGATCACAAATGACAATCAAACTACAACTACACAATCACATTATCTACCTCTTTGAGCACAGAAAGATTTAACTCCGATGCAAGCAACGAATCCTCCGGGCATTCCTTAACCTTCTCGGCCGACATTTTCCCCTCATCAAACTTAATCTTCATATAAGTACAGGCAGTTCGCGCATTATCATCAAACTTCACTCCCCTCGTCTGAACTTTCTCCTTGTTCATCATCAAAACCAATTGCTCACCAAACTCATCTCTCCCAACCTTCCCCATAAACGCCGCCCGTCCACCCAGCCTCACGTGGGAAATCGCCACATTGGAAGGCGGGCCACCCGGTGCCCGTGCGAACTCCGGTGGATTCCACTGAAGCATTTTCCACTGTGAGTAAATATCCGGGTGCATCTGCTCCGGCGCTACTCTCACCGTAGGCAAAAACTCCTTCTGAGCAGCTCCGAAGCAGCATACTAATGGCGGATCTTCGTACGGTAAATCGACACCGTCGTCGAAATCGTAAAGCTCGTCCGCGTTGTCCGTCTCTTTAGTAATTACCGCTTCTTTTTCTGAATCCGATAATGATTCGGACGATGTTTTAGGACGCCTTCCTCTTTTCGTAGAGGAAGCTGGAGACGTCTTGGTGGTGGTTCCGGCGGGCTTTTTCCGGCCGCGGCGGGTGGTGGAGGTGCCGCTGGTGGACGATTCATCAGTACCGGAGGATTTAATGGGTTGTAAGTCATGGAATTTTTGGTGTTTGATGTTGAAATTCGGGTAATTGCTGGGGAATTTGATCGTGGTTTGTAGATTCAAAGCAAATGGGTGAGAACACTGGAACAGAAGCTGAAGTGTTGCCATTTTCAGGGTTTATGGTTTATCTCTTTCCTATTTCTATATGTTAGAGAGAGAGAGAGAGAGAGAGAGAGAGTAGATAAGAGTGAGAGCGCCAATCTTGGGCCAATTATGCTATGGCCCAATTAAGAGTCATGGATTGGATTTTTAACTATGGTGTGCCGATATTGGGCCTATTGCAATGTTTAGCCCAACTTGGAGTCATGGATTAGAAAAACTATAGTGTGACAAAATTGAGCCTATTATACTATGGTGAGCACCAATTGAGTCATGGATGGATTAAGTATAAACTGTGCAAATCCTGGGTAAAAAAATTAAACATAAAAGGAAATTAATGGGTGGGGCCCACAACCATTAAAAAAGATTAGTGTCTGCAACTCTCTAGTATATGCCCAGTGCCCACAAGCTGTTCGATAAAATACCCAACAGAAATATTGTCCTTGGAACATGCATGTTGGATGAGGCCTATAGTCTAAACAATGAATAGATGAATTATTTTTTTTAGTAAATGAGAAGATATTGAATACAAGTGAGTAATCACAATCCCATGAAGAGTGTGAGGGATTAAATCAGAAATAATGCAAGGATCTCAGAACCGGTTTCAGATCTTCAAGAACCGGAGAATTAATGACTGAACCGGGCTTGGCAAGAATCGGCAGTTAGGAGCGGTCCAAGGTGGTTAGGGCGCGATTAGGGTTCCTGCGCAGGAGCGGTTTCTTGCAACGGAAATTCGCGCTTATCCCGGGATCTAAACCTGAAATTGGTTGAGGGCTTCTTCTATATATACCATGGGCTTAGCTCAGTTGTAGTTTACGTTTCTAATTTGTGATAGAGAGTGAGTTAGAGTTGTAATTTGTTCTCTCAAAAATTAGGGTTCTTGAGCTGAGATCGAATCTTTGTAATTGTATTGAATTCTGAATTATAAAGCTTGCGATCTCTTCGCCGTGGATGTAGGTTCGATTTAATCGGCCGAACCACGTAAAATCCGGTGTGCATTGCGTTCGATTTCTTGCTTTCCATTTTCGGTTTTCTATCATTTTATGTGAGTAGTTTGAGCTGAGTTGCTGGGTTATTCAAGTACTGCATTGTTGATCTAAGTGAATTGATCTACAAAACTTTACAATTGGCGCCGTCTGTGGGAAACGACGCCGGCAACGACGGGCTCCATGAAGATCGACATTGAGAAATTCACCGGCAAAACTGACTTCAACATGTGGCGTGTGAAGATGAAGTCTCTCTTGATTCAGAACGGCCTTCACACTGCATTGATCGAACCAGGGACTCAAGAATCGTCTTCAGAAGCTGTGGCGAAGTGGCAAGAAATCGATATGAAAGCTCACAGCGCCATCTTGCTGTCCCTCAGCGACAAGGTTCTTCGCGATGTGTATAAGGAAGAAACGGCCTTGGAAGTGTGGAAGAAGCTGGAATCGATTTACCTCACCAAGAGCTTAGCAAACCGCCTCTACATGAAGAACAAGCTCTTTGCATTTCGAATCACAGATGAAAGGAAGATAGCCGATCGCCTGGATGATTTCTCTAAGATCATAGATGACCTCGAATCTATAGGAGAGAAGATGCCCGACGAAGATAAAGCTCTGATGCTTCTGAATTCTCTTTCAATGAAGTCCTTTGAAAGTTTTAAGGACACTTTAGTCTATGGGAGAACTAACACATTAACCCTTGAAGAAGTGATGGTTGCAATTCGATCCAAGATCCTGACTGGGTCTTCATCATTTGATACAAAGGGTCAAAATCTTGGAGAAGGTCTTGCAGTTAAAGGCAAGAATCAAAAGAAAGGCCAAAACAAGAAGAAGAAAGGGGGAAAAGTTGAGTCCTCGGATGCCATAGCTGAAGAAGATAAGGAGAAGAAGAGATGTTATCATTGTCACAAAGCTGGCCACTTCAAGAAAGATTGCCCGGAGAAGAGGAATGCAAAAGCAAACAACACCAAGGAGGATACTGCTGCAGCTGATCAAGGATATGAGAGTGCAAGTATGTTGTGTGTAAGCACTGAAAGAGAATCAAAGGAGTGGATTCTTGATTCGGGTTGCACTTTTCATATGTGCCCCATCAAAGCTTGGTTTCAGAATCTGAAGCTTGAAGATGGAGGCATGGTACTACTGGGAAATGATCACTCCTGCAGGGTACAAGGAACTGGAATCATCTCCCTAAAACTACATGATGGATCAGTCAAGCATTTGTCTCGAGTGAGGTATATCCCTGATCTTAAGAGAAATTTAATTTCCCTTGGATGTCTAACCACTGCAGGTTGTGAGTTCAAGACTCAAAGAGGAGAGATCTTAATCACAAAAGATGACAAGGTGATCATGAAGGGGAAGAAAGTGAATGGACTCTACACCCTTGAGGGAGAGACAGCACCAGCACTACTAAACCTAACCATGAGCAGTGAAGATACCTCCACTTGGCATAAAAGGTTAGCACACATTGGGGAGAAGGGCCTCAAGGAACTGTCAAAGAGAAGACTACTAGGTAATAAATCAATCTCTAACTTACAGCCTTGTGATCAATGCATTCTTGGTAAGTCTAAGAAGAATAGTTTCAGCAAAAGCACACACTCTACACTTGCATGTATGGATTATATACATTCTGATGTTTGGGGTCCATCTAGAGCTCCAACTCATGGTGGAACTAGATATTTTATGTCTATAATTGATGATTTTTCAAGGAAAGTGTGGGTGTTCACTATGAAGCACAAGAATGAAGCGTTCACTAGGTTTAAAGATTGGTTAACCTTAGAGGAAAACAAAACGGGTAGAAAAGTGAAGCACCTTAGAACTGATAATGGACTGGAATATGTTAATGAGGAATTTCAGAATTTTTGTAGAGAAAGGGGGATCACTAGGCATAGGACAGTTGCTGCAAACCCACAACAAAACGGGGTAGCCGAGAGAATGAACAGAACTCTACTTGAAAGGGTAAGATGCATGTTAATAAGTGCTAGACTACCTAAGGGGTTTTGGGGGGAGGCAGTAACTACAGCAGCATATGTGATAAATAAATCTCCCTCTTCAGCTATTGAATTCAAAGTTCCAGATGAAGTATGGTATGGTAAGGTACCTAGCTATTCGCATTTGAAAATTTTCGGTTGCTTGGCATTTGCTCATATCAAGCAAGACAAATTGGATCCAAGGGCTCTAAGGTGCATCTTCATAGGCTACCCTCCTGGAGTTAAGGGATATAAGCTGTGGTGCCTTGAGGAAGGACACCAAAAGTGCTTCATAAGCAGGGATGTAGTGTTCAGAGAATCTGTAATGGGGTACAAAGGAATTGAGCAGGAAGATTCAGATGATCAAGCCACTGAGACCTTAGAAACTGAGGTGGAGCAAGCTGGAAATGGTTCTACTCAGAATGAGGTGGAGTCTGATCAAGGGGAGGAAGAAACTGAAGCTCAAAACACCCATGATGCTGAACACAACTCAGATCCTGAAGAAGCTCATGGAGAGAACTTAAGGAATTACAATCTAGCAAGAGATAGGCAAAGAAGACAGATTCATCCACCAAATAGGTTTGGGCAGGCTGATATAATTTCATATGCTCTCACAGTGGCTGAAGATTTAGAATCAGATGAGCCTAGTACCTATAAGAGTGCAATGAAATCCAAAGAAAGCACAAAGTGGAAGGAAGCTATGCAGGAAGAGATAAACTCTTTGGAAAAGAATCACACTTGGACTCTAGTACCAAAACCAAAGGGGCAGAAGATCATAGGGTGTAAATGGATTTTTAAAAGGAAATTAGAGGTTCATAGCACTGAAAGGATCAGGTATAAGGCCAGATTGGTTGCTAAGGGGTACACACAAAGAGAAGGGATAGATTTCAATGAGGTATTCTCACCTGTAGTAAAGCATTCATCCATCAGAATTCTGCTGTCTTTGGTAACTCAATTTGATATGGAGCTTCAACAAATGGATGTTAAGACAGCCTTTCTACATGGGAACTTAGATGAAACTCTCTACATGGAACAACCAGAGGGCTACATTAAGCATGGATCAGAAGGAAAGGTTTGCTTGCTGCAAAGGTCTCTATATGGACTGAAACAAAGCCCAAGACAGTGGTATAGGCATTTCAATAAGTATATGCTGAGTATAGGACTAAGAAGGTGCCAATATGATGATTGTGTTTACCTAGAAAAGGAAGGGAATCAGGTATATACTTATCTTCTCCTGTATGTAGATGATATGCTTATTGCAAGCAAAGATATGGTAAGAATTGAGGCTCTGAAGGACAAACTGAAAGCTAACTATGAGATGAAGGATCTTGGAGAAGCTAGGAGGATCTTAGGAATGGATATAAAAAGGGATAGGAAATCTGGAAAGTTGTTCTTGTCACAATCAGATTACATGAGCAAGGTTCTGAAGAGGTTCAATATGCATTTGGCAAAGGAAGTCAAGACTCCTCTCAGCACTCAGTTTCAGCTAACAGCTGCTCAGAAACCAAACACTAGGGAAGAAGCAATATACATGGAAGGAATTCCATATGCAAGTGCAGTGGGGAGCTTAATGTACTCCATGGTCTGTAGTAGGCCTGATTTGGCCTTTGCTATGAGTGTTGTGAGCAGGTTTATGGCAGATCCAGGGAAGGTGCATTGGGAGGCAGTCAAGTGGGTCCTAAGATATGTGATTGGAACCAAGGATTATGGATTATCTTTTAAGAAAATTCAAGAAGAATCTTTAGAACCTGTAAAAGGATATGTGGACTCAGATTTTGCAGGAAACAAAGACACAAGAAAGAGTCTCACTGGATACATCTTCACTATGAATGGTACAGCTATCACATGGAAGGCAATTCAGCAAAATGTAGTGGCTTTGTCTACAACCGAGGCTGAGTATATTGCTATGACAGAGGCAGTGAAAGAATCAGTATGGATCAGGGGTATTCTAGGAGAAATGGGAGTGAATCAAGCTAAGGTTCAGATTCTATGTGATAATCAAAGCGCACTGCACCTAATCAAACACCAAGTCTTCCATGAAAGGTCCAAACACATAGATGTAAGACTTCATTTTGTGAGAGATATGGTAGATAAAGGTATAGTGGAAGCTAAGAAGGTTGACACAGAGGAAAACGCAGCTGATATGCTTACCAAAGTGGTACCTTGGTCAAAATTTAATCACTGTATGAATTTGGTTAGAATTCTGCAGTGGTAGCTATTTTGTTTTCTGTTATGACTAATAGACAACACTTGCAAAAGTGTTGTTGTTTGCTGTTGTGTTTTGCAGGTACAATTTCAGATTTAAGGTGGAGATTTTGTGAGGGATTAAATCAGAAATAATGCAAGGATCTCAGAACCGGTTTCAGATCTTCAAGAACCGGAGAATTAATGACTGAACCGGGCTTGGCAAGAATCGGCAGTTAGGAGCGGTCCAAGGTGGTTAGGGCGCGATTAGGGTTCCTGCGCAGGAGCGGTTTCTTGCAACGGAAATTCGCGCTTATCCCGGGATCTAAACCTGAAATTGGTTGAGGGCTTCTTCTATATATACCATGGGCTTAGCTCAGTTGTAGTTTACGTTTCTAATTTGTGATAGAGAGTGAGTTAGAGTTGTAATTTGTTCTCTCAAAAATTAGGGTTCTTGAGCTGAGATCGAATCTTTGTAATTGTATTGAATTCTGAATTATAAAGCTTGCGATCTCTTCGCCGTGGATGTAGGTTCGATTTAATCGGCCGAACCACGTAAAATCCGGTGTGCATTGCGTTCGATTTCTTGCTTTCCATTTTCGGTTTTCTATCATTTTATGTGAGTAGTTTGAGCTGAGTTGCTGGGTTATTCAAGTACTGCATTGTTGATCTAAGTGAATTGATCTACAAAACTTTACAAAGAGATATAACAACATAAGTACAAAATGATTTAAAGATAAAAATGACTCAATCTCTCTCTCTCTCTCTCTCTCTCTCTCTCTCATCTTGTAAGATCATATCAAATTACATCTATATTCTTACCTATATATCTTTGATGGTTTTCCCAACGGATATGAACCCTTTGGTTGCATAGTTAGTTCCTCCGGCCCAACATGTCTGAAAACAGCCCATAAGAAAGGCACCAAATGCTCCTCAACCAGTGCAGAAAGTATTGATCTCCAAGGACAACCACCATTCTTAGCAACTCTCACTTCTACCTAGCTAATTCCCCATTTTATAATCTGGGTTCGAATGAATGCATCCAATGAGGGAAAGATCTTGTCCTAAAACTCCATGAATACAGATCAAACTTATACCATGAATTTACACTCGATATATGAAGTCAATGCAATAGTAACAAGCTCGTCTCCATACTACAGAACACGAAAGCAATGGATCAACCCGCTCGTTTTCCACAACATATATATATATATATATATAATACAACCTCTGGGCTTGAGTGTCACCCATTGATTTAGTAAATTACATATATATGATAAATAGTACGACATAAATTTCGTGTATAAATCGAAAAAGAAGCTATAATATCCCATGTTCTATTATTTTATTTTATTTTATTGTTAGGTATTAATTATTAGTACGTAATTTTTAAATAAGTGCTGCTCAAATGTTCATGTGCATGTGTGCCCCTCTAGATATGTACTCAACATCAAGATAGATGGTTGGTTGGGTTCTCGAGTATACCAAATCCAATATATGATATGATCTTTTTATTCTTCTATTAGGTTACAATAAACATATTTAATCCCATGAAGGTGATTATAAATTATTTACAATTTATTTGAGTAATTTCAAATTCAAATATTTATAAGGTGTTTCTAAAATAAATTTTCAATTCATCTAGATCTCATGAGTTCGTTCATAAAATACCTGTCCAGTTCATTTCGAAAAAAATCGATAATTTCTAAAATAACATTCACAAATAAAACCACATCTATATATATATAAAAGCAGAATATTCTGTAACACCCCGACCCAACTTTGGAGGATTGGGGCACTACCATGACTTAATGTGCTCGAAATGCAATTTTTGTAAAAGGAAAAATAAAAAGATTAAAAATTCTTTTCATAAAGGAACTTAGAAGACTTAATTATGAAACACGAGCCTTTTTTTTTCTTTTAAAAATATAAAGGATAAAGATGCAAACATTCAACTTGTGTCATACTCACCTTTACAAATCGAAACCATATTATACATGAACGATTGGTCTGTTTACTTAATTCAACACAGAAGTTTTAAAACACATCCAACATATTCAACACATATATACTAGCACATATTAAAACACACATATTTATATATATGCTTCTAGGGAAAGGGGGAGTCGCACAGCTGGCTACTCATCCGCTTCGTTGCCAATCGGACCTGAAAATGTTTAAATATAGCAACGTAAGATTTGAAAAATCTTAGTAGATAACGTTTATTGACTGTTACACTAAAAAGATTGACCATTGCTTATAATCATCCAAGGTCCGAAGACCTGGCATCCAAGGTTCGTCAACCTGGTACTACACCCGAAGGTGTCATATCATATCATCATACTTATTATTCACATCATTCTAATCGATGTAACTGTAAATAAATGTTACCCACTTTTGAAGATTCCATTTGAAGCGGGGATAGCTAATGAAGTATCTGGTCGTGTCGTACTACACTCGACACATTCATTAACATTAAGTCTTTGATTACATCTCCATCATATCACACAAACACATACATATTCATCTTCATGTGTACTTAGTTAATATATTATTCGAGGTTCATTAGTGTGTCACATAATATCATGGAGTCATGTCTTGGGCAGCTATATAACCTAACATACATATCATTCATGCCACATATGTATATCATGACAAGACATAACAAACTAATCTTATAGACTTCATAAGATTCTTTAGAACATGCATCAATTAATCATTTGAAAGAAAACTGTTTACACCTTATGAGCTCATAAAACTCTATTACATTACTTTGAAACCTAACAGTTCATCACCTTACACATAAGCTCACATTTTATTTCTCAAAATCAGTTTCAAAAGATGGTTGAATCTCACTTTTAATCATAGATAAAAATAGATTCAAAAGCTAGTAACTTGTAGATAGAAATACACTCGTTAACATATAACAATTTTCATATTTATAACAAAACATCTAAAATTCATGAAAATAATCATCATTCACATAATACCTCTTAGTTAGTCATGCTATAACAATAGATATAAGTTCCAAACACACAAGTTTTAATAATTAACTTATTGTACCCAAACATATGTTTGGAAGGTACTCTAAATCAGTCTGATTTATAAAATTCACCATAAATCACATAGTGATTAAAATCTTTTGAAATTAATAATTTAAACCTACAACATTATGTATTAAAACATATTAAAACAGTTCGGAATAATTATAATTCATTAAATTTCTAAGATTAATTATTCTTCTAAAGTCCAAAACTGCAGAATTTCATATTGAAACTAGACTATGTTTGAAAATTCATTATAATTTGTACACTTCATTAAACATTACCAAATTTTAAACATAGACTCATGACTTCATGTAAAATGACATACCAAAACAGCTTTGAAAAATCATGACTAAGCGAATTTACAAAATTGTTTTTTCTAAGGTCCAAGATTGCAGAATTTGAATTTGAATTTGAATTTGAAATTGGAGTAACTTTGAAAATTCATTATAATTCATATACTAATCTAAAAATTACAAAATTTTTATCATAGACTCAAAATATTATGTAGTATAACGTACTGGAACAGTTTTGAAAAATATACATTGACCGATTTTATAAAAATATTTTTCTATGATCTGAAACTGCACATTTCGGTTCTGAAATTGGACAATCTTTGAAAATTCATTATAATTCATAAACTTCTCCGAACATTACCAAAATTTAACCATACACTCAAGACTTCATGTAGAATAACATGCTAAAACAGTTTTGAAAAAATCTAAGCATATGATTTTATAAAATTCGTAAAAGGGGACTGCAATTTACAAGCTTTTCACAAGTTGATTAGATCCAATTATTTATTTGATTATTCGACCTTTAAGACTCCATTAACCTTAAGAAATCATAATCACTCAGTTTAATACACTTTCAATGAGTTTAGGCAAGATAATCAAACATGCAAAGGCCAAACCAACATGCAATTGCACATTCAACACTCAAATATCACATATTTTGAAGATCAACACTTAGAACAAGATATTTAACAATTTTCTTCACAATCTTCCTTAAATCTTACATGCAATGAGTTTTTGGTAAGAGAATTAAACATGCAAAGCTTAATTCAATATGTATTTGTTTAATCAATACTAATGATGACATAATTTTGAAGATCAAACACATAGACCCAACAAGTTTCATTACATTAGTAGAGAATCACCCTTAGATCACACATGCAATGAACTTAGATGAGGGGAAACAAACATGCAATACTTTTTTTCAACAATTAGAACCTAATCATACTCCTAAGGAAAAGATTTGTGAGATTTAGCAAACTACCTATTGATTTGCAAACAAACTATGTGTTCTTGAGATGTTGCTTGAGGAAGATTGTACTTTGAGCTTAATTTCTCCTCTTGTCTTGGAAGGATCTTACGTTTTTCACTTAACTCTTGAAAAAGGTAGCTTATTTGAAGGTGGAAGTGAAGGTATTTTTGTGATGAAGGGAAGAAATGGTAGAGAGAAGGAGGAGCAAATGGCTAGAGAGAGAGAGAGAGATCAAAATGAGAGGGGTGGGATGTCTATCCCCCTTCACATATATATATATATATATATAGTGTATAATCATGGTATAATGCATGTATTATACATGTAGATCTTGTAAAAATAATGAAAATTAATATGTGTAAACATGTAGATCACCTCTTGTAGTATTTATCCACTAAATGTGTGATGATTAATATCATTGAGACTTGTGGTGGATTTGATGGAGATATGAGAGAAGTTGAGTGTAGTGTCATCTAATATGACACAAAGGAGTTTGTAATGATGATCATAGTAATTTGAATATTGATGTAATTGTTACCTATAATATTTAATTCATGTAAACTTAATTATCATATATGTGTGGGAAAAATTATAATGTCACACATAAATAAGATGACATGTAAGATTATGGACATTACTTGAAATCAATTTAGACATCTTTAAATTAAAGTCTTCATAATATTTGATCATCTAATTATGCATGAAAGTATGTACAATATTATACATCATAGAGTCACATAATTGATTGCACATAAAACCATATAATATAAATTCCACACAATTATAATTGAACACATTAGTCATGCTTCTTTTAATAATTATTAAAATTCAACTTATCTATATTATTTTTTATACGATCCTTTTACCCGTGTGTGTCAAGTGCATCACGATTAACTCGGTCTCTTCGGGTAGCTATCTTGCAAGACTTTTTATACTTAAAGAAACATTAGCTCATTTCTTTTGATAAAACATAAAGCTTGATATATAGAGATTATTTACAATAAATCATTTTAAAAAATGAATTTGTAAATAAAAAATATGCTATGCAAATTTTCTGAAAACGGGGTGTTACATATTCTGTTAAAAATAACTATAATAAATATCTCATTTATTAAATATTTCTATTTTAAGAAATCATTAATGACTTTCATTTTACATTTATTAATAAAAAATAAAAAATTATTAATATTTATTATATTTAATTTTATATTTATTGTATAGAAACTCAAAAGAAGAAATAAATATATAAATCTATCTATATATTTCTAATAATATAATAATAGAGGAAAAGTTTGAAATATTTACAAAAATATCATTTTCCCCACAAAAGTGTCACGTCAACAATTATTTTTTCCTTTTTTATTGTGTATCTTTTATTATTTAATACATTCAATTTATAATATAAATATTGTATTAGTTTATTCTTATTTTATTAATATTAATTAATTTAATTTTTTTGAATAATTTCTTAAATACCAACAATTAATATTGTTCAAACAATAATTTCAATAATAAATATTAATTTGTTAAAGGATAATTGATATCATATATAATATAAATTAATGGGAAAAACTCAATTTTAGTCTCATTAAAAAGCACTGTCCAATTTCAATCCACTTAAAGTTCAAAAATCAATTGAAGTCCCACTAAGTCACAATGTGTCCAATTCGAGTCCTTTTTTCACCGAAATTGGCATATTCCGACAAATCTCCTGCGAGTGCGACATACTCGCCCAATTCTGGCCGGAATGCACTAATATGTTATTTCTTGTCATGTGGCATGGTTTTCTCAATTAAAAAAAATTAATTAATGTCACATTAACAAAAATACTAATTAAAATAAAGCAAAACCAGAATTATGAAATCAAAAAATGAGAAAAATCAACAAATCATTAAATAAATTCAAATAAATCAAAAAAATTCTAAAATCTCAAAATCATTAAACACAGTGTAAGAACTCTAATCCCCAAATTGAGAGTGAGAATCGAATCGAATCACCAAAAAATAAGGTGCAGTGGATTCACTCACTCTCTCTCTCTCATCTTTCTCAACATTAATTCATAATTCCATCTAATAATTAAAATTTCACAATGCACGATTCACACTATAATATCATCCAATCATGTCATGTAATTAATTTATTTGTCGTCCTTCATAATGTAAAGGTGCAGTGGATTGTCTTGAAGGCAATTTCACCGGAGAAATTGGAGTTTCGGGATAGATTGTCGCAAATCTTTGCCGGAACTTCAATCTCAAAAGGCTTCATCCCCAGAGACTGCTCAACCAGGTACTACGGTCCCTCCGCTGGCCACACTAGTCGCTGATCCCTCCCCGTCGGTGCCACCCGCCGCTGATCCAGCCTCGCCTGCAGCTAATCCCTCACCGTCGCCAGCTCCGCTCCCACAAGCGTCTCCGCCGCCTCCAATACAACCGGCCTCACCACCGCCGGTGAATCCAGTCCCACCAATGTCATTGCCACCATCTTCAGGGAAAATCGTTCGTAATTTGGAGCTATTTTAATCAATTTCGATTTGGGGGAATTTTGTTGATTTTAGGGTTTTTCCATTTGTGTTCAATGATTTTGGGAATTTTGGGTTTTTTTTTTCATTTATTTGATTTCATGGATTTAATGTATATTTTCTGATTTGAATTTTTTTTTTTTGTTAAATTATTGATGTGGCATTTTTGGGATTTAATTTATATTAGAAAACAATGCCACATAGGTAACAAATTACACATCACCGAACTCTGGTCAGAGTCTTCAGACTTGGGGGCGAGTGAGTCGCACTCGCCAGAGATTCACCGAGATATGCCAGTTCCAGTGGAAAATGGTCTCAAATTGGACACATGGTGACTCAATGGGACTAAATTTGATTTTTGGAACGTAAGTGAACTGAAATTGGACAGTAACTTTTTAACGGGATTAAATTGAGTTTTTCCCATAAATTAATAAATAAGTATACACTATTAAAGATGTATGTATATATATATACACACATGTATATATATAATATGTATTCAGTGTGAAATTAAATGTCATTCTAAGCATTTTTAAATTAACATTTTTAAGTGTCACGTCAGCAAAAAAAATTATTTGCATTTTTTACTATTTAATTCATTTGATTTAATAATATAAATATTGTATTAGTTTATTCTCATTTTATTGATCTTTACTAAATTAAACTTTATTGAATGATTTCTTAAATACAAACAATAGATATCCAAACAACAATTTCAATATTAAATATTAATTTGCATGGGATAATTTATATCATTTTTAATGTAAATCAATAAATAAATATAATACTATTAAAGATTTGTATATATACATATATGTATATATAATATGTATTTAGTCTGAACTATATGTCATCCTAAATATTTTTTAAATTAATATTTATATTTCAAATATGTAATATCATTCAATATTTTATTCTTTATCAATATATTTTAATGATAAAATTGAGACATTGTTAAGTATACAATTATAAATATTTCATAGTTAAATAAAACTTTCATCTTTTATTTTACACTTAAGACTTCGTATATTTTTATATGTGAGTGCGACGTCAAATGGCTTAGCTGATTATTTAAATTATATGTTTAGTTTCTAATTATATTATCATCATCATGATCACAAGTATTACATTTTGATTTTGTGTTGGACTTGAATTGTAATGATCAATGTCGTGCTATATCAATTAATTTACATGATACATAAAATGGAATAGTTATATGTCATCTTTGATGTTAAACGATATTAATTAAAAATGTTTTTCTAATTCATTCTATTTTAAAATAAAAGGTTGAAAATATATAATTGAAAGTGCTTGCATCAAGTTCCCACATAAAAATTTCTAATTTTATTGTGTATTATTTATATATATAGTAATTAAATTTGATTTTTAATTCATAATTTTTTTAGTTTTTTTAGTATATTTAATTTAAATAAGTGACGATATTAATCTGTAACATAAATAATAAAAAATGTTTTAACTAGAAATGTTGTGTATAGAGAAGTTTTTAAAAGACTTACAAACTTTGCTGGTAAAATTTCCAATTTTGATTTAAAGATCATGATTCATACTTGTGTTTTTAGTATTAATTATAGATTTGTGAATTGGATGTGTATAATATTGATATATTGTTGTGAATTGAATTATCTTTATCAAAATTAGATTTTCTTAGTTATTAAATATTATGTTGTCTTCTATATACTAAAATCATTCACACTATATTATTAAATAATTAATATTTACCAACATTATATCACAGACCGCACGATGCGCGGGTGCGATTTCTAGTATAAATAAACAAGAATCAATGAGATTGAATTCCATAATAATTATTACATTTATTATGGTTTGGTGACAAAATGATTCTTAGCCTACTGTTTCACGTGTCTGAAATTACCTAAATCTACTTAAATGGTTTCAATTTTAGAGATAATTAATTCATAAATAAATAAGTAAAGGTATATAGATATGAGGAATGTTAAAATGTTCATGATGGACAATTCTTAATATGTTCATCGTTAACATGCAATAATCTCATCCCCTAAGTATACGAAAAGTGAAATTAATTAGTATGTTGAATATTTTATACGTCAGTGGTGAACACGGGATAGCATGATTGCATAGATAGGATAGAACTTTTGTGAAATCGTTCTGTAAATTAAATTCGTGAAATAGTATTTTTGTGATATGAATATGTATTCGCAGTATAGTAGACTTGGATGGAGCATTTGGGCTGAAGGTTTAATAAATGATTGGGCCGAAGTAATAATAGCCCAATACATTAAACAGCATCATCTTTTTGCTCCAATATATATAAATGAGGCCCACATCAATATAATTGTGGGCTCAAGTATCCCAAAAATCATCGGAGGATATTTACTTGACTTGTAAAATCATCACAATATTTTTCATTTTTGTCGTAAATTAACCAAAAAAAAAAAAAAACATTGAAATTAAACAACAAATCCTAAAAAAAATCTCTTTCTCTCTTCTCCTGATTCAGAATGTGTGATAAATAATGAAACAAATCAAATTTAATCAAATGAGAAATAATATATATATATATATATACACATATTGTTAAAATTAGAGATATATTTATGAGTAATGGAAAAAAAAAAGTTAATCCATTGCTAAAATGGCCAATAATTAAAAATAAGATTTACCATTTAAAAATCATTTACATGAAATGGGATAAAGAAAAAAAAGAAACATTTGGGACAATACAAATGCAAAAATCGGACTATTGAAAAATGGATCGCACACCATGCTTTGGTGTCCCCTCCCTTAAAATCAGTGCACGTTCAAAACAATATTTTTACATCTCTAATATTTTTAGACCTACCAATTATGGATTTTATTTTCCCCAATTTTAAAATATATTCCCTCCGTCCCGGTCAAAGTTGTCTACGTTGACCGGACACGAAGTTTAAGAAAATGCAGTTGACTCTTACTTTTTGTTTTTTATATTTTATATTTTTGCTTAAAGAGGTAAAAAAATTTTGTCATTTATAGGCTGGTAAGTTGGATTGAGACAAACAAAAATGGTAAGTAGACAAGTTCGGGTGGGATGAAGGGAGTACTACATATAACTCATTTTACTTGAGTCCTTTCATCTTGCATTATTGAATTTCTTGAATCGAACTTTGGGAACATACCATGAAGAAATCGAATGTACCCATGAGTAATGCCACCCATTCTGTTTTTCAAATGAAGTGAGTTGGTTTCTTGTGCCACCATCTTACGTGTGACAACGTTTAAATATGGATTTTATAGATATAAATATGTGTTTTCAGTAATTAATGTATATATATATATATATGCGTTTTACAGCTATAAGTATGTATTTTTCTACTATAACTATGAGTTTTGAAAAGCCGTCGCACCCACCATCTTTTTCTGAATGAAAACGGATATATTTAGTTATTAACAATAACATGCATTGATATGGAGTATAAAACCACTAAAATAAGAATCCAACACAAAACTGAACTTATTTAGTTATATTGGAATTCAAATATTAACATTATAACAAATAAATTTGAACATCTGAAGTTTTAAGGCTCAAATTTAACTCCAGTTGGATTTATTTGAATTTGATAAAAGTTTATTCACACTCAAACCTGTAGGTAATTTTATCAAGTTTCAAATATAAACTTAAGCCATCGATTGCATTTCAAGAAGTTTGAACAATAGTGTGTTCGACATTATTTGATACATTATTATCATATTTAATTATAAGCTTGAACAATAATGTGTTCATTATTTGATGAATTATTATCATAACTATGACCATGTGTATGATTTTACTTTGTGTTTTGATTGTGTTTTCCCCTTATTTTTACATCATTGTATACAGTAACAATCATCAATTCAAATAATAATATTAGAAGAACGAGAATAAATTTAACTTTATTGTCTGAAATAATATAATACATATAAAAAACTAAAATGAATCTGTTTCACGAATATAACGCTATAAAGCCATGCTAATTACATACAAATACATTTATTAAGCTAAATTATATTTTGCAGATTTGTAAATTGATGGGTCACAAAAAAACTAAATCTATTTAAGACAGATGTACAATTGTGACACTTAACAAATTAATGTTTTCTATACCTTTTTCTTGCTCACGTAATCGAAATATGTGGAGACGTGGGAGTCATTCATGCAAATATTTTTTTGAATTTTAATAACCTTTCATTAAATTATAATGGACAATCTAGTGCAATAAATAATAAAAGAGAAGTTAAATATTTATAATTGTATTTTTGAGTTGAGGGTTGAAACTTCAAAAGGTGGGAAACTTAATTAAACGTGCGGACATCCGATCACGTCTTTATATACACTTTTTAGTCTTATACTATAATTTTAATTTGATAATTGATTATATTATTTCATCTAATAATTTATTACATCAATATATTAATGCTTATGATAATGATAACACGGTTGTAATGTGTCTATATACACGAGAGAGAATGAGTTGTGTTTCTATGCACCAGTTACACCATGTAATAGTTGGATTGGGTCGGGTCAGGTTGCATAAATTTAGATCTAGGATCCATGCGAATGCGGACAAGGGGATGTGTGGACATGCGTTTGGGCGTTTGAGGCTCCTGCGGGGCAAGTGAAAACCACCCGAAGTGGATCAATCCAGTTGCACAAATCTTACCAGGTGCTTATAATAATTGTGAACATGACATAAAACTAGATGAAATTATAAATAAATTGAAAGAACAAAAACATATAGAAATCAGTTTGTACCATCGAATAATTAAACATACTAAATGGTGTAATTGAGCAAAAATCATTTCTTTTTAATTAAAATCTAAAAAGAAAACATAAATTATGGTCTTAAAAGAAAAACCAAATTTGTTTACAATTTAACAAAAGTTATGTTTCTAATAAAGATGGTTAATTAAGAATGAAATTCTTAAATAAATATTTCACTCTCAACTTAAAATGGAATTCAAAATTCAGATGCAACCATTGCACCATGCGACGGCCGTATTTATATTAAAGAAGACATATTTATAACTGCATCAATAGCTATTTTATAGAACTCATTTATACCTATAAAAAACATACAATAACATGAAAAATATAAACTTATATATTAAAAGACATAGTTCATGCGAGAATTTCCACCAACTCAAACTGAAATGTCGTGGATAACCCAAAAATTTGAACTAATAATGGAGTTAAAAAAAAAAAAATCAATTCCAAAAGTTTTTATGATACCAAAATTTATCATAATTGTTAACCCATCATTCAGAAAATATTTTCATCATAAGTAAAGGCGAAATCAATTTTAGCTTTAATTACATTGATAAAAACAATCGTTTCAAAACTATTCAGCTTCAAATTATTTAATTATATTATCACGAATGAACATAAATCTCGACACGATAATTCATTGAAAATAAAATGAGTTTGAATTGTGCTGTCATGATTTTCAATTCCAATTTTCTAATTAACCCCAAAATTCAAAGAATCCATCAAAATCCGATTGGAGGATTCATGCGACCAAACTTTTGCACCAATTAATTACATAATCTCTCTCTCTAGCTCTCTCTCTCTCTCTCGATCACCACCCTATATAATATGCAAGCTTCTCATTGAACAAATCATCCAGCAAATTCCAAACTCTTCTTTCTTTATTTCACCACCAAAAAACCCTCATATATATCAACAAAGTCCTCTTGAGAAAAGAAAATGGCATCTTCAACCAAGCTCCATTTCTCTCTCTTCTTTGCCTTCTCTCTCTTCATCATCATCCAAGCAACTCTTGGTAATACACGCATACATTTCACACATTCATAATTAATTTCAACAAAACACACACTGTAACGTGTTTTGTACGTGCAGGCACGGCGGAGCTGGTGTGTGAGGAGCTGGCGGCGGAGCAGTGCTCGTTCGCGGTGGCGTCGTCGGGGAAGCGATGCGTGCTGGAGAAGTACAGGGAGGAGTACACGTGTAAGACGTCTGAGGTGGTGGTGGCGAGCATGGCTTGCCACATGGAGAGTGACGAGTGTGTGAAAGCCTGCGGCGTTGACCGGAGATCCGTCGGAATATCCTCCGACGCCTTCCTCTCGCCGGAGTTCGCCCAGTCCATCTGCTCCCCCGATTGCTACCAGAACTGCCCCAATATTGTCGACCTCTATTTTAACCTCGCTGCTGCTGAAGGTAAAAACGTTTACGACGTGTTCAATACCGTAAAATGCATAAAATTTAAAATTTATATGACAATGTGCAGCATCTTAAAATGTAAAATTGTGTATAGTTTAGATGGAAAAATAATTTTATTTTTATTAGTTATTATATATTCAGTCCCCTTTTTTTAATTAAGTAATACTAAAAATAGACTGAAATACAGAATCTTAATTATGGTTTAAAATACATATGAACTAAAAATGAAATAATTTTTTTGGACGATAATTGAGAAAAATTGAAAGAAGAGTAAGGAATAACTAAAAAGATAAATAATTGAAAGCAAAATTTAGCCTTTGAAATGACATGTACTCGGCATTACTTATTGTTGTATAGTTATTTAATAATTGTCAACTAATTGTTCACCACGTTGTACATGAAATAATTGTTCCCTTAATGACATGAAACAATAATTACATTTCATATAGTTCAAGTAGATTCATTTCGAATTCTTTAATTATGAAAATAACAATGTTGGTTTTGTTATTTTTTTAAATTTGTGTAGGAGTATTTTTGCCACTTCTTTGCGAGAAACATAGATTGAACAATCGTCGTGAAATGTTGGGACTTATGATTAGCAGCGCTGGCATCACCGTTGATATATCAGATATCTCTACTGCTCTGGCTCCATCTCCGACCCCCTCCTCCTAATTTACCTCATCAATGGAGATTTCAAATTGGAATATTCTCAGAGTAATGTAGAGAATTGAGTCATGAGTGTGTTGTTGGTCTCGTAATTATATGTTTGGGACCAACCGGGCTTATTTAATTTGGTTTTCTTTACTTTTTTTTTTTTTTTTATTGGGAGACATTCAATCTTTATTTGTTAAATTATAATAAAAGTTTCAGTACCTTATTATTGTACGATCTCTTGGCTCATCTTTTGCTCCTTATTTGTTGATATTGTCACAATTTCTTTGACAAAGTACAAGAAACACTAAAATGCAAGATCATAAATAAGAATATTCAACTAAATAATTATTTCATAATATGGTCTCAAATAAATTATTCAACTTTTTTTTGGTGTTTACAAATAAATTGTGTGCTTATGATGTTATTAGAAAAAAGAAAAAGAAAAATGTAAGCTAACTTTTTTATTAAATGACTATTATAATCATAATATTATTATTAAAACAAAACATAATGCAACCTTTTTACTATCTCTCTTTACAAACAAAAAAACAAAAAATGATACTACCTCCGTCCCGGCTAACTTTGTCTACGTTTGACCGGCACGAAGCCTAAGAAAAACTTGTTAACTTTGATGTGATGCGTTATTTTAATATTTTTTAGTGGTAATTTTGTAATTAATGTGTGTTTTTTGAGTGCAAAAGTTGTAAAATGAAAGAAATTGAGGAGTACTTTACCATCTTTAGGCTGACAAAATAAGATGGGACAAACAAAAATGGAAAGTAGGCAAAGTTAGCAGGAGGCAATAATATAATGATAATTATTATAAATAAATAAAGGGGATCTCGAATTAGAATATCAAAGTTAGTGTGTTAAACCTGCAGCCAAAATGTCATAAAAATTATGATTCTCTCCAATTAGGGTTTAAGTAAAGAATCTTTTTTTCCAGTGTTGTGCGTATTCGAGGTTGGATTAAGATTCTAATTTTGATCTGAATTAAGGTTTTATTATCGATTGTTGAAGAATTATCCATCATTTCTCTCTCTGTGTACCACCATTTTGGATCCGATGGCTTCAAACAACACCAACTCCCCTTCTGCTTTTGAGAAGGAGCAGGTAGCGACGCACACGAATTTTGGTGCATGTTTTATGTAATGGGCTTTCGTGTTCTTGGAGTTTAAAGCTCCTTTTTTTGGGGGGGTTGATCAGTGTTTTCTTGTGCAGATTATTTGGATGATGGAGAAGGAGATGGAATATAGGGTGGATATATTTAACAAGTAGGTATTGTGCTCTTTGTGTTCGTGAAAATTCCTCAAAGGCCCTTTTTTTCAAACGATCATGTTAGCTGTTTTCTTTTATGGATGAAATAATTACTAGTTTTATCATGTTTATATTCAATTTCTAATGTAGAGCTTGAATTTTGGTTGATGCTAAGATAGTAAAGTTCTCCTTCAAAATGTGCTTTCGATATGCGTAATCTTGAAATATGATGATACCTTGTTTCGAATTCAGGCTTACGCATACATGTTTCAACAAATGCATCGAGCACAAGTATGTCTTTTCGACACTAAACTACTCCTTCGATGTAAATGTAGAATCTCATGCTGTAGGAATCATATTTGGATCTCTTTATTGATCAAAAAAGTGAACGGCGTTTATGAGAGCATAAACATATGTTTCAGGTATAAAGAATCAGAGTTAAACATGGGCGAAAACAGTTGCATTGACCGTTGTGTTTCCAAGTACTGGCAGGTGGTTAGATGGCTTTTGCACATCTGATTCAGTTGATATTTTTAATCATCCAGTATAGAAATTGGTTCGTTTGCCTGATTAACTAGAATTCTAGTCGCACAAGATCATGCCTTAACTGAAGTTAGAAGATTGAAGATGATTATTCTTGTGTGCGTTTGCATTTACCCACGACTATAACGCATTTACTTTGACAAAGTTTACTTCGCAAACCAAGTAAATGCATTATAGTGGTGTGGAAATTCTATAGGTCCTGAAAATTCTGCTATTTCCCTTAGGTTTTCTAATCATATTCTTGATTTTTCTGAATGGTTTGGGTGCATAAACTCTTGGTTGTATTCAAAACTTTGCTGCAGGTGACTAATTTAGTTGGCCAACTTCTTGGAAATAATCGACCTCCAATGTAAACAGGAGAGTTTCGCCTTGCTATTTTGAAGTGCAATGATATAACAGCGATGTGTGTAATGGGGAAAACGAGCTCGATTTGACTAATAAGATGTATTGCTTGCCATTGTAATTCACATTCAATGATCCCTTAGATGGGATCATTTGTTATTCATTCATGCACCTTCAACCAACTATTGCGGCCACAAATACATTACATTTTTTGATTGAGTTATGAAGGATGTATTTGCTAATGATTATGAGGTATGATGGTTTATCGAGATAAACACTGTAAAGGAATTACTACAGTGATATGTTTGTAGTTTGAATTTCTGAATAAACATCATAAAATCTAATGACTTTTCACTCCCAAAACTTGTAAAGCTGAAAGAATTACAGCTGAAGTTTACATAATCAACAAAAAAAAAACGACGGTAATAGAAATCGATTTCAGATGATCTTCTGGTGTTTGATGAAGGTTGATAGTAATGCTAAATACATGAAGGATGAAATCAAAGAAAAGTTGAAATCTATACACATTTAATTTCTGTTTCTTTTGGCTTCCAAATTTGTAGCTTCTTTGAGTGATTCTTGAGCATCATTTTCCATTCCAAGTGCAAAAAGTGAAGCTGCTTGAAGGTATAAAGCAGTTGGCCATTCTGGTGATACCACCAGAGCTTGCATTGCATCCCCGAGAGCCTCATTAGGCATCTCGTTCATCAGATAAGATAAACATCGACGAGCAAAGGCTGTTGGTGACACCATTGTCCCACCATCAATGAACTGCACGAAACACAACATCGTTTGGTGAAACATGTCATGCTCTAGATTAGAGCCAACAATTTGAGCTCGACCTAATAAAATTTGGGCTTGTTTGGCGTGGTCCAAGAAGCCCAACGGGCGTGATGATATTCTTTAACCAACATTTTTTTTTTCTTAATTTTATTTTTTCAGTAATAAAGACACACATTACATTAATCTACTGAATCATTAAACAACAAAACTCACTACCCCAAAAACCCTAGCCCATTATTCCATTTATGATGACTTTGAACCTTTTGTGGGGGATATTGATTTTGAGTAACTATTTACTCGCTTGATTTTATAATTTGATCTCACAATTTAACTGTTTGACAATATTTTTATTTAAAAAAAATATTTAGGGGTGTGGGGGTCAATTTGGCCGTCGAGCCCAACCGCCCAAGTAAGGTTGGGTTGGAGGCAATTCTATAGGCCCAATGAGATGATGGGTCGACCTGGCAGCCCGAATTGCCAGCTCTACTCTAGATTCTATAACATGAAGAATTGTAATGATGATATGCTTACCTGTGTATAGCAATCTATGGCAGCTGTGAAATCCTTAGCTCGAAAAGCAGTATCTCCATGCTTCTTTGAATTTAACGTTTCCTGCATTTGATTCGTCCACATATGGAAAGATAGCTGCAAGCAGAATTGAAAGAGTTCAAGAATTGTCACTGAATTTCAATCAATATACCATTCAGACAAGAGAAATAGGGACCTCATTAGCTATCCCTTCGTCATCTTTGTATCCGGTTTTGTCCAAGATTTCGTGTATGGCAGTAAGATCCATTCTCAAACATGCTTCACCCATGGGACTCAACTGTAATGGTTGCTCAGTACTTGCATTTCCTTGTGGAATGCCGAGTAGAACGTAAGAAGGTTCCTGATTTTGACATCAATGAGAAAAGCATTCTTCTCAACTCAGACAAACTGATTTATATGATTGGATGGTACCTCAGTTTCTTTGTGAAGAGACAATAGAGAGGTGACAAGAGACTTAGCATTGGGCCTTTCACGTGCCTCGTATTGCAAACAACGAGTAGCTAACCTCACCAGCTCAGTACCATCGTCGTTTGAGAAATGACCCTCCAAACAAGAGTCCATCAGCATCAGAAAGTTCTTGCCTCGAATAAGATCAAGTGCCTGGATAGAAGATAATCAAGATTGAGCAGGTTGTGTTCTTTAATAAAGTTCGTGTTAATGTATCTTAGATAGTGTATAACACGTACGTGGCTGGGAGGTATATGCTTTCCACTTAGAAGGTCCAGAAGCATCGTCCCAAAGCTGTAAACTACACTCTCTGGAGTCACTCTTCCTGCACATATAACCAAACTATATATCAACAAACTCTATAGAACGAGATAACAATTCCATTGAGCATTTTCTCGTCTAAATATGCTACCAGTTCTCAAGTATTCTGGAGGAGTGAAGGCCAAGTTTGTGCTGTAACTTTTCCCATCTCTGCTGTTCTTCATCAATCCAAAGCAAGAGAGCCTGGGATTACCATCCTATACACGAATGGCAAAGTATAAGACCATGTAGTTCACAAAATTTCAATTTGGGAAGCAAACTTGAAACGTTATTTCACCTGATCGAACAAGACTCTGTAAGCGTTAAGATCATGATACAATGCTCGCCCTTTATTACTACAGTAATCGAGAGCTTGGGCCAAATACAATGCCACCCTTAACCTCATTGCCCATTTCATTGGCTGGTTCTCCCCTATTCCAAATCATCACAAACACATCAGAATCCCTAAATGTATCATGCTATGTTCAGAGAACTAAATGAATCAATATAAGAAACTCACAATGAAATAAATGCCTTGCCAGAGTCTCATTGGGCATAAACTCTGCAACTAGCAATCTCTCCTCCCCTTCATAGCAACATCCGATTAGATTCGCCAATCGTTCGCTTCTCAGACTCCCCACTGCCTTAGACTCATCCTTCAACAATCCACAAAGAACATCAAGAAAATAAAACACCAAAAAAGCTACAAAACAACAAAGACACAAACCCCATCTCCAATCTTGATTAGAAAACTGATCTTGATCCTGGATTACAAACTAACACAAACAATACAAAAGGGCCCAGAATACTACTTTTCTAACAACAACTACACAACATTGAATCAAATCAGATGCTAAAAGAAATTGCAAGAAAAGGAAAAACATAGAAGAAAACCCCACTTACACACAAATGAACAGACAAAGAAACAACATGAACGAAATCAAGAAACATACTAACCAAGAATTGACGAGAATCAGGCCAAGCAGAGCGATTGAAACGCTTAACAGCAATCCATCTCTCATTTTCAAGCAACCCTTTGTAAACCACATTAGGAGCCTTCTCTCCATGCTCTGAAACTATATTGTCTGAAGAAAACCCGTTTGTTGCAGCTTTCAACTCATCCCATTTAAACTCTCTGAAGCTCGGCAATGAATCTTTCTCCCCATTTTCTGCAAACCCACAAAAATCAAACCAAAAAGAACCATTTTTAACAAAACCCCACTACAAAAAAGCACTGACCCAGATCAGATGATTGGAGAGCTGTGGGCTTGAGGTGAGAATGCCACCAACACAAGGAAAACTTGGAGCATCGTCCACCCATTTCTTGAAGCTAGAAATGAAGACTAAATCTCAAAAAAAATGAGATCTTTGCTGGTCTTCTGATCCAAGAACTGTGATACTCAGCTTTCACATTTCAAGAGCATGCATTATAAGCATGGAGTAAGTGTGAATTACATTACATACCATGATTTTTCATGTATTTGGGTTTGATGAACAGTGCCTACTTTCTTTTATGTGTGCACAAAAAGTGTCCTTTTTTTGTTTGCCCCCCTGGTTTTAGCTTTCTGCTTTATGCTGTTTTTCTACTTCCTCATCATTCCTCTTTTCTGCCTTATTCTCCGTATTTCTTGCCACATTTTCCCTTTTTTTTATTGCTCTCTATTTATTAAACCCCGTTTTCTTGCAATTTCCCCTTCTAAACTCCATTATATTGAACTCCATCAAGTAATTCGTTTACGTTTACGTTTGGTTTGGATCCTCTATTACATGTGGTGTTTCCATTTTTCTAATGATTCATTCTGCCTGTTTAAAATGTTGATGGCAGTGTTTATTATTGAATTCATCATATGATTCAACTACCTCTCTAGTTGATTCATTGAATTCTTTTGTTTATTAGGTAAAATATTCATGTAGGAGTTTAAGCAATCTTATATATACATTTATCTTTTTCAGTTCTTGAAATTTTTTAAAATGGAAATATGTAGTTGATCGGTCAATCATTATCGTTTTCTCTCTTTCTTTCTTTTACAGTAGATTGAGCTCACAGTTAAGTTCGTTCAAATTAATTTGATCATATTGATAGCAAAACATATTGTCTAGATCATATTGTATAACTTATTTTCGGATCTCATATTTTATTTTATTAGGAATTATAATATTATCATAATCAAGGTTATTGATTCCCTTTTGTTACAATTGGAATTCTTCTAATGTCTCCTCCCATTAGTAAAAAGAGTTGACCATAATTTTGTCACAGTCAAATTTCAGTTTTTTTTGGAATCTAAAAATGAAATTATCTCCTCATTTAATTCCGTATAACATAAAATATTTTTTTAAAAAGTTGAAATGAGTACCATTTTTATACTACAGAAAAAGCCAAATCAAATTGTAGCGTGATTTTAATAAATCATCTTCCAATGGAATTCCATGATTAAATTTGGGATAATATTATATTGGAGTTTATTTTGTCCTAATTTATAGCAAATAGGCCTCTGTCCCTTACATTTACTATAAAGTTATAAACCTTATTAAAGATATGGGGAATTTCCAGGTAACTAATTTCAATAAATCACTTTTATTTTTCCAAAAAAACATAAACACGTGACATTTTCTCAATAAAACCAAAAAAAAATGAATTAGATCGACGTGGAGATTTTGGCTTTTTTTTGCCGGCAATAAGACCTTGAATTAAGGATCACCTCTGATTTTATTTTATTTCTTTTATTAGAGTTTAAACAACATCCCTCTATATGTTCGTAAAACAATTTCATATATCATGTTTATTATTATAAATATAAATTAGAAGTGATATAATATGAGATGAAACAATGAGTTTTAAAAAAGACACGATAACAATAAATTTTAAAATCCGTTTTATTATAACCAGTGACAAAAATAAAAATGATTAAACTACTTAGTTTGTAATGAGTTTATCTTGTGATGGATTTCTCGACCTAAGTTTATAACTTCTAACATTTTAAGTTTTTATTTTTAGAAAAAAAAAAGACATTTTTAAAAGTTATTTTAGAGCTTTAAACACATCAAGTTTATTTTGAAATTAAAATGTCGAGGTATTTGAATAAAATATGATCGTTAAACTTTTAAGATTCAAAAACAATACAAATCTAGACGAGTTCATCTAAATCGTTATTGTTGACATGTTCATACTTTTTTAAAATAACTTTTTAGTCTTTTTTTGCCATAACACTTTGAAAAAATTGTACCCACTAATATTATATTACATCCATCTTTATTTTTCAAAGTAATCAACTCAAATTGTTAGGTCAATATATGATACTAACTCTTTTAAATAAGAAATTAAAACATTATATAAAATAAAAGGCAGAAACTTATATACTCATGGCCTCGTATCATTCGTGCCCCCAGCGTGTGGTGTTATATATGTACGTTTCAGGTATTACGTGTATACTCTAAATGTATTATTTTTCCATGTTAAAACGTGGTATTAGATATATACTTTTCAGGTATTACTTACATATTTTTAAGATATTACTTTCTATTCAGTGATAGATATTAGATATATACTCTTCAAGTATCATATGTATACGTATATACTCTATTCACTAAGGATATCAAATTTTATTTTATTTATAAGTAATACCTTAATAATATATACATAATATGTAAAGAGTATACATGATCAAGTTGGGAGCACCATACATGAACTAGTAAGTGCCCTCAAAATAATATCTCGTGTAATTTAATTTGTCTGGTTCGAATCTAAAAGAAATATTTAATAAGCATATTGCAAATAACATATTATAATATATAATATATAGTTTTTCGGTGCTGGTCAAAGTCAAAAATCCAATGCTAATTCGCCAAATCCAAATACTTAGTACGTTTGTTTTGTTTAGTTATACTTTTACAAGGCCCACATTATTAATTAATTAATTAACTAACCTTCCTTAAACTTTGTTTCTCACCAAATAAAACTTGTAATATGAGTCGGTTTTACGGATATAATTTGTAATAGGAATGAGTCATATTATTCAAGAATCAAATCAATTTTCTTAAACTGATGTGTGAATTATGATGAATAAGTCCGTCTTATAAAATTAAATCCATGACCGTTCATAAATTTGTAACAATAAAGTTATTATAGGATTGATAATATCTTTTTCACTAAATTCTATAGCAAGATTACTTGATTATGTTTTTTTGTTTTTTTGGCCTTCAAACATCGTAGATGAAATCAAATAATTTCTGTTTTTCATCATCCAAAATGAATCGTAATATTCCACTTTTATGCACTTCCTTCTCTTATAATTTTAATTTTTAATGTAACTACTTCAAGATTTCATAATTTTAAGATGCACAAATACTAATGTGAGTCGGATGCATGGCTCTGATCCATGCACCCAGGTCGATCCGTCCACGCGCCCTCATGTACTCCCATGCGTCTGAGTGGATGTGCTCATATCCACCCAAATTCGCTCAAGATGACATACCTTTGCATTATGTTAGAGATACATTTACGTTATGTTAGAGATATTTTTACGTTATATTAACGATACTTTTATGTTATGTTAGCGATACATTTGTATCCTGATTTCATATCCTTAGAATTTTCAACTTTGCTCCATGTGACATACATTTACATTATGTAGAGATACATTTATGTTATGTTAGACATATTTTTATGTTATGTTAACGATACATTTGTATCCTGATTTCATACCTTAGAATTTTCAACTATATTTTCATATCTTTTAGCAATATTAGACGTACCTTTAGTTATATTTAAACATACATTTTAGTTATGTTAGTTATACTTTTATATATTCTATAAGGTATGTTTAACATAACATAAATGTATGTCTAAAATTACATAAAGGTATGTATACAAAATGTGTTGAAGTTAAGGTTTTTTTTAAGTTAAAAATCTGGACATAAAGGTATCTCTAACATAAATTAAAGATATCTCTAATATAGTATAAAAATATCTCTAATATAACTTAAAGGTCATAACTGAATTTTAAAAAGTAAGCGTGAAAAAAAAAAAACGGGTCAAACGCCCCAGATCCGACCCAAATAATTCACAAGAGAGTTACTCTTTTTCACTCCACATGAAATATACAATTTTCAATTTGAAGTGGGGCAAAGATTTGGACATAGTTTGGAAATTCAAATAATGATTATGTACAATATATTAAGTAGGTTGAATATATGATGAAATCTATATAAATTTTGATATGTGCAAAACATATTATAAAATTGTTTCATCTAATTAATTAATCATATGAGATGAATTGAATCATATAACTCAGTTGATATAGATAGATGTGTTTTGACTAAGAATTGGAAAACCTTTTTCATAAATTATTATATTATACATATGAACTGCCTTGTATAGGTGCAAAAGGTTATGTTATTAATTTTATAGCCTTCACAAAAAAAGGGAGCTTACTTAATATTTGCATAAAGCCATTGTATAACCATTGTCTAAATGCGATTTCAAAGTGACTTGGTCAAAATTGCTAAATCCAAAACCTTTTTGTACTAGGACGACTTCACCTCTCTCTCTCTCTCTCTCCCCACTTGGGGTTTTCTTGTTTTCATATCCCAAGCAAATGCTAGTTCAACACACAAGACCATATATCTCAAATTGTGTACTAATTTTCGAATTTTTATTTTCTAGGTACATACAACGATGATATTATAAAAGACATGATGTATACCAATATGGAAAAAGTATGAATGTAGAGATTATCAACTAAGGTTTTCTTATCTCAAAAAAACAAATAATAAAATGTCAAGATTAGAATAAACAAATCGATCCAAAATTCAAAACCCACAAAATAAAAATTGACTTAGACTAAGTTACGAATAATAAAAAGCACATTACAATTGATTAAGAAGGCAACTGAAAATGAGGAGTGTTACAACGTGTAATAATAGCAAATGAGCAATACTCATGATCCACTAATGGTCCCACTACTATAATCATTTCTAACCCCAATTTTGGACCCTGTCACGTCATTTTTATACACACAAACTTAGATCATTTCTTGATAAATATTTTGTGTCTATTATTTAATTTATCATGATTTTCAGACACCCACAAATTCATTTTTTAAAACCACCCATTATTCTCAAAGAAAAACATGCAATTATATGCACCACCCCTATAGGGATCAAGAGGACCCTCCTTTACAATAAAGGAATCATCACACATCCTTAATTATGATAGGAATATAAAATTGGCCAGTTTGAATTGAAACAATTATCCTTCAGAAAATAGAATTTTATTTCGATTTATATAAAAAGAGCTAATATTTCAATTTTGCATAGAAAAAGTATCAAGAAAGATACACATCCAAAAGGGATCAAAGCACATGGCCAAGGAAAATAGCTGTAAACAGCCCATTCCATAATAAGATAAAAATACATATAGTGTGTCTATGTGTTGGCCTAGTCAAGTTTATTTAATTTTTTGTACGTTATTGAATCTAATCTTTGATGCATAACCACATTTTTGCCAAAACAATGTCGTCAACACCGAGTCCGACAACAATGTCCTATGGATAAATCGACCCTTCCATTCGATAAGTTATTTGACAACATATCGTCGTCGACTTTGTGATGTCAAAAACTCATGTCGTAGCAACGACATTGTAGTCTAGATGCTGCGATATATAATGATGATGTCATGGTAACGAAAGGACAAGTTCAAAATCAGATGGAGGCAATCAGAGTTTCCGAAATCCTTCATGCATTATGGTGTTGATGATGGCATTCCAAACCCACCAAATAAAATACTTTGAAAAGCTAATCCTGTTTCTAGAATTACAAAGAGCTTTTTACCGGGCCTTGCGGAACGGTGGGGGGTGGTTTCCCAGGAGACGAGCGGGGATAGGACAAACGAGCGGGTGTCAGTTGCGTTAGTTGCAATGAGGCGCAGTTTCACTAAATTTATACACCATTAACTGATGCCTCAGCATTTCCTTGTTCCATAATCTTGCCATTGAATTGATTTCTTGGTCTCTGAACAAGAGAAAAGATCAATGGTGAGAGAACTGGTGCAACACTGCAACTCATCGCATATATCAAGAAGTGGGAAAAGTTGTATATGTACCCAGTCATTAGAATCTCCAGAATTTGCATTGAGGAGTTTGTGAGTCTCTTCTTTTGTTTTGTTATCCTTGCTCAAAGGGAGCAACTGCGTTGCAGACCCGTTGGAACGATCGGGCAGTTCTTGAGGGAAAAATCAAAGTCAAGCCCAGAAATGCAAAAGATGATCAATAAAGTAGGTTATAACTATTTGGATTTTGGACAACAAAAGAAATGCTAACCTGGTAACTTCTTGTCTACAAAGAACACGACCAAATTGACCGTGTACCTGCAATCATTTTTCGGAAAACTCATCAGACTCTTGTTGAAATTTACGGGCTTGAGTTGAAATACATCTTATAAAGATATTACCATGCTACAACAACATCAACGGTGTAATGTTTACGAGATGCGACTATCAAGAAGCTCTGAAGCACCACCAATAACCAAGCAAAAAATTTTAGGAATCTACAGAACCATACAGAGAAATATGTTATGACTTCAAAGAGTCGTTTCCAAATGAATATAATGGCAAACAGAGCAAGTTGAGCAGTTTATATCACAAGAGATATCAAGGAATTAAGTACCTATGAGTACCGTATTTATTGAATGTCCTGACAAATACTAGAGAGAATATCATGTGAGATGAAAATATTAAATCACCACAGCCATAAAGCACTCCCCGAGGAACTGCAAAACCATGGAAATGCCGGTGAGCAAACAGCCAATTCTCTCTTCAAAATTGCAACGTCATTAGGGAGATTCAAAAGAAAAAATTGTCACCTACAATTCATTAATAGAACTTCCAAAACATTATCAGGGCGAGGCAGTCTTGCGAGCTTCGAGCCCTACATATAAAATTTCCAGCATAAAAGCATTACTTAATTACAAGTTCTACAGAAAATATAAACAATGACAAATATGTTCAGAAGAAACAAGTATCACAGAATATTTAGAAAGAAAGAAAAACACAAGTCAACTACCTCTCGGCAATGGTAGTTTGGACCGGGCAGCTGGGTAGAATAGAAAGTTATTATCCTAAGAAATTGACAAACCTACAGCAAAAGAATAAACAAATGAAATTAAACAAAAGAATATTACAAGTCAGTATTTTCTATATATTTTTTCATTGAATTTGCAAAAGACATATTAACTGATAAGAAATTTCATGCACACAGTCAAGAAATTAAAATTTCTAGAATTTTAGCTAGCTTCAAGTATATAAAACAGGGACCAGAATCACTTACAACTAGGAATGCTAGAACCCTGCACCATATCAAGACAGTGTAGATCTTCTTACTCTTGAAAATGAAAGGATGCAAAGTCCACTGGATGCAGCAAAAATGCCAACAAGAGTAAACAAAAACTGATTTAAACTTTTCAGGAAAAACTAACTAATTGCGTAAAAACTCACCAGGACAAAAGACAGAAAAATGGAGGTAAATACAGTTTCACTCATGTAAGCATTTTCTAACCCAATCTCCTACAGTTGGAAAAAAAAGTTAGAAGAATACATCCGGCGAAAAGAGCGCATGCATGCTGATGGTAACATTAATGACAAAAATACGAAAATCGTATGTGCTTACTGGAAGAAAAAAGAAGCCAGCATCCTGAAGTGTGGGACCTGGCCGATGTATATAATGAACTCCTCGAGCTGCCAGTCCATGGATATACTGATAATAGGTATTACAGATGGATGTCATGTTCTAGAAATAAACTTGCAACACAGTCGAAGTGCTTTTGCTTCCCATAAAAAGAGAATATGTCCGATCTCAGAAAGTTCTTCTACAAATCAAGTTTTCTTGTTTTCTGCACCTATACCATGCTATAAATGAACTACAAGCTAGTGCCTATTTTTACAGGATGCTGAAAATGCATATTCATTTAACTAGAAAGATCAGCATATATAAGCTGATAAAGCAACATAAATTCCATATCAGAAAAAAGTCCCACCACCATGTAATGTTACATTAGAAGGATTAACATTTAAAACCAAATACTATAATATGCCACGTGTCTTACAACCCTCCAGCTACGTTCTATTATACCAAAAGTAAAGTATAGAAACTTACATCAAAGGGAGCCTATAGCTTACACTCAATGCAGATATGTAAGCATAGTTGTTAGGGGTGTGGCCAAGGCATAGGGTGCGGCTATGCCCTTTGATGCGCGTCTTGAACTCAACAGGTATTTAACTGTTGTAGCACTTTTATTAAGGATTTCTTACAATTTTTTGAAATGGGAAATAAAGAATTTGTCTACCAATTTAGGGTGTTTAATGACTTGTGTTTAAAATTTTAATCTTTATTCGCTATGAGTTTTTAGTGGTCCAATTAATGATTTTTTTTCTTTCCTTTTGAATTTTCTTTATTTATTTTAGATTTTGAGCCTCAGAAGACAAAAACAGGCTTGCACCTTTGCATGCCTCACGGCGCATGCAACTAGCATGTAAGTAACCTAATATAGGCCTTCCGATTCACAAATGGCATAAGAAGACACAAACATAGCTCGTCAAACGATCTGAACGTCCAACAAATTGCAATTGCATAAGAGATGCAATAATATTGATATCAAAAAAACATTTAAAGACCACACTCTTTCAACAAAGCTGGAAAACTCATGGGAAGGGGTAAATGATAAGGAGATGATAATTTCCAGACCATATCTGCCACAGGAAAATAAAACTCATAGTTTCCTTACAATTAACCTGCCTTCAATAAAATATCCAAAAGAAGGATACATAAAACCTACTTCATGATGGTTCAACAATTTCGATTTCCCTATTACATGATCTTCTTTTCCACTGCAAATCTACTCGCACATAATCAACGCCAAAGATAAATGACGAACTAATCATTCTATTTTACTAACTCCTACACCATTTATGAACTAAAACACCAAATTTTGGAAAATGGTTCTCATGTGAGTTCAGTGTGAATGTTCTAATTGGTTGACAACTCTGAAATCAACCATTTACCATGAACAAGAAAGTTTTCGCTCGCAACAAGCTTAATCAAAAGCGCCTGAGCAAACACTCATGATTCGATCAAGAATGTGATATACATTGCATAATTTCCACTACAATATTGATCAGATCAATAAACACAAGCAATAGGTAAGAACAAACCTGAAATATAAGACCCCCTAAAATATGCTTCCAATTTTCTCCCAACAGTTTGATTTCCGTCGAGGTCTCCGAACGAAATCTCTTCCATAACTTCTCGTAAAAAGAACCAAATCATCAATCGTAAATAACAGCACGATCAATCAAATTAACCACACGCAATTACAATGGAAAATCAAATCAAATCAAAAGCACATAGCATGAAGTGCAGTAAAAGGAAAATGCGAACCTTTGAAGCTTCGCGACCAATGTAAAGCGACATCTTGTGCGTTCAAACAACAACGCCATATTACATCAGAAACAAACCCTTTTGAGAATCAACATTATTCATCATTACCTCCGTTTATTCGCAATACCAATCGAGAAACCACGATTCAAGGAGCCAAATGCCAGTATCCAGATAGATGATTGAAGATAGTAATGGCGGATTTTGCCAGTGGTAGTGCCGAAGAATTTGAACGATTGAAATGAAAATCGCAGAAAGCAGCACCCCTTTTTCTCTCTCTATAAAACTGGGTCGTGGGGTGATTGCGCTGTGTCTTCTCTCTCTCCTACTTTTTTCTTCACTCCTCTCTCTCTCTCTCTCTCTCTCTCTCTCTCTACTCTGACTGCCAAACGGAGAGTTGAACGCGGAGAACAGTTGAGAGGAAATATTTTCTTAGAATAGATGTCAAAATTTGTAATTCATATTTACGCTTCTTATTTAAATCATTTGTATTTTAAATTTTAAATTTGTTATTTCTCATTTAATTTGATAAAATAGAAATTTATTTATAGAAAAATAGAATTGATTTCTTTAGGTCCCTAAAAATAAGAATAAGAATGATTATAATAATAATAAAGGAGATTGTGGGACATTGAGTTAAGATTTGTCCTTTTCACTTTAATCAAAAAGAGAATTGTTGAAACAGTTAAAGGTTTGGTAACAGTCATTTCCTGTTAATAATCCACATTAATTTAATGTCATGGTGGGACAAGTTAGATATGATGCATTAATTAATCTAATCATAGCCTCACATTCATTTATTTTATTTCCTAAAACTATAACCTTTCATTATTTCCAAATTCTCTTGTTATACACTATATATATTTTTTAAATTTTAATAAAAACACATTTACTACACAAAAAATGAAAAATCTATTCATAATATATGTGGAACTCCATCATTGATATCTATAATAATAATATTATTAAGAAGAAATGATACGTGTTAATCACTTAATCTATTAATCTGCTAATAACTATTATTGTAATAATACATAATTTTCATCATAAGTAACTTATCCCTGAATACACTCTTCGATTAATTAAAATTAATGAACGTGCTCTCAAAAATAATTAACAATTAATTAACTATGAGTGGAAATCTAACCCAATATCTCAAACATTAGCCCAATACCAGGCCCAACACTATAGAAGCTGTTTGAAAGCCCACTTCAAGCATAAAGAACAAGCCCATCCAATGGTCATTTTTATAATAGTCTTCATTTTAAGAAGTTTCAAGATTCAAATTAAATCGTGTAAAAGTATTTCAAGTAAAATATCTATGACCTTAAAACTATTCAAGTATTGCTAATCCAAGAAAATAAACGAGTATTATGACACTAATAAGTTTTAAATTTCAGTGCATTTTTAGAGTTAAATAAAGTGCACTTAATAATGTTAGAAATTTGTATGGGCTTAAATAGATTCTTAAGATCTATGGTATTCTTTTCATTATTTCACTATTCCAACCATGACAATAGATTACTACTACCAAAAGCTACAACCTGTTTATTCCTTTCTAGTGATTTTCAATTATTCTCCTACATTTTAATTATAAAATGAGTAGGACTTGGGTGCCCCGGGGTACGGATCCAGGATCCGTACCCCCAACCCGACCCGGATTATATATATATATTTTTTTTTCTTTTTTTCTCTCTCTATTTTTTCCATCTTCTTCTTCTTCTTCTTCTCATCCAATCCTCTTCTTCTTCTTCCCCTTCTCCTCATCCGATCCTCTTCTTCATCTCCTCCTCATCCAATCCTCTTCCTCTTCCTCTTCTTCTTCTTCTCCTCCTCCTCCTCATCCGATCTTCTTCTTAAGGGGAAAATATCTTGGGGAAGCACTCGAGAAGTTTACTTCTGCATCAGAAGATTATTGTCCTTTTGGTATAGAAGTGATAGTGGCTGTTGTAGCATGCTTCAACTGGATCTTGGATTAGTTGTAGGCTATTGTATTATGAGCTCCGTTAGATGAACTTCTGCTGTTAACTGCTGGAGGCAGTTTTTCTTAGAGAATCACTTTGACAATGCATTTATAACCTGGCTCATTTTCAACTACAAATGTTACTCTGTATTCAAAAAAAAAAGATTTTAATGTATAACTATTGTGTTGTGATTGTGGGTGTTGTAAGTTTCCTCTATTGGTATTGTATATTAGTTCTATTAGTATTGTAAATAAATCACAATCTGCTAGATTATTTACAGATTAAGGTATCAGTGTAATACCATAAAGACATTTGTGTAATACCATTAAGGTATTCGTGTAATACCTTTAAGATATTCACTGTTTTTTATAAACTTTGGAAAATAAATAGTTTCAAGACAAGTATATGATACCTTAGTCAATTTTTGTAATACCATTAAGGTATTAGTGTAATACCATAAAGACATTTCTGTAATACCATTAAGGTATCAGTGTAATACCATAAAAAGACATTTCTGTAATACCATTAAGGTATCAGTGTAATACCATAAAGACATTTCTGTAATACCATTAAGGTATCAGTGTAATACCATAAACGATATTTCTGTAATACCTATAGGGTATATGTGTAATACCTATAGGGTATACATGTAATACCCATCACTGAATCATCAACTAGGTAATCAGGTGTGTGTGGGCGCACACCAGATTAGCTATGGGCGCGCGTGGCGGCGCGTGGACGCGCGTGGAGGCTGCCCACGCGCCGGGTCGGATCTGGGGGCACGGATCTAAGATCCGTACCCCCGAGTACACAAGTTTTTGCCTTATAAAATATATAAAACCTTTAGCTTTACTTATTTTAAAGGATCAATTGTCGGGAGAATAACAACTTTCGCATTGCGACCATATTAATCAAATTTTTTTACCCTTGATCAAATTAACAAACTAATATCAAAATTTTCATTATTAATCAAATAATATAACATTATTGTCCATTTAAAATGTTTTCTGACTGGCCAATTTGGAAAAAAAGAAGAAAACGTGTCGTGCCAATACGGTTAATGTAGAATTTGAACCTCGACGCAATAGACAACACCCAAACCACAACACTTGTGTTGTAGAAAACCCTAAACAGCAAAGCTTCAAAAATGAATAAATGTAGTAACGAATAACAATCAACACACCGGAATTTTAAGGTGGTTCGGCTCGCCTCATCGACCTACATCCACCGGAGAAGAAATGGAACGATTTCACTAAGAATCGAAAGAGAAATCGAAGTTACAAATCTACCCAGAAACTAGGGCTTCACACTCAAGAACTATGAACCCTAATTTGCCAAAACTCACAAATTACACAGAATCAAGATATGAGATTACAACTGAGTATACTACTACTTATAAGCGGCCAAATCCCTCTGTCAATTTGGTGATCGGATCTTCGAGCTTGAACGAATTTCTGTTTCAATCCTGTAACTTCCGCCAAGAACCTTAACTACACAGCCAACAACTAACTACCTTGAACCGGCAGGTACAGAGAGTTGGCAACGCCCGGTTCGACCCGATTTAGACTGGTTCTTGGCGATCCGAAACCGGTTCTGGAATCCTCGTTCAATTTCCGAGTTGCTGCAACTACAAATCTCCACCTCAACTTGTGAAATTGTTTGACCTCCTTTGTTCCAGATTTCCTTACTTGATTTGATCCTCAGCCTAGCTTCGTACCTGAGCTAGATTCCTGCAAAATTCAAACTTTGGTCTTTGAAGAACCTTGGTTAGCATATCAGAGATATTATCAACAGTAGCAATCTTCTTAGCCTCTACTTCACCTTTTTCTATTAAATTTCTTACAAAATGCAACTTAATATCTACATGCTTGCATCTATCATGAAAGGTCTGATGTTTGGCTAAGTGCAAAGCACTTTGGTTGTCACAGTGGATCACCACTCTGTCTTGCTTCACATTGAGCTCCTTTAGTATTCCTTTAAGCCAAATCGACTCCTTCACAGCCTCAGCCATTGCCACAAACTCAGCTTCTGTGGTGGACAAAGCTACTATGGATTGTTGCATGGCTTTCCAGCTTATTGCAGTACCAAAGTCGAGCTTGAATATGTAGCATGTGGTGGACTTCCTTGTATCTGGATTACCTGCAAAATCAGAATCCACATATCCTTCTAAAGGGTTAGTTTGATTAGATTGCTTAAAGAACATTAATCCCAGATTTTCAGTCCCTCTAAGATATCTCATCATCCACTTCACGGCTTCCCAATAAAGCTTGCCTGGATCTGCCATGAATTTGCTTACTCTACTCATTGCATATGCAATATCTGGTTTACTGCATACCATCCCATACATCATACTACCCACTACATTGGCATAAGGAACACTCATCATCTCCTGCCTTTCAAAATCAATCTTGGGCTTTTCTGCTGCAGTGAGTTTGAACTGAGTACCTAGGGGTGTTGTCAGAGCTTTTGATTCATGCATAAAGAACCTTTTGAGAACTTTCCTTAAGTAATCAGATTGGTATAAGAAAATTCTACCCTTCTCTCTATCCCTTTTGATGTCCATTCCCAGCATCCTCTTAGCATCTCCAAGATCCTTCATTTCAAACTGAGATTTAAGTTTTTCTTTGATCACTTGTATACTTTCAATGCTCTTGTTGGCGATTAGCATGTCATCAACATAGATGAGAAGGCAAGTGTGTACCTCCTTATTCTCCTTTTGTAAGTACACACAGCTGTCATAATTGCACCTCTCTAGGCCAATGCTCATCATAACTCTATCAAATGTCTTGTACCACTGTCTAGGACTTTGCTTAAGTCTATATAATGATCTTTTGAGCAAACAAACCTTCTGCTCCTCACCTGGTTTGCTGAATCCTTCAGGTTGTGACATGTATAATGTTTCATTTAAATTTCCATGGAGGAATGCAGACTTCACATCAAGCTGTTGTAATTCCATGTTATGTTGCACCACCAAGGCTAATAAAATCCTGATTGATACATGCTTTACCACAGGAGAAAAGATTTCATGATAATCAATGCCTTCCCTTTGAGTGTAACCTTTAGCCACTAGTCTTGCCTTGAATCTAACATGTTCCTTTCCAGCTACTTCTATCTTTCTTTTGAAGATCCACTTGCATCCAATTAATTTCTGTCCTTGTGGTCTATCTACCAAGTCCCAAGTGTTGTTCTTTTCTAAAGACATGATCTCCTTATTCATGGCCTGAACCCATTTATCACTATCTTTAGACTTCATAGCTGATTGGAATGAATTTGGTTCCTCATGCTCAATCTCTTCAGCAATACACAAAGCATAATTAGATATATCAACTTCACCATACCTTGAAAGGGGGTTAATTATCCTTCTTTGCCTGTCTCTTGCCAAGTTATAATTGGTTAGGTCTCCCTCATTCTCAGCTTACTCACTTACACCTTGTCCATTCTCCTCTTCTTCAATCTCACTCGAGCTACCATCATCAACATCGGTTTGATTTTCACTCTGAAGCTCCACCTGAACTCTACTGCCATGATTTTCATCTCCAGTGTTCAGAATTTGTTGTTTCTCAGAGTTTTGTTGTCTCTTACCATAGCCCATTATATCTTCCTTAAAGATAACATCTCTACTTATAAAACACCTGGGATTTCCTTCTTCTAAACTCCACAGTTTATAACCTTTAATCCCACTTGGATACCTTATAAATATGCACTTAATTGCTCTTGACTCTAATTTGTCTTGTCTAGTGTGAGCATAAGCAAGACATCCAAAAACTTCTAATAGAGAATAATCAGGAGGTTTAGAGTACCATACCTCGTTTGGAGATTTGAACTTAATTGAAGAAGAAGGACTCCTATTTATTAAGTAAGCTGCAGTTGATACTGCTTCACCCCAAAAAGACTTAGGCAGGCCTGCACCAAGAAGTAAACATCTTACCCTTTCAAGTAATGTTCTATTCATGCGCTCGGCTATCCCGTTTTGTTGTGGTGTTGCCACCACCGTTCTATGCCTTGAGATACCCTTTTCCCTGCACAACTCTTGGAATTCTTGTGATAGATACTCCAAGCCATTATCTATTCTCAAGTGTTTTAGCTTTCTTCCAGTCAAGTTTTCTTGCTGAGTTAGCCAATCTCTAAACTTTTAAAAAGCTTCAGATTTATGTTTCATAATATAGACCCACACCTTTCTACTGTAATCATCAATGAAGGTTATAAAGTACTTACCACCACCATGAGTCTCTACCCTTGCTGACCCCAGATATCACTATGAACATAGTCAAGAATACTTACAGTGGTATGAGTCCCTTTTGGAAACTTTGTCTTTGTGAGCTTTCCTTGAATGCATAGATCACAGTTAGGGGCTTTCATCTTTGTGTCTGATCCAAGGAGCTCTTGTCTGGAGAGTTCTTTCAGCCCTTTCTCTCCAATGTGGCCAAGCCTCTTATGCCAAAGGTCAGCAATATCAATGGTAGTCACAGGAGCAGCTCCACCCGTAATCGTTTCTCCTTGCAACACATAGAGACCATTGATCTTTGTGCCTTTCATGACTACCATTCCTTGTTTAGTGACTTGGATCTCACCATCTTGAGTCTTAAATTCACATCCTGCACCATTGAGCAAACCTAAGGAAATCAAATTTCTTTTAAGTTTTGGGATATATCTGACATTGGTTAGAGTTCTGCCTCCCATCATGCATCTTCAATTTGATGCTGCCAATTCCCATAACTGTGCAGGAGTGATCATCCCCAAGAAGGACTAGTCCTCATTTCTTCATTTTGAGTGTAAAGAACCAGGACTTCACAGGCACATATGAAATGAGCAACCTGAATCCAACACCCATTCAGCCTTCATTCCAGAATCTGCAATGCATAGCATATTTGCATCATCATATTGTTCATGAGATTTTGTTGCTTGTTGAGTGTTATTGATGTTTCCATTGTGTTTCTTCTTTCTCTCAGGGCAATCCTTTTTTATGTGCCCCGACTTGTGGCAGTAGAAACACTTCCTAACTTCACCTCCTTCATTTTTGTTTCCTGAGCCTCCTTGGTTTGATTTGGACTGATGTTGATTGGATTTTTTGAATCTTTTTCCCTTCACGACCAGTCCTTCACCAAGACTTTGACTCTTCCTTTCATTCTCAGTACCTAGGAACCTCGATCGAATGGCCACTTGCACTTCTTCTAGTGTTAATGGCACCACTCTATCATATACCAGTGCATCCCTAAAAGATTGATAGGATTTGGGAAGAGAATTGAGAAGCAAAAGCACATTGTCTTCGTCCTTTTGCTTTTCCTCAATGTTCTCAAGCTCATCGACTATCTTGTAAATTGAACTCATCTAACTTCTCAAGGATCTTCTTCTCCTCAGTTATCTTGAATGAGATCAATCTTTGTTTCAAGAAGAGTCGATTTGCAAGAGATTTAGTTTGATAAAGTGCTTCCAACTTCTTCCAAACTTCCATTGCTGTCCTTTCTTGGTATACCTCCCTTAAAGCTTTCTCTCCCAAGCACAAGATGATAGAGCTCCTAGCTTTCTTGTCGATCTTGTTCTTTTCCCCAGCTGACAAAGATGAGGCTTCATCAGTTTCATCACTGGTTTCCTCTTCCCATCCATAGATTGCCTCTTCCCAACCTTGTTGAATGAGAATCGCCTCCATCTTTGCTCTCCACAGGGTGAAATCTCCATTGCCGGTGAACTTCTTTACGTCGAGTTTCATGCTGGACTTTCCGGTGGTCGGGCCAATTCACACAGACGGCGCCACTTGTAGAATTTAAACCTCGACGCAATAGGCAACACCCAAACCACAACACTTGTGTTGTAGAAAACCCTAAACAGCAAAGCTTCGAAAATGAATAAATGCAGTAACGAATAACAATCAACACACCGGAATTTTAAGGTGGTTCAGCTAACCTCATCGGCCTACATCCACCGGAGAAGAAATGGAACGATTTCACTAAGAATCGAAAGAGAAATTGAAGTTACAACTTTGCCCAGAAACTAGGGCTTCACACTCAAGAACTATGAACCCTAATTTGCCAAAACTCACAAATTACACAGAATCAAGATATGAGATTACAACTGAGTATACTACTACTTATAAGCGGCCAAAGCCCTCTGTCAATTTGGTGATCGGATCTTCGAGCTTGAACGAATTTCTGTTTCAATCCCGTAACTTCCGCCAAGAACCCTAACTACACAGCCAACAACTAACTACCTTGAACCGGCAGTTACAGAGAGTTGGCAACGCCCGTTTGACCCGATTTAGACCAGTTCTTGGTGATCCGAAACCAGTTCTAGAATCCTCGTTCAATTTCCAAGTTGCTGCAACTACAATTAATGAACTGATTCATGTCTAAAAAGCTTAAAACATTCTACATATATAAGATTATGTTATTTTAATCACTAACGAACAGTGATTAAAAAAGCAATTCAAAATAAAGGGTTATGATTTTTCGATAAATTACCCTATTTCAAAAGGAATTATCTTTCTTGCTATGTAAGAAAGAATTTAAATATTGGCAAGGAATAAAAAAACATTAGAATCTTCGATCAACATCCAAACGTGTCCTGAAAATGGAGTATAGATTCCACCAAAACATTTCATTACAACCATCTTTACTCAAAAGCCTATTCCCTGTCTCCCAACAAAACAAAACCCTAATTCTTCATCATCCAAACTCCCACTATATAACCCAATCCCCACTCAGACATTTTTACAAACACTTTCAAGGCAACAATGTTTCGCAGGCCCATCTTCCAGCACAACCTCATCGACGATCCCTTCACTATGGACACGTGGGACCCCTTATTCGACAAGCACACACCGTTCCACCACAGGCACGGCAAGCCCGGTCCATTCGGCGGCGAGTGGGAGGAGACGGCGGAGGCGCAGGTGCTGCGGGTCGATATTCCGGCGGGGATGAAGAGGGAGGAGCTGAAGGTGGAGGTGAAGGAGGGGAAGACTGTGACGATCAGTGGGAGAAAGAGTGCAGAGAGAGAAGAGAGAAATGAGAAGTGGCACCACTTTGAGCGCAGCAAAAGGAATTTCTTGAGAGTCGTGACGTTGCCGGAAAATTGCAAGGTCGATCAAGTAAGGTCGCATTTGGAGCATGGAGTTCTCACTGTTACGGTTCCTAAAATGGATCCTCTTCTTAACAAATCTCATGCTATTAAGCAAGTACACGTGGACGGCTGAGATTGGTTCGCCATTTTGATCTCCTTTTGCTAGGGATCATTATAATATATGAAGAATATATTTAAGATATTATGCTAATATTTTGCTTGATAATAATAATTTTGTCTATATTTGTAAATTATATTAGGTTTTCTAGGACTGAAAAGTAATTCACCTTCAATTTATGGGACTAAAAGTATAAAAATTTCAGAGTACGAGGGTGCTTAGATAAGCTTAATTGCTCAAGAGATTTATAAGCACACAAGTTAATTTTATCTTATTTTAAAATAAAAAATATATAGAACATATAAGATGATGAGTTTACAAGAGGTTTACGTAATAATAATTGTTTAATTTAAAAGATAAAAGTTTTTGAAAGTAAAAATTAAATAAGGTCTAGTTTCCTACTTTTAAGATGAAATATCCTCTTAATAATAATCAAGACGTTAATAAAAACAATTTCCATTTTTTATCAAGGAGAACATTTTCAAAGTAACAAAACTAAAAATGGCAAAACATATAAAACTGAAAATACAGATTTATCCTAAAAATTAATAACTCAATAAAAACAAAACAAGGGTTCAATAAAAGGAATTGTCAATGTCAATGTTGAGGGACAGAATACAGATATATGTATATAGATCCATTTAAAAAGAACCAAGTTTTTTAAATAAAAATTGCGACCATACCAAAGTGATAGCAACAAGACAACTTTTTTTTTTTTTTTGCAAAACAAATTATAGAAGAATTGAAAAAAATTGCAGGCCTTTGATTTTCACAAACCCTCTCCAAGAAAATTTCATCCTCGTTTACTTCAAAATCATAATCTGCAAAAATGTCAGATGATGATGGAAACATGTCGATGCCGATGCCGATGCCGATGTCTCCACCGTACAACAATCGGACCACCATGGGCGGCATGGCGGCCATGCACATGAGCTTCTTCTGGGGCAAAGACGTCGTCGTTTTGTTCGCCGGATGGCCCGGCTACGGCCACCTCGGAATGTACGTATTAGCCCTCGCCGCTGTGCTTCTGATGGCCGCTGCCGTCGAGGTTTTGTCGGCGGCTCCGAGGCTGAAGCCGAGGGTTCTCAGCCCTCTCGCCGGAGCTGCGCTTGTCGCCGCCGTGTACGCTCTTCGCATGGCTTTAGCTTACTTTGTTATGCTCTCTGTTATGTCTTTCAACGTCGGAGTTTTTGTGGCGGTGGTCGCCGGCCACGCCGGCGGCCGTTTTGTGGTGAAGTTCAGGGAGCTGACGGCGGTGGCTCGGGCTGTGGACTACTGAATTTCAGGGGTAATAGGGTAATTTACTTTTTGAGATAAATTAAGTTCCGATTTATTAGTATATATGTTAATGTTTGTATTTGTAATGTATACTTGTTTGAAATAAAATGCGAATTTAAGTTTAAATTCTATTAATAATTCAGTATGAGGATTTTTTGACTGCAACTTTGCGAAATAATTGTGGTTTCTGATTATTAATATACTTTTTTGAAGAATATTTGTGTCATTTTCATGGAGAAAGAATTTCATCTTGTTGGAATCATATATGGGATGAGATCGTATCTATTGATCTGTATTTTTGTCATTTCATTACTGTGTGAAAATAAAATCATATTATTATTTATTATCTATTAATCTGTATTATTATTTATTCAATGCAATTAGTTGCTTGAGGCAAATATTTTCCCTTCTATCATGGTATCAGCCTAATTTTGGCGTGAAACTCTTCTGTTGGAAACATTTGAAGTAAGTTTTGATGAGACAAAACCTTAAGTAACTCTAACACGCATAACCAATCTTAGTATAGGTTATTGCAACAGAGTTACTATAGAAGAACAGAGAAAGTGTCAAAGGAAGGATACTGAAGATAATGGTGAAGAAGAATCGGATAAACTAACAAGGATACTTATGACTATAGGAAGCTACCTGAAGACCATGCCGAAAGCATACTGCAAGGGCAGTATGCTACAGAAGCCTCAAGCCACCTGAAGGAGCAAGCCAGAGAAGGAAGCTCCAGAGTGAGACAAGAGGAGGAAGTTGCAAAGCAGGCATGGGAGAAAAGTCAAAGTTACCGATAGACACAAGAAGTTACCGGTAGAGAGAAAGAGAAGAGGAGCCAACCAGAAGAAGACACGTGGAAGGCGAAAAGCTGGTGTGTGTCAGGAGTGCTGCGCATCAATGATGGAAATCTGTCTACCTTCAACAGGCAGATTTCATAACCTATAAAAGAGGAAGACTGAAGAAAGTAGAGAGCGTGTGCAAGAAAGAAGAGAACGAGCACAACAGAATATCCAAGCTCGTAAAAAGAAGCGTTAAAAGATGAGAGAAGAGCTCAACAGAGAAGAAAGCGCAGAAAAAGGGGGAAGTTTAGAGAAGAAAAGAGTGTTCAAGTAGAGCAGAAGAAAAGCTCGAACACTTAACACCCCAAAAGAACGCACGCTCAGTCAGTTAGTCCAGCAGCAAGCTTCAGCAGATCAATCTGCAAACGAAGGCCAAGCTTGCTGCACCCAGTTGAAGAAGAAGAAGACAAACTCCTTCTAAAGGAATATCTTGGAGTACTCAGTGCGAAGAGTTAAGTCCTGCTGAGTTTTCCACTTTATAGGAGAGAAAGTGAGGACCCTGGGTGGGTAGATTAGGATCTTGTGTGGGTCAGTGGAAAAGTAGGCAAGCATCTATGCGAAGACTTGCTACTTGCTTGTTAAGCGTGAGTTGTAATAGATAGGTCTATATAAACCAACTAGCTTAACAAAGGTTCCCTCTTGAGAAGAGGCAGAGAGGATGTAGAAGGATTACTTCACCTTCGAACCTCTGTATATCCCTGCGTCATGTGCTTACTGTTTTATTGCATTACTCTAAGCTAAGTTGCACATCTTCTATACTTGGCTCTAGAATGAAGCTTCCACAAACCACTGTCGTATTGGTCGGACGACAAGAGCGATCGTAGCTACTATCGAAGCGTTTAGGGCAATCGAACGCATCATGGTCCGTCTCACAACAGAAAAAACATCGTGGAGTGAAATTCCGACGGCCACGATAACCACCGGAACCATTTGACGAATTGTTGTTACTACCGCGGCCTCTATTGGAGGAAGAGCCGCGACCGCGATTGCCCCCGAAGCCTCGCCCACGTCCGCGATTTGTTGCAGTGAAAGCAGCCTGCAAAACAATCTGAGAATGATTAGTGCTTTTACATATCTCTGTGTATTTTTGATAATTATTATCTTTCCTTTTTTTTGGATTCCTTGTACTCTATTTTAGACAGTATCAATGAATTTGTTTCTTGAGGTAAATACTCTTTTTCTTATCATGGTATCAGCCATCTTCTTGGCGTGAAACCCTCTCTAATTCTTTCTGCTCTTTTCCTTCCGCCATGGCTGCTTCGGAGACACCCACCCTTCCCCTCTTCACCATGATTCACATGGTAAATATAAAACTCACCTCCTCTAACTATCTCCTATGGCACGCTCAAATCGAGCCCCTTATCACCAGTCAATAGTTTATGCCCTTGCTCGACAGTTCCTCCTCCGCCCCAGAGGCCACCGTCCAGAATACTGTCGGCAACGCCATCTCCAATCTAGCGTTCATTCAATGGCAGCAACGGGATCAAACAGTCAAACTTTTTCTGGTATCGACTCTAATGGAGGAATCGATGGCTATTGTGATCGGCTGCAAAACCTCCAAGGATGTCTGGGATGCACTATCGCAGGCTTACAGTCACAGTTCGAAAGCCCGCGAACTCTGCCTAAAGGACAATTTGTTGTCTACCAAAAGAGAAGATAAGTCTGTTGCTGATTATGCGCGCCACTTCAAGGCGTTGTCCGATAAACTCACTGTTATTGGGAGGCCGATTGATGAATTGGATAAATCTCATTGGTTCCTTAGAGGTCTCAGTCCAGAGTTTTCCAGTTTTACGGCGGCGCAGATGGCACAAGATCCACTGCCGGATTTTACAACTCTCTTTGCCAGGGCATAAAGTCATGAGTTATTTCAAAAATCTCTTGACATATATATATATATATATACACAAATTTTACTTATTTACACAAGTATGAACCCAAAGTTTTAATATATCTATGAGCTAGTTATTTTGTTTTAACAAACTTTTAGTATAAAAAACTTGTGTGAGACAGACTCACAAGTTTTTTCTCATTTCAACTAGATATAGATCTATTTTTAAATAAAAATTTAACGATAATTCACAATTATTTTAGTATCTAAGTTTATAAATAACATGGACTGATAAGAGTATCATCATATTAACATAATAGTTTTGCATTTCTTTGGAATCCTTTCAAATGTAATTGAAGAACAATAATCACTTAAACACAAGTTAAATTAAACTAAGTGTAATTGATAATGTTATAATAAAATACACTAGGTCAAATAGTTTTTTTGTTATTTAATTATTTTTATTACTTTAATTTTTGAAAAGACATTTTTTGAAATATTATATATATATATATATATATATATATATTAGAGAAAATATCTCAATTTAATACCTTCACAATATTTTATGTAAAAAAATGACTCCAACTAAATTCATATTTACGTTTTAACCTAATAACTATAATATTTATTCAAAATAGTCATTGATTTGACATAAAGTTAATAAAAGTCAAATGACAAAATTTTTTATCAATCTTGTCAGAGAATTGTTACAGAGACAGAGACAGTTTAATAAGCTCTATTTTTAAGAGTTATTCGAAAATTATCAAATTATGATAATTTTCGAATAACCCAATAAAAATAGGGTTATTCGAAAATTATCACCCTTATTTTCGAATAACCTTATTTTTTAGGGTTATTCCAAATTTTTTTAAGGTTATTCGAAAATATCATAATTTTTAGGGTTATTCGAAAATAATGGTATTGTTCGAATAACATTATTTTTGAGGTATTATTTGAAAATATCATAAAATTATGATATTTTCGAATAATATGTGTATCACCTATTATTCGAATAACCCCAAAAAATTGGGGTTATTCTAACAATAGGTGTATTGTTATTGTTAGAATAACCCCAAAAATACATCTATTGTTAGAATAACCCCAAATTTTTGGGGTTATTCTAACAATACACATATTGTTCGAATAACCTGGGTTATTCGAACAATAAGTGTATTGTTTGAATAACCCTATTTTTTAGGGTTATTCGAAAATTATATGTAATTTTCGAATAAGAGTAATTTTCGTGTAACCCTACAAGAACATTTTCGTGTAACCCTCAATATTTTCGTGTAACCCTATAATATACATTTTTGTGTACAATTGAACCCTTAATTTTTGGTATTTTCGTGTCCCATGAAGATAAGACTACATGACACTAATTTTGACCTTAAACAACATACTCTTCGTGTACAAATTCAAACCAACTTATATAAATTATGGTTTGGAAGAGAGAGGAAATTGATTTTCAAGCCAAATATTTGAAATGAGAGACACGAAAATCATGTCTATTTGTTGCTACATTTTATTCAAAAAGTTGGACAAGATTCTTGTCATTTTACTGCCAAGATTCGCTGCAATTTCTACCAATTTACTGTCATATTGACCTCAATATTACTTTATGTCAATCAATGGCTATTTTTTGGATTTCAACTTAGTAGTGACTATTTTTATCTCATATTATAGTGATTGGACTATTTTGGGCCACTCATTGGAAGGAAACTTAAAACTCATTATGAATCATTTGTATTATATTTATATATGAATCTTTTACTGATTATAAAATTATTATATTTAACTATATTTCTAAATGTGTTAACTTTATATCTCAAAAAAACAATAATAATTTGATAATTATAAGTTTATACAATCATTTTGTTAAAAGGAAAAAAAAAAATATTATTTGGTGCCTAGAGCCGTCTAGACCGACTAACCTCACCTGGGGTCACTAAATTCATAAAGTTTTTGAATATGTAAAAAATATTACTATTACCAGCCGCCTAATCATCTAGGTCGAATTTTAGAAAACTGCATCAAAATTACATTTAAAAATATTTCTAAATTCAGGCTAGTTTTAAATTATTCTCCTTGTATCGCACAGTTAACCGATCCAATTTGATAAAAAAAAATTAATCCAACAAATAATTGAGGGCTATGAGTGACATTTCATTGGTTAATGAAAGTTGCATATTCATTTAATGAAGAAGAGAAATAAAGTTTAGGTTTAAAAAAATATTCAAGAATATTCTTTTTTTAGGAAATATTCAAGAATATTCTAAACCTGGCAAATTTATTATAGGCCCGTTATGACAAAATACTACAAAATATTGAAGGCTTCAAAAATGGGCGTTACAGCCAAGATTTATATACTAAGGGCATGTTTACTTCATAGGTTTAAGTTGGATAGGGATTAAAATTCAGCATAAACCCACGTTTACTTTGATTGTTTATGGCCCGGGTTTTAAAAAATCCTCTGGGCTTGGGCTGGACAATTCGCATGATTGGGCTGTGTTAGAAGAGGGATACTAAACCCACCAAATTTGGTGGGTTTAGTCCAAACACTACAGTAATATGCTTTGAAATGACAAAAAAACCCTTACTATTTATAATAGAAGTACCATTATGCCCTTCTAGTTCGAAATAATTACATCTCCGATCCCAAGTTCTGCAAATTATTCCAAGGCCTCTTCTTCCACAAAAATCATGCTTGTAGTATTTTCTTTTTCTTATTATTCAATTTGTGGGCTCATAATAAATTTCCTTCTCTCCCTTTCTCTCTCTTCACCTCAAAACAGCAGAGAAGGAAGAAGTTTGAGTGAGAGAATCAAGTTGTGGATTAGAAGAAATGAATGGTGTCATTGCTCTTGATTCAGAGGATTCTGAGTTTGTAGAAGTTGATCCCACTGGAAGATATGGAAGGGTAAGTCAATGAATCTTGTTCTGTTCTTTCATGAAAATTACCAATTTTTAGGTTATATTTCTTGGGTTTTCAAGATTTCATTTTTGTTTGTTTGTTGCTCCTTTTTTGTTTCCTGATTGCAGTACAATGACATTCTTGGAAAAGGGTCTTCAAAGACAGTGTATGTATTGATATCCCACATTGGATTTTATGGGAATTTTTGATCTTACCATCACCTTAATTGTGACATAGTTTTGTGGGCTTTGTTAAGAATTTGTTTTCCCACATTTAATTTGTTGCAGATACAGAGCTTTTGATGAGTATGAAGAATGGCCATGAATTACCTTGGCAAAGTGGAAGAAGACGAATTGGGGATCTTCGAAATTGGGGATCGGAGACTTTTTCTCCACCATTTCAATTGCATTCTTAATTTAACAATAAAAATAATAAATTTTCAATTAAATATAGAATGAGGGCATTTAGGTATTTTCACATTTCTTAACACTATAACCTATATACCAAACAACATTTTTTAAAACAAACCAACTTTACCAAACTTACAAACATTCATATCAAACAAAAAATTACAATAAACCCATAACATAACCTGCATACCAAACACTCAAATTAACTTTTTTTTAATCCTAATCGAACAGTGCAATCCCACTTTTTTAAACCACACTAAACAATCCCCGACCACCAAAATGATAGGCCCCTAATGGATTACAAAATTTGGGCTCAACTAACCCAACAAATAGAACAACAATTTTGCAGCATTTTCATTTTTGTTACAAACATTTCCTCCACTTTTTTTCTTTATTCAGCAATTTGTGATCTATAAAACGAAGTTGGTCACCCTAAATAACTTAATTCTCATTAATAAAAAACCTGAATTTTTAATGTGTATTTTGATCTCTAATGTTGTTAAAAAAAGATTTATCACCTATCCTTTTATGTGAAAGAGTGGTTAATGATAAATGAGGGGCATATTTAATTCTTCTAAAAGAATGTTATAGTTAAAATCTTTATAACTTGAATATTAAGATAAGAAATGATGAAAATCATACTTAAAAAAGTATGTCCTTTTAATTAACCTAAAAAGGAAGAGTTCAAAATGGTGATAGTTGTTGAGCAACCTTTGAATATAGGAAGCTAGCCTGCAAATTATGTGGTGTTGAAAAATGGTTGATATTTGATAATATCCCAAAATAGCAAGAAAGCAACAATCAATCCCACTCTCATGTTGCCAAATGTTGCCATCTCCATCATTTTATTACTATAGATTATAAATATATAGACAATAGGCTATAAAAATAACTTGTACAAGCGTAATAGTTGTTGATTTTTAATCAATTTGTGACTTACAACATCAGAATAATATCCTACATGGGTAATATATAATTTGAAATGTCATCTTATACACAATTTGTTTTTCGAGCAAAATAATAATGAAATCTCTACTATTTTTTGTGAACAACGATATTTTACCTTTTTTGCAATTCCTGGAGTGTGGCAAGTTGGGAGCAAATCAATAATTATGGTTGAATTTAGTTCAACAAACCATAGTTTTTTGACTAAACATTGCATGATCATTCATATAAATGTAACGTGGGTGGTACATGTAACCCAATGTTCATTGCACAAGATGACAATCATGCAATGATATTTGGAATAATATTTTCTTCTTGGTATTTTTCTTTTTTAATAGTTGATTATATTTGAGAATTAATTAATTACTTAATGAAAACATAGAAAAGGAAGTTAAGGACGGCACGATACAAACAAAAGGATGTGTAGATGTGCAGTATCAAAAGGACAAGTCAACCATGTCACACACATGAACATATTATATTTTTGTTTGTAACTATTTAGATGATGAAATTAAATAAATGTTATTATTTTACCATTTAAAAAAGGATGAATATCGAACCAGTGTAACAAGTCTACACTAAATAAGCATTATAAAGAGTTGTTTTAATTAGGTTACATGCAACACTGTTAATTTGTTTTAATTAGTATTATAATTTAAAATTTCTTATTTGAAACATATAATAAATATAATTTTGTTATGGGTGGTCATTTATAATTACTCTTATAAAAAGTAACTCTTTAGCATATAAAAATTAAATTTCCTTAAAAAGTGGTTAAAGAAAACATTTCTCACAAAAATTTGGTGCAGCAATCATATTGTAACACATTTCTAATTGTAAAAAATATAATAATATAGAATAGAAAAACATACTTAGAAACCTCATATTTATTACTGAGGAACACATTTCATATTTATTGGTATAAAATACTAGGTCGGTAATGTATTTTCTATTGAACATTACTACCTCTATCCCACTATTTTCAGCCTACTTTGACCGGCACAGATGTTAAGAAAAAACTGTTGACTTTGATTGAATGTGTTATTTTAATATTCTTTAGTGACAATTTTGTAATTTAAACCAACTTTTTGAGTGCAAAAGTTGTAAAATGAAAGAAATGGAGGGGTAAAGAAGTAAAACTTTCTTTGCCATTTTGGGACTTGCAGATTTAATTGGGACAAACGAAAATGACAAGTAGACTGAAAATAGTGGGACGGAGGGAGTATAAAAGTATACAGATTTGATATTGCAATGTAGTCAAAAAGTCTTTTTCTAATTCAATTTTTATATTCCATTGAAACTTAATTTAAAAGAAAGTACTGAGAAAAGGTCGATTAATGAAGTGAAGTACTTGAGAAGAGTGGAGTGGCATAAATGTAATAACTACTTTGATAAATACAAAATTTAATTTCATACCCAACTTCAATTTACAAACTCTGGCTCAAGTACAACACATTTATTTCACAATTTAACTATCTCTGACCTTCAATCTTCCATTCTCAATTTCAATTCTTAATTGGGTAATTCTATACACACCCCATCAATACTAAACACACCCCATCCATACACACATTCTTAAAATAATAAAAAAAAAGAATGTATGTATAAATAGGGTGTGTTTAGTATTTGATGGGGTGTGTATAGAATTACCCTTTCTAATTTCACTGAGAATTCATTTAATATAAAATCATATTAAAACTTAACTTATAAGTTAAAAAGAACAGGGAAAAAAGAGGGATATTGGGCAGTGGAAAAAGCAAATGGGGGCAAACTGCTTTTACAACTCCCCATGCTTTGACCACAATGCAAATAGACAACAATTCAAGGACCCCTTTTCAATTCATAGATTTTCAACAAAGCATTACAAAGGAAAAGCCTTTCATATCTTCCATATTTGGCCAAAAACAGAGAAACTCTCAATTTTGGAGTTTCACCCAAAATGACTCCTAATCACTGTTTAACCCCACCACTAATTAGCTGGCATTGCACTAATTACCACCTAATAAAAGTATTTAACTTAACCCTTTATTTAAAGAAAGAAAGAAGAAATTCACACAGCTATTTTCAGCTAATCTTTTATTGCAGAAATTTCCCATTTCTTTCCAATTCAAACACATTATTTCTTTTCACTTGTAATCATCATCATCAACTACATGATTAAAGTCTGCATTTTTCCTATACTACAAATATGAAATTACTAATACTATTTCCCCCCACAAAATATCACACTTTCTTCCTAAAAACCCCTAAAAATAAACCTCCATTTTCTTGGATTAGTAAGTCCATTCTTGAGGAAGCCTGAGCTGTTGATGATGATGATGATTCATCACAGGCTGTGACGCTAGACTTCTCCTCTGTTGTTGGGCCATTGCTAAATCGTTGCTTTGCTTCATTGCAGCTTCTGCATTAGATCAATTTCCCATGATTAGTTTTCAATAACTTGTCAACTAAAATGATTTCTGTTTGTGAACTTTTGAGTTCAAGAATTACCATATTCTGTAATGAATCTTCCATTGTTTCTTTGCTGAACTTGGGCATCAATGGCGTCCCTGTTGAAGTTCAGCGCGTGGATTACTCTCTCTGGAAGCAAAACAGTTGACCCCGCTGCATTTTCACACCCAATTTTTCTTAAGATCAAGAAAATCAAATAATTAACCATGAAATTAAGTGGATATTAATTAGGTTTAAAATTACCTTGCTTCCGACGCGTTTCAGAAGGAACTGAACCAAACCGTTGAGGAAGGAAAACACCGGTTCCTGTACGCTCTTTCTTCGGGGCCGGTTCACCCAGGAAAACCGCCGTCATCCCTGAACCGGGCTGTTGCAGGGCGGGCCATGCTGACGGCGGTAAACAGTGGGCCCTAACGTCTCCGCCGTTCCTCCTTCCACCCTGGAGCTGAAAATCAGTCACTCTCTCCTTCAACATTTGATGCTGCTTCATCTGTTGAAACTGTACGGACGAATTCATTTATTAAGGAAATCAGCTTAAACCTAGAAACACCGAGGAAGAATGAATGTTTGTGAGCTTCAATGAGGAAGTAGTGAGCACCTTGGCTGCTTGCAGCATCTGATACGAGAGGTGATTCTGTTTTGTTTGAGAGTGATGATTAGGGTAAAACGAGGAGGCCGGGTTCGGGCCTTGCGGCGGTGCAGCCACCGGGCTGGGCTTAGCATGCGTCGTGTAGAGCTTTGATGAATAAAACGGCACCGTCTCGTCGATCATTCGCATCCTCGCAACTTCCCCTGCCGCCGCGTAGAGTAAATCCCACCGCCGCTGTTCTTCAGCCTCCTGCGGCGAACTAACGCCGGAGGCGGAGTTCGGGCTGCCCCGTGACCCGGGTTTGAACCCGCAGAGAGTTGATTGCGGCGAACCGGATAACTTCAATCCCTATAAAAAATTCTCAACAAAATAAACCACCAAATAACTTTAGGAAAAACAGAAGCGAGCGAGAAATGGCTTAGCCCTACCTTCGCCGAGTAATCGGAGAAACTCGAGTGGTGTAGAGAAGAATGAGCCATCTTCCGAGTCAACTCAGAGATGACGTCATCGTCGTCGCTCTCCGTCTCCGTCGTCGGCGAACTGAGATCCGAGTTGAAACCGAACGAATTCCCAAACCCGTACGAGTAATCGTCGAGCTCCTTGGACTTGAAACAGTCAGTTTTGAAGTCCGTAAGCAAGTCGTCGTCCGTCAGAAACTCCGACGGCAACCAGAACTCCAAATCGTCGAATTTATGCGCCATGGATGAAAAACCGGCGAAGCAGCGTGTATATGAAGTAAGAGAAGGAAAACTATATGGAAGGCGGGTATTACGAAAAATAGAGAGAGAGAGAGAAAGAGGGATTATGGATCGTTTGCTGGGTATTGAAGGTTTAATTATAGCCACCACTTAAATGGTGGGAAAGGAGCAGGGACCCAGCAAATATACAACCAGAGAGAGAGGGGGCAGTTTCTAGAGAGAGAAAGTCGGGTGGTGGTGATGCTTTTTATAACGTGACAGTTTAACACTGCCACCACTTCGCAGTGAGGGAGGGGTGGGCAGTGGGAAGAAGAAGTAACCCTAGGGTGGTGGCGAGTGCATCCACGCGCGGCGACTTATAAAAGAAAGAAACTAAATCCCTCAATCCATATTTCTCGCGAAATTAACGGACTCGATATTTTCGATTGACTCGGTCTAATATTTTATGTTTTTGAATCTCTTTTTTTTTTTTTTTTATTATCTGATTATCTAATGCTGCTATAAATTTTAAACAATATGTAATATATAATGTGTTGATTACAAATTAAACATGATATATTTCGATCCATTGAAAATTTTTTGGGAAATTTCGTATCAAAGGGATTTATAAACTAATTCTAAAACGTAAAAACTCATGTCAGATGGTCTCACGAATAGTTTTCGTGAGATGGATCCTTATTACCCATGAATTGAATCAATATCCACAAACTTTCATATGAATTGTTAGGTGTGGGTTATGGGTTGACCCATTTCACGAAAAAAAGATTCTGTGACGGTCTCACACAAGACTTACTCATTCTAAAATCAAATCAATCTTCCTTCAATGTTTTCTTTTAAGGGCTAAATATTTAAACAAGGTATATTTTTTTAGATTTTTTACATTTTACATCCTAAACTTTATTTTATTGATAGATTGCAATCTTGAATATATTAATTGTACAAGTTGTAGGTTTTTTATTTTCCATATTTTCATAATTCATGGGTCATATTTAATAAGAGACTTTTACTCTTAATAGAAAAAAGACTTTAATGGTAAAAACTCTTTTATTAAATAAGGGTTCAATCGGAAAAATCGTTTTAATTTTAATTTTTCTATTTCTGTAAACATTTTAGATAAATTTAATTTTAATTCATAATATGATTAACAGAAATATGAATAAGAATTTAATTTTAATTCTTCTATAACAGAAATGAGAATTTAATTTCAATTATTCCAAAATTAAAAAAATATTTTTACTCATAACAGAAATAAGAATTTAATTTTAATATTTCTAAAATGATCCACAATTTTATGGAAATGTAAAAAAAACATAATTCAACCAGAAAAATTCGTCGGAGATTGAAACTTGTGGACTTCGTGTCTCAATCTATAAAAACAATAAAGTTTATGCAGTGAAGTGTAGAAACACGAAAAACACATCTCCATATAACTATTTAACCTTTTTGTAATATAGAATTAAAAGGCGATGATGTTTGTAAAAAAAAAAACTCATTTCCCTTATTATTAAAATAAAATGAGCTAAACTAAGATGGGAAAATGGGAAATAAGAGTGTGAATTGAGAAGAGTTGTAGCTATGCAAGAACGCGGTGGGACCCGCATCTGACACCGCTCACTCGGTCCGCATGTGAGGAATGGGGTGGGGCCCACACCACCCTGATTTTAATTCGCTCTTTTCAAATTTACTAATTAAGTATCTCCTAATTAGTAATTATATTTGGGATTGGGTATAAAGTAGGGTGGTGGTGACAACGTGTTGGCGCCTTTTTGATTGGTTTTAGAAATTAGTATCATAATTATCTCAAATATAACTATTACTACTATTACTTATCCATTTATATATAAACATTAATATAGACGTGTGGATGTGTTGATCATTAATCCGCGTAAATAGATTATTGCCCTAAATGTACATTTATATTATCCAACAACAATATGGGCACTTCTTCAATCGTTTGACTAGTTTTAGACCATATTGATTTGTGGAATTTGATTGGCGGTTTATGTAGTATGATTTATATGTCAATCCTTGTTTGAAAATATTGATGTGAAATGAATAATTCGTGTGTATGATTGACGGAAGGAATACGATTAAGATGCTCACGACAGTCAATTCTTAATATGTTTATTGTTGGGGATATCTGTATGTTAAAGATTGATACATAGGTAGCAGAACTATAATTGAAATTAAATAGAACTTATTATTATTAAGGTAATTTATAATTGTCTTTCAGGATTTTAAGTTTATATTAGTATGGCTGATTTTTTTTCTTTTTTGTTCTAAGGAATTGATTGATTTTTGAAGTAAGAAAAATGTATTTTCTTCAAAATTATATTGTTTTAAAGGTATTGTCAGAATTGAGAATCAACAGATTGTGATTTATCTTTCATCACAACTTATGTCTGCATCATATATTCATTCGATAAATGTAATGTTATATATAACATAGAACAATATCTTAACATTAATCTATAGTAGTAGCACTGATATTGCAATAGATTAATGTGTGTTTAGATTGTTTGAATTATGAGGCACTTTGACTTTCTTTCGTGTGAAATACTTTGAATGATATTAATGTGGATTAAGGAAATATTTTTATAATGAAAGAAAATATATTTACCTAATTTACCCTACTAATCTCTACTATATATAAAAGGAATGAGTTGGTAACATTTACTAAGTTTTAATTTTCCCTCCTAAAAATATTGAAATAAAAATATAATGATGGAAATAAGAAGAAAATTTGAGATGTAAGTCATTGTACCATACATGTAATGCGTATATAACAACTCTCAATTAATGCTGAGAGCTAGCATGAAATGAAGTTTAGAAATATCAAAATATGATGAAAACCATTATACTGTATGAGAAATAATAAGTATGACTAGCATGAAATGGAGGATATAAATATCAAAAGAAGAAGAAGAAAATTTAGTGATGAAAATAAGATGAAAACTTTCTCAAATTTAACAAAATATTAGCAACACTAATACGATTGTCTTCATCTTGATTATCCAAATCTATTGATAAGTAATTGCATTACAAAACTGAAGAAGTATATAACATTACACTGAAAAAATTCAAAATATTATTAAATATAATTATTTATAAAAGTTGAAAATATCAATCATTTTCTCTAATATTAACATTTAAAAGGAATATAGATTTGATTTTTAAATGATATCTCATTACATTTTATAATTAAAAAAATTATTAGATTATAGAACGAACCAGACAGAGAATCACCACCGTTATTTCTCATAATTAAGTCCAAATATCAAATCTATTTGTTGATAGTCTGGCATGGTTGCTTAGTTAAATATATTGGTTGACCTATTATGCTAGGTTGTAAAGGTTTATAGGTCTTATACTCTCACTTTTGGAGTATTTTGTTTTGATTATTAAAAAGAGTTGATGAAACTCTACTTCTTTTTTGTTCTATAGACTAAACTTTTTAGGTGGTGTTATGTATGATTTATGCTTATTGAGTGCTCAATAATTCAATCATTTAACATTTCATACATATTAATATAGTTATCAAGAGATTTATTAATATATGTGAAACTACTGCAAGGAATAATTTTGAATTTAAGATTTAGTAGTGTTTTCTAATTTAATAAGTGATCTAATCTTTTAAAAAATGTGAAGAGTTGCCATTATTGTAAAAATAATGAAATACCTATCCTTACAATGTTATCTACTCAGACGAGAAAGTTATACTCAACCTAAATAAATAACGTAGTAAACTAATAACCAATGAACGATACAATTGTTCAAATTTACTAAGAAATATGAAATATTTCAAAATTCTACTAAACACACCCTATATCCACATAATATTTCAAACCAAATTTATAAACAATTAAACTCAGTACATAATTTTCTAAACCTTAACAGTTTTATATATACCTCATTTTTGCATGATATATAACTAATTTATAATGTAACAATAAAAAAGATGAAATTTGATAAACGAGAAAAACGTAAAGGGTAAAATGGGAAATACATGGGTGTTTTGCCTCATTTGGTAAAATCGTGAGTGGGTATATGCGTTCAGTAAAAGGTACTGAGCTGTGTCCATATGTTATATCTGCCCACACCATATATTTTTCTCTGTCCCCCACTTCATAATCATATCACGCTTTTTATCCCTCTTTTCTTCCACATTAACTATCCTTGTCTCAATCCCTACTTTAATCAACTATATATTATCTCATTATTACACTGCATATTCTCAAAATTAGATTGCATAAATAAAATCTTAAAACTAGTTATTAACATGTAGAGTAAGTTTTGTATAAAACCATCTCACAAATAATTATATGTGAGACGGATCAACCAACAATCCACTAATCACATATAAATTTGTAAAAACGAGTTTGACTATGTGTAAAAAAGGTAAATTTTACGAAAATTATTCGTGAGACAATCTTACATAGGCTTTGTGATATATATATTATCACCTGTAATATTTTTGATACTTTTCAAATTATTATTTAAAGACAACAAAGGAAATTACAAAAATATCACAACTCAAACAGTTAAATTACGAAGTATTTTATCATTTTGTTGATATTGTGTTACAGTAATCTACCATGCATTTCATTAGATCTATTCATGCTACATATAAAATGTAATTACTTGCGCAATAACTTAGATTATAATGTAACAATGCAACTTGCATTCATATAATTTTTGATAGTCGTAAAATATCCCAATTAAACAAAATCATGATTTTAATTATTAAAAAAAAAAAAAAACAAGTTGCTTAGGCAAGTGAACAAATAGGAAGGTATTTTAAATGGTGATGACGTGGCAGTAGTGGGGAAAGTGTAGTTCTGGGAGCTCAACTGTCCACCTATATTTGGTCAAACAGCTGTTCCGTCAACTAATGGCCGCCGTTAATTGCTGCTCTGATTACGTCGTTTTCTTTGCCGGCGTCAGACGGCGCTGCCTGCCTTCCCGCCTTTTTACTTAATGGACGGGGTTGGGTTGCCACAATTTAATTTAATTTTAATTCAATTACATGTCACGATTAATTATTAATTATATTATTAGATATTTAATTGAATTAAGGTTCTTTAAAGAAAGCTGTGGCTTGAGCGCGTACAATAAAAGCCGAAAGTGAGTCGGCTTGGTCTTCTTTTCTTTTGTTCTGTTCTCATGCAAGTTTATTAGGTTTTTACATTGGAATAAATATACATTACTTTCATAATATCACCAAGGACAAAAATATCAGTTTCGTTGTATGTATTGATACCTTAAATTTACGGAAATATCGGTGCATATATCGGTTTAGGTGGAAATATCGGTAATTTTTAAAAAATCACAGAAATATTGTAAAAAAATTAGAAAATATATCTGATAATTTACATAATGTTATAACTAACATTCATACATAAATTGAAGTTAAGATTTCAAATAAAAAAATATAATTACAACAAAATAAGAGATAAACTAATATATAGAGTGATAGTATGAGAAATTTTGTACAAAGTTTATTTATGAACTAATAATAGCATGAACTTCTATGAGCTTCAAATGAATGAGATAACATGTCATCTTAATTTAAACAATATCGATACCAAATCAAAATATACATACTAAAATTCTTGTACAAATAATTTAACAAAATACAACATGATAATTGCATAATTAACTATTTTATTCAAAAACTACATACTAATTGAATCACTAACCTTTTGATCTCAAAATATACGATTCTTTTTATGTCCAACAATTCTTGAACATGTTGTAGAAGACAAATTTGAATGAGTAATATACTAATATTTAGATTTGAAAATTGATATGTTTGTTCTTTGATATAATATTTAGAGGAGACATATCAATTTTCAAGTCTAAATATTATATCAAAGAACAATTTTTCTCAATTTTGAAGTCTAAATATTAATATATTACTCTTTCAAATTTGAGTTGGTATTTCTAGTTTGAGTCCAAGTTGCAAAAAAGATATGGAAGCAAATGGACAAGTGTTTTGCAAGCAATAGTATGATAATTTTGTTTTTTATGGTAACTTCAATTAATTAAAGTATAGTTATGAATCATATAGGTGAGAGAAAGAGTAGGATTAATTAAAGTATAGTTAGTATAGTAGGATTAATGATTGAAAAATGGATTTCTCATGTTGATTGTCGACACCAGCACCGAAACGATATTTCACTGAAATATCGCCGATATAAAATGAAAACCAACGTTTTATGCCTATAACTCACCGAAACCGAAACGCGAACGGAAACGGACCGATATATCGGTGACATTTTGACGGAAAAAAAAAGTACCCCGTTTTTATATCGGACCTTCAATTTCAGCGATATTTCGGCGATATATCTCGATATTTTCGTCCCTGAATATCACTCACTTTAAAATATAGAATGTTAATTCTAGATTCAAAGTCTGAATTTTCTGAATAAGAGGTGTAGTATGTTTTTTAAACTTTTAAGTTAGATTGAGTTTTAAATTTAAATATGGATAAATATTATTCAAAGTTGTACCAACTTATCTTATTTTATTCGAAATATAAATAAAAATATGAAAAAGAAACCATATAAACCTGGGTGAAATAGTTTCGTGCACAATTTTAGTGAAACATTTTTTTTTACCCACTAAATTATGAAATGTATTTTGTGGATTGACATGTCTCACATAAAATTTACTTGACATAAATTGAATGTTGTGTTAAATTGAGAATGCAGTATAATTTGAAACTCATAATTCAATCTACTTTGAAATCCGGAACTGAAAAAATAAAGTTGAGTCTAGTCTTTTTATTGAGATATTTCAAAATTTAGTGTTAGGATTAAGAACTAATATATAAATCGGGTTTTTGTTATGAATTTTTACTAAATATAATACCTTGTCTTAGGTACTTTCATTTTAATTTTTTTCTGTTGCCTATGAATTTGACGTTTTATATTTTTGGTCACTACCTTTTTTATTTTGGACTTTTCTATCATAAATTTATTTTAGACGATATTATTTGTATACTTTTTTAATAAAGTACGAAGTAAAATAAGAAGCAAAACTACAGAAGAGACAAAAAGTAAAAAAAGATAAAAAGCATTTCAAATGAAATTTAGAGTATAAGAACAAAAAAATAAAAAAATAAAATAAAGTGGAAGAAAACTTTAATTCAATTCCATTACAATCCCGAATGTGAACAGTACCATATAGTCACACTGGATATGTGACATAATTAATTCTGAATATTATATTATGGAATGTTATAGATTCATATTTTTGTAACTTATTTTTATTTACAAAAAATACCTTCCAAAACCCTATTAATGACAAACCAATTTCATAGATAAATTATGGATAATTAATTGTATATCAACTTTTCCCACCATAATACATTTGTGAAACGATTTAATATTAAATTTTAAAAAATGCTGAATTTTTTAAATTGGAATTTACCGCCAAAATTGGTTGGAAATTCCCTCCAACAATGAAAAGGGCCCACCACTAGCAGTGGAAATTGGAGCAGGTGGGCAGTCATTCATTTTGGTGTGTTCAAAAATTAAATTTAGTTCCAATAATTCAGATTTTTTTGGTACAAATTTGAAAGATGTGCGACAATGGTCATTCACAACCTAATTCCTTTTTTTTTTTAAAATGTTTGGTACCGAGATGTTGAAATCTTCAATCGCTATAATTAAATTTTTATGATTTTTTAAAAATCGAATTTATATATAAAAACATTGTTAAAGGAAATCGTGAGAGTCATCTTAATAGAACTATACTCTTTCTATTTTAAAATATTGTTGTTTTTGACGTAGAGTTTGTCTCAATTAATATGATGTTCTTTTACGATGAAGAAGAACCAAACATTTTCTTTCGATTATTTTTTCTTATATTGTCTTTTGTGAAAATTTTATTATTTTAAAAAATCGATGTTATTGTTATTATGTACATATAATCATTTATTTATCTCTTAACATGTAAAAAACAACATTTGGACGACAAATGAGCTGATACAAAATGAGTAGTATTTTGTAAGTGACATTCCAATTCCAATCCCAAAATTTAAATATGATGATAAAAAGGGTATCACTGCATCAATTTTTTTTATATAGATTAAAATTTAATCAAATATTTCTCGTGTCACGTTAAAAAGTACAATACATCCAATGAAAATATGTCTTGCAAATTCTAATAAGAGAAATAACTAAAAAACACATTGAGCGTGGAAGACAAAAAAATCCCACAATGATAAAAATGTCCACCATTAATATTTGCTAATCCCAATGATTAATATTAAAAGATGTGTTTTATTCCCATGTTTGACCAATGGAAACACTCTCGTTATTGATTTTTTCTTGAACTTTGTTTTTGCCTCTCTAAATTATGCTTACAATGGAGATGACAAAATTCCGACATTATTGAATAAGTTAAATGAAATGGAACAAAAATCCGACATAATTGAATTAGTTAATTAAAAAAAGGGGTCCATTTAGATTTAGTACTAATGGTTTGGATAAGTGCAATCTGCATGTGTGTGTAGGATGTTTGGTGGAAAAGCAAAAGACTGGATGAACACACACTATATATAAAGAAAAAGCTAATCCAAGATATTTGGTCACTATTAGTGATGTGACACCACATGTAGTGTTCATGGATTCATATTATACTAATAATATTGTGTTATAGTCTACTTATTTTTTTGAAATTTTGAGTTTTGAAAATTTGAAGCCAAACCCTAGCTTTTGGTGAACCAATCAATTCAATTTTATGCCAATCATTAATATCTATTGTTTGATGAGTCTTATATGAACTCTAAGCAGTGGTAACATAATAGACAATCTCATATGAGTAAACGATCTGAATCATGACAAATTCGAGTTGGTTCTTGTAGTAGTAGAATTCTGGTCATATTAATTCAAAAAAACAACCACAAAATTATATTGTTTGATGTATCCCATGTTTTCTTGATATGGTAATATAATTTTATCGGAGTACACTAGCTTGTGTTTGAGCTGATGCATCTTATATTAACTTATGGAACAATTACAAGACCACAATCCACATAACACCAGTTCAGTAAACACATACAAATAAATGTGACATATATATTGATATTTTATATATAATATAGATCCATTATTTTATTTTTACAAGAAAAGGGGTTTACTTTACTTTAATGGAGTAGATGTATATTGGATGAGTCATGTCTAAGTTGTTGGAGTGGGGTTGATATGATATTGAAGGCATGAGTATGGGATGAAAGATGTGTCCCACAAAGTGTGTATAATTATATAAATCACCAGCCAAGGCCAAGGCATGCTTATGCTACTCCATCTTTGGGTTACAAGAAAAACTATGTGCTACCACTCCTTATCATTAGAATTCCTCTAATTCCCCTTTTCATCAATCACTCTTACTTGTCCACCAATATACTATCATTTTGTAGGCCCCATTCTTCACATGTTTACTTCCAAAGATTATGGCTAAATTAGTGTGTCACCTTGATTAACGTTGTTGAGATAGAACCCCTTGTATCAATGGAAGACTAGATCATCATCAAAACTATTTGGATCTCAATGCGCCTAACAATATTATTTTATGTAGTTTGCATGTATCGAAGAGTATATATATATATAATTAATGAATGCATGAGTACTTTCATCTTTAAAAGTGGAAAACGATATTGCTAAAAGAGTTGTAGTCATGTAATGACCGAATGCTGTAAAATGCATCCAAGTGATTAGTTTTAGATCTTTATAATGAACTAATTCCATTTCAAAGTCATTCAAGCTAGCTTATTCTACTCATTTCAAAGCTGGCATAACATATAGAATACTAAGATTGCAATTTGCAAAACCTCCTTTTGTAGGTGTTGCTATAGCCTGTAAAAGTTCTGATCATACGGTCATCTGACACTTCAACACTCTCAAATTAGTGATTAAATGTTTAATATAAGTACAATTGATATAAAGTTTCTAACCGATATATGATATAACTCTATTATATATATATATTTATATATTGAGCTATTAGATAGTTGTCCCTTATTATATCAGTTACTATAAATGTTGCAAGTGAGATCAGAAGAAAAGAATTGTTTATTTTACATTTAATTAATGAATAGAGAAAAAAAAAACACACTTATGATGCTTCTTGAATAATTATTATCCTTGTGCAATATCTATTGAGTCATGATCATTACATATATACCTATTCAATATCACATGTCTCAGTTGAATTGGTGAAATATTCACTCTATGAAGACAAAGTTCATTGTAAAAGAATCAAATTAAAAATAAAACCCACATCTATCCATATAGTTAATCAAGAAGATTCTTTTATGTTTGTTTCATAATTAAAAAAAAAAAACCCTATAAGACAACACACACTCTCTCTCTCTCTAAGACATGGGATCCAACATTTATTCAAGTTGGATTTGTCACCAATGGAACATGTTTCATAACTTGAAACAATAAATTCATTAACCATGCATTTATTAAATGAATTGTTGAGAAACAAATGTACAAGGTGCCAAATGTTTGTGAGGTTGAGGGGGGAAATGCACATGGAATTTGACCCCTTGTGTAAGATCTAGATCTCTAATTTCTATTTATTGAACATGCTATATAGGTTCAAAATAAAATGTTTGTAGTGTATATTATTATGTAAATTCACACATCCTTGTGAAGTATGTGTGTATTTGTGTGTATATATATAAATTATATATTCTACATGTATCATATTTAAATTGGATCGAAAGATTTGATTTTAGGAGATATTTAAAAAAAAGGGTCTAGTTAAATTTGCATCTTCTACGTATAAATGAAATTAATTACCGATCACTTATAAGAAAACTCGTTCTATATCAATTTATGAGGTAAATGAAAATTTCATTTGTAGAAAAAATCATTTAAAAAATATATATATGCCGATCCAGGGTTAATATATACCACAGTCTAAAATATTTTGTAAGTTCATATATTTTGTGAATATAAGCTATGAGATATTTGATTTTAAAACAAGCTTTGGAAATAATAATTTCGAAACCTTCCTGCAAATTTTGGAAGTTGTAGAATTCTCTTCTTTATGATTTGGCCCAATAACTCGTAAAATTTTCTGGGCTTAAATATCTTGCAAAAAATTATTTGGGCCGATTTCTCAACTGGGCCTAAGTTCCATTATAAATCGAACACACGCAATTATGTTGGCCCATTAAAAGATTTTATTCGCTGTGGGCTAAAACTAATGTAAAATTAAATTGGGAATAGTAATATGATATCTCCATAAACATTAACTACAAAATTTCTTAAAAAACATTAAAAGAAATAAAAACTTTTCAACACAACATATTATAAAATTTATAAAAACTGATACGTATGTTTTTTTTTTTGATAAAATTTCATTAATGATGAGAACGTACATAATGTTCGGACAAAGAAATCAAATAAATTGATCGTATGCAAACTCATGAAATTAATCTGACCTAATTACTGGTGGATGGTTGATTGCATGTAATATTGGTAAATCCTCAGGGTGGTTCTTAATTAAATTAACACCTAATTCCGAGAAAATTAAAGTAATAATTAAAATACCGACTTTAAAATCTTGAGTTTTTGAAATATAAGGGAATAGTCAAAATCTGTGTTAATTGAAAGATTTTGTAGGATATAATTAGTATTGTATATGTTAAATCAAAGTTGGAAAAATGTTATTTTGTAGTATTGTATTGTTAGTTGATGTAAAGGTAATGATTAGAGAAATTGTAGTAAAAGAAATTTAGATATTTATTGAAAATTTTATATTAATAAGATGTAGTGACTACGTTTCTTTTTTCAAATAAAATAGAACTTTGATGGATTATATAATCCTGTCGTAAGTGTCGAGAGTAAGAAATAGAGAGAGAAAATGTGTTTACCATTAATGAGAAAAGAGGGAAATACATGTATATATACACAGTCCAAAATATCTTCTTAACAATCCTAACAACCTCTAACTGTCAAGCTGATGTGGCAGAGCCTATGTGGCATTCTAGAATCATCTCAAGCTAATGAAAACTCTAATAAAAAATACATGTATGCAAAGGAATAACACACATATATGTAACACTTTAATACGCTCCCATGTGTTACTAGCCAGGATCATGATAGATTGAAAGTTTGGGATGTAAAGGATGAAACCGAGAAGCTGAGAATGCCTTTGTGAGAATATCTGCAGCTTGTGATTCAGAAGGAACATAACACTCATCAACTTCACGATTTTGCACCTTCTCTCTAATAAAATGACATCCATTTCTATATGCTTTGTCCGAGAATGAAACACTAGATTGAAGGCAAGTTTGATTGCCCCCATAGTTGTCACACCAAAGCACAGCTGGTTGCTCAATCGTAATCCCCAACTCAGCAAAAAGACTCTTGAACCATAGTAAATCGGTAGTTGCCAATGCTAAGGATCTATACTCGGCCTCCATACTGCTGCGAGCTACAACACTTTATTTCTAATTACTGCACCATGTGATAGGATTGGAGCCTAAGAGAATGCAGTATCCACTCGTACTTCGCCTACCATCTATGTTGCTAGCAAAGTTAGCGTCGACATAACCTTCAAGAACCATCCTGGATACAGGTTTAAACAAGAGACCCGTGGATTGAGTTCCTGCAAGTACCGAAGAACTCTTTTGCACGCTAACTAATGCCGAGTCATTGGTTGATGAAGGAATTGACTGAGCTTATTAATCACAAATGATATATCAAGTCTCGTAAGAGTGAGATAGTGAAGACTTCCTATTGTGCTTCTGAAGAGTGAAGGCTGATCGAACAATGGGCTATAGTGGAGAGATAATTTCAGACCAGTAATATATGGAGTGGGACAAGGCTTGCAGTTGGAAAGATCAGCTGAATGAAGAACATCTCTAATATATTTAGATTGAGTAAGGTGAATACCAAGAGAGCTCCTGTGTGCTTCGGTCCCAATAAAATAACTAACTTCACCGAGATGTTTCAAGGCAAATTTGGAATGGAGCTTGTTGATGATTTCATAAACCATGTGTTGATCATCACCAGTGAGAAGGATATCATCAACGTAAACAAAAATAAGTAACATTTTTCCACCTGAATTCCAGTAGAATAGAGAGCTATTCGCAACCGATTTTTTCAAGCCTAATGAGATGAGATGAGAAGTAAGAGTGTCATACCAAGCTTTTGATGCTTGTTTGAGCCCATATAATGCCTTGACCAATCTGCAAACATGAGTGGGATGAGTTGAATCCACAAATCCTTCTGGTTGAGCCATGTACACAACTTCCTTGAGAGCTCTATTTAGAAACACATTATTAATGTCAACTTGTTGAATTCTCCACCCTTTAGTAACAGCCAGTGTAAACATTAGTTGAATTGTGAGAGGTTTAACAACTGGACTGAATGTATCAAAAAAATCCACTCCAATATGTTGTTGAAACCCTTTACAAACTAATCTTGCTTTGTACTTGATTATGCTTCAATCAGGGTTTCTCTTAACTCTGAAAATCCATTTATTAGAGATGAGATTGAAATCTGAACAAGGAGGAACTAACTCCCATGTGTGATTAGATGTAAGAGCTCTGAATTCCTCCTCCATGACAATCTTCCAATGAGGTGAAGCAAGAGCTTGTGTGACACTAACATGTTCTTGTTCAATGAGATTACCAGAAAAGAGTTTAGGTTTGAAGATACCTTTCTTTAATCTGGTGATCATATGATGAGTAGATGTGGAAGGATGATGAGAAGTAGGAAGAGATAAGGAAGAAGATGATGCAGGGGCTGTTGAGGAAGAACCATGAGATGGATTAACTTGTTGATCTGAATTTAAAGAAGCATGTTGATTTGAATATAAATAAGGATTATGACCAGAAGAAGGACTAGACTCAACAGTACTTATAGTAGGGGCATGAGAAGAATGAGAATTAAGAATGAGAAGATGTGATCTAACATGATTATATGAACTAGAAATAGTAGAATATGCAAAAAGAGTAGGATATGGATATTCATGTTCATTGAATTCAACAGTTCTAACAATGTATAACCTGCCACTTTGATGTAAGCACCTATATCCCTTATGAGTAATAGAATGGCCTATAAATATACATTTCTGAGTCCTAAATTCCAATTTATAATTATTATAGGGTCTCAAGTAAGGAAAACAAGCACAACCAAATGTTTTTAAGAACTTGTAATCAGGAAGCTTGTTATAGATCTTAAAGAAAGGTGAACAACCTTTAAGAATAGGTGTTGGAAGCCGATTAATAAGAAATGTAGCTGTCTGAAAAGCATCAAACCAAAATGACAAAGACAATTTAGAATGACTTAGCATGGATAATCCAATCTCAGTGATATGTTGGTGCTTTCTCTCAACTAAACCATTTTGAGCATGTGTATGAGGACAAGAGTGCCTAAACTGAATTCCAAGAGTTTGAAGAAAAGATGACAACACAATGAATTCACCTCCCATATCACTTTGTAATGTTTGCATCTTAGTATTAAACAACCTCTCAACTAGAGGAAGGAATTTCTTGAAAATGATAGCAACTTCAGATTTCTTAACAAGAGGATAGATCCAAGCATATCTAGTAAAATCATCCACAAATAACACATAATATTTGTAACCATCCTTAGTAAGATGGTGAAGCTGGATCCCAAACATCAGCATGAACAATTTCAAGAGGTTTAGTAGATTTATGTAAAATAGAGGGTAAATGCATTTGATGAAGTTTTCCTTGTTTACAAGCATCACAAAATTTAACCATAACAGTAGGAACATTTATTGATCTAATAACATGATTCAAAGTAGCCATACAAGGATGTCCTAACCTATGATGCCATAAAGAGGCAAGACTAAAATCAGAACAAGTAGATGATCTAAACACTGAAGGAGAAGAAAGATTACAAGACTGAGCAAAGGCAGTAGGATGAACAATTGATTGAAGATGTGAAAGATCAAGTTAGTATAATCCATCTTTAAGTCTCCTCTCAACAACACCCTGTGTGACTTCAGTTCCTTAACAACACAAAACGAATGATGAAATTCAATAAAGGCATTATTGTCTTTCAAGAATTGAGAAATACTGAGTAAGTTCTTGGTTATGTTAGGAACAAAGAGCACATTATTGGGTTTAATATGAGAAGATGAAAATGAAGGAAAAACAGTTGAACCAATATGAGATATAGACAAGGAGGCACCATTGCCAACAAGTCGTTGCTTACCTTGATAGAGAGATTGCATGTGAAGGTTTTCAAGAGCGGATGTAACATGATGAGTAGCCCCGCTGTCCACAATCCAATCGGATGAAGGAAGAGATAGAGAATGACCAGTGGCATGAGGAGAAACAGAGTGAGAAACCTGATTAGAAGAAGAAGTCGTACTTAGCAGATTAGCCTGTGCTGGATTAGCACCATGCTCAACATCTTGAAAGGACACATCAAAGCGCTTAAAACACTTTATAGCAACATGATTTGCTTTGCCACAAATTTGGCAAAACACTCAAGCCACCTCGAAAAGTTCTGCCACGACCATGACCACGACCTCTGAAAGTAGATCCACCTCTAGATCGATCATTTGTACCCCTTGCAGCACCATAATTGACATTAAGAATACTAGTAGTCACATGTGCAGAGATGGATGCGGATTGATTTAGGCGAATTTCATGCGTTTGAAGCATAAATTGAACCTCAGCTAAAGACAAAGATTCACTTCGAGTGGTGAGATTAACCACTATGCTCTCATTTTCAGGACCTAGACCACTCAATACATGTAACATCAGTTCATCTTCATCAATGCATTGACCAACAACTCTCAATTGATCTGCTAAATTCTGCATCTGCATGATATAATCAGCAACACTGGAGTCACCTTTCTTCAGAGTTTGCATTTGAAACTTCAAATTCAATGCACGAGCCTTTGATTGGGACCGAAATAACTGTTCCAAAACTCTCCAAATTTCGAAAGCATGAGTGAATCGACTTACAAAGCCAAGCATGGAATCTGAAATTGAGCTGAGAAGCCAGCTCTTAAGAAGCTGATCTTTATGAATCCAATCGACAAAAGCAACACTTCTCATCTTAGCCCCCGTTCCATCGAGTACAAATTCTTCGGGAATAACATCCTCATCACAATGAAGAAAATCATCAAAATCATGCGCCGTAACTGAAGCTACAATTTGAGATCTCCAGTACATAAAATTCGATCGATCAAGTCGAATGGTGAGAGTAGGAAAATTCGGTAAGACTATCGCCATTGTCAAAGATTCAAAGCTTCGAAGCTAAAGAGAAGAGAGAATGATTCCAGCTCTTGATACCATGTCAAGAGTAAGAAATAGAGAGAGAGAGAATGTGTTTTCCATTAATGAGAAAAGAGGGAAATACATGTATATATACACAGTTCAAAATATCTTTTTAACAATTCTAATAACCTCTAACTGTCAAGCTGATGTGGCAGAGCCTATGTGACATTCTAAAATCATCTCAAGCTAATGAAAACTCTAATAAAAAATACATGTATGCAAAGGAATAGCACACGTATATGTAACACTTCAATAGTAAGCACAAAACATATCGGGATTTAAATCAATTCAAATCTCAAACCTAACTCACAAACACCAATCCAAATTTGTATATTAATAAGATATAATATATGATTAATGATTGCGTTGTTTTTATAAATGAAATAGAACTTTGATGGATCATATAATCCTCTCTTAAGCACAAAACAGATCGAAATTCAAATCAATTCAAATTTCAGACCTAACTCACTGACACTAACCCGGATTGCGAGAGATGATTAAACAGTTAATAAATGGAAAAATGGGCCAATTTGGAGATGATTAAATAGTCGATAAATTGAAAAAGGAAGCAACATGGAAGCTTCATAACTTTTGCTTATGATCTTATCCATGCATAGTGTCCCTTAATCTGCTCCATGTGTGCTGTATCATTCATCACATAGCAAAAAGTGAACAATTTTTGACCTGGAAAACATCATTTCATATTATTTATTTATGTCCATACATTTAGCCTTTATTCCATAATTTAAATTCTCCATTTTAATTAAATCATTCATACAATGCAACAATATTAACTTTCTTTTGATTCACAACTTACTTGGATAGTTGGATTGAAGTAAATTGTTTGACTTTCTTTAATGTTTTTATTTAATATTTTTTTATGTAATAGATTTAATTTGAAAATTATGTTTAGCTCAAACATCTATTGTTTATACATTTAAACAACGTTAAATAATACTCCTAATAAATAAATGATAAACCATTTTATAGTTAGCTTTGCAGCAAAGCAAGGTTTTGATGCCTACTATGTCCATTGCACACTTACCCAACCTCCCATAATTCGTTTCTCTTATTTTTTTCTTAATTATTCATTCCTAAGAATAAATATTATTCTGAAACAAAAGCAATAAATTTTCAGTTGACTTTTATTTACCCGAATCAAGAATTTGATTCCTCAAACCTTAATACCTAAGTTTCATATTGTTCACACGCCCCCATTTATTCTCGGAGTAAAATTTCCACTAAATCATCTTACAAATCTAATTTGATATTAATAACAGATTTTAGTTATATTAATAACAAGAGTAAGTCTCTTGTGCATCAGGTGCATGGATCTTAGATCCATGCACCCGGGTCGGATCCGGGTAATCCGACCCGCTTCTTTTTTTTTTTTTTTTTTCGCGCTTGTTTTTTTTTCAATTTTAGTCATGACTTTTAGTTATGCGTAAGAATACCTTTATGTAATGCGTAAGAATACCTTTAGATTACCTTAATGATACCATTATGCCCAGATTTCATATCTTTACGTTAAGTTAGACATACCTTTAGGTTATGTTAAGAATACCTTTAGGTAATGTATAGAGATACCTTTAGGTTATGTTAAGGATACCTTTGTGCCCAAATTTCATACATTTAATTTAGGTCAGACATACATTTATGTTATGTTAAGGATACTTTTATGTTATGTTAGAGATACCTTATCCATAAGGTAGTTGTGTTACACATTTTGTACACAAAGGTATCTCTAACATAACATAAAAGTATTCTTAACATAACCTAAAGGTATCCTTAATATACCTAAAAGTATGTTTAATATAATCAAAAGGTATTCTTAAAATAATTAAAGGTATCCTTAACATAACGTAAATGTATGCTTAACATAACTAAAAGATATTCTTAACATAACATGGTATGTAACCTGGAATCATGATTTCAAAGGTATCCTTAACATCACTTAAAGGTATTCTTAACATAACCTAAAGGTATGCTTAATATAACCAAAAGGTATTCTTAACATAACTAAAGGTATTCTTAACATAACCTAAAGGTATGCTTAACATAACTAAAAAGTATTCTTAACATAACATGACATGTAACCTGGAATCAGGATTTCAAAGGTATTCTTAACATAACTGAAAGGTATCCTTACCATAACTTAAAGGTATCCTTAACATAACTGAAATGTATCCCTGAAAGGTATCCTTACCATAACTTAAAGGTATCCTTAACATAACTGAAAGGTATCCTTAACGTAACCTAAAGGTGCGCATCCGCCCAGGCGCGTGGGAGCGCGTGAGGGCGCGTCAGACGCACGTGGAAGCGCGTACACGCGCGGGTCGGGTCGGGTGCATGGATTTAGGATCCATGCACCTAGATCCATGCACCTGATGCATAAAAGTTTTTGTGTAATAACAATAGCAACTTTAAGCAATGCTAAATATTACATCGCACATTTTTATTCAATATTTTTGCAGAAATATTACGTTTTTTTTCTTAAATAACACATATATTTAAAAAAGCGATATATATATATATATATATATATATAAAAAGGTAGAAAAACGGTATTAGTTTCATTTTTATCTTTCCGTTGGGCAAACGTAACAGCGTTACCTTTCCCTCCTTCCTGCTAAATAAAACGCGGAAACTAGAGAGAGAAAGAAGAGAGAGAGAAGGAAAGATGGTGAAAGACAGGAGAATCGGAGTGGCCATGGATTTCTCCAAGAGCAGCAAGGCGGCGCTGCAGTGGTCGATCGACAATCTTGCCGATAAAGGCGACACGTTTTGCATTCTACACATTAAGTCTCACTCTTCTGACGAATCCCGCAACACTCTCTGGTCTCAATCCGGTTCTCGTATGTATCCTTTTTCTTATTCTCCGATTCGATTTCTGCATTCGAAAATCAGCTAACTAAACCGCCGATTCTGAGTTTTTTCTGATTGTTTTCCGATTACGTAGCTCTGATCCCGTTGGTGGAGTTTCGCGAACCGGAGGTGATGAAGAAGTACGATGTGCCTACCGATATCGATGTTCTCGACATGCTCGACACTGCTGCTAGGCAGAAAGAGGTTTTTCGTATTTCGAATCTTTTCTAGGGTTTCAGAGCCTTTTTTGGGGATTTAATTTGTGATTAATAATGTGATTGATTAGATCACTGTGGTTACGAAACTCTACTGGGGAGATGCGAGAGAGAAGCTGTCTGAAGCTGTTGAAGATTTGAAGCTGGATTCATTGGTTATGGGAAGCAGGGGACTCAGCTCCATCAAAAGGTACTCAAATTTACTGCGTTTTGCCCATCTTCAATTTACTAAATATTCAATCAAAAAAATCCTAAAAAGCAAATTCATCTGGTTTTTTTTTTTTGTTAATGATTTGAAATTGGTTTTGATAATTATAGGATAATACTGGGGAGTGTGACTAACTATGTGATAACGACTGCAAGCTGCCCAGTCACTATAGTGAAGGATCCTGATTTTCACAAGAACTGATTTGGCTCATGAAATTTGATCTTTTAATAAAGTGGATGCAAATGGTTTTTTTGATTGTATCTTTGATCTTGTTATGAGCTTCCCTTCATCTTTGAATTCTATCATTATATATATCCAACTTTGATTTACATGATGATGCGTGTTCAAATTTGTGGATATTTGTTATTCCATTCGTTCCATATATGAGAAGCTTTCATGTATTCTTATTATCTATGAGTTGAATTTATTGCTAAATCGAGTTCTAGACGCACCCATCTCACATTTTCAAAACGGGGATTAATTCTTGAAGTTTTAAAGGAAAGACTTATCTTATAAAAATTTAATGGGCTTTGCTGAAAATTGGGACAATCTAGCCCATATAAGCAAGAAGAAGGCTTAGCCCATTATGATTAAATCTTGCAGCTACCAGTTTTTAACAAAATCGAACGAAAACATTTCTTATACTCAGTAATCATACACACAATTCAACCAAGTTGAGCATAGCAAAAAGGATTTCGGACCAACAACCATTATTACACCACAAGACATCTTATTCAAACACATGACAAAGGAATCAAATACATAGGGTTACTGTATGTGTGGATCTCATAGTGAAAGACCTGTTATTGAATAATGAGCACGATTATATAAACTTACTTGTGTGGTGTGGGCAAGTCTAGTTGTATTCCATGGGTTGACCACTTTCAAGTGCTAGTTGGATGCCCTTGTAGGTCCCAATCAATCTATCCTTATGAGGTAGAATTTCCTTGACAAAGCTGTTATTGCAATACTCATCTCCCCATTTCATCAAATTGGGGAAGTTGTCTTGTGTCACTATTTGGAGCCCCAAAAATTCTTGAAGAATTGGAAACCAATGTAATATGAAAGTGGCACAGATATCTACATACCCAATGTTGTCACCTCCAAAGAATTTCTTGCCACTCATTTCTTTCTCAAGAAATTTCAATGTTTCTATTCCTTCCTCTTTCGCCTTCTCCGCCTCCTCTCCTTTGCTCCAACAAGCTTTCCACAACGGGAACGTACACTGCACAAAAATAAAACGACACCCTTAAAATATGTCAAAGAGAAGGGATTAATCATATGATACTTGTATAACATACATAGACACCAAGACATGTTTTTACCTTGTCATCGATGAACTTGACCCAAAAACGAGCACGAGCTCGTTCATATGGATCTTGGGGGAGAATAGATGGGCCTTCCCAAACCTCATCGATGTATTCAACGATAATCCCAGATTCAGCAATGGGCTTTCCATCATGTATCATCACCGGCACTTTCTTGTGAACCGGATTGTACTTGAGAAGTTGAGGAGACTTGTTCTTCAGATCTTCTTGTATGTACTCATGTTCAACCCCTTTCAATTTGAGTGCCATTTCCACTCTAGTTACAAATGGGCTTGACCAATTTCCCAACACCTTCACTTCTGACATTTTGCCTACTCTTGAACCCTAAACAAGATGCATGATGATTCTTTTCTTCTTTTGCTTGTTTGGTTTTTGTTTTGCTACTTATAGACTAGATTTACTTGTTCCCAAAGATATAGAGTAAGTGGGAAAAAAAGATTAATTAGGATCATCTAGTGTTTGACTAATTGGATGATTGATTATTTATTATCGTAAATGTTAATCCTACTTTCTTACATTGATTGCTTCATCGTGTATTTAACAATTCTTCTTTCATTGATGGTGCAATCACTTCCATGACTTATCTGATCTGTACAATAAAAAAAGAACATGGCACTGAATTTTGATTGCTTATCTAATTCCTACAATTAAAAAAAATAAAATTGACATTGAATTTTGGCTGGTTGAATAGGTAAAGAGTTCAAAACAATATCACGAGGTCAACTTCAATTTCTATTAATACAAAACTTACACGATGAATATCATATTACGGTGACGATCCATACCTCGAAACCCAAATTTACAAATCAATGTCTAATTTATGAATTATATATGATCAGTTATTTATTAAATCGTCTTATAAAATTAAATCGGGATCATAATCTGTTCATTATTGCACCAAGAATCACAGCAATTCAAGCTCACTTCCAAGAACACAAACCACAACACAAACGTTTTGGAACACAAGAACACACGCAAAAAAGAAAATGTAAAACAACACAACCGATTTAGAGTGGTTCGGCTTTAACACTAGCCTACATCCACTGTGGAACACTCACCAATTTCACTAAACAACAAGAAGAATTCGAGTACAATATGAAATCTGAAATTAGGGTTCAAGAATGAGAACACTGAAAACCCTAATCACTCACAACTCATAAACCGATGATTTGATCTCGCTCAAACTACAACTATATATAGCTGAAGGTCTGCAGAGAAAAACCCCTCAATCAATTTAACCAATCGACTAACGGATATAAACGAATTTCAGTTACAAGATCCAAATCTGCGCAGAAACCCTAACTTATTCCCAACCGGTTCATGCATTCCCAGGTTTCATGCAACGCCCGGTTCACCCGTAAATAGACCGGTTCTTGGATTGATTCTTCCGGTTCCAGATTCTACACTTCAAGTTTGATTTTCTGAGTCATACTTGTACGTATCAGGTTTAACAATTCTCCACCTTGAATCTGAAAATGGCTTGATGCTCCACTTGAGTTCGAAGTTCCTACTATTTTCCCGACATGGAGCTGAGGTTCACAAGCTTCATACAATATCTGAATTTGTCATTTGGTAATGCCTTTGTAAGCATGTCTGCATGGTTATCCTCTGTACCTATTTTCTTGGCTTCAATTACACCTTTATCTATCTCATCCCTTACAAAATGGTATTTGATGTCTATGTGTTTGGATCTCTCATGAAACACCTAGTGTTTGGCAAGATGAAGTGAGCTTTAGCTGTCACAATTGATCACCACCTTATCTTGTTTAATTCCCAATTCCAGGATCATGCCTTGCAACCATATAGCCTCCTTTACTGCCTCAGACATGGCTATGTATTCAGCCTCTGTAGTAGAGAGTGCTACCACTGGTTGCTGAATCGATTTCCAGCTTATTGCTGTCCCAAACATCTTGAAAACATACACTGTAAGTGATTTTCTATTATCTAAATTCCCTGCAAAATCTGTATCAACAAAGCCTTCAAGTGTATCATAGTTAGTATCACATTTTTCAAACTTCAATCCTATATCATATGCACCCTTTAAGTATCTAAATATCCACTTAAGTGCTTCCCAATGACATCTTCCAGGATCTGCCATGTATCTACTTACTACACTTATTGCATAAGCTAGATCAGGCCTTGAGCAAACCATCAAGTACATAATGCTACCTACTCCACTAGCATAAGGGATCTGCTGCATATACTTAGCTTCTTGCTCAGTTTTAGGCCTTTGGTTAGCAGATAATTTGAAGTGTGATCCTAGAGGTGTTAGCACAGATTTGGCTTCATGCATCATAAATCTTTTAAGCACTTTAAGAACATATTCAGATTGGTGTAAGATCAATTCACTATTTGGATTACTCCTCTGAATATCCATGCCTAAAATTCTCTTAGCTGTGTCTAAGTCCTTCATTTCAAATTTAGATTTCAGTTTATCTTTTAGGAAATTTATTCTAAGCATGCTTTTGCTAGCTATCAACATGTCATCAACATATAGAAACAAGTAAATAGCAGATTCACTTCCAATTTTATCAAAGTAAACACAGCTATCATGCTTGCACCTATGAAAACCTATGTCAATCATAAAGCTATCAAACCTCTTGTACCACTGCTTAGGACTTTGCTTAAGTCCATATAGTGATCTTTTGAGTAGGCATACTTTTCCTTCGTTTCCTGCTGAATAAACCCCTCAGGCTGCTGCATGAAGAAAGTCTCCACCAAATCACCATGGAGAAATGTAGTTTTCACATCCAATTGATGAAGATTCATACCTGCTTGAACCACTAAAGCAAGCAAAATTCTGATAGAGACATGTTTAACAACAGGAGAGAATATTTCATTAAAGTCAATACCTTCCTTTTGAGTATACCCTTTGGCAACCAATCTGGCTTTATACCTTATGTGATCCTTACTTGCAACTTCTATCTTCCTTTTGAAGATCCATTTGCTGCCAATCACTTTCTTATCATTTGGTTTGTCCACTAATAGCCATGTCTGATTCTTTTCTAAGGACATTAACTCCTCATTCATAGCTTGAATCCACCTGTCTCTATCTTCTGATTGAATGACTGCTTTATAGCTTGAGGGTTCATGGTACTCTATGTCTTGTGCCACTGTGAGAGCATATGATACTGCATCTGCTTCTCCATATCTGTTTGGTGGGTGAATTACCCTCCTTTCTCTATCTCTTGCCAAATTATATCCACTAAGATCCTGTCCTTCTTCTTGAGGTTGCTCTTCTTGATTTTCCTCTTCAGTTTCAGTGGTTAATTGAGCTACATCAGTTGGCTGATTCCCAAGGGCTTCCAGCTCCGCCTGAATTTGAGCATCATCTTCATGTTGAGGTTCAATTGGTGATGCTGAGCTGCTTGTTTGATCATTCCTCTGTTTGTAGCCCATAACCGATTCCCTGAAGATCACATCTTTGCTTATCAAGCATCTCTGATTACCAGGTTCCATGCACCAAAGCTTGTAGCCTTTGATTCCCTGTGGATAGCCTATGAAGATACACTTCATAGCTCTAGGATCTAGCTTATCCTGCCTCACATGAGCATATGCTAAACAACCAAATACCTTTAGATGTTGATAATCAAATTGCTTACCATACCATAATTCATCTGGAGTTTTAAAGGATATAGCAGAAAAGGGACATTTGTTAATTAGGTACACAACAGTTGAGGCAGCTTCCCCCCAAAAGGATTTAGGCAGTCCAGCATCAAGAAGTAAACATCTAACTCTCTCTAATATAGTTCTATTCATTCTCTCTGCTATGTCGTTTTGTTGAGGTGTAGCTACAACTGTCCTATGTCTAATTATTCCTTTACTTCTACAGAATTATTGAAACTCCTCAGATGAAAACTCTAAGCCATTATCAGTTCTAAAGTTCTTTAGTCTTTTTCCAGTTTGATTTTCTTGCTGGTTTAGCCATTCTTTGAATTTATCAAAGACCTCATTCTTATGCTTCATTATATATATCCAAGTCTTCCTAGAGAAATCATCAATTATGGAGAGAAAGTACTTACTTCTACTTTGAGTTTCAGTCCTTGCAGGCCCCCATACATCAGCATGAGCATAGTCTAGCTTCCTTTGAGTATTGTGTCTTCCTGTTGGAAAGCTGCTTCTACTTGCCTTTCCTAGTACACAGAGATCACATGCTTCTAGTCTTGGAGTTTGATCTCCTCCTAGCAATTGCCTTTTGGACAACTCAACAAGTCCTTTCTCCCCTACATGCCCAGCCTTTTGTGCCACAAACTTGATTGTTGGCTGCTCATAACAGGATGGCTTTCTCCTTCCACAGTTGATCCAATCAAGGTGAAAAGGCCATTTGATTTTCGTCCTTTCATTATGACTTCATTGTTCTTTGTAATGAGCATAAACCCTTGATGTGTTCTCAGTTCATAACCTGTAGCATTTAATACACCAAGGGATATTAGATTTCTTTTGAGTTAAGGAATGTACCTTACACTTGGTAGTATTTTGATCCTTCCATCATGTAGCTTGAGCCTGATGTTCCCTATCCCGGATATTCTGCATGATTGATCATTGCCAAGCAGCACTGAGCTAGCTTCCTCTTGTTTGAGATCAATGAACCACTCCTTTATAGGACACATGTGAAACGAGCAGCCCGAGTCCAAGACCCATTCATAGTTTAATTAAGTATTCAAAACACAAAGCATTTCAGGGTGAGAGTATGCTTCTTCAGCAATTGCTGCTTGCTGAGTTGCTTGTACCCTTTTCATTTCTGGACAATTCTTCTTAAGATGGCCAGTCTTGTGGCAATCAAAACACTTCCTTGTCTCAGTTTGTTCAGAATTTGACTTTGCTTCAGTTTGATTTGCTCTTTGCTGTCCCTTTCCTTGAGTCTTGCCTTTCTTGTTTCCCTTGAACTTTACTACTAGACTTTCTGCCTGGTTTGGCTGCTTTGGTTCAGAGCCTCCACTTATCAGCTTGGTCTTGATTGAAACTTGCACTTCTTCAAGAGTTAAAGGAGTCGTTCTTCCATAAACCAAAGCATCCCTGAAGTGTTCCATCGATCTTGGCAGTGAATTCAAAAGGAGAAGGGCTTTATCTTCATCCTTTTGCTTCTCATCGATGTTCTCAAGGTCATCCACTATCTTATTGAATTCCTTGAGTTTCTCTAACACCTTCTTCTCATCTGGAATCTTGAAAGAGATTAGCTTTTGCTTCAAGTATAACCTGTTGGCCAAGGTTCTAGTCATGTAGATTGAATCTAGCTTTTGCCATATTGCCCTTGCTGTGGTTTCCTTGCAAACCTCTCGCAATGCAGTGCCACTTAGGCATAAAATCATGGCACTCCTTGCTTTCTTATCAATCTCCTTCTTTCTCGCTGCATTATCCGATGAAGATTCTCCATCATCTTCCAGCAGCGCATCCTCCAGATTGTTTTGCATGAGAAGTGCCTCCATTTTCACTCTCCACAGGTTGTAGTCTTCATCTCCAGTGAACTTCTCTATATCCAGCTTCATGGTGCTCATCATCGACGGCGTGGTAACTTCCCACAGACGGCGCCACTTGTTGATTATTGCACCAAGAATCACAGCAATTCAAGCTCACTTCCAATAACACAAACCACAACACTAAAGCGTTTTGGAACACAAGAACACACGCAAAACGAAAATGTAAAACAACACAACCGATTTAGAGTGGTTCGGCTTTAACACTAGCCTACATCCACTGTGGAACACTCGCCAATTTCACTAAAAAACAAGAAGAATTCGAGTACAATATGAAATCTGAAATTAGGGTTCAAGAATGAGAACACTGAAAACCCTAATCACTCACAACTCATAAACCGATGATTTGATCTCGCTCAAACTACAACTATATATAGCTGAAGGTCTGCAGAGAAAAACCCCTCAACCAATTTAACCAACCGACTAAGGATATAAACGAATTTCGGTTACAAGATCCAAATCTGCGCAGAAACCCTAACTTATTCCCAGCTGGTTCATGCATGCCCAGATTTCATGCAACGCCCGGTTCACCCGTAAATAAACCGGTTCTTGGATTGATTCTTCCGGTTCCAGATTCTACACTTCAAGTCCGATTTTCTGAGTCATACTTGTACGTACCAGGTTTAACATAATCCTTATCTTCATTTTTTTTTAAAGTTATAACTATGTACTGTGATTCTGTGAAGAAGTAAATTAGAGGCGGTTGACGTCATTACATACGTCAAGGAAATTTCAAAGCAAACACTTATTTCAATATTATTAGTAATTAAACAAGTGGCTAAATTAGCTGTTTTTTTAAATCACCATTTCTTAGTCAAATGGAGTTTTTATGATTTAAGAACTCAAAACAGAATTTGCATGTATAAGTTTTAAATCCATCTTTAAAATTTCGGATTGGAGGATTAAAGTTTATAATGGATTTCAAATCTGCTGTTTGGATATTTTTGGGAATCTTGTAGAACCATTTCAAATCAATATAAATAATTTATATTTTTCGTGCTTTAGAATATGAATATATAATTCAAATAAATATATACTGAATATGTGTTAAACAAAAAAATTAAAATATCGTAAGTCGTTTTAGATTAACATAGTGGTTCGAAATCTCGTAAATTTAATATATTTCATAATATATAGTGCTTTAGATAACATTTTTATCACATGTTCAAACTAGGGTTTATGTTAAACGTCAAAAGAAATTTGTTTTTCTTACAAATTATATCCATGGACTTTGCTAAGTATTGTGCCAGCCTAGGCCCATCTAAGCAAGAAGGCCCGGCCCATTTTGATTAAATTGTTAGACATGGATTCAATTATTCAAACATCTCATCCCCTTTCAAAATCTCTTCAAAATCAAAATTTTCGTAATAGGAATTCAAACCAACATTCAAAACATCCTATTCAGACATATAACGTTACAATCAAAACAAACTATTTTTGAGCCACATACATCCTTAAAGTACTCCACCATGTATGATTATTATAAAATTCATCTCTTATTTTGAAAATTTTCACAGTTACATTGGCCTGTGATTGGATAATTCATGGATCGAACACGTTTATATTATAATCATGTGTGGCCAACTCTAGTTGTATTTCATGGGTTGACCACTTTCAACCTCTAGTTTGATTTTCTTGTAGTTCTCCACCAATCTATCCTTGTGAGGTAGAATGTCCTTAACAAAACTATTATTACAATACTCATGTGCCCATTTCATCAAATTGGGGAAGTTGTGTTGTGTCATGATTTGGAGCCCCATAATTTGTTGAACAATGGGAACCCAATGTAATATGAAAGTGGCACAAATGTCTACATATCCAATGTTGTCACCTCCAAAGAATTTCTTGCCATCCATTTCTTTCTCAAGAAATTTCAAAGCTTCTATTGCTTCCTCTTTCGCCTTCTCCCCCTCCTCTCCTTTGCTCCAACAAGCTTTCCACAACACGGACGTGTACTAAACGACATGATCATTAATGATACATATAAATTACAACAACATTAAGATCATTTAATCGATCGATCGATCGTACTTAATTTGTCATCATGCATGATTAAAAAATGTAGGTTATTACCTTCTCGTCGATGTATTTGACCCAGAAACGAGCATTAGCTCGCTCATATGGATCTTTAGGAAGAATTGAAGGGCCTCCCCAGACCTCATCGATGTATTCAACGATGATTACAGATTCAGCAATGGGTTTGCCGTTGTGTATCAAGACAGGCACTTTCTTGTGAACAGGATTGTTCTCGAGAAGAAGAGGGGACTTGTTCTTCAGTTCTTCATGTATGTATTCATGTTCAACCCCTTTCAATTTTAGGGCCATTTCCACTCTTGTTACAAATGAGCTTGACCAATTTCCTAACACCTTCGTGTAATTACCACCAAATGTATAACATGTAAACTATTATGTCATGTACTATAATTTTTTTACTTTTCTACCACAAATTATAAGAAGTGTTACTTTTCTACCACAATTTGACAAAGTCCACGTTTCCAATGATTGAGTAATGAATGGGTAGATTTACTTTTTTACATATTTACAATTAAATTATATATTTACAATTATTTTTATAAATTTTTACTCAAATTTGACCAGTCCAACTTCACAAATTTGGAATTATTTTTTTTCTGAATTTTTGTACTTTACGGATTGATTTGAACTATCATTCACGAGACGAACAGTAATTTCAAAATTCATCTATTTAATGACTGATGAAATTCATTTGTTCTCACATTTGTAAATTATTTCCCCTATAGTTGCAAAAGTTGAAGGATTATAAGAGAAAAAAAGTGGATCGACTTGTCAAGTAAGCTTATTTTAATTTTATGTGTTTTGTAATTATTTCCGTAATAATTTTTCCCTAACCCTAAACTAGTTAAAATAAATTAGCCGTGTAATAGATTTAGGGTATGCACTGTAATTTTGGGTTAGCTGTGTAACTAGATTTAGCGTAGCCATGTAAAAATTAGGGTTAGCCGTGTTACAAAATTAGGGTTAGCCGTGTAAAAATTAGGGTTAGCCGAGTAATTAGTTAGGGTTACCCGAGTTAGCCGTGGTCCAAAACTAGGGTTAGCCGAGTAACTAGTGTAGGTTAGCCATGTAAAAACTAGGGTTTAGCCAAATAACACCCTTAGGGCTAGCCGAGTAAAAAATGAAAGTTAGCCGAGTAACATCTTTTAGGGTTAGCCGAGTTAGTTATTTAGGGTTAGCCGAGTCTCTAGCCGAGTCTCTCCTTAGGTTAGCCGAGTCTCTCCTTAGGGTTAGCTGAGTCTCTCCTTAGGGTTAGCCGTGTATCTAACTTGGGTTAGCCGAGTCTCTCCGTTGGGGGTTAGCCGAGTCTCTCCGTTGGGGTTAGCCGAGTCTCTCTTTTGGGGTTAGCCGAGTCTCTCTTTTGGGGGTTAGTCGAGTCTCTCCATTGGGGGTTAGCCGATTCTCTCTTTTGGGGTTAGCCGAGTCTCTCTCAGTTGGGGGTTAGCCGTGTATCTCCTTAGGGTTAGCCGAGTCTCTCCTTAGGGTTAGCCGTGTATCTCCTTAGGGTTAGCCGAGTCACCTGTTAGTGTTGAAACCTTGAGTCACTCGTTCAACCATGAGGAGAATTTTGCTTAATAAATCTAATTCCATTTGTTTTTCAGATTAATAAAAAAGAAATGTCTTTCTCGATTGCGGTTTGGTTCGGAGGCCATTGGGAAGGTATTCAATATGTCAATGGTTCTCAAGAGTTGATTTATCTTCAAAGACTTAGTTATTGAGATTTATTGAACTCCATTCATGGAATAGTTTGTGCTGATATGAATTGTTGGGGATATTTGATTCATTCACTGATCGAAAATAATGGAAGATTGAAGAAGATAAAGATCAAGAATGATTCGGATTTGGAACGGGTTTTCTATACAAATAATTCTTTTTTGATGATTTTTGTTTCGTTAAAGAGTATGGTTGTTGGATTATCAGCAGACTCGTCTTATCCCCAACAACAAGGTTCACAGGTAGATGAAGAAGGCAGTAAAAGTTTTGGTCCTACTGGACATGAATTCGAAACTTCAAATGTTCCCATTGGACTTCAGAACGACGAAGAATTTTGTTCGAAATGGGATATTGCTTCTTCGAAATGGGATAATGCCGGTCCGTCTTCAAATGATGGTTGGGCACCATGGGATTCAACATGCAGTAGTGTTGAGTACAATAATCTTGAGTTTCTTGACTCGAAATAGGCAAAGGCGCCGATCTCGGCCAATATGGAACCATCTCTCGTCTGCAGGACGAGAGTCACCACGCACCTCACGTGTCAATAGGACATGTAGAAAAGTCTTACATGACTCTCTATCAGTGTCCCATACCAGAAAGTGTCCCAAAGCCGTCCCTATGAAGGCATGCAGACACCGACGTCCTAAGTGGCGCAATTGTGCCTTGATAACATCAAGAACACTAAGATGAACATATCCGGTTATGTAGATAGTGCGTCCCTGTAGATTCTCACGAGCCCAAACCAACTGCATGCACAACAATTGAATATGGAACCGGTATTATTGAAAAATAATAAAGAAATGGTAAACAATTTAATTGATATTTCACTAAACAGATTTTTTAATATATTTAATTTAAATACAAACCATTTATTAAATAAAATTTTCTTAATGAAATACAAATGTACGAGGGCTTAAGGGGTGCGCGCGCAGACGTGGGGCACCGGGGCACGCGCGGACGGGGGCACCTTGCGATCGGCATAGACGTCGGGCGCCTGGGGCGCGCGCGGACGGGGGCGCCTTGCGCGTGGCGCGCCTGGCCGAGACGGGGAAATTGCGCGCTGCTGAGGCCGGGCCTGGGCGCGCGCTTGGTCGAGGCCACGGAGAGAGCGTGCGCGCGCGTGTTGCCGAGGCTGGGGTGCGGGCGCGCGCTGCCGAGGTCGGGGAGCTGGCGCGACCGAGTAACTCATGTCAAGGGTTAGCCGAGTGACATGGGTGTTGACCGAGTAACAATGTCACTCGGCTAACCCTTGGCGTGAGTTACTCGGTTGACGCCCATTTCTCTCTGCTAACCATTGACTCGGTCACCACACACCGAGTAACTCGGTCACCACACAACATCACTCGGCTAGTGTGTAATCAAATTCAAACTCGACTACTATCCAACAACTCACATTCACAAAGCTAATTGCATACATTGAAACGAATTATAACAAATCAACGAGCAACAAATCACATTATTAACATAAATGGCAGAAAATAATTGAGATTTTAAAAACTCACTTGGTCACCCATTACAATCCTACAAGAAAATCGAGCCTTCCTCTACAAATTTGAGAGCACAAAGTTGATGTATTCGAAGTATGGTGAAACTACTTTACTGCGTGTAGAAGAAGGGAAGAAGAAGAAGGGAAGAAATTTTGAGGAAAAAGGGGAAGTGAGTCGGGTAGGGAGTATTTAATTTTACCGATTTGGTGTGAATCGGGTAGTTGCCATTTATTTTATCAATTCAAAATGCAACAATCTTTAAATATAATAAAATGTAATATTTTGTTTAATAAAAACAAAATGAGAAATTGCCGATGACATTGCAGATATGGCAGTTAACTTTTTCAGAGTCTCAAAATTCAAGATTCCCTGATACACCTCACTTTTTCAGAAAATGTGGTATATTGGTTTAATATGTTATATTTTGTGGTAGTTTTGGATAAGAGTTTATGTTGAGTGGTATATTTGTATTGACTTATATGAATTAGGCTACTTTGGGATGTGCTCTCATTAAGAAATAGATGACATTGAATTTTGCAGGTTGAGTGGGTGGAACACAATAATATGGTCAACTTTAATCTCTCTTCACACAAAAGTTACATTTTATCATAAATTCATAATACGAATATTACTGCAACCCATAACTCAAAATTCAATTTCACCAATCAGTCTTATTTCACAATCTCTAATTTATGAGTTATAAATTATTTATTGAAATTACATCGTTACATATCAGATCAATATTTAATTTCAATTAAAATTTTGTTTTTTATTTAAGTGTAGAATGTGGAAAAAATACAACACATTAGAGGCGACTAACGTCATCTCGTATGTCAGCATATTTATATTAGTAAATAGTAAAGTTGACTAATTTAATTCTCTGATTAAAAAAGAGAAGTGGTTAAATTAGGGAATTAGTAAATTTTGAAGTGTGTATAACTCCATGAAAATCAAAGTTTGTATATATAGCAAGAACATGATTTAAATGGAACCAACAACCAGATTTATTACTCCACAAAACAATCTAATTCAAATAGAATCTGGATCTTCTATTACATTTGATGTAACATCTCGTGTTACATAACATTTAATACACGCCACATATTAATTAATGATGTCATTGAATACACGTGGCGTGTGGTGATTAATTTGAAATAGGAGATGTAACACCAAGTGTAATAGAATATCTCAATCCATTCAAATATACGTTTATATAAATCGAAACAAATGGCCACATACATATTAGATGAATTTTGTTTTTGTTCTTGTTTTTCTTATGCGCGCAACATTTATTTTACACACGGTTACTATATAGATGAAACTCTCATAATCGTAGAAAACCCATTATATTATTGGATAATTTAAATAATTCATGGGTCGAACATGAACATAATAATATTATATAAGTTGGTATGGTCAAACTCTAGTTGTATCTCAAGGGTTGACCACTTTCAACTATTAATTGGTAGCCCTTGTAGATCTCAATCAATCTATCCTTGTGAGGTAGAACTTCCTTAACAAAGCTGTCATTACAGTACTCATCTGCCCATTTCATCAGATTGGGGAAGTTGTGTTGTGTCATGATTTGGAGCCCCATCATTTCTTGAATAATTGGGAACCAATGCAATATGAAACAGGCATAAATATCTACATATCCAATGGTGTCACCACCAAAAAATTTCTTGCCATCCATTTCCTTCTCAAGAAATTTCAAAGCTTCGATTCCTTCCTCTTTTGCCTTCTCCGCCTCCTCTCCTTTGCTCCAACAAGCTCTCCACAACACGTACGTGCACTGCACAACATCAATCATATACAGAGAAGAGATCATTACAATATTAAGATCATTTAATGGTACATTTGTTAATTACCTTATCATCAATGAACTTAGCCCAGAAACGAGCCCGTGCTCTTTCATATGGATGTTGGGGGAGAATAGATGGACCTTCCCAAACCTCATCGATGTATTCAACGATGAGCCCAGACTCTGCAATGGGCTTGTCGTTGTGTACCATCACCGGAACTTTCTTGTGAACCGGATTGTATTTGAGAAGAAGAGGGGACTTGTTTCTAAGATCTTCTTCTATCAATTCATATTCAACCCCTTTCAATCTCAGAGCCATTTCCACTCTAGTTACAAATGTGCTCGACCAAGTTCCAAACACTTTCACTTGTGACATTCTGTCTACTTCCTGGCTTTGTTGAATCCTAAATATGATGATTTAGAAGAGTGTTTGGTTTTTTGTGTTGGTTGAGAGCACCACTTATAGAGTAGCTTAATTGCTTTTACTTGTGGAAATAAAAGATTGAACTTTTCTAGCTATTGTTTGACCGACCATTCTTTCACATTGATTCATTGCCTGCCCGTTAATTATTGTCCAACTTGCGTTGAATTCAATGATGTTGCAATCACTTCGATGAACTTATCTTAATTCCACATTTAAATAAAGATGAATTGAATTTTGATTGGTTGAATAGATAAAAAGTAAATAGACCATATCATATTTATATTAATACAATTTATTTAAAATATTCATATCAATTATATAACCATTTGAGACCAAGTCTCATCACGACGTAACTCTAATCCAATTTCTTAAATTAATCTACTTCATGAATTATAAGTTATTATTTTGATATCTCTTATAAAATTAAATCGAGTATATATAGGTCTCCTGTGCACCTGGTGCACGAATCTCATCGGGTCTCGCGCGGCCCATAGCTTCTTTTTGTTTTCACATGTTTTGGTCTTGACCTTAATGTTATGTTAGTGATACATTCGTTTTATATTAGTGATACATTCATTTCCAAATTTTATAACCTTAGTTCAAAACCATTGACCTTTATGTTAATATAAAGTTATCACTAACATAACATAAATGTATGACTATTTGAAGTGAATTTTGGTGTGTTTGAGTACACCCACCAGGCGCGTGAGATGGGTAATACACAAAAAAAATTGTCATACCACAAAAGTCTTTATACTCAATTAATTCTTTTATTTAACTGTTACTGGAAATGTAATACACATAATTGGAAATGTACAATGTGGCTGACGTCATTACATATGTCAGCTCTGCATGGAAATTTCAAAGCAAACATTTACTTCCTATTATATTAGTAACTAAATCGGAGTAAACATTCACGGGAAACTTGTGAAACCATCTTATATAAAATATTACATGAGACGGGATTTTTCATGATTTTACGTGAGATTGATGTTAACTGTGCTGAATAATTTATTTTGTCTCTTTGATCCATATAAACTCTATTTTACATAAAGTTTCACATGAACTGTTTCACATAAAACACTCTTAAATATGTTTAAGTGGCTGAATTAGTGATTAATGTTTGGTCAAATGGAGTTGTATGATTTAACTAGAATTCAAACTGTTTTCAATTAACCTTAATTACATCTTTAAAATGGAATGAAAATGAGAGTGATAAATCTAAATTTAAATCACTCAGAACAACTACCATGAATTTGCATGTATAAAATTATAAAATATCTGGGCCATCCAATTTTTTAAAAAGAAGTATGGTGAAAAGTCCACAACCTAAAGTGGCCCATCTGAGTTTGTAAACCCATGATAATGGGCTCGGAAAACGTTGGAAGAATTTTGCTCAAATAACCCATGATTATAAAGCCTATAATAAAAAGAGGGAAAAAAAAGTTTTCTTAATCGTTTACCTCATTAGATTTTTAATCCTTCAATTTTCAAATTTTGATTTTTAGTCCCCTATATTTTCCTTAATTAGATTTTTAGTCCTTCATATTTATCCTTATTAGATTTATATTTCTCTATCTATTAACTTTTGATTTTTAGTCATCTAAGTTTATTTCATTAAATTTTTAGTCCTTCACTTTCCAACATTTGAATTTTAGTCCTCCTTATTTTAAAAAATATCATTTGGTATAAATTTCAAAACTAGTAAAATATGATTAATGTAATTGTTTTAGTTTTTTATTATCCATTTTCGACACAAAATGTATATAATTTATGTGAAATAAATTATTAATTACTTAGTATCAATTTTATGGTATTTAATTTTGTTTTTCTTTCTCATTTTCACAAAACTCTAAATCAATTATCACAAAATGAAAAATAGAATTTTCAATTATTAATAATAATTTATACTTGTTAGATGAAGAAAAACTTTTTTTTTTGAGAAAAATTAAATTATAACTAAATTAAAAAGTAAAATATATATTACAGGTAAAACGACTAAAAATGATGTTTTTTAAACATGGAAGACTAAAATTCAAAATTTGAAAAATAGAGGACTAAAAATCTAATGAAATAAAACATAGATGACTAAAAATTAAAAGTTAAAATTTAGAGAACTGGAAATCTAATAAGGGTAAACATAAATATTGACTAAAATTCAAACGTGGAAAGTTGGAAGACAAATAATTTAATGAGGTAAACAAAGAAGACTAATTTTTTTTCCTAATACAAATAAAGAGTGAGTATTATTTGAAACAGTTTCACGAATCATTTTATGTGAAATGAGTTAACTCATAAAACAATTTATATACAAATTAGTGGAAATGAGTTGAATAAGTAGGTAAAATGCACGTGTCTTATAGAAATTATCCGTGAGTATGTACTAAAGATTTTATAAAAAATAAAAGTATATCAAAATGAACATTTTGGCCTTTATTTATCTTTAGTTTAAATTGAGGAGTGGAAAAGGGGAGCACAAACAATAACTCCATGGCTCTTTCCCAAAGGTCCCCTACCCATTTCAAATTTCAAAGAAACTGCCTCTCTATTTATTAACACCTCAACGGTTATAACTTCAACTTCACTTCTCTCATATTTCAATGCCAATTCACACACACAAATCACACTTACATAGATGCTACATCCCGTGAATTATATCGAATGAGTAAGTCTTGTGTGAGACAATCTCACGAATCTTTTTTCGTAAGACGGATTAACCCATAACCCACACTCAGTAATTCATATGAAAATTTGTGGATATAGATTCAATTCATGGGTAATAAGGATCCGTCTTCTAGAAACTATCCGTGAGACCGTCTCACATGAATTTTTGTGATATCAAATACAATATCTATCATTTACGTGTTTGTATACATAAGTTTGAATTCAAATGTATAATATATACAACTTTCAAAGATTTTATCTTCAACGGACAAGATCATCATCTTTTATTATGGTCTAATCGTAATAAATATGAAGCATCAATGCTAAGTTTTAGTATAATGTGGTTGTTATAAAGGTGTTGTCTATGTGTGTGTGTTCTGTTAGAAGGACCAGCAAGCACTATGACTACAAAGGGCACTAATTGGTAAGAAGAAGATAAAACCCTTCAAAGGCAAGTCTTGAAATACAATTGGGAGATTGGATGTTAAATAAGAATAAACTAAAATTATGAAAAACACAAGTATGATTATTGTGAAACCTCACCTGCAACACTACTAATAGTCTAATACACCTACGTCCCAATTCAAGAATGCTTGCAAGATTCACTCTTAAGCATGATGTCATCATTTATATCATCATTTTAGGTCATGACCCACTTAGATCAATATACTAGTTTTTATCTTCTCTACTCATATTAATGATTTACAGGGAAAATTTGTTTTCCACTATACCTGATCTTACACTTTTTGATATAAACTTTGGAAAATATTGCATTTTGCCATATGAATTGTTAATTTGATGCATTTACGGTATCCGACAAATCCTGATTGTTGATTTAGAACACGTTTATGACTATGATTTGTTCAATGTTGTAAATTACATCAAATTTGAAGTTCATACAACAAAGTGCAACATTTCAAAATTTATACAAAAAATTGTAAAATCACGGATAATTCGAATTGGAAAATGTTTGTAACCCTTATTCTTATGGAAGAAGATGGAGTGTAAACTAGTCGAGCCTTAAATCATAATCAGTTTTTCAAGAAAACATCATGGGTATAGGTTTAAAATGTTAGTTATTTATTTAAACAAAATTCAAAGTGTAATATTAATATATAGTTTTAAATAAGAAAATATGTAAAAGAATTGGCCTTTTTTTTTTTTCTGTTGATATGATAGGTAAGAACTGTGGAAGAGATTATGATTTATGATTGCTCAGATTTTACTGTTGAGATTTTGTCATTCGGGCAAAACGTCTTCTTCAATGGCCTGATCAAGATCATTACAAATGGGCAGTGAAGAGCCAAGGAACATGATTTTTGTCTCTTTATATTGATTCAAATATCTTGTCTTCAACCTCCAATTTTGTTTTATATCTGAAGTGGGAGGGAATTCATAGTTTCTTTTCTGTTAATCTTTAAAATAAAGTTTCAAGAAAACGTAAAATGATGAAATAAATCAGCAGAAAAAGGACAAAAGGAAGGGATTTTTCTCATTTGTAGGCTATATCAATTGCCATGTTATAATTATGTGAGACTCTTTTCTTGTTTGAGCGAAGTTTAGGCAACACGCCTAGTTTAAGCAAAGGGCTCTAGCATAAACAACCCTCATTCCCTATTCTTGGTCTCTTCTCTCTCTCTCTCTCCCCCCACTTGAGGGCTTGAGTAACTAGCTTTGAGTAATTGGCATTTTCGAAAAGCCCAATATCTTGGCTCTTGTTGTTTAAACTTTACCCCTCAAAACCAGACATGGTTCGAAGGAGAAGAAGTTGAAACCTTGTGGATAGAGCTCTCTCACACCAAGAAGAGAGAGAGGTCATTGTTCAGAACCAACCAAAACTTGAGTCATTCTTTCCCTCAAATACCCCCATGAAATCCAAACCCCTCATCTGCATTTGCAATGTGTATGAGAATCAGTCAAATTCTTGAAAAATAGAGCGATCAACAACATTTTCTTTAAAGATTTCATTTTGATGGAGGGTCTTTGATTGAGGCTAAAATGGAGGTCTTGGTGAAAGAAGGGGGTTTTGAGAGTGAGGGCAAAGTTGGAAACTCAATAATGGATTTGAATGGAGGAGAGAGTGAAGAAATCAGTTCAGGTTCTGATTTCTTGGCTTCTGAGATTACTTTGAATGATGAAAACACCACTTCTGAGGACTCATCTTCACATTCTGAGGTGTCCCAAGAAGTTGACAAAATCCATTTGGAGAAACAAGGATCATCTCTTTCAGGTCCCTTCTCTCTCTCTCTCTCTCTCTCTCTCTCTCTCTCTCTCTCTCTTCAATGCCATGATTCAATCTTTGTGTTCATTTTCCTTGCATTTTGATGAATATAGAGTTTGAGATGATGAGAGAGAGATTCTCAAAATTGCTGCTTGGTGAAGACATGTCTGGTTGTGGCAATGGTGTTTCCACTGCTTTAGCTATTTCAAATGCTATTACTAATCTTTGTGGTTAGTTAATTTCACTCAATATATATATATATATATATATATATATATATATATATATATAGAACGCTTCATTCAATTCAAATGCTATTGCCAATCTTGGTCTTTTACTACATTGCCAGCTACACTTTTTGGACAAGTTTGGAGATTAGAGCCTCTGCAAATTGAGAAGAAACTAATGTGGAAACGAGAAATGGAATGGCTTCTATCCGTTAGCGATCACATTGTCGAATTGATGCCTTCTTGGCAAACATTCCCAGATGGAACCAAGCTTGAGGTCATTACTGTCTTGCAATCTTACAAGACTGCAAAATCTTGCAAAAATTATATGTATATGAATCTCTATTGTAGTTCTTTTAATGGTTTATTCAGGTTATGACATCTAGACCTCGTTCGGATCTTTACATTAATCTCCCTGCATTACGCAAACTAGACAATATGCTACTTGTAAGATATATATACCAACTTCATTATTTTCATTGATTTCTTTGTGTTTAGGTAGTGATTCTAAAAGTGAGTTTCTTTATATAGGAAATATTAGATAGTTTTGAGAATGCGGAGTTTTGGTATGTCGATCAAGGTATTGTAACCCCGGATATTGAAGGCTCGTCTTCGTTTAAAAAGCCCCTGCCTCGTCAAGAGGAGAAATGGTGGCTCCCAGTTCCTCGTGTCCCACCCGGTGGACTCAGTGAAAACGGGAGGAAAACGCTTCAGCACACGCGTGATTGCACAAACCAAATCCTTAAAGCTGCATTGGCTATTAACAGTGCTACTTTAGCTGAAATGGCTATCCCTGATTCGTATCTAGAAGCTCTTCCGAAGGTATTGTTATAGTGCTAAGAAACTCAAAACTTTAATGTGATGAGTGAATTTTGCTGTTCTTAATCAATTTGCCTGTGATTTGTTGCAGAATGGAAAGACGAGTTTGGGAGATCTTATCCATAGATATATAAATTCGGACCAATTTTCGCCTGAGTGCTTGCTTGATTGCCTCGATCTGTCTTCCGATCATCATGCTTTAGAGATTGCAAACAGAGTGGAGACCACCATTTATGTGTGGCGTCGAAGAAATAGCTCAAAGCCTATACAAAGGTCTAGCTCGAAATCATCATGGGAAATGGTTAAGGATTTGGTGAGTGATGGAGATAAAAGGGATATACTCGCGGATAGAGCCGAGAGCCTTCTTCTTTGCTTGAAGCAACGGTTTCCTGGTCTACCTCAGACCACCTTAGACATGACCAAAATCCAATGTAACAAGGTTCGTTTTTGAGGCCATTTATGTCATTTGAGGTCAAAGCGACGTCTGATTTGGGTAGAAAACATGTTTTCTTGACGTCCCTGTTGTTGATTGTGTCTGTTTGAACACTAACATACATATATGCTGTTTTTAGGACGTTGCGAAATCAATATTGGAGAGTTATTCAAGAGTGCTCGAGAGCTTGGCGTTCAACATTGTGGCGCGTATTGATGACCTACTCTACGTGGATGGCTTATCGAAGCATTCAGACCAAGTAATGCCGTTCTCCAAGGTTGGTCTGAATATGGTCACTCAAAAGAACATGATCGGAACTCCATACAAGACAGCTTTCTCGACTCCTAGCTCGTCTCCATACAAGGGCGGTACATCACCATACATGGAGAGCAGTAAGCATTTGCTTCATGGGTTTGGATTGAAGAGGATTTTGACGGATTATTTGAGCATTGATGCGAAAGGGAAGGAAGTGAGAAGGAATAGGAGGAGTTTGGACTCGTTTTCAAGTACTACGCGAGAGATGTCAGCATCTCCGTCCGTTGAATCCAATGGTGGCTCTAAAGGGATCAGCAGCCCTCCAACGTTCGAGGATGAATGAAGAACACCCATCCATTTGTTTTATTATGTTCACAGTTGACACAGTTTGTTCTTGTAATTTCCTTTTCTTTCTGTACATGTACAAAAAGCATTTCGAGGCTATCGATAGAAATTTGACAAATGAATTATTGAAGCAAACAACATCCTCTATTTCAATTTCGATTGAAGATATCATTGCAATATCGTATTTAGGCTTTTTGACGAGTAAACAACTAGCTAGAGTAATTAGTAGATTCACTTATCGATGTTGATATAGATTAAAATGCAGTATAAATTCGTCGAAATTTGAAAAAAGATATTGATTGTCAATTTTACATATACCAACAACCTTGTATTTAGTAATTCTCAACAAGTGTTACATGACATAAATGTTTCTACTAAATAAATTATTGTTTGAAACTTAAAGATTAATTTATGCTTTACGATATGTTATTATAATTTAAAATCTTCATAGTTTTACAAATACCTACCAATATATATGCATAATATTTCCAACCTTATTATATGCACAATATTTCCAACCTTATATTTATCATTGTACATTTATTAGTTTTTCAATATATAGTAGTATTATTTATATGTTTAACTAATATCTATAAATAACTAAAAATAATAATAAACAACAAGTCGTTGTAGTATAGTGGTAAGTATTCCCGCCTGTCACGCGGGTGACCCGGGTTCGATCCCCGGCAACGGCGATTTATATTTTTTTTCCTTAATGCTTTTTTTATAGAAATTAAAAAAAGTTCAGCTCCAAGCCTCCAAGTCCATCACAACAGAACCTGTTAATTCATTACAACAATCCAACGACATATCTAAGATAGAAAGCATATTCAACAACAACTTAATACTCTTATTAATAGAAAGCCAAAGACACACAAACAAACATATTAAGTAGCTATAACTCCTAATATACAGATACTTTCCCTACCCCTAACAGTACTACAAGAACCTCTTCTTCATAGCTATATATATAACCTCCTGCCAGCGAACGACCCGAATCAATCGAGTAAGTAAACAACCAATGATCATCACACAAGGGATCCATGTAATAAGGTCTTAGTAGTAAAGTGATCCTACAAAGAGAAGAGTGACAGCTTCTTAATAAACCACAAGTATTGTAATTAATTGTACAAAAAACAACTATAAGAAGCATACCCTGCCACCAATTCCCTCTAGAAGCACTGCCCGAGTCGTCTTCGCCCACGTCATTATTGAACTGTGGAAAACAATTATGTGCACATTTAGGTGGTGGTGCAATAAAGACTATAAAACCATGTTCGAACCCTAGTCATCATAATTATAAGATGACTCACGGTGGTGGGCCCGGGGTTTTGAGGAGTTTGAGGTTGTGAATAGACATCTTGGCCACCATAGTATATGGATGAGCTGTAATGAAATGGCTGGTGTTTTTGGTCCTGGAAATATGAGTTGTTTTCCTTTGTGTTCCACTTTTGCTCTGCTTCACCTACACTTCTATGATCTAATGATGAAACGAAGGAACATAAATTGGTATTGGGACTTCAATAAAACTTCATAAAACGAACCTGCAACTGCTTTCTTGGCACTCGATGGTTGAGTTACAGAGCCATTCTTGTTCTCAGTTTCCGACAAATGCAATGGTTCAATCTAAGACCAAGACACAGATTAATATGAGAGAGAGAGAGAGAGAGAGAGAGAGAGAGAGAGAGAGAGAGAGAGTACCGTAGGAGGTGGGGGAAAAATGGAGCCCAGAATGTGAGAAGATGGAGGCCTGGCAGAAGAAGGCTTGGTTCCAAAGAGATCAGAAGTAAATGAAGAACTCGATGCCTTTCCTCCTTCCATTCTCTCTCTAACTCTCTCTCTCTCTCTTCTTCCTTGAAGCTTATTACACAACCAGAGTAAGAATCCAACACCTCCGAATGAAGACCATAAAAGAGAGATAAAAAGAAGAGGAAAACACGTGAATGATCAGTGCTACTTGCAGATATAATTTATGATAAGCTCAGAACTAATAGGAAGAGCAAGAATTCATGTCCCATTAATCTGCCTATTTATAGATGATACAATCCCTGTTTTGCATGTGCGTGTGAATTTACATTTTCTAATTTTTATTTTCCTCCATTTGAAATTTAATTCAAAATAGTTTATAATTACGAGAGACTGTCTCATATAAAATGCTATGTGGGACAGATGATATTGATATCGATATTTGTCGAGACAATATAATGTCAATAGCAACAAATTAGCGATTTTTTTAGAATGAACAAAATAGTAGTAATTAATTTAAATCGGTTTTTCACTTTCAGTTAGTGAGTGGTATTTGATCAAACTGTACTACCTGTCAAACAGGTTAGAAAGGTGCCACGTGTAGTGACCGGTCATTGGTGTGGGACCAGGTCTTAACTCCCACCCTTAACCGCCATCAAAGTCATGGTCCTATGGATAATATCGGACTCTCCCCTAATTTTTTTTTTCTTTTCTTTTCTTTTCATGTGTTTTCATTCTGAATCGTATTTTATTTTAATAAATTATGCCACTTATATTTATTATGATTTATGATCATATATATTTGGGAACCATGTGAAGCTTTTGATTTGTCCCATAATTTATTAGTTACAATTATTTGACCTGGAATCCCTCTTTTTTTATAAACTCAATTTTATTCAACATATATATATATATATATATTATTCGTTCAATTAATGTTAAATAAAATAATGTGTACAGATTGTATTATAATAAATAAACGTGGATAACTACTATGTCGATGTATTAATAAAATAAAAAAATGAAATAATAGATTTTTTTTTTGACTTGATGTAATATGAAATAAAATACATATAAAACTTGATATTTAATGTAATTTGGACGACATAATTATTAAAGGTGGGTCCCTTTGGCCCATATGAATACTCTTAACTTCACATTTGTATTTTGCTGTCCATTCTAATTTTATTGACTTTAGCACACTAGGTTACTTATTTGTAACACTATATGTAGTTCATTAAATGTAAATACTTAGGGTTTTATTTTAGAGTTACAAAAAACACTAATACAAATACGACCTTGATTAATTCTCACATAGAAAAATGATCTATATAGTCTACATCAAATCTCCCCAACCTAAAGAGGTGTAACCAAATACCTTGTTTTGTATCCAAACTAGAATATTATTCATTCTATTAAAGAGTTCGGAAAGAAATATATTAATGGTAGAGATGGCACTTTAGATAAAGATGCCATTAGTGGGGTGGTGGTCCAACCAACATACAATGTTAATGATAAGAGATAAGTGGAATACATACATTCGTTCATTTCATTGAGTATAATATCTATCGCCCATTTTTACAGTTTTCATACATATGTGTGTGTAACTATCTGTATGCATTCCTGAGTAAATAAAACTACCAACATGTACGCCATAATGGTTTAGCTGATAACAAGATCTGTTAAGCCGAATTGATCGAGAAATATCTTTTACATTGTTATATTTCACCGAGTGTAGCATCTAACGTACATGAATGTGCACTTAAGTTTGTGAGACAAGTTAGAATTGCCACATGGTGTCTATGTGTCCACCATTGTGCCACCTGTTGGGCCATCTCTATCTTCTTCAATTTTGGTGAACCCAACCACTATATTTGACCATCATTACTACTACAATTTAATCTTTTCTTCTTTATCTTATCTTCATACTTTTTAACTTTTCTTCTTAGAGTTTAATGGCCTTATTCAAATGTTGGCTTGTGGGTCCCTCATTAATGTATGATTTGTAATGATATGATTTCCTACCAATTTCTTGAGGGTCATTTTGTATGTTCATTTGGTTACATATATTTAGTCTACTTTTGGGGATGCTTATTTGGAGTTTTTAGCAGTCATATCATTATATCATGTCAATAATGTTAGATAAGTAATATTAAATTCCATGTTTTTGAAGATCAGATCCATTTGATATTAACGCGAAAATGATTTGAAAATTTTGAACGAAAAAATCGATTGAATCGAGTTTCCATATATTGAACCAGTTGAGGTTAGTTTCACCACTGTTTTCTAGTCTTTATCCTCTATCCTCCGTTTTTACTCATTAAAGAAAAGAAAATGGTTTGAACAGGTAACTCTGTTTTCTAATTTTTCATTTCTGATTTTGTTTGATTTTTATAGATTTTTTTTGGAGAATTCTTTATCAAGATTTTATGGAAGTTAATTGGGATTTTTTTTTCATTGTAATTTTAGTAAATATGTTGTTTAATAAACTTTAGATTCAATCAACCATGATATTATATGTACAATCATTTTTGATTAAAGAAATGTACAAACTTTTTCAATAAACTATTGAATTCTTTGATTGAATCGATGTGATAGGTTGTTGGGATATTTAAAATTAATGGGGACACAATTTGATCGATAAATTTAAATTTTAGGGTGTGTAAGTTTTGGGATGTGTATAGTCTCGTTCTTAAAAAATCGATGAATATCTTATATATAAAAGTGTTGAATTTTGGGAAATAGGATCCACATGTATCAAGTTGATATCTTTTACAAATATAGTGTTTTGAGTTTGAGTATCTGAAAGTTCAATGATTTTGATATGCTATATATACCTCACAAAATAAACAATACATTTTAATAATCACTCATCAAATATATAAATGATGTGACTAATTAATGTATAGTGTGAATTAAAAATAATGATGTATGAAATTAAGCACTAAATATGATAGAGATTTCGGATTGAACAAGTATGAATCTATATGTTATGTCACACAAAGAAAGCTCTTTTTATGTCCATGTTTGATAATCCTTTTATGGACCAAAACCGATGGATGAATGTCCCATTTTTAGGATGGAATCGATCTTTCTAAGTGGGTCCCTATCTATGTTTTGTTTTTTATATTTTATTTTGTATTTTTGTTTAAATTTATGAAATGTGCATGTGAGAAATATATGCATATATACATATTATATATATAGTATGATTAAAATATAAACCTGAAAAAAGGACAATAACCACATTAAGGGATGTGTATGATCAAATTGTTTGTTAACTATTTGTAGTACGAGATTCAATAAAATTTTGTTCAAAATTGTTTAAGGCAATTAGTTAAAGTAAACAAACAAATTTAAACTTGACACTATTTGACGATTCGTTAGCTCGTAAACAAGTTTGTCAGCGAGTTAATAAGTTAGCATAATATTAATATTTGACAAATATTTATATACTTCTACTTAATATTAATAATTTTATAATTGGATTATGAATTCGACATAATATAATATATATTTTTCAAAATAATTTTATTCTTCTAATAAGTTAACGAATAATATAATTTCTTATTTTTATTTATTAAGTTGATTAAAACTCGATTATTTAAAGCATACTAAAATCATATATATAAAAGTGTGGTTTGGACCCTCCAGCAGCTGACATTTGACACTCTAAAATCATGCCACATAAGCATCTACTTTACTCTCCAAAACTGACATCTGTCTTCCAGCATTTGACAAGTGTGTGTATTTTTCCTTCGGAAGACCTCTCTATTTTTTAGCGAATGCAAAGAAACGAAAACAGAGCTTCATTCAGTTCTTCGCCATGACTGGGATCCTCTTGCTTAGCTTCCGTTCTCTGGGTCAAAAGTACCGGATGTACAGCCTCACTGAGGACGCCGTCGCCGTCAGAGATGAACAAGAAAGCCTCACCTCTCGCATCTCTCGCATCAAGCAATGCCTCCTAGACGAAGCCGCTCGCGAGCCCACCGGAGCTTTCGCCGCTCGCCTTCAAATCCTCTTCGAGGATGAAACTAATTGAGTGAAGATTAGCTCGATCTATCCCTTCAGAAGCTTCTATGAGTCGTGCGATTCCCGTTGGTGAATGCTTTTGAACTATATAGTTTACCAATAATTTAGTTGAATTTAGGGCTTTAGGAACAGTATTCTCTGAATCTCTAATGCTTGGTGAAAACGTGTTGTTTCATTGAGAATTTTGAGCTGAGATTATATATTTTATATGTTCCCTCTCTCTCAACTCTCACACTCAGAAAGAAACGGAACTCCACCTCTTAACTCTTCACCTTCACCTGAAATAAAATTCACAAATTATGGATGCTTTGGATTCTGTTTTCGATCCATTGAGAGATTTCGCCAATGATAGTGGGTTTCGTCAGATTTTTCGTCAAGTTAATTTTCATCCCGATCAACAACATCAAATTCGGTGCTTCTTAAATTCTGGTTTTTGCTTGGCACAAGAACCTCATAGACATCCAAAAGCAAGGAAGAATGCAGTTTTGATGATTAGTTAGTCTATTTTTTTCCAAAATTTTGTATGACTTTTCTCTGTAATAGTTGACGGTGGATCTTATTTTTACTTTGTTGATTATTCACCTTCAATCTCCTTAATTTACAGCTACTGAATCACATTTTGAGATTGGAGATATAAGAATTCGAATTACTTTCTCTTTGTACAGTGTTTAACGAGTTGCCATTCCGATCTTATTTATCCTTGGTGGCTATCAGTTTTAATGTGGTGTTACTGAGTTGATTGATGTTTGAAGAAGGTTGTATAGATATGTCTTAAAAATTTCCCCCCTTTATTAAGCTTGACGAATTTGTCTTTGACATGTTGTTATGTTGACTGATGTATGGGGGATTCTGTTTCGAGATTTTTGTATTACATTTGACTCTTATAGCTAAGTATGGCGTGAATTTTCATGATTGCAGAGTATGTGTGATTGCTGGGAACATATCACCTATAGATGTCATCACTCATGTTCCAATCTTATGCGAAGAAGCTGATATTCCATACATCTATGTTCCGTCGAATGAAGTAAGTGATTTTCTCTTCGTTGCTTGTGAATGCAGTTTTGATGATTAGTTAGTCTGTTTTTTTTCAAAATTTTGTATGACTTTTCTCTGTAATAGTTGACGGTGGATCTTATTTTTACTTTGTTGATTATTTCACCTTCAAGCTCCTTAATTTACATCCTCTATTTGTCTGTAAAAAAAAAAAAAAAAAAAACTCTTCACCTTCACCTTCTCCTCTTTTCCGGTGAAGCCCTTTATTCCGGTGGCCCGTGAAGTCCTCCAGGTCCGAGACACTCTCTAAGACTATGTTTGGGCCCTCATTCACCACATTCCAATTTGGACTTGCAGGTAATGGTATCGCAGTAATCTTTCATATCTTTTTATATGCACAATCGGTTGATAGATACTTTCTGATGTTTTTAGCTATTAAGGAGAAATTTGTTTTATTTTGTTCTTCATGGTTTATGAATTGGGAATCTTGATGAATGAAATCGATTCTTTTGAATATGGTTTTCTGAGTGTTTGTTTGATTGTTTCTCAGTTTCAGTACCTAGGTTAGTTTGAATTGAGAATGCAAGGTATTTTGTTGTTCTATGTTAGGAGTGTATTTTTGCAAAATAACACGAACAAGAACGACTTGGGAGGGGAAGATTGGATGGAAACAGGAGATAACAGAGATGAAGAGATAGGATATCTCATATAATTACATGAATTAATGTGGCATGATTTGATTCAGATAGCTAAACATGATATTTCATATAATTACATTGATTTAATGTGACATGCATGATTTGAAATTAGAGCACCCAATTACAAATTAAAGACTATTCTAATGATGATTATAATAATGTCCAATTCATCATATCTTAAGCAATTTTTAGATTAAATGTAGATTTTTTTTGAATTCGAATTGCATATTGCTTTTGAATATATGTTTTTAATTTGTGTAATTAGGTTATTATTAGGGTAATTTATGACTCTAATTCAAAGTTAGGATTATATATAGCTACATTCTAATCATATTTCTTCACATACTTTCATTTGTCCAAGTATATTACTTTGTGATGAAAAATATATCATTTGACAACGTAGACCTTAAATGTGGGTCATGTTGTCTTAAGGGTCGTCTTCTGCGTAAATGGGAGGCTCGAAACTTGAAACGAGATGGAGAGCTAATGAGTTTGGATTTCCTGCTCTTGGATGATAAGGTAGCATCTATTTCCCCTTCTCCATTTCCCTTTCATGTATATGGATGCACATTTCTCTTTTTAATCGATTTCAAATTCTCATTTTCTTTGGAATCTGTTATAATTTTGTCTAAAATACCAGTACTGCTTTTGTTACTTATTGGCATTCTTATGTTTTATGTTGTGACAGGACAACATTATTCAAGGATCAATTCATCATCAACGAATTCCCCAATTCAAAGAGAGCATAATTGAAGGAGCAGTGTTCGACATCACCAACTTTGACGTTGCTAAATGCAGCGATAGATTCAGGCTTACTGACCATAACTATATGATTTGATTTACGAATCGAACTTCTATAGTTAAAGTTGATGACGTCAATACGCATATTGCACAGGAAAAGTTCTGATTTCGCAACTACAATGAATTCATGAAGTTGGCTAATCGAAACGAACAATTACCAGGTTTATATTTTATATTTTCAGTGTTTGTGGACTCAAAATATTTTAGGATATGAAATGAATATCTTTATTTTTCACTTTCATAATTGTAGATGTAATTGGAATAATTTCCAAAGTTGAAATACCACCCACTGCAACTGAAATCGCCTCAAGGAGAGTCGTGTTGCATTTAATATTAGAAGAGTAAGTTTTATAAGAATGTGTTCTCGCCTTTCGAAAGTGATTCCTTATAATTGTTTATAGTTTTCTATAGACCCTACAATTTATATATGCTTTAATGTTTTATATGTAAGAGGGTAAAAGTCCGAGTTACTATATGGGAAGACAAAGTGGATATGTTTTGGGAAGAATACCAAAATCCAAGGTCATCCAACAATGTGGTTATTGTAACCAATATCAATCCAAAAAATTTTGGATGTAAGCAAAATTCACCTTTGTTATTTATTCCAATAAGCATGCTCGAATGATATTCATAGTTCTAATTTCAATTCAGCCAATCTCTGTCTCAACACAACATCAGCAACAAAGTTCTACGTCAATCCAACATTTGACGTCATTCAGGAATTTAGCAGCAGGTATATACATATTTAATATTACTTTGCGTGTGTTAGTGATTGTTTAAAAAACTTCTTTAATTTGACAATTGAAAATTGGCTCCGTGTTGCAACATAAATTCAGAATACACTGTGGCTGAAATCTCAAAGGGATCTAAGAGCAACACTGCAAACTTCCAAACCTTTTCAATTTCAGAATAAAAGACTACCTCTCCAATGAAGATGAACATGTAATGTGTATTTTAAGTTCAATTACTACAATTCAGAAGTTTGATCATGATTTGAGTTATCACTTTTGTTCACCCTCTTAGGAAAAAGAAATCATTTGCGAAGCCAAGGTAGCAAGTATAGGACTTCAAAATGGATGGAACTAAATATCATGTTCAAAATGTGCCAAGAAATTAATAAAGACCGAGAATACGCTTTCCTGCAATACATGTACCACCTCACAGGCAATTGGAGTATTAAGGTCGATCTGACTCTAATGTATGAGTTTATGCAAAACCTAGAAATAATAACCTCATTTAACATGATAATTATTTTGTACAGGTTCTGCATTGAGCTTGATGTTGAAGAGGAAGATGACCGAGCAACTTTTGTACTATTTGATAAAGAAGCTAAAAAACTAATAAACAAAACGACACAAGAAATTGTGTCGGATGATGTAATTAAGTTTTAGAATTATTAACAACATAAAAATTTAGAATCTAATCTAATTAATTTGCAAGTTGTTGAAGTTGGAGAAACAGTCCCAAAATGCATACAATCAATATTTGGCAGAACACTCAAAGTCCAAGTAAAAATCACTGAATATAATTTGAGAACAAAGAAGCCAAGGTTCAGCATTATGCGAATCTTGGACAACGTCGACAATGAAGCCCCCATAAAATCAGCAACAGAGGTATATCAAATGCCTACGAAGATGCATTATTCTTCATACTTTTTGTATACATAGATTAAAAACCTTTAATTTTCAGCTAGAGTGCAGAGAAGAAGAAAAGAACTTGTGGAGCATTGAGACAGACAACAATGAAAATGAGAAGAATGACTTGATAGCACAAGACCTCCCTAAGGATCCAATGAATGAGGTACACAATTCTGTAGTTTCATTTAAGAAATCAAGCTAATCAAAAAAGCTCTACAAAATATTTCAAATATTATATTAATATATGATTCAAGAGAATTTGTAGGTTGCTTTGGAGGGAGGAGCTAAAACACAAACAAGTAGCATCATTTGCCAAAAGGAAAAGAACAATTATGACATAAGTGCTGAAAACGACCGTAACAATTCAATAGAAAAGGTAGTATTGAACAATCTCATTCCTTTCGAAAATCAGTAAGTTTAGATGAGACATTTAATATATTAAACAACTTTTGTCCTATAGATTGATGTTGCTATAGATTGATGTTGCTGGCAAATGTGGTGGGAAATTCAATGCAAAGCTTAAAGAAATCAAGAAAGAAGATAGTAATAATGACAAAATTTATGCTGGCCTAGACATTGTCGATTCAAAATGGCGCAAGCTTCAGTAGATTTGAAAGAAGGATACATTCAATCATCATGCATTGATAATAGTTGTTCTTTAATAATTCCTGAATTTCAATTAGTTTGTGAAGTGAATTTCAATTGTACTGGTGTGGACAAAGAGTTTGGTGAGTTTTTATTATCCAATAAACTATGACAAAATGTTTGGTGTAAAGTGTTGTTATATACACTTTTGGGCAATGTTATAATTTTGTGATTTTTCAGGTCCTTCTCTCCTTTCTCATTTGTTGTGGATTTTAGCCCACACTGCTATGATTTAGTTTCTTTACTATACAAGAAACAAGGATTTCTTACTATTCGTCAACCTCCTACCACTCCACCGTTTCATTTCTTTCAGAAGAAACAACAAAGAAACGGAAGCAGAAGTTAATTCTTTTATGATGCAATGAATGCCCGCCCATCTCTCCGACGCCATTTTTCTTCGATTTGGAGGCAAGCTAAGCAATTTTGCAAAAAAATCAATGGAGGAGAAAAGCTACAAACAACGCCATTTTTCTTCGATTTGGAGGCAAGCAAAACAATTTTGCAATAACAATCAATGGAGGAGAAAAGCTACAAACAAGAGAACCAAGTCGGGGTTTTATTCATAGTTTATGTGTTTCTTCTCTCTAGCCCGCTCGCTTCCATGCACATCCCACGCCTAAGCATTTTATCTGTGGTTTTTTATTTGCATCTCACTTTTAATCCCTTGATTAATTTTGCTTATTTCTAATTTTAGATCTGAAGTTCAATAGATTTCTAAACATTTTGCAATAAGAAATGATCTTGGAAATGCTCTTATATATGCCTGCAATAAGAATAAAAGACCACAAAATTATGATTGAAGCATGGAGATCATTTTTATTGTATTGCCTTTCATGCTCTATTAATCACTTAATCAAAAAGGATAATCATAATAGTTGTGACATACGATATATATGATCAGCGAGGGGCAAAAATAATTCCTTATGACATAAGATATATATGATCAGCGAGGGGCAAAAATAATTCCTTATGACATAAGACATATATGATCAGTGAGGGGCAGAAATAATTCCACAACTCATCAGTGCAATTATAATTTCAAAATTATATATATAAAAGTGTGGTTTGACATTCTCAAGTGATGACACTTGGAGCTCTGTAAGCATGCCAAGTGTCCCTTCTTAAAACATATTTTATTTGTCAAATATAAAAACATTAATATCAATTAAATACTCACCTCACTACTCAACAAAAAATAAATATGTAAGCTACTAATGTTTGCTAATGTTGTATTGTTTTTCACTATATGAAATATTTGCTTCCAAATTTGAATAATTATTTGTCCAACATTTCAATTTGAAAGGAAAAAAAAAAGTAAACAACAATGTTACATAAACCTATATAATATGAAATTCTTATAAAAAGAAAACAAAAAATACACAACAATGTTATATAAACCTTTATAAAATGAAATTCTTATGCAAAAAACAAAAAAAAAAAAAAAACAAAAAACAAAATTTGAATAATAAATATACTACTATTTTTCATTGAATTAAAACAAATAAATAAAAAAGATGTTTGAAGATAATAATACCTTATAAAAGAACATTTAGGATAGTTCAGATTAAAAAATAACTTTAGAAAAAAAATTATTTGTAGGATTCAAGGAAAAAAAAGATAATATGGAAATATTGAAATTACTAATATTTTACAAAAGAGTATTTAGGATAGTTCAAACTCTGACATTAACAAAAATAGGTGCTAAAAAAATTAGGATATGTTTGGGTTGAGACATAAGTAGATTTTGCAAGTTTGAAAGTGGATTGTGAAAATGTTGGAAATTGATAAGTTTGGGTTTGTTAAGAGATTTTATAAAGTAAGATTATAATTAATTTATCATATCATATCGGGAGCTATAGGAAAAAATAGATGATGTCCTATTATTTTATTTTGATGAAAAAAAAACAAATGTTTTTAAAATTTCAAGAAAATAGATAAAGTAGAAAAAATTAGAATTATAGAATTTACGAAAAAGATAATATAGAAATATTGAAATTACTAATATTTTACAAAAAGAGCATTTAGGATAGTTCAAACTTTGACATTAACAAAAATTGTTGCTAAAAAAATTAGGATATGTTTGGGTTGAGACATAAGTAGATTTTACAAGTTTGAAAGTGGATTGTGAAAATGATGGAATTTGATAAGTTTGGGTTTGTTAAGAGATTTTATAAAGTAAGATTATAATTAATTTATCATATCATATCAGGAACTATAGGAAAAATAGATGATGTCCTACTAATATATTTTGATGAAAAAAACAAATGTTTTAAAATTTCAAGAAAATGGATAAAGTAGAAATAAAAAATAGAATTATAGAATTTCACAAAATAAATAACATAATTAGGATATTGGTCATCCAAAATCCAGATGTGCACATCCAGTCGAAACACCCCTTAAACAATTTGGAAATTATATTAAAACTTTATAAAAACAAATATAAAAATTGGTTAAAATTAATAAAAACAAAACAAAAAAAAATTACAAAGGAAACCAATATGTAAAACAATTAATGAGTGCAATTAAAGATAAAATTTGAACAAAATAGATGTCTTCGAACCATAAAAATGAGATGTATTCTACACCTTTTTACATAAAGATATGAAAATACTTAATGTTACAGTTAAAACACATATAAAAAAAATCATTTTAACAAGTTTGTGCTAATTAAGAACAAATGGAAAAAAGAACAATAAGAAAGATTATTTTAAGGATAAATAGAAAATGCCACACTTATAAAAAAAATCTGTTAACATATAAAAAAGAATACTACTTTAACATAAAAATAAGATAATTATTAAATAAAGCCCATGCATCGCACGGGTTCAAACCTAGTACTCAATAATTTGATTGAATCGATTCGATTATATCCCAATCCTCTTTGAAGGAGAATATGACCACAAGGTGTGAGCCTTGGCCCAACGATTTGAAAGACAAAATATAAGCTTATTCAAATTGGGCCCATTATTTAAGGATAACATCATAATTCAAATTGGGCCAAGGCTCACTACTTCTGGCCCAAAGCTCATTTTTCCACAAGCTATTTATTTTCAAGATTCTTACTAGAATCAATTCCTCATTTATCAATTGCTTTATTTTTCTCATTTCTAAATACTTTGCCACATCTACCTCATAACATCTTCACAATAATTTTCAAAAATCAATTAAGTTTCAAAAAAAAAAAAAAAAACCTAATTCTATACCACATTAATTTACATATTTCAATCTCATATTTCATTTTATACACTAACAGGAGAAGCAGCCTCGTCAGCCTTTCTCCTTCCGACGGATGAATCTGAATTCGTGGGGGAGGCAGGCTCCACCTGTTTTCTTCTGGTGGCTCGAATATAACAGAAAATCGCCACCAAAAAGGTGGTGGCTAAACCGCCGACAATGACGCCACCGCCGGCGACTGATTTATCGACGGAGTGGTGGTGGTGGTGGTTGATCTTCATCACCTCTTCCTGTGCAGCTTCCTCGCCGGAGGCGTTAACTTCCGTTAAAGAGTCGCCGTTTGCATCCGCTTTTGGAGCCTCAGATGGGCTCAGTTGCGATTCTGCAACGGCATTGTGCTGTCCAAGTTTTCTTGACGCCGTTAGTGATTCCGCCGTTGATAGAACTATATGTCCTTTCACCATGATCAAGATCAAGAAGTAAACAAGAAACTTGGCCATTTTTATTGTGCTAGTTTCTTGAATGAGATTAGTCGTTGCTTTCACTCTTCAATCTTGTCTCTCTATATATATACACACGCACACACGAATGTACATAAATATATGAGAGAGAGAGAGAGAGAGAGAGAGAGAGAGAGAGAGAGAGAGGTTGTGGGTGAATGGAAAGTTCTGGTTTGTTGGATTTGATGAGTGTTTGGACAATATTATAGGATTGTACAAATGGGGTTGTCTGCAAAACAGGGGAAATCAAGAACCATGCATGTGGAGTGATTAAATCAGAAAACAACTGGATCTTCAATTCAAGGGAACATATTTTTTGCTTTGTTTATTTGTAAATCTGTACACCCATTTTTTTAAAAATGGGTTTTCGATTATTGATCTGATAAAAATTTGTCCGAGACAAATGCGAAATTATACATCTGAAATTATTGCGAATGCACTATCTTTCGTTTATTTACATATGTACTGTATGCAGTATATAATATTACAATTTTAAAGATTTGCAGAAAAAAATTAAAAAATTCTAGCTATGAGTCATACTTACAACTTACACACCATGCATATTGATATAGCTTAATGAAAGAAAATAAAACAAAAATCGAAAAAAAGTAAATATTATTTTATTTTTAGAACTTTTAGTGTTTTTTTTTTCTAATGTTCAGGTCTTTGATAAATGGAAATTGTTAACTTCCGTTACCGAGTGATAAATGGAAATTGATATTTATGAATCCTTGAAAATGAGTGAACTAGACCTAATAATTAATACTTCTTTTTTTGAAATTAAAAAAATTAATACTCTTAGAAACCTATAAATATATTTTGTCCCTAAAATAACAAAAACCGAATCATTGAGAAATTATATATGTCCGATGGACCCATTAAATTGTAGGTACATCTATCTTACAATATTGAGATATTGTGCAAGAATCAAACAAAGAATCCAGCACAATCTTTGCATCTTTTAATCTAAATTTTCATAGAGGGACAAGTTTCCCATATAATGAGACCAAGAAGAAATCACAATAAAGACACTCAAATAACCAACATTTTGCCATGTCGGGAAACTACATCAACTTTCTTCCATTCAAGATTCTACTATTAATGTCTAATTAATTTGATGTTTATTAGATCCTGAATCTAAAAATGTACCTTTTTATCTTGTTTTTCATTTGATTTATGTTCATGTATATGTTTAATGATGCCCCAAAATTACCTACAATATCTAGTGACTCCACTTGAGTGTAGATTCTCAATTCTTATATTATTTCAAGCTCTTTATATGCTTTGATTTTGTATATATTGTGTTGAGCATATATTAAAATGTATGTGATTGTAGAGGTATTAGTATTTTAAATTACTTGAGCCCAAAAGACTCATTTATATGAGATAACTTATTTTATAATGTATTGGACTCGGTACGTAATTATTATTATTGTATCGCTTAAAATTGATCTATAAGCACTATAAATACCTTTGTAGAAAAATATTTAATATATATTATGTGCTAATAATAATGTTATCAAATAGATATATTGTCTGGTAATTATTTTGATTTAGAAAATGTAACAACGAGAGAGTAGTATGAAAGACAATAGAAATAACCTATGCAATGTCCTAAATTCATGGGCTTTGGTTGAAAAAAAAAAGATGTAGGAAACTTCCTAGATTGATGAGGAAATATTATACACAAATTAAATACATAAATTAATTAGTATAAACATGATGCCATCTCATGAGAAACAAAATATGACTTGAGAACACCAGAGTGTCAATTTTATTTATTTTAACAATTTCTTTGTCAGGCACTGTCTCTTACCAATAAATAATAATTTCATTTCTCTAGTTGGTGATATATATATATATATATAGTAATATGATTTGCTGGCAATTTATTATTTCCACAAGTAGGCAAAATAATGGCCCATTGCACGTGTGGCTACCTAGGTATTATTGCCAATAATTGGATTATATTTTTCTTTTTAAATAAAAAGAATTATATTTGTGTTTAATATTAAAAAGTTCTAAATAAGTGGGCTTTGACAGCTAAATGGGCTAACCAACTGAAATCAAAGCTCAAATCCATTCTCACACAAGCCCAAATTTGAAGAGCACATGCGATTGCGGCTATATGCGTCTCTTTCATAGCTCCGACAAAACCGGAGAAGCTCCGATGGCGTTGCAGAGTAGTGTCGATAGAGGTGAATTATGGAGTTGCAATAATGTTCGTCGTGTTTTTATGGCGATAAATGAGGAGGAAAATGTTCAGTTAATTCGATCGAGCTGGGGATGGGAACCATGCAAATTTGTCAGGTATTGCTGCTAAAAATGCATATTCATCATCATGACATGATGATTGGGATGGGTAAAGTTTAAACCGGAATCATTTGTTCCGGTAAATGATGATTCATTTTTTCTAGTTTAAACCCTAGCTCATCAAGAAATTAAAAAGAGTAAAACTGCATTCTAGTTGTTCTTGGATTGGTGATAGTTGAATTGTTTGTTTACAGCAGTTTTTGGAATCACTATGCATTAAGGATTATTGACAATGCCAATGGATGTATCGTTAAAATAATTTAATTTGTATTTTGATCAGCATATTACAAGGCACTGAGAATGCATATTGGAGGAGTTATTATTGGAAGATAATTTGAGAATTATTTAGTAGTGGAAGCAGAAAGAATGATTTTTCATAGTGATATTTACAAGAATGTGAAGAAAGTTTGGTTGCCTTTGTTGAATTTAGATGAATTGTATGGTTTTATGAGGGCCAAGTATTGCAGCATTGATGATATATAGCTATGAATTCAACAAATTCAACACTTAATACACAGGTGCTACAGCTATGGATGTTTTTAATGGGTGATAGTTTAATGGAAATTTACAATTTGGAACTTCATTGATAGCATGAACTATCTTTTGCCATAATGAGTTGGAAATCATTGTGTGTTGAAATTGGAATAAGGGCATTCGGACAGTGGATGGCCCTTTTTTCTACCCAAAGCAGAGTGATTCATTATATGCTTGCTGAATTCAAACTTCAGGACCTTCATATATTTCTTCTCGATAAGTTGACTGATTAGAAAAAAATTATTTCTTTTAGGATTTTTTGTATTCCTGCCAAAGTGGATGACAGAATGGATGGTGCCCTTGATTATGCACTATCTCTGCTGAATAATTGCCTTTTCTTTTTATGGTCTTGATCACTCTTTCTTGGCTTTATGTGGCTATCTTTCTTTGGTTTCTTTGGTTAGAAAAATTGTCCCTTTAATCTTTCCTCTTGTAAGAAAAAAATCATTGAGATTAAAGATGCCCTCAATTTTCATGATGGTGGGATTTCTGTAAATAATGCTTCATCGTTTGTAGTCACATGGTTTAAATTGGTGTAACATGCTGTTTTTTATATAGACGGGAAGAAATGGTGGGACAACGGAAAGTAGTTATCAAGTTCTGCTTCCCTTGCAGTTACCTTTTGTGGCAGTTGACTGCACTTTTTTCTTGTCATCATTAATATCTCAAGAGGCCCACACATTATCCTCTGTTTCCAATACGTTATCATCTCGTAAAACCACATTGGTGGTCTATTGCATTGGAAGTGTAGGGATAGGAGAGAAAACAAAATTTGTAGTAGATCACTACAAGAAATTCTCTCATAGACTACACCCCTAAGACATGTGTTTTGTCAAAAAACCCTTGTTGTAGCTGAAATTGGCGTTGTCGTAGATAAAACCGTTGTCGTAGACTGCAAAAATGCTCTCATAGACAAGGGTTTTTAGTTGGCGTTGTCGTAGAGGCGAAGTCGTAGGGTAAAATTGAGACCTAAGACAACGGTGGTGACTTGAGGTTGTCGTAGAGGCGAAGTCTTAGGTTAAAATTGAGCTCTAAGACAACGCTTACGATATGAGGTTGTCGTAGAGACGTAGTTATTGTGCCCTAAGACAACACTTATGATACGAGGTTGTCGTAGAGATGTAGTCATTGTTTCATAAGACAACGGTAACTTTTTAGAGTTGTCGTAATATCATAATAGCGTTGTTGTAGACTTAGTTAAATTAAATTTCTTTTATTACATTTACATTACATATAGAAATCTAAAAATTACTAAGGTAAATATTGACCCCAAATTGAAAACCCTAAATCCCTCCCTCCTCCCCAAGCCTCCGTCGCCGACATCGTTGCCGCCGCAGCGCCACCTCCAGCCCTCGCCGCCGCCTCCTCCCCACGCCTCCTCGGCCGTCATCGTCGCCGCCAATGTCCCTCGCCGCGCCATGGGTTCGCGCCCGCCCCTATCCCTCACCTCGCTGCCTCCCCCGTTCCCCAGCCGCCGCCCGCCGCCATCCCCCCTCTCTCAACCGCCACCCGCCACTGTAGCTCTCTCAGCAGCCGCCCGCCCCCGACCCTGTCCTTGATGCTGCGCCGCTCCGCTCACCACCGTCGTGGCTCCGCCCCTGCCCCCGCCTCGCTGCCGCCGCCGCTCACCACTTAATATTCTCTTCTCCACTCCGCAGCCCGCAGCAGTTGTCGGTAAGTTCACTTAATATTCGATGTGGGTCTGTGTGTTTGTGTGTGGCCCGCAGCCGTCCCCTCTAAAATTTGGTGTGTGTTTGTGTGTGTGGCCTTGTAGCTCAGAGTGGTGATGATCGTTGTTGTTGGGGGTCTCTGAGAATGATGGTAGAAGGGATCCAAGAAGTGGTGGAAGGGATCCAAGAATCAGCTGTCTCTATTTCTGTTTTTGTATGTTTCTCTGTGTGTAAAATGAGATGAGATGGTGTCTCTGTTTTGTATGTATCTCTATTACGGGGTGAAGAAATTCTGCAGATTATAAGTCGTAGTTTAGAAAAATTTGATTGATATAGGTTGAATTGAAGAAACGAAGTTATGAGAAAAATGATACATTCAGAATAGATACATTCAGAATTGGTGATGAATTTGATTTGATTTGATTCTCATTCTGCCAAAATGTATCAATTCTGAATTTGATTGATATTTTCTTCATAAGTTATTAACAAAATGTGTTTAGGGATGAGTTTATGCATGGTTGTGCAGTGCTGGATTGTTGCTTCCACGACGACTCCTCTAGGTTTAGTGCTTGTGTTCATAACACAGTTAGAAGGTTCCTCGTTTTGAGTTTTAGTCTTCTCTTAAATTAATTGAAATTATTATAGTTGTTAGCTGCTTCTGTAGTGTTTTCCTGGTTTTGATTGAATCTGTGCTGAAATTTGGATTATTCGAATCTGTGACTGGTTTTCAGACTGAGAAGGCCTTCTCGAAGCAGTCCAATGTTTTCCTTTGGTAAGAAAATGTATTAGTTTGTGTAGACTAAGTTGGATGTTTTAGTATTAGATTCGATTGTGCTGAAGAAATGCTAACAATTGCAGCTCGAAGAAGTTGGGGAAGAGTAAGACGCCAGGGAAGGATGGCAAATATAACCGCAGATTCAGCATCAAAGAATTCAGGAGGGCTGAGAGCCGAAGGTGCAGCAGCGATGGGAGGTATAATGGGCTTTTTGGCATTGTCTCTTGTGGTTCTTACTGAATATGAAATGATTCACATTTATGAAACATTGATATATATCGTTTTAAATTAAAAGGCATAACAATTAGGGAACAAAGTCTCAAATGTTTCAACTGAGAAAGATTGTCTTTCTGATTAGTTATTATAGTTCATTATCCAATAGAAGTAAGCATGCTGCCAATTAGTAGGTCTTCTTATCACTCTTATACTTGAAGCATGCTGGAACGAGAAGTGAATTTTGTAACTGTTTCATGTTTCTTCTTATGAAGTGAATGTAATTCCGAGGTTCAAAACTCTGTTTTATTTCCCAGAAATTCTGAGTTCTTTTGGTTGAGTTCATTCAAAACTCTGTTTTATTTCCCAGAAATTCTGAGTTCTTTTGGTTGAGTTCATTCAATTTTTGGTGAAGGAAAATGGAGGTGTTCATCGATGTGTTGTTGCGAGCATAACAGTAAAAGCCCCTGTTCGTCAAGTGTGGAATATTTTGACAGCTTACGAAAATCTTCCCAAGTAGTAAGTTTATATGTACTTCTTCAAATGCAGCCATGGATGCTTATTTGAGTTTTACTCTTCACATAATTTTCCTTTATTTTTCCGAATTACTTCAGGATTGTTCCCAATTTAGCTATCAGGAAAATCTTATCTCGAGAAAACAATAGAGTCCGAATTCTTTAGGTACAACAAGCATTTTTCAGGTTTTAAGTTATGAACAAGGACACATATCCATCTTGAAATGGTATTCAATCTTTTCTTGCTATGTCATATTCATTAATTTTGAGAATAATAATCAACAGTCTATCCTATGCTTATTTAGAGTTTTCCCTTGTGCGATTATTTTGTTGGAATTAATCGATGCTCGTTATGGTAGCTTTCTATAAGAATGAAAAGTGGTATACTGAGCCTAGCCAGTGTTGAACGTGTCTTGTTCTGGAATCATGCAATCAGTTATCTCGGTCGATCCTTTCTTGCTTTCTCTTAACTGTCTAATCATATATTGTTTCTAATGAAGTTTATCTTCTGCATTTTAAATACATTTCAGATTAAGAAGCTGGATTTAGGTAGTAGGAGAGTGAGTACAATAGCAGGTAATGGAAAGGCTGGATTTAAGGATGGATCAGCCTTGGAAGCCCAGGTAAAAAAATAGACAACCTTTTGGCAACTTTCACATGTAGTCATTTGATTTTATCAATGATATTTCTGCATCTTAATATATTTATTTGGTCTAACTTCTTTGGTTCACAAACTCTAGTTACTTCAAATGGAAAGTGAGACCTGTCTGCTTGATAATATTATTCACACAAAATGTTGATATGAATGAAAGCATAAAAGTACATGTTTCATCCATGGAAAGCAGTACTTTTCTCTTCTAGTAGTAATGTGGTAAACGGGACGAAAATTATATGACAAGGTTCATCTTCAATTAAGTTCTATTGGTTAGTGAAGAATGGGTTCCATCCTTGTTATCTGCATTGAAATATTGATCCTGATGTCTTCTACATCTGCAGCTCTAATTTTGATAGATTACTTACACCCCTAATTTTACTTAATACTTCACATTTACTCAATACACCCACTTAGGTGATTCTATTTTGTGACTATATTGTTGGTTTTTCGTGAATATGATGTGCAGATTACGGTGGAGGCAAAATCATTGTAGGATTTGATTCGTGGGGATCTCCGGTGATTCTTGGAGATTATATTTGTAGCCATGGCTTCTTGATGGTTCTCTTGATGTTTTTTGGATGGTTCTTGATGTTTTTAGATGATTCTTGTTACTTTTGGATGGTTATTGATGTTTTTGGATGGTTCTTGATATTTTTGGATGCACGAAGTATTGTAGTTTTTGGATGTTTTTGATGTTTATTGTATTTTGGCTTTAACATGTGATTAATGGATTCTAAGTATGAATATTTTAATTTGATATGATAATATTTAGATTTTGTATAGTTTGGTGAATTTTAATTTTTGTATATATTTTTAGGTATTCAACCAATTAATATATAATAATTGTAAAATGCAAAAGTAAAAGACAACACTAAAAAGACAACGGTTTTGACTGCATTAAACCGTTGTCGTTGAATCAAAGACAGCAGAAAGACAACGGTTTTAACCGTTGTCGTAAAGGTCTACGACAACGGTTAAAAACCGTTGTCGTTGAATCAAAGACAACAGAAAGACAACAGTTTTTAACCGTTGTCGTAAAGGTCTACGACAACGGTTAAAAACCGTTGTCTATGAGCGCATAAATTATAATTGTTAACCTACGACAATGGTTTTTAACCGTTGTCACGTCGTTGTCGTAGAGGTCTACGACAAGGGTTAAAAACTGTTGTCTATGAGCGAAATTTTCAGACCCCTACGACTACACCACCTACGACAAGGGTTTTTTTGGGCTACGACAAGGGTTTTTAACCCTTGTCTATGAGCTTTTTTCTTGTAGTGGATGAATCCAACTGCATGAGACCTGACATATAAAACATTAGCATAATGGTTTCTCGTAACTCCATTAACTTGCTCAAGTTGGTCGGTGTAGAAGTAGACAACTGAGAAATAACCTGCATTATTCAGAACCGGATTTATCTCCTCAAGAGCCGGATGAAAACCACTCGAACCGGACGAAGTTAAGCTGTAGCAGAAACCGGCTCAAGACAGTTATAACTGCCATTCAAGCTGCTAGGGTTCGGCGCAGAAGCTGTTAATCAAATCCAAAATTCGTGGTGATTCCGTTATGTTTCTCTTGGAATTGAGTGAGGGCTATTGTTCTATATATATTGGGTTATGTTCAGTTGTGAGATCACTTAGTAATTTCGTGAGATTGAGAGTGTTTAGCAATTAGGGTTCTTCGGGTTTTAGAAGGGGAAAACCCTAGAGTGCGTTTCAATCTTGTACAACGAATTTCTTCTTCATTTCTTAGTGAAATGATTTGATTCTTTCTTCAGTGGATGTAGGCTGATGTTGGCGAGCCGAACCACTTAAATCCTTGCGTGTTCTTGTTCGTTTTCATTCATACATTGTGTTATCTTGATTCAGCCATAGTTAGGGTTTGTGCTAGCTGTGATCTTCAAGCTTGATTAGCTGAGTGATTTGGCGTCAGATCTTTACAATTGGCGTCATCTGTGGGAACGTCGAGCTGCTACAAGATGATCGGAATAAAGATGGATGTTGAGAAGTTCACCGGAGTTGGAGATTTCAACTTGTGGAAGGTGAAGATGGAGGCCATCCTTATACATCAAGGGTGGGAAGAAGCCATAGCTGAAGAAAGTGAATCTTCCTCATCATTATCTGAAGAAAGAAGACAAGAACTCTCCAAGAAGGCCAGAAGTGCAGTCATTTTATGCTTAAGTGAGAAAACCTTGAGGGAAGTGTATCAAGAAAGACAGCCTTAGACATATGGAGAAAGCTTGAATCGATATATCAGGCTAAGTCCTTAGCCAATCGATTATTTCTGAAGCAAAAGATAATTTCATTCAAGATCTTGGATGATAAGAAGGACCTTGAAAAGTTGGATGAATTCAATTAGATAATTGACGAATTAGAAAACGTGGATGAGAAGCAGAGGATGAAGATAAGACACTACTCCTACTGAATTCTTTGTCAAAATCCTTCTCATCCTTCAAAGATGCTTTGGTGTATGGCAGGGTGATCCCTCTTACTCTTGATGAAGTTCAAATTGTTATAAAATCAAGAGTTCTTTCTGGAAATCCAGATCAAAGGAGTCAAAGTCTGGGTGAAGGTTTGAATGTCAAGTTCAAGAATAAACAGAAAAATAACCAGAAGAGGAGAAACACTTAGAAGAATGAAGCAGGCCAGAATTAGTCAAGTGGAGACAATCAAGAGACAATAAAATGCTACAATTGTCATAAACCAGGGCAACTTAAAAGATATTGCCCTGAAAGGAAACAGAAAGTAGAAAATAATACTCAACAAGCAACTGCTACTGAGAAGTATGAAACAGCAGACATGCTATGTGTCTCAAGGTTGAGCATCTCAGATGAATGGGTTCTTGATTCAGGCTGCTCCTTCCACATGTGTCCCGTGAAGGAGTGGTTCATGGACCTGAGATTGAAGAAAGATGGCCTGGTTCTTCTAGGAAATGACCAATCCTGCAGAGTCCATGGCATTGGAAATATCAGGCTGAGACTCCATGATGGACAAACTAAAATTCTCCCTGAAGTGAGGTACATTCCTGATCTAAAAAGGAACTTAATCTCACTTGGTCTTTTGAATGGTGCAGGTTATGAGTTCAGCACACAGAGTGGAGAGATCTTGATCATAAAAGGAAGTCACCTGTTAATGAAAGGCAAGAAAATGAATAGGTAACTGGGGACTCAGCTGCAATAATGAACAAGAAGGAGTCAGACCTGTGGCATAGAAGGCTAGGCCACATTGGGGATAAAGGACTCATGAAGCTAGCCCAACAGAAACTCCTAGGTGATGTACACATTCAAAGAATAGAAAGGTGTGAACAATGCATACTAAGAAAGCTGACAAAGACTCCTTTTCCAACTGGACAACACACCACCAGAGGCAACTTTGAGTATGTACACTCAGACATATGGGGGCCATCCAGAACAGAAACACATGGAGGTGGGAGGTACTTTCTAACTTTCATTGATGACTACACTAGAAAGGTATGGGTGTATATTCTGAAAATAAAAGCGATGCTCTTGTTAAATTCAAAGAATGGTTAACCATGCAAGAGAACCTGACATGAAAGAAGCTAAAGTACTTGAGAACTGATAATGGTTTAGAATACTTGTTAGATGATTTTCAAGAATTTTGCAGGAACAAAGGTATAACAAGGCATAGAACTGTAGTGTCCACTCCCCAATAAAATGGATTGGCAGAGAGGATGAATAGAACTCTCTTAGAGAGAGTGAGATGCCTACTTCTGGATGCTAGTCTACCTCACTACAAGAAAAATGCACATAGACTACGCCCTTAAGACAACTGTTTTTTGAAAAAACCGTTGTTGTAGCCAAAATTAGCGTTGTCGTAGACAAAACCGTTGTCATAGGTATGAAAAATGCGCTCATAGACAACGGCGCTTTATTGGCGTTGTCGTAGGGTAAAATTCAACCCTAAGACAACGGTTGTGACTTGAGGTTGTCATAGTTGTGTAGTCTTAGGTAAAAAATGAACCCTAAGACAACGCTTATGACATGAGGTTGTCGTAGATATGTAGTCGTTGATCCCTAAGACAACGGGTACAATATGAGGTTGTTGTTGAGGCGTAGTCATATATACCTAAGACAACGGTAACTTTATAGCGTTGTCATAACCTTGTGGTAGCGTTGTCGTAGGCTAAATAAACTTGATTTTTATTTATTAATATTACTAAATGTAAATACATACATGTAAAATAAAATTTACTTAGATATATTATAAGTATGTGTAATGTGTAAATTCAATCCCCATTTCAAAGTCCCCAATTCTAAACCCTAGCTAGCTCTCTCCATCTTCCCAGCTTGTTGTCCCAGCCGCCGTGGCCCGCCACTTCCGCCACCGCCTGCCGCTCTCCCACGCCGCCAACCGCTGCCGGCCACAACCTCTTCTCACCCACGCATCCTCTCCAGCCGCTGCCGTCTCCCCGCCGCGCACCCATCCCGCCTCCGCACCGCGCACCCATCCTCGCCTCCCCGCCGTGCACCCATCCCGCCTCCGCGCCGCGCACCCATCCCCGCCTCTCCGCCGCACACCCATCCCCGCCTCCGCGCCGCGCACCCATCCCTACCTCTCGACACCTACTTACTTTATTGTCTTATACTTACTTTACCTTCTGGTTTTGTCTTGATTCTTGAATTTCTTGCATATAATATCCTGAATTATTAGCTCAGCTGCTGTATTTATTTTGCATTTGGCAAAATCTTTTCCTAATCCTAGGCTTCACCTTCCTTAATAATGGGCATAATGGCTATTGTTATTTCTTTTTATTAGTACAATATTATAAATAGGAGCTCTGGAAATAACTGTTATGAGTAGGTTTTGCATAGCTTATTGGTTGGCTGTGAGATTGGATAATGTGTTATACCATATGTTTTACTGGGAAAATGTAGTTAAAAAATTAATCAGCTTCTCATTTGGATCACCAAACAAGCCAAATTTTTGTATGGTAGCAAGTTTATCCCTGAGGAAATCCAAGATATCAAGCTGATTCAAAGCAACATGTACAAGTATCTCAGCATTCTGCTTGATGGTCGGGAACGTTTCGAGGACGAGGTTGTATCAGAGAGCAAACAGCAAGCTTCAGATGAACAAGTGTCCGAATCAGGTATCGGAAAATTATTTGTTGATAACATTTCCTCAACAATGCCTTCCATAAATAAGGAAACTTTGCCTTGTTATTTTTCGCTTTGTAGCCTGCCCTGCTTCTTTCGTGCTGCCATTTCAGCTCCTTTTCTTCTTTGAGCTCTTACTGAGCCACTAGTTATTCAATTCTAATTTGTTACCTCTTCATTATCTCTCTTCTTCAACGGATCCAGAAAAAAAACGCAGTTTTGCAAAGAAATTAAGGGCTTATTGGGTGTCATAGTGATTCTTGGAAACAGAACAATATAATTTTTAAAAGCAGGTTGTTTAAATGTAGCACTTGCTTGAAACTTTGAACTGAATCGACCTCATCGTTTAGCTTGTTGTGGATCCTCTTTCCTAATTTTCCCACCCTCTTGATAATATTCTTTCTATAATAGCTTCACAGAGTGATTGGGGTGGAATCTATGCAGGGGAAGAAGGCACAGACTCGAACGAACATAACCAATGTATTTACTCCCTCAATCCAAATTTGAAGCATTTCTCTGACTGGCTCCTCGACATCATAGCCACTGGAGATTTGGATGCATTCTTCCCTGCTGCAACACGTGAATATGCTCCACTCGTCGAAGAAGTGTGGAGAGATCCTGCTATACAAGAGACATACCGCAGAAAGAACGAACTTCACTTTCTACCAGATGTAGCAGAGTACTTCTTGAGCAGGGTATATTTTTATCACTGTGCTTATCAGATAGGCATTAGAACTTAAGTTGGATTTATGTCCATAAGGCTCTAATCAATCCTTTGTTTGCTGGGCTAATACGTACTGATTATACAAAGTTGTGTTGGAGGTCTAGCCATTCATATCTCATTGATGGGAGGCTATGTATCAGCAGAGCTTATAGCTTCCATATCTTGTACCAACTCTTACATCATATGAACTTTTAGAGTAATAGTTGTTGTATGAATATTAAATGAATATTTCAATTTGATATAACTATTTTGAGTTGAATGTTTATTTTGTATATTTGAATTTCAATTAACAAATAATAATTATTAAATGTTGCTAGAACTTGTAAAAGACAACGCTGAAAATAGACTACGACAACAGTTTCAAAAATGTTGTAATAAAGGTCTACGACAACGCCAAGGATTAAAAACCGTTATCTTTGACAGCTATGACAACGGCAGAACAAGGGTTAAAAACCGTTGTCAAAGCGTTGTCGTAGATAGAAAAGACAACGCTTCTTTGGAACAACAACCCTACGACAATGGTTAAAAACCGTTGTCTATGTGCGTCACAACGTTTGTCGTAGGGGTCTAAGACAACGGTTAAAAACCGTTGTCTATGAGCGAAAATTTGCTGACCCCTACGACAACCCTGGCTACGACAACGCTGCTTTCTGGCCTACAACAACGGTTTTTAACCGTTGTCTATCAGCGATTTTCTTGTAATGCCTAAAGCTTTTTGGGGAGAAGCATTAGCCATTGCAGCTTATCTAATCAACAGAAGCCCCTCATCTCCTATCCTGTTTAAAACACCAAATGAACTTTGGTATGGTAAGCCCCCTGACTATTCTCATTTAAGAGTGTTTGGCTGTCTAGCATTTGCACACACAAAACAAGACAAGTTGGAAGCTAGAGCCATAAGGTGTATATTCATTGGGTATCCTCCTGGCACAAAAGACTACAAATTGTGGAGTTTGGAGCCAGAAAATCAGAAGTGTTTCATTAGTAGGGATGTTGTGTTTAAGGAAGGAGTAATGGGATATAAAATGAATAAGAATCCAACTTCAGAACCTCAGCTAATCCATCACAGAGTTCTGAAGATGACACACAGATACATGTGGAGCTACTTGGACAAAATGAGCCACACACTGCTGAGGACCAAGAAGAACAAGAAGGAATTAACTCAAGCAGTGAGAGTGGGGAGGAAACTCAAGAAGAAAGAGCTCAAAATGACTATCATCTAACAAGAGATAGAGCAAGAAGAGTTATCAGACCACCTGTGAGTAGAGCCGGCAAAATGGGCCCGACCCGATGGGCCGGCCCGATCGGCACGAAAATTAGGCTAGGCTGGGCCTAAAAAAAGGTAACCCGAAAAGTGTCGAAACTTTTTGGCCCGGCCCAATGGCCCGATGGGCTATCTGGGCTCGGGCCAATTTGGCCCGTTGGGCTCGGGCCGGCCCGATGGCCCATAATTTAAAAAAAAAATTACATATTTCTAAAATAAAAATGGGCCTGAAAAGCCCAATACCAAACTAATCCCAAAAGGCATGCCCCAATACTTACTTGAGTCCAGGAAATACTAACTTGAGTCCAGGAAAGGAAAGCTGAGAACAAAAAATAAAAAACCAAGCCCAAGGAAAGAAGGCAGATAAGCAGAGAAATTATCCAAGAAATCACAATCACACTTTTACACTTTCTTCTCAATAACCCTAGCCTAATTTCTCTACGATTTCATCTCCATTGAAAGGTAACCAAATGCTTTGCTTTTCCTTCCACTCTCTTTGCTTTTATACATTTTCTTTCCCTCTCACATCTTTGCAGTCAGTATATATATAAATGTCTGGCTTAAGCTTTTATGCATTTTATATATTTTGGAATATATAAATGTATGCTTTTATAAATTTATAAATTTGTTGTGGTGATACGTCGTATTAATATATATATAATTATATATTTGATTTGTTTAAAAAGACGATGTGAGCCGATTTGGCCTGTTGGCCCATACAAGGCTGGGCTGGGCTACAGATTTATGGGCCCGAACTAAGGATGGGCCGGCACGGCACGGCACGAAACTTTCATGTGGCCCGTCGGGCCGGGCTGGGCCGGGCCGGGCCGCCCGTTTTGCCAGCTCTACCTGTGAGATATGGAGAGGCTGATACAGTTCATTATGCATTAGCTATAGCTCAAGAAATAGAAAGTGATGAACCAACTAACTATAAGGCAGCTATTGCATCTAAAGAGTGAAAAATGGCTGCAAGCCATGAATAAAGAACTTATGTCTTTAGAGAAAAATCACACTTGGGAACTTGTTACAAGGCCAGAAAATTAGAAGCTTATAGGATGCAAGTGGATCTTTAAGAAAAAGATTGAAGTAACAGGTGGAGAACACATAAGGTATAAAGCTAGATTAGTAGCCAAAGGTTATACACAGAGAGAATGCATTGATTATAATGAGATTTTTTTCTCATGTGGTTAAGCATGTGTCAATCAGAATCCTCCTTGCCATGGTAGCACAAGAAGACATGGAATTACATCAACTAGATGTAAAGACAGCCTTCCTTCACGGGAATTTGAAGGAGACCTTATATATGAAGCAATCTGAGGGTTTTGTACAGCCAGGCAAAGAAGATAGAGTGTGTTTACTGAAGAGATCTCTATATGGTCTAAAGCAAAGCCTAAGGGAATGGTACAGGAGGTTCGATAACTTCATGATAAGTATTGGAATGATAAGATGCAACTATAACAGCTGTGTATACTTGGAAGTAGAAAGGAGATCGGTTTATACTTATCTCATTCTTTATGTGGATGACATGCTTATAGCCAGTAAAAGCATGGAAAGAATTAAAAGCCTGAAAGATAAACTGAAGTCACAGTTTGATATGAAAGACCTTGGTGAAGCAAGAAGGATCTTAGGAATGGATATTAAGAGAAACATGAAACAAATTAAATAGGCTCTTCTTATATCAAACAGACTATGTGCACAAGGTGTTGAAGAGATTTAATATGCAAGAATCAAAACCAGTCATTACACCACTTGGAACTCAGTTTAAACTTTCAGCAGCTCAATGCCCCTCAACACAACAAGAAAAGGATGAGATGTATTCTGTGCCCTATGCTAATGCTATAGGTAGTATGATGTATACCATGGTATGCAGTAGGCCAGATATTTCATTTGCTATGAGTGTGGCCAACAGGTACATGTCAAACCCAGGGAGACAACATTGGGAGTCAGAAAGTGGATGTTGAGATATCTAAAAGGATCTTGTAACCTTGGTTTGATGTTTTCTAAAATATCCACTAACTGTTCTAATGTATTGGAAGGTTTTGTTGACTCTTGACTTTGCAGGTAATCTGGATACTAGAAGATCTATCACATGATATGTTTTCAAGCTATATGGAACGACTATCAGTTGGAAGGCAATGCAGCAACCTGTTGTAACCCTTTCCACCACTGAGGCTGAATTCATAGCTATGACTGAGGCTGTAAAAGAATTTGTCTGGCTCAGAGGAATGCTCAAGGAGTTGAACATTAAGCAAGGAAGGGTAGACATCTACTGTGACAACCAAAGTGCATTGCATTTGGTTAAGCATCAAGTGTTTCATGATCATTGCAAACACATAGACATAAAATTGCACTTTGTGAGGGACATGGTTGAAAAAGGAGATGTTACTACAAAGAAGACAGGAACATCAGACAATCCTGCTGATATGCTGACTAAAGTATTGCCTGGAGAAAAGTTTTCTTATTGCAGGAGGTTTGTCAAGGTAATCAGCTGGGAAGCAAGTTCAAAGGAATAAAGCTACAAAAGTTTGAAGAAGGATTGAGAGATTTCAAGTTGAGGTGGAGAATTGTAGAAGTAGACAACTGAGAAATCACCTGCATTATTCAGAACCGGATTATCTCCTCAAGAACCGGATGAAAACCGCTTGAATCGGACGAAGTTAAGCTGCAGTAGAAACCGGCTCAAGACAGTTATAACTGCCATTCAAGCTGCTAGGGTTCGGCGCAAAAGCTGTTAATCAAATCCAAAATTCGTGGTGATTCCGTTATGTTCTCTTGGAATTGAGTGAGGGCTATTGTTCTATATATATTGGGTTATGTTCAGTTGTGAGATCACTTAGTAATTTCGTGAACTTGAGAGTGTTTAACAATTAGGGTTCTTTGGGTTTTAGAAGGGGAAAACCCTAGAGTGCGTTTCAATCTTGTACAACGAATTTCTTCTTCATTTCTTAGTGAAATCATTTGATTTTTTCTTCAGTGGATGTAGGCCGATGTTGGCGAGCCGAACCACTTAAATCCTTGCGTGTTCTTGTTTGTTTTCATTCATACATTGTGTTATCTTGATTCAGCCATAGTTAGGGTTTGTGCTAGCTGTACATCTTCAAGCTTGATTAGCTGTGAGTGATTTGGCGTCAGATCTTTACAGTCGGAAACTCTATATGTCTATGATTAATAAACAAACATCCATATCATACACTTGAGCATGAGATATATCCACCTTTTCAACTGGAATGTCATGTGACTAATAAATACTCCCTCCGTCCCCTCTTATTTTGCCTACTTTGACCGGCACGGTTCCTAAGAAAATGCAGTTGACTATTGATTGGATGTTTAAGTTGATGCTTTTTTCACTTTAATTAGGAAGGTAGGCAAAATAAGTTGGGACAAGCAAAAGTGGAAAGTAGGCAAAATAAGGTGGGACGGAGGGAGTACTTGACTATTTCGTATGTGTTACACAAAATATGATGCTCAACATCTTTCCTTCTGTCTTTTATGATGCAATAAACATTAATAAATAGAAAGTGCTGTTCTTTTCAATGTATTATTATTGTTGTTGACATTTTAATCATTGATAACTCCAGGTATACCTGCAGAAGTTGAAATCCCTGCTTGTAGATTAGTTGGAATCGGCTTTTATTCCAGAATTGACGAGCCAAGTCTGTCAATGAACAGGTATTCGTTACACAAGTTGATGTCAACTCACTCACACCATTCTAATTCTTTCACACTTAATCCAGGTCTCAAATCAGGCTCCCTATGCTTCCATCACGCTTGAGAATTAACTTGTGCATGATGCTTATTTTAGCCAATGTCGCTAGAATTTCACTGTTACCAATATGGGAGGCTAAAGATCAACTTAAATGTTGTGGCTCAGGGGGACAATCATAATGCGATTGGACAAAACGATAAGTAGATTGGTGTACCAAAGACGACGTATCAGATGAAGAGGCCCATAACCTGTGATCACCACATGGTAAGTGTGAACTGCTTAACCTATTAAGCATGAAGTAGGGCCATCCACCATCTTTGGTTAGTCAAAAGCTATGGAGTATTGAAACTGTTCTAATCCATGTGATGATTTCAATCAATTGCATCATGGTCATCAAATCTTACAAGAGTAACACTACTTTTGGCCAAAAATTGCTTTTTTTTTTTTTTTTGATCTGGGGTCAGCAGTTTGGATCTCTTTTTGTTGCAAATTAGTGTTTTATCTCATATCATTCATGTTATTGTCATTCATGTGATAATTAAATACAATTATATGAAGTATGGTTTTGTAATAGAAGATGAAAGATTATTTTTAGGGATGGTTTTAAGCCTTAAGGTATTTCTTGGTCTACAAATGGCTAGCCACTGTTTGCACATGATTAAAATGAATGATTAAATAACTTTATATTATAGTTATTATGTGCCCATTAATACTAAAAAGCTCCAATTAGAAAAGAGAACATAAATAAAACTTGGGCCATGGAAATTTGGGGACCTTCATTATGATATGCACAATTCTAATACTAAAACCTGGTTCAATGGAAAATTGAGGATCTTCATTATGATCTGCGCAATCGTACTACTATAAAAATATATTTCTTGTGGAAATCTAATACCACATTATTGACCCCAAACAACAAATTTACCTTTTATTAAAAAATGAATACTTTTGGCAAATTTTTGGGAACTCTTAAGTGACATGATTATTTGGTTTGAGTGCCACACTAAAACCCAATCTCCCCATTGTTAGATGAGATCTAGATCTTTTAATTGTTTATTTTATTGTTACATTTTTTCTAATTTATAAAGTGTGCAACATGTTTTTGTAAACTGTATATCGGTAATGGTATTTTGTACATTTAATAAGTAATAATATTAAAATAAAAGGTGGAATATTAATTAAAAAAATTAGACCAAGATAAGAACAAAAGGAATAGGGTTTTATATGCTACAATTTAAACCGAATAAATAGATGTTCAAAATTTTGAAATATAATCGAGTTTTGAAATTTATGTTTGAGTTTGTTTGATAATTAATCGAATTGAATTTGTACGAGTTTTGGATGAGCCGAATCCGAGTCAAGCTCGACTATTTTGATATTTTTACACGTATTTTATTTTATGATATTTGAGCTTGAGTTCAAGTCGAGTTTTATGTTTTATCAAACACAATAATATGTTCAAGTTTATTTGATATAAGATCAAATCGAACTCTAACTAAATTTTTACCAAACAATTTTGAATCAAATATCAAATAGTTTTTTTGAACTTCAACCAAAAAAAAAAAAACTGCAAGTTGAAATCGTCACTGAAGAATTGACTCACATCAATGTGGCTCACGTTTGAGAGAGCACTATATTTATCTTGTTTGACTTGGAATTGCCAACTATCAAATATTCCATCAAATTTCATCACGTAAATGCACACGATCGAGGTGGGGTTAGTTGCACTTATCATATGTGCTAAATGGTTTCTACACTTAACAATTTTTGCATCATTGAAAATAATAGAATACAGATATTGGTAATTTTGATTAGGGATGAAAATTTTGCCGATATTCTACTCGTCCAAACCTAATTGGATGGGGATGAGTGACTTAAGACGGGTTTGAGAAGGAAAAAAAGAATCTCATTAGGTGTGTGTAGGGTTCAGGATTATATCCTTGGCTACCTGTCATCCGTATTCGAGAATATATATATGTTTTTCATGATTAATATTTATATTAGTGAATTATTTACTTGATATGCAATATATATATATATATATATTAATTCTTGAAGTATATTTTTTGTTGTATATATTGTTAGACAAAAACTTATATACCCCTGGGACACATAGAGACACAGATTTAGATGTTATATACATGTTCTTCAGGTGTTATATATATACTCTACAAGTGTTATGTTTCTTGGTGTTATAAATATATTCTACAGGTATCATATATATATATATATATATATATATAAGAGTATACATGTGATATCTGAAAAGTATATACATAATACCTGCAGACTATATATTTAACACCATATGATGATTAATTTGGGGGCATTATGCCCCTGGGGCACACAAGTGTCACTCATATTGTTATTGTTTGATTTCATCAAAACTCAAAATAGGGAGGAAATCTGCTTATAATACCCGTTTAAAATACAAGCTTAAATTCACATACAAAAATATCTCTAATGGCATCCCTAATTCTGATATTGATCATGAGAGAATAAATTAATCAAAGTGTTGAAGTCCAAGTTAATCCTAGTAGTTTGGGTGACACATTTTTTTTCTATTTACTAAATGGGTCATCGACACGTTTATTTTTTATTTTTTTTGGTTATATATTAATCCTATGTTTTTCTAAACACTATATTTGGGAAAATTCGCAGATTTGAGGCATTATGCAATTACGAGGTTGTAATATTCAAGTGTACGATGATTCCTCCTAGAGAAAAAAATTCTATTACAGTCACGTAGATTCGCACCATATTGTCTTATCAAAAAAAAAAAGAGTTGGAAATGAGTGGTTTAATGTTACAATTTTCTTTGAGCATGTGTTTAAAGTTTCACATGTCCTAAAATTATTGTTCATATGTTTCTCATTTTTGTTGAATTTAACTTTTTAAATGCTATCTCTCTTTCTCTCACAGATGCATTACATTATTTAAAAGTTATGAACATACTGTAAAAAATACAAAATTTGTACAAAAAATCAAGGGTAAAAACTTATATGAGTTGGACACACAAATCTAGATTTATATACCAGGGTTGACATTGTCAAAACGTCTAAAAAAGCGCTCCCACGCGCGTTTCACACGCCCGCACGCGTCTAAAGTTTAAGGTATGAAATTTGGGCAGAATGATAAGTTTAACATAACGTAAAGGTATGTCTAACATAACGTAAATGTAAGTCTAACATAACATAGTGGTAGGTGCCAAAATTCAAAAACCAAGTGCAAAAAAGAAAATGTATGAAATTTGGGCAGATAGGTAAATTTCACATAATGTAAATATATGTCTAACATATTGTAAAGGTAGGTCTAACATAATATATTAGTAGGTATAAAAATTAAAAAATTATGCGCGAAAAAGAAGGAGAGAGAAGCGGGCATAAGGGACTTACTCAAAATCAATGTATGAGAAAATTTTGAAAAATATCATTATCTTTTCTTGACAGAAAGCAATAATCTCTCCGTCTCATGTAAATTATATTTCTAAAATTTTTGTCATGGATCAAGGAATATAAGATTAGACAAATATATTTTTAAACAATATTTCTCTCACCCAATCATTTCAAAATTACATTGTTTCATTATTTATCTATTTCTTAGTTATTTCACATTATAACTTTTCCAATCTAATATAAATTAAAAATCTTCTGACGATTGAGATTGATTGTAAAATCGAAAAAATCAGTGAACAAAAATTTGATTTCAGAAGACAATTAATAAGAAAACTAAGAAGTATATATTAAACTAGGAGAAGGACTTTGGTGCCTGTTAGTGTTGGATTTTCCAACAATTAAATGATTTTTCCTTTTTCCTTATTTTATCCTAAAACAAATTAGATTTGTTAGATTTGATTTTATTTGAAAAAGATTTGACTTATCTCATTTAGGGATTTAATCTTTTATCTAATATGTTTGAATTTGTAGATCCTATCCTTTGAGTAGGGCTCCTGTGCAACGGTTGCACGGATCTTAGGATCCGTGCAACCGCGACCCGACCCGACCCGCTGACATAACTATATATATATATATATTTTTTTTTTTAATTTGCCCTAGTTATTACGCGATTTGCTCATCATCTCTCTCAGCTGTTCATCGCCTCTCTCAGCTATCGATTACTCCTCGTTGCTTCCGATTTCTTCTTCCAATTGGTTATTCCTCTCAGATTATCGCAAATTCATCCAGATTCATCTGATATGGAACAAACTGGTAAATCTAGTCAGATTTTGTGGAAAAAATATTCATATTTTATGAGAATTTCAGTACGAAATTGATAACTGATTGACTATTCTTAATGTTTTATCATAGGTGAACAAGTTTCTGATTATCAAATTGTACATATATCTACTGATGAAGATGAATATGGGGATGCAGTTGACAATATTTCTGAAATTAACGAGAGTAAGTTATCTTTCCTAGTATTCTTAATATAGTATTCTTAATTTAGTCTAAAGGTATTCTTAATGTAGTATAAAGGTATTCTTAAAAATAGCAGAAACGTATTCTTAATGTCATATCAGGGTATGTTTATTATATGCTAAAGGTATTCTTATTGTCTTGTAAAGGTATTCTTAATGTACTATAAAGGTATGTCTATTTTTCTGTTGGAGATCTTTTTTTTTTTTTTGTCTTGTAATGTATGTATGTGGTAAGGTATGCTTATTATATGCTAAAAGTATTCTTATTATACATTAAAAGTATGTTTAACAATGTGTGAAGATTTTAGTTAAATTTTATGAGTATAGTGATATCAGGGTATGTTTATTATATGCTAAAGGTATTCTTATTGTCTTGTAAAGGTATTCTTACTGTACTATAAAGGTATGTCTATTTTTCTGTTGGAGATCTTTTTTTTTTTTTTTTTTTTGTCTTGTAACGTATGTATGTGGTAAGGTATGCTTATTATATGCTAAAGTTATTCTTATTATACATTAAAGTATGCTTAACAATGTGTGAAGATTTTAGTTAAATTTTGTGAGTAAAGTGATATCATGGTATGTTTATTGCGTACTAAAGGTATTCTTATTGTCTTATAAAGGTATTCTTAAAAACTGTATGAAGATAACACCGTTTATACAACTTATTAATTTTTCTCAACATAACACAGATGAATTGCATGATTTCACTGGATCTCTAATTGGATTAACAAGAGAAACGATTGATGACATGTATGAACTCTATTGCAAGCATGCGCGACTACTAGGATTTAGCGTTCGTAAGTCCACTAATCGATTCTCTTTAGGAGAGCAGCCTGTTCAAACAGGAAAACTTTTTGTATGCTCTTATGCTGGAATGAAAACATCTACCTGTACAAAGGTTAAGAGAAAAAAAACAGGGCATACAAGAACAAACTGTAATGCATTGATGAGCGTTAAAATGAATGGCGAAGGCCTATTTGAGGTTGTTAATCATGTATTAGTGCACAATCATTCTCTCACCAGACCTGAATGGAACCATCTACACCGTTCCGAGAGGATGATCACATGTGAAAAAGGAAAAGCAATTGAAAACATGATATCTTCCGGTATGAGTGCAACCCATTCTTATCGTTATATGGTCCAAGAGGCAGGTGGTGAACAGAATATAGGACATACACTTAAAGATCATTTCAATTATGTCAATCGTGTGAAGATGAAGGTTATTGAGGGTGGAGATGCTCAAACGGTAATTGATTTGATTCAAAAGGAACAAGATGATAATGATGATTTTTTTTATAAAGTCCGATTAGATAATGAGGGAAGACTGAACAATGTATTTTGGAGAGATTCAATGATGAAGGAAGATTATAGGATATATGGTGATGTTGTTATATTTGATACAACCTATAGGACAAATAGATACAATTTAATTTGTGCTCCATTCGTTGGGATCAACAACCATTGGAAGAATGTCATGTTCGGGTGTGCATTTTTAGCTGATGAAAAAACAGAATCATTCGAGTGGTTGTTTGAAGTGTTTCAGAAGTCAATGGGAGGAAAATGTCCAGTAACTTTATTCACTGATCAAGATTTTGCAATTTCAAAAGCTATAGAAAAGGTATTATTCTCAGTTCTGTAAATGTATCATAAATTTATGCTAAAGGTATGCTTATTATACATTAGAAGTATGCTTAACAGTGTGTCAAGATTTTAGTTAAATTTTATGAGTATAGTGATATCAGGGTATGTTTATTGTGTACTATAGGTATTCTTATTGTCTTGTAAAGGTATTCTTAAGTTACTACAAAGGTATGTCTATTTTTCTGTTGAAGGTTTTTTTTTTTTTTATCTTGTAATGTATATATGCTAAGGTATGCTTGTTATATACTAGAGGTATGTTTATTATACATTAAAAGTATGCTTAACAGTGTGTGAAGATTTTAGTTAAATTTTATGAGTATAGTGATATCAGGGTATGTTTATTTTGTACTAAAGGTATTCTTAGTGTTATATAAAGGTATTCTTATTTGCACTTAAAGGTATCCTTATTTAGACTAATAGATAATATAATTTTTACAGGTTTTTCCCACGACAAGGCACCGGCTGTGCTTGTGGCATCTTCAACAAAACGCAGTTAGCAGGTTTGCACAATTGAAAAGCAGTCTTACATTTAAGGATTCATTCAACAAATGTTTGTCGGGATGTGTTGATGAAGCTGACTTTGAGCGTTGTTGGGAAAATATGATATCAACTTATGGATTGAAAGATCACCCTTGGTTTGAGCGACTGTACAACATAAAAGAAAAATGGTGCACAGCCTTGAGCAAGGACTTCTTTTCAGCTGGTATACGATCATCACAACGAAGTGAGAGCACAAACAATGCGATTTCTTTTAATGTCAAGAAGACAACAAGTTTGACTGAATTCTACACAGTTTTCAAAGAAACCATCCACAATTGGAGAAGCAAAGAACACCAAGATGAATTTCAATCTTCAAGGTGTATCCCTGAATCAGTTCTGTCAATGGATGGACTGTTGAAGCATGCAGCTGAGGTATATACCCTGCCACTATTCAGAAATTTTGAAAATGAATTTATCCAGTGCATATCAGCTACTTCTGTTATAGTTGGAATTCAAGACAACACAATAATATACAATGTTTCTGTTCATGATGGCCTTATCAGCCGTGTGGTCTTTGATAGTAACCTGAATTTGATAGTTTGCTCTTGCAAAAGATTTGAAGAGTGTGGTATGATGTGTTCTCATACATTGAGAATACTTCACATCAATTCAGTTCAAAGAATACCAGATCCTTACATAAAAAAACGATGGACAAAAATGGCAAAATCAGATATTTGGGATAGTTTCAAGACCACTACTGCTAGTGCAACAACCCAGACTCGTGACTGTGTTATTTGGAGGCATGAAATGGCAAGGAAGTATTACAATCTGATTTTGAAATGTGAAGATGACATAGATGCAAGAAGACTACTTGAAGAAAGTTATGACAGGGATTCTTCACAGATTAATCCGATCTCTTTAAGACATTCTACTGATCGCTCTTGTTCAGTCTCCTCCAACGTTGTACAAGATCCACCTCGATCTGTCACGAAGGGACGAAGACAGAGAATTAAAGGTCACTTTCAGAGAAAAAACAAAGATAAGGAGAAGACAACAGCAAAGGAATTTGGTTCTAAGACACCAAATGTTCATTTGTTTTAGTAGAGCTTATAAAATGTTTATGACCTTTTCTCACATTGTAATTATGATACCTTTACTTTATTATTATGATATCTTTTAGCATAATAAAAACATAAGAAAATCTATCACTTATATATTACAGAAAATTAGACATACCTTTGTAGTACATTAAGAATACCTTTACAAGACAATAAGAATACCTTTAGTACACAATAAACATACCCTGATATCACTATACTCATAAAATTTAACTAAAATATTCACACACTGTTAAGCATACTTTTAATGTATAATAAGCATACCTTTAGCATATAATAAGCATACCTTAAAACATACATACATTACAAGACAAAAAAAAAAAAAAGAAACATCCAACAGAAAAATAGACATACCTTTGTAGTACATTAAGAATACCTTTACAAGACAATAAGAATACCTTTAGTACACAATAAACATACTCTGATATCACTATACTCATAAAATTTAACTAAAATATTCACACACTGTTAAGCATACTTTTAATGTATAATAAGCATACCTTTAGCATATAATAAGCATACCTTAAAACATACATACATTACAAGACAAAAAAAAAAAGAAACCTCCAACAGAAAAATAGACATACATTTGTAGTACATTAAGAATACCTTTACAAGACAATAAGAATACCTTTAGTACACAATAAACATACCCTGATATCACTATATTAGCATACATTTACTTTATTATTAGGATACCTTTATTAGTTATTAGGCATACCTTATTTTTATGATACATAGTTTCGAAAAAAAATTATTCATGTAATTAGAATACCTTTACATTATAATTAGGATACCTTTACATTAAAATTAGAATACCATTTTATTTGTTAAGTACATTTACATAAAAATCATTTGTATTAGACTGCTATTTCACAAAAAAATAATTCAATATCATAATTTCTACAAATAAACAACAGAAGTATTATACCAAAAAAAAAAAAAAACAACACATAAAGAAATTGTATTAGTACTATTCCATACACCTGAACGTAGATGCCCTTCAACATCAACATAAAATTGCCAAAAACATATGACCAAAACATAATGTATATACCCACCAACATGAACATGCTAAAATATAAAAGATGTACATTACTACAATTTTGAAAATGTTTTCCCACATCACTTTTTCCCTTGCCTGGTTCTCCTATCATGTGCTAATTCATTCAAAGTCTTGGCTTTTTTCTTCTGATGATCTGCATTTTTTTTCTCCTTCAGTTTATTTTTCAGTTCAGGTTTTCCTTTATAGAACGCATACACATCTTCTGTGACTTTAGTCCTCAATTCATTGATGTCTGACAGAATAAGTGTAGCGCATATTGAAGCTCTAAGTGCACGACGTACAGTAGCCTTCAAAACAAAAGGAAAACATTTATTATAATAAACAAAATTATAACATAAATTACACAAAAACAGTCAAAAATAATAAAAATCAAGTGATCATATCTTCGTCATGTCAGGACTCGAATATATAAGTCCATTGAAATTTCTTACATGATGCATGACATAGACTCCACAATCAAGATCCTTGTTTGTTGTTGTCCACCTAAAGATCACCATCTCAAATTCGTAGTCAATCATCTCTTTAGCTTTAGGATGTTTGCTTAATTCAAGAAACTTTGACAATTGAGTTTTCTGAAAACACAATTAACAAAAATACAAAACATACCTTAATACACCTTAAGGTATTCTTAATATAACATAAAGGTATTCTTAACAAAGCATAAAGGTATTCTTAATAAAACATAAAGGTATAGTTAAAAAAGTTACCTTTCAACCTTAAGGGTATTCTTAATACAGTATAAAGGTATTCTTAATACACCTTAAAGGTATTCTTAATACAATATAAAAGTATTCTTAATACACCCTAAAGGTATTCTTAATATAATGTAAATGTATTATTAATATAACATAAAGGTATTCTTAAAAAAAACATAAAGTATAGTTAAAAACTTACCAAAATCAATGCACTTCTATAAAACGTATTTTCCTCTCCTTGATATCTTCTATTATCCAAGTACTGAAACTTTTTATCAACAAAGTTTACTACCACTGTTGCATAGTGGCCTTCCAAACAGAATGGAACAAATATCTAAATTGAACAAAAACATCAAAACAAACCATTTATATTTACATTCATATATAAAACTTATACCTTCAAGTACACATATACATACCATATCCACATGCAACAGAGTGCTTTTATCGTTTGAAGCAATCCATGCATCCCAACATGCTTTGATCTCTTTCTCATTCTCATCAACTATTGAACCATTCAAAATTTTTTCCACGTTTCTCTAATAAAAACAGAATATACATAATCAGAATAACTCACATTTACAATAAAAAAAAACATTACATTGCAGTAAAAAACTTACACTATGCTCTAAACCAAACACAAATCTGCTTCTCCTACCATTGGATACAGCCTCAGCATTGACAATCAAATTCCAACATGATAAAACTGACTGGTAAATTTCAACTTTAGGGGACAATGACATCATGTCCCCCTTGGTAATGAAGTTGAAATATCCTTTTCTAAACAATTCTTCACTGTTTCATAAAAAAAATATATTAAAAATCAAATGTAAGCAGATATAATTCATTCAATTCAATGAAAAAAATAATAAATAATAACATTAAAAACCAAAAAATACTTACTCCTCTCGACCATCCATGAAAAGACAGTAGTCCACAACTTCTTTTTGAATCTGATTTAGATCATTCAAATATTTATTTGAATTAATCATAAACTCAGAGACGTAACCAACTTCCTCAGAAATTGACCAGAAAGGTCCAAGCTCATTTTCTTCAGTCACTACTTCCTCCTCATGCAAATTTGATGGACCAGCTCGATCCTCAGGACTAAGAATCTCGAATGAAGGCATCTCTGATGCAAGCTTGTTCATGGCCAAGAAATTTTCAACAACAGTATCGATATAACTGTGTAGTGCTGCATCAGAGAAAAAGGCTTGAGTACCACTATCCTCAGGAGGCGTACTAGAGAGCTTCTCCTCGATATCCTTTTTAACACCCAACAACTTCTCCATGTGATACTTAGTAACCACAGAAATATCTCTTTGAAATAAAAGAAATGATTCATGAGTAGCCTGCACATGAAGGTAAAAATAAGTTTAATAAAGGTTAAAGGTATCTCTAATGCCACTTAAAGGTATTCCTAATGAAACTTAAAGGTATCACTAATGAAACTTAAAAGATGTATGATTTGATGAACTTACATCCTTGGCCATTTTTCTGATATCATTGTCATCAGGTTCTCCCTCTGGTAAAACAAACTTTATAAACCTTCCACATTCTTCATTTGCATCTTTGTGAGCAACAGAAGGACCAGAATCATCATCATTCCCAACAGCAGCACCAGTATCATCACCAACATTAACAGCAGCAGCCTCACCACCCACACCACCAATATTACCATCTTTAGATATTGGGAATACATTAACCAACATCTCCGCATCGCCATATGGACCAGCCTCAGCCTCCTCATCACATCTACTGTCCATTTTGTCATCTGTCCAATGTTGAATTAAGGGGAGAGAGCGAGGCTCCTCAATCCCCTGCCATTTAAATCTATGCAAATACACCATTTGCAAGACAATGACACAACAATTTAAACAGGTCGTCTTCCCTGTGTGGTAGTTGTTCACAGATTCACATATCCTCTCCAAAACAAAATTACACCAGTCATAATTGCGAATGTTTCCCACATCCATCAAAGGTCTTAAGAAGCTCAGACTCACTAAACGGTTTGAAGATGGAGCCAAAAAAACAGACATCACATACACCACAAATAATCTCTTAAAATCCTCCCCCCCATCAGGAAAACGAGAAGTCAAAACAACATACAAACTCTTAACAGTTGACCTAGACTCAATACCATAATTGTCCTTTAACATAACATAATTGTCCTCGATATCAGATTTCCCAAATTTTACTACATCGAGTTTTCCCCTGGGAAGCATAAAAATGTCAAAAACATCATCTGTAGTAATAGCAAAACTACGGAAACTATCCACTGTTAGCATACGACTACGACCATTGAAACAATTTACTAACCATGTCACCAACATTCTGTTCAGCCTAGTCAAGCGCATACTCAATAACCCCCCAAAACCAATAGCTTCAACATCAGCCCTTTGTCTTTCGTTTAAAGACTGTACAAGTTCAGCTACACCACGAAGTGTGCATGTTGTATAAATCAAACTGCAACAAATAAAAACATAAGAAAATCTATCACTTATATATTACAGAAAAATAGACATACCTTTGTAGTACATTAAGAATACCTTTACAAGACAATAAGAATACCTTTAGTACACAATAAACATACCCTGATATCACTATACTCATAAAATTTAACTAAAATATTCACACACTGTTAAGCATACTTTTAATGTATAATAAGCATACCTTTAGCATATAATAAGCATACCTTAAAACATATATACATTACAAGACAAAAAAAAAACAAAGAAACCTCCAACAGAAAAATAGACATACCTTTGTAGTACATTAAGAATACCTTTAAAAGACAATAAGAATACCTTTAGTACAAAATAAACATACCCTGATATCACTATACTCATAAAATTTAACTAAAATATTCACACACTGTTAAGCATACTTTTAATGTATCATAAGCATACCTTTAGTATATAATAAGCATACCTTAAAACATACATACATTACAAGACAAGAAAAACAAAAAAACCTTCAACAGAAAAATAGACATACATTTGTAGTAAATTAAGAATACCTTTACAAGACCATAAGAATACCTTTAGTACACAATAAACATACCCTGATATCACTATACTCATAAAATTTAACTAAAATCTTCAAACACTGTTAAGCATACTTTTAATGTATCATAAGCATACCTTTAGTATATAATAAGCATACCTTAGCATACATACATTACAAGACAAGAAAAACAAAAAAACCTCCAACAGAAAAATAGACATACCTTTGTAGCACATTAAGAATACCTTTACAAGACAATAAGAATACCTTTATTACGCAATAAACATACCCTGATATCACTATACTCATAAAATTTAACTAAAATCTTCAAACACTGTTAAGCATACTTTTAATGTATCATAAGCATATCTTCAGTATATAATAAGCACACCTTAGTATACATGCATTACAAAACAAAAAAATTATACTGTTAAAGCATACCTTTAGAAACATGCATTAAAAACCAACAACAAAAACAAAAACAAAGAATTACTGAACTGCAAAAACATACTAAATCAAACGAAAAATGAAACCATACCTGTCCTTTTTCACAGATACAGTGTCGAAGGCCTTCCGAGCCCTCTTCCTCCCAACCTTGTTCTCAGGATCTTGTCTACTTTCAATCTTTGGTGCCATCTAAGAACATGTAAACATATAAGAAAACCGGAGATACAAAACACTAAACATTCAAAAAAAGTTCAAAAACCCTACAAAAAATAGGGTTTTAATGTTCAAAAACACTACGAAAATTAGGGTTTCAGCAACTAGCAACTGCACTACACACACTACAGCATTAACAGACAGAAAACACACAAAAACACAAAAACGGAGAAGAATCGAAGAAGAAAAATATGCAAAAAAAATCGAAACGAACCTGAGATCAAACTTCAACAAATAACCGAGTTAAACTACCGATTTCAAAGAACAAGTTGAGCGCGAGAGATCAGAAAACACACAAAAACACAAAAACGGAGAAGAATCGAAGGAGAAAAATATGCAAAAAAAAATCGAAACGAACCTGAGATAAAACTTCAACAAATAACCGAGTTAAACTACCGATTTCAAAGAACAAGTTGAGCGCGAGAGATTTGAACGCACGATCGAGCACGTAGCGAAAAGAAAGGAGGAGAAGATGAACCGCCAGAGAGAATGAAATCCAAAAATTGAAAAAAAAAATATTCCTTTTATACTTCTGCAGTCGGGTCGGGTAGTCGGGTCGGGTCGGACCAGGTGCATGGATCCAGGATCCATGCACCTGGTGTACAAAAGTTTTTGTGCTATCCTTTTACTAACAACTCTTTTTAGTTTTAAGGAAGTTGTTATTTCCCTCTTTTCTTGATAGAATGAAACGTGCTATTTGTGAATTAAGCATGTGAGATTTGAAAGAGTCAAACCAATGCTTTGAGAGTGAAAAGCAATGTGCAGATGGAGAGGAAGAAAGTTGATTAAGTCAATACATGAAGAAGTCAAGAAGAACAAGTCCAAGTAATGGAAGAAGAACAAGTCCAAGAAGTGGAGATAATGCTCCATCATGTACGTGAGATCATGGAGCATTTCGAGATCATGAGAAGTGGAGTCTACACAGTGTACTACGAGCTCTATAAATAGGAGAAGTCTGCAGAAAATCGACACACACATAGAGAGATCAAGCAGTCTAAAGTCGAGCGGTACACTAGTGTCGAGCTTTGTGTTGGTCACACTGAGACAACACCTCTTTTCTTGTATAGTCATAGAGTTTGCATACTCTTGACCTTTTAGTATAAGTGCTTGGAGTGATCAACTGTGAGTATTTGTATACGTCCCTAGGTTACTTAGACAGATTCAAAGGACGTATTGAGTCTTTGTAAGGAAAATCTCTTCTAGAGGTTTTTCTATCTCCTTGTATACATACATCAAATCAATAAAGGAATTTTCGCCCTGAAGGCATTCCACGAGTATTTGTATACTCGTGGATATATCGTTTGTGTTCTGCATATTTCATTTACGATTTAATTTCCGCTGTGTGTTACGCTGGTGTTGTCAATACTATTGACAACACCGTATACTCTGATTATTTTATTTGTGATTTCAGAACTATTCCACGCTTTCAGTGCCCCCAACCCGACCCGAATCCACTATATATAGTCAAAACCCTAATTTTTCATATTCATCTTCTTTCTCCACAACGCCTCTTCTTCCTTTTTCTTCTTCTTCTTCCTTATTTTTTTTTTCTTCTTCTTCTTCTCTGCGCACCGTTTATTCTTCTCCATTATTCTTCTCCGCACCGTTCCTTCTTCATCTGTGCACCTTTCCCTCTTTTCCATTATTCTTCACCGTTCTTCTTCTCCATTAAAGCACACTGTTCCTTCTTCTCCATCAAAGTTCATTGGGCTCTGCTATCTCTCTTTTCATTTTCTTCTTCTTCTTGATTTCATATGTTTGATTTCCATTCATCTATTTTGATTCAATCGATTTCTCATTATTCTTCAACCTTTGGGATATAGAGGACATAGAAGAATTACCAATTGTAACTACAGATCTTGCTTACATTACTACTAGATGCTGTGCAGAATATTTCAAGGAGAAAAATAATGAAAATCGAGATATATAATGTAATACCACAAAAGCATACACGTAAACCTAGAAGGTATTTATGTAATACCTGAAAATTGAGTATCAAATATCTTAAATGTAAATATAAATATGTAATACCATATAGATAAAAATGTAATACCCGAAACATATTTATGTAATACCTGAAAGAGAATTATGTAATACCTGAAAAGTGAGTATCAAATACCTTAAATGTAAGTATGATACCATATAAATAAAAATGTAATACTTAGAGCTTAAACAGTAATACCTTAAAGCTGATTATGTAGTACCTTATACTATACTCTAAGCATTAATACTTCAAATGTACATATGTAACACCTCAAAGGTAAATTATGTAATACCAAATATGTAATACCTCAAATGTGCATATGTAATAACTCAAATGTAAATATGTAATGCCTTAAAGCTGAATATGCAATACCTCATACTCAAACATGTAATATCTCAAAAATATACTGCATACTCAAATATGTAATACCTTAAAGATGCATATGTAATACCTCAAAGGTAAATATGTAATACCTTATGTTTTAAGTTTAATACCTTAAAGATAAATGTGTAATATCTTAATAGTATACACATAATACCTAAAGAGTATACACGTAATACCTATCACTAAATGGCATCTGGTGTGTGTGGGCGTACACCAACTCATGTGAGGGCCCGCATGGAGGCGTGTGGAAGCGGTCCACGCACCGGGTCGGATTGGGGGCACAGATCTTAGATCCATGCCCCAGGTGCACACAAGTTTTTTCCTTAAACTAGATAAATGTGGGCCCTTGCTTCCTACTCGTACGAGGATTCCTAGGTTTACGAGTCATCATTGGCGCAGACTGGTCAAAATTGGCTCCTTTGCTCAACAACATATTTTTTGGGCTCTTGGCACGGGCGAGTGCAGCTTTTGGGATGATACGTGGTTAGGGCATGAGCCTCTTTCTGACTTGGTCTTGAATACACATTTGGGGCATCAATGTGTTAATTTTGTGTAACGAGGTCGTCAGTGGGATTTGGATTGGTGGAGGCATGTGTTAACTCGGAATATGGGGCTCTCTGATGACACCCTTGAGGAGATGACTCATGTTCTTATTCGTCTTGAGGGTGATGATATTATGCGGTGGCGACTGACTCCCCATGGTGATTTTTCTTTAGCTTCTGCTTGGGAGTCCGTTCGGGTGAGACGACCTAGCCGCGGCCTTTATGGAGTTATCTGGTCCACCCTTCTTAACCCTACCATTTCGATCTTTCTTTGGTCTGCTCCGTAATAGGTTGCCTTTAGATTCCAAGTTACAATCTTGAGGTGTTCATCTCGCTTCGAGATGTCATTGTTTCCTTCATTCTTCCTCTGATATTAAGTCCATTCCTCATCTTTTCCTTTTTTATGATGTCGTGCGATCTGTTTGGATCCATTTTGCTTCTTGGTTTCACTGCACACTACCTCGACACATCTGATGTTACACAGGTCTTGAGCTTCTGGAGACAAGCGGTACCACATGCACACACATCACATATCTGTTTCATTATTCCTTGTTTGATCTTATGGTTCACTTGGATGGAGAGGAATAGTCACAATCATCGTGATGTTCCTTTCCGTGATTCTCATGTTATTTGGCAGGTCACTCACCACCTTTTTTTGCTTGTGACGGCACAGAAGCTCCTTCCTATTCACTGGAGAGGATCCCACCCATCGGCTGACTTCATGTCCATCCCGGTGTTGATCCCTCACCCTGTCGTCTCACAGCTTGTATGATGGTTGCCCGCTCCCACCGGAACCTTGGATCAAGCTGAATACGGATGGATCCTTGATAGAGCTAGCGGCGCTGCTGGCGGAGGTGTCATTATTCGAGATCATCATGGAGATACTCTTTTGGCTTTTCATACTCCTTTACTAGCATCGTCTAGTTTCGATGCAGAGATCCAAGACCCTTTTACAGGGAATCAAGTTGTCTCTTCAGTTCGAGACTCCTTGTTGTATCGAGTTGGATGCAGAAGTGGTTGTTACTCTCCTCCGCTTGAGACGCCTTGGTCCATGGCAGGTTCAACATTCTCTTATTCAGATTCGGAATCTTCTTTCACAGATGCATACACGTATCATACATATTTTTCGTGTGGGTAACTGTCCAGTAGATTTTTTAGCTCGATCAGGTAGACTCTCCCATGGTCTTCAGATTTTCCATTCGCACACTGCCCCTCGTGCTCTCCTCTCTTTGGTGCATATGGACCAGCTTGGGTATCCAAACTTCAGATTCGATAGTTTGGGTTCCCAAACTGATGCTCTTGAAGACCTTTTGTTTTGTTTCTTTATTCGACCTTGTAGGCTTTAGTTCACACGGTCTGCCGTGTCCACCTTTGTTTATTTGTTTTTAGGATATTGTATCTTGATTTCACTGATCTATATACAGGCTGGGGATGATGCCTTAATCCCCACCCGTAATGGGTGTTTCTGTCAAAAATAAAATTAAAATAGATAAATGTGGGAGATAATGCAGATATAATATATCTATCCTAGATGGTGATGGTGATGGTGATGGTGGAGGCTGCAATATTTAATGGAAGCATCATATCTAATTGTTGATCATGGTTAAAATAGAAAGCCATTTTATTAATGGGTTACATTAAATTGACCAGAGAATAGGGTTTTTCATTGGAAAAAAATGGGTTCAAATTGCTATTCCATAGTAAGGATAAACATTGCCCTGATTTAGTGGGGAATCTAAATTTATTCTTGATCAAAATCAATGATAATAATCGTTTGCACGTTGCAGTAACACTCTTCTTTTTATTAGGAAGAGGCAATGAATTCTCTCATTCGATCGTAAATCGAGAAATGTAATTGGATAATTGTAGACGAAAGTTAATAGAAGACAAACTCCAGTTCAAACCATTATAATATTATGCTGGTTTGAAGTTTCCGATAATAAAATACAAACCCTGGTACAAATCTTCAAAATATTATGTGGGATTTGAACCTATTGAAAAATTTCTCCTCACATTACCATAATCTTTACCGACTCGACTATGCCTCTGGGGCTATAATTAATATTCCTGGTTAATTGTAATATGGGGGTTATATTTTTTGCCCATAATTTTAGGCTTTAATATGAGATTGAGTCCCCTTATTGTCTTTTAAGCTCAATTACATCCCTTAAGCTAGAAAAAGAAATCCAAAAATCAAGAAAAGAGTTTTATAAACACTCTTATAATAATTGTAGGGTGATAAGTATTTAATAATATATAAATTAAAATAAGGCATTTAGGTTAGATTTGATTTAATTTGGAGTAGTTAGGTGTCAATGAGATGTTGATCGACTCTTCAACGTGTGTTCTTTATAGATTTTCTAATTATTTAATTGGAGTATATTATAAGAATCCTGATGATCGAAGAGATGATAAAAATATTGTAAATGTCACTGGATGACATGTAGTCCACTCAAAAAATGTTGGTGGCAAAATTACATAAAACCTAAGTTGAAGGACCAAAGTGCAATTATATATATATATATATATATATATATGTGTGTGTGTGAACAACAAATTCAACATGTATAGATATTTCCCTATATGTATATAAGAAGAACCAAGCAAAAATGCAAAACTCACAAACAAAAGTAGAGATAAACTGTCTTAGAAAAATCTTGCAAGAAAGAAAAAGATATATAGAGTGATGGATGAGAAGAAGAAAGAAAGATGTGTTGATGATAATGAGAAATGGGTGTATGATTCTTCTCTTGATTTTAAAGGAAGAATTCCTCTTAGAGCTTCCACTGGTGCATGGAAAGCTTCCCTTTTCATTATAGGTATGAATCCATGAAATTAACATCTTCTACTCATCTCCATCTTCCAGCATTCATGATATATACTTGCATCAGTACTGCTACTTTACTCACCGTAGTGTATATATATATATATATGTGTGTGTGTGTGTGAAAAATGCTAAAATGCTCACGACGGACAACTCTAAATACGTCTACCTTCGACGTGTAATGATTTCATCTCTCGTTGTATGGAATGTGAAACTAATTGATATGTTGGATATCTGACACATCAGCGGTGGATTAATATTAATGTGTCCCGATGGGTAGGGTAGAAAGTACTAATGTGTATATATATATATATATATATATAGATGTTGCATATGGAATGAAAAATATTGATTCTGACATTGTCATGACATTAGTGTTGGAAATTGGAATATCTCATGAATTAATGGTAATTGCAATAAAAGGATGGAACTATATATGGGAAACTTAGTATGTGTTTGATAAAATGTAAGAGAGATTAATCCTAGTACCATTTATCTATTTGCTACATTTTATTTATATTAGTGATATAAACATAGTGGTGTACTCATTAAATAGATATGATAAGTGAAATATGATATATGGAACATTAAGGTGGGATGTAAAAACGAATCAAGTCGAGCTATTATTGCCAGATTCAAACTTGAACTTGATTATGAAATTTGAGGTTCCAGTTCGACTCCATGAATAATTTAATAAACCTGAGTTTGACTCCTACTGAATAACACTATTGTAAAACAATCTAAATTCCTAAAAAGCATTTTTAAAAAAATGATAATTTTAAAATTATATAGAAAATAGATGTGAAGAGTAGAATAATAAATTTAACATATACTCGATCCATGTTTTAACATGTTCGAGAACTCAAATTCAACTCAATTATCTTCAAATCGAATTCAATTTGTAGTCTGAATTGATCTTAAATAATTCGGAAATTGTATTATCTTATTTACATCGTTAACATTAGTAGAAGCATAAATTTAGTGGAGAGTGGAATATGCTGTTGTTTCTATATGAAGATAAATTTAAGAGGAACTCTTATGTGAGACCGTCTCACGAATCTTTTTCATGAGACGGGTCAACCCATAACCCACACTTAGCAATTCATATGAAAGTTTGTGGATATGGATTCAATTCATGGGTAATAAGGATCCGTCTCACGGAAACTATCCGTGAGACCGTCTCACATGAGTTTTTGTGTAAATTTAAAGTTAATGTACTTTTGTTAAGGAAAAGTTCAAATATTATATTTACTTCAAAAATCTAAAATTCTCTTTCTTAGAGTTTAAATGCAGGAATCTATACATATGAATATTAGTAAGATAAGACTTGGAATAAAACTTTATTGATTATGAGTTTATGGAATTACTCCACTCAAATAAAGTTAGTGTTAAATTCAACATTAGTTTATTATGGATATATTACATATTAATTGTGTTTATCCCTAACATGTCGGATATCTAGCATATAATCAATAGATGAGATCGTTACACACTATCGATGAGCATATTAAAAATTGTCTACTGTGCACATTTTAACATTTTCCGTAAATTATAGTGTTTTGTTTAATTGTTCTTTGACCTACTCTTACCAAGGTTACAACATCACTTATGGTATCATCAAAATACACGTAACATGTATTGATAGAACGAAACGATGAAAACACGAAAATGTAATAGAAAATCGGACTTTTTTGTCGAACAGCCACAGAGTTCAGTGAGAGACTGAGCTACTTTGCACTAGCAGCAAACTTGATCATATACCTAACCAGAGTGCTTCACCAAGACCTCAAAACAGCAGCCAAGAGTGTCAACTACTGGTCTGGGGTCACCACTGTGATGCCATTACTTGGTGGCTTCCTAGCCGATGCTTATCTAGGCCGGTTCAACATGGTTCTAGCCGCCTCCATTGTCTACCTCATGGGCTTGCTTCTCTTGACTATGTCCAGGGTGGTCCCGGGATTGAGACCATGGGCCCACGTGGAGTCAAATGAGCCTAAGAGAATCCATGAAGTCTTCTTCTTCATTGCTATATACATGATCTCAATAGGCACAGGTGGGCACAAGCCTTCTTTGGAAAGCTTTGGAGCTGATCAGTTTGATGATGATCATGCTGAAGAAGCAAGGAAGAAAATGTCGTTTTTCAACTGGTGGTCTTTCGGGCTTTGCTGTGGTCTATTGCTCGGTGTGACCGTTGTTGTTTACATTCAAGAGCATGTTGGATGGGCTATGGCAGATTTCGTTCTCACTGCTGTCATGGCTAGTACTATAGTCATCTTCTTGATGGGACGAAGGTTTTATCGGTATAGGAAGCCGATGGGAAGTCCATTGACTCCATTGTTGCAGGTTCTTGTGGCTGCAATGGCTAAGAGGAATCTTGCATTTCCATCTCAGCCTGATCAGCTCTACGAGGCTCCAAAATCGGGCAAGAGGCTTCTTTTTCATACCAAGAAACTCAGGTAAGATGTCGTGATTGATTGATTGATTATCTTCACTTGTGTCTGAATTTGATTCTGTTTCTATTAGGTTTCTTGACAGAGCAGCCATTATAGAAGATGGAGAAAGCTCCAAGGAGAATCCATGGAGACTTGCAAGTGTAACAAAAGTGGAGGAAGTGAAACTAATCATAAACATGATCCCAATTTGGCTAACTACAATACCATTTGGTATATGTGTAGCCCAAACCTCGACATTCTTCATCAAGCAGAGCGCGACTCTAGATCGTAAGATTGGTGACAAGTTCATAATACCTCCGGCCTCTGTCTTTGGCCTGTCTGCCATCGGGATAATAGCATCTGTTGCAATATACGACAAGCTCCTCGTGCCCTTCTTGAGACGAGTAAGAGGGAACGAGAGAGGAATCAGTATTCTCGAAAGGATTGGCATCGGAATGGTTTTCTCAGTAACAACAATGATAGTGGCAGGATTTGTTGAAAGAAAGAGACTGCACATTGTGGAGCAAAATCCAGCCAAGAATTCACTTTCAATGAGTGTGTTTTGGTTGGCACCACAGTTTCTTATAATTGGGATTGGAGACTGTTTCACATTGGTGGGATTGCAAGAATACTTCTACGACCAAGTGCCCGATTCGATGAGAAGTTTAGGGATCGCGCTTTATCTTAGTGTGCTCGGAGCAAGCAGCTTTCTGAGCAGCCTTCTGATAACTTTGGTGGATCATACCACGGAGAAGAGTGGCGCGAGCTGGTTTGGGAAGGATTTGAATAGTAGTCGACTCGATCGATTCTACTGGTTGTTAGCTGGGATCACAGCTGCCAATATCTGTGTCTACGCCTTTGTTGCAAGGAATTATTCTTACAAGAATGTAAGAAGAACAGCTGTTGCTGCTGCTGATTCTTATCGAGGTAAAGAAGACATGGAAAATATGGGTTGAAACTATGATTATCACACATGTTTGCTACGTTTATTAAGTTTTATTAGAACTCAGATTATGAATAATGGTAAATCACAAATGAGCTTTATTTCTCTCCCTCTTTTTTATACAACTTTTTTTTTTTAAATCTTGTTTTTTTCAATAGAGATATATATATATACACACACATATAATCATAAAACATGAAACAAAGTAACATAAATTAAACAAAGAAGAAGTACGCGAGTATGATCGATCACCAGTTTCGTGAAGGGCAGGGCCGAACTTCATCAGCCTTGAAAAGAGCCATTCTTTGCGACTGTGAAATGCTTTGCCTGTTATTAAGCACATCAATGTAACTCTTGATACGATACCGACCCGAGCTTGTAAGGGAAAACTGAGGATTCAGAATGAGACAAGGTGCTTCCACTAGTAGAAAATGTAATAAACGCAGTGCTTTTGAATAGACAGCCACCGCGTTTTCAATATCACCCATATATTCGTCAACCTGGAGAGATGAACAGAAAATTGAAATTAGTTTGGTTAGCCAGTAGGTTTCTGGAACATATTGGGATGAGAAAAGTTTTCAATATTTATATACTTGTTCAGATTGGTGGTGTGCAAAAAAATTGTGAGGTTAAACTAATTATGATATAACACCATGGTTCAACAATTATGTAAAATCATTAAACCACCTGTTTTATATGGAAAGTGCAACAGAAAATGATATTTAACGAATACTTACTGCGCCTCGTCTGCCCAAAGAAAGTGCAGACTGATATATAAGCTCCATTGCATCTGGCATCTCCATATTTCCTGAAATGCAGAAGTTTACACCAAGTGTGTTGGATCTAAATGGTATATATCCAAAGATACAGGGCACTACAAGAATTCAAAATCAGCTCGACAACTTGACAGGGTAATAACCAAAATAGATTAGGGATAACCATAACATAACCAAGAAGAGAAGTTACAGCAAATTGTTGCTAGTTCTACATTAACTAAGGAAGAAAAGGATTGCAGATTAACCATTATTGAATGAAAATATAAAGGCATCACAATCATACCAGGCTCCATAACTTTAGCAAGTTCCTCCGTGTTCTCAACTTCATGAAGAAATGCTCTCTTGATCCGTGAACAGATACCCTGTAGCCCTTGAGCGTTAGCAGTATCAAAACATTCTTCGGCATTTGGACAATGGCGAACATTAGAGGTGTCTCTCAAACTTGTAGTTTCTTGGCTCGAACTTCCTTCAGTAGCTGATGCGGCATAAGTATTACAAATATGGAGTGCTTGCTTCCATATAGCAAGATTTACAAGAAGAACTGAAAAGGCCTCTAGGTGCTTGCCTCCATGAATCTAGCAAATGAAAGAAAGTAACATGAGTCTACAATCAGGACCTGTAATTAAAATATGAAAGTTGTATGGACATAGAGAATAGAGAAGGTACAGACAGCATAAACTGAGAAAATCTCCATGCTCTTGCTTGCAATGGATGCAGGGTACTAGGACTAAACTAGGCTCACTGTTGGGGATTTGATGCACATTGATAGGATGAAATAAAGTAGGATGCTATAAACACCTCATACACTATACTATCAATGAATGATGATATGAGATGCATGACTTTATTCCGTTTCAGTCTCTTATATGATGCATTTGTTTTTTTTCTACACTAGCATTCAAATTTCTGTTGTTTTGAGTAAATATGACTTTGAAATATCCACATTCATTTTCTGAATATTCCATCAGTTAATACAACCACCAAATCTTTTCCTCTTCTCACAATTAACCTCTATCTAGCCACCACACATTCTATCTTTCTTTGCACTGTCTCATTATAAATATAATGATACATAATAAATCGCTAGTTCTTGCATAGGATTATTATCAAACAAGTACTGAGGGAAAGGTGTAATCACAAATCCAGCAAATAAGCATTGACCACAAACAAGATCAACAGCAAAGGTTTACCATTGGCAGATTGCTAAACAATATTAAATATGGTGGTTCAACTTTCAGTAACATCTAATATAGAGAAGTGCTGTAAGTTACCTTGTCATTCACTAATTCAGTAATGGCAGATGCATAATGTTGCAATGATTTGATCCGTGTAATGCCATCAGTTGGTGGCTGCTCTGAAATGTTGGCTATGTACTTTGATTCTTGTGAAGTCCTAGGAGTAGAGATGGGAGTTACTAGACTCCCGGTGTTATCAACCTTACCATTTACTCCAATTATTGACACTGGACTCTTTGTTGTGTCCATATTTCCAGAAGCAAGAGGTAGGCTACCAATGCTAGATGGGAAATGGCTTGGCTTAGTAGAAGCACATCCTGAAGAAGATAAGTCTAGTGGAGGGCCTGACACGATCACATACTCCTGGTCGATTGACTCCAGTGAGTCCACAACTGTGAAGAAGTTGCAAATTAATATCCAACCAAGGGCATCTGCATATCTTGGCTTTAATAGAAGATAGAAGATAAACAAATAAGCACCTTTTGGATGATGAAGGTCAGTATTTTTAAGAGATTCTTTCAGGTTTCCTTCTGAAAGTTGGTGGCTGCCAAGAGTGGAGCCCGTAAGTTTTGTTTTACTTCGAGTACCATCATACTTGGAAGAACCTGTTCTGACAGCAAGATTTAGAAAATCCTTCTGCTCTGGTTTTGAACCAAGAGAAAATCCATACATGGATCTCATGGTGGACCTCCTTGGAGATGGACTGCCATCAGGTCCACTGGAATCATAGTCTAGACTGAAAGGTAAGCAATCTTCTTGTGAACTTTCTTCTGTGTTTCTTTCAGAAAGAGGGAAATCATCTGCGAGTTTATGTGATTGCCTATTTCAGGGGGAAAGAAAGAATTAAACCTTTTTATTCAAGCCTATAAAAGCTTGTAATCTCAAGATATTCTAGACATCTGCTCTCTTGTACCTGAAGGATTCAGTCGGTTGCCTGTCAGAAAGATATGGATGGTTGAAAAATTCTTCAAATGTCAAACGTTCCACTGCCAAACAATGCATGAACTAGTTAGATTAAATCCACTAAAAGGAACAAAAAAACAAATAAATATCGTTCAAATAAATGCTGGAAGACTTTTAAAGAAGCTGATCATGGGAGATGTGAGGGAAACTGAAGAACAATAACAAAAAAAAAGGGAAGAGGTAGAGAAGACAGCAATTGAGGGAAAAATGTCAAATGCAAATACCATAATGCAATGAAACATATCAATAGTTATAGCACAAATATCATACTAACATTCCTGGGAAATAAGTCACATGCCAGGTTCTGAAGTCACTAGTTATGCATGTTCCACCAAATTGAAATTAAAAAAACAGAAATGCTTACCTGGATCACGCCGCAACAGTTTCCTACACAAATCAAGGCAGTGGGGACTCAAATCCTTGGCCTCTGGTGGAAATTGCAATTCAGTTGACTTTATGATGTTTTGTAGCAGCTGCAAAATGAAATTAACATATTGGTTTAGGCAACTAGGAACTTCTTCATGAGCTAAGTCAGCTATAATAAACAACAGAAACTATTCTTTGATGAATGAAGATACCTGTATCTGATTACTTCCTGTAAATGGGGTTTTCCCCGTGACAAGTTGAAAGAGAATGGCACCAACACTCCACAGATCTGCCTGCATCATTAGCTCAAAGTTAATAGAGGAATTAGACCTGCGAGGCTGGTTGAATGTAGAATAGTAAAATCACCTTAGCATCATACTTCTGGAGCTGCATTATTTCTGGAGCCATGTATAGTGGTGAACCACACATGGTTTCAGCAAGGCCTCTAGGTTGTAGAGATCTAGCATCAAAACACGAAATTTTGGAACTGTAAATTTCAATACAGACAATTCTGCTTATTGAAAATATTGCAAAATATAAACACGCTGATACCCTTAAGACCTTCCTCTCATCTCATTTGTTGCAACAACCATTTGTGAGTTTTGCTTTTTCCTTCCCATGATATTGAATTCTTTTCTTAATACCGAGAACCAAAAAAGACATCATATCCTTTAGCTATTTAAAATATGATTCCTCCAAACTTCGATAAATTAGTGTGAACCAATGGGTGGGGCTATACACACCCCATGACTTACTTAACACACCCCAAAGGTGTACTTTTATACCTGTCATTTATTGAATAAATGGGGTGTGGTATAGCCCCACCCATACAGAATTCATCCTCCCAAACAAATATTTGAACATGTTAAACCAGAACCAGAAATCAGTAACATAATTCATTCACTTATAAATTCTTGAATGTAGGTTAATTTAATGAGTAAATACTATGCATAACAATAGTTAGTGTAATCCACTACTTAACATTAAGCAAGCAAAAGTTATTTAGGAATGTCAAACTAAAGAAGTGGCAGCCATCATAGACAGTTTCATGTATGCATGCATGTTCTCAATTTAAGAACTTAGAAAATGCTGAAGCTAAGGGAACGCCCCAAACCAAAAAAGAATTTGGTAAAACTATCAGAATATTTAGATAATAAAATCGAAACCATAAAAATGATATATTTTACAATAGTAAAACACCCAGTCTAACTCTAGAGTTTGCAAAAGGGAATCAGTGTGGTTCATGTTCAATCCTGGAAAATCAACAATCCAAGATTTTAATTATATACGAGCTTGACAGCATAGCTTTTCTGATAAATGAAGACATATGACAGCTACCTCCCATAACTAATTTAAGAGCTGATAAGTAAAGGGAAATTTATATTTGAAAAAAAAAAGAACTTGTTCAAGAGAAAGTAGCTATACCTTGCAAACCCAAAGTCAGCAATCTTCAGGATGCTGTTGTCATCATTGGTGGAGAGGAGTAGATTCTGTTCCAGGAATTAGATACATACAAAAAGGAATATGTCAATGAAAAAGACCAGTGACATCACATAACAGTGAGATAATACCAATCCGAAAGGTAGCAGCAGAGGTAATGACTGCAAATTACCACCCATGTCATTAATGTTTCACTTGTCTATTACAAGCTCTTATTGTATATGGAAGCTCTTATTCCGTTCATCAGGTCCACTACATAAAAATTTCATCACATGGCTACTCTTCATACTGAAAATCTTTAACTAGAAGTGTAGGTTTAACTTCTCATGACTATGAAAATTATCAACCTAAACAAAAACTTGAAGAGTAAAGATAGCAATTTATGCAAACCTGGGGCTTCAAATCTCGGTGTATAAGGTTGTTTTCACGAAGAACTTTCAGACCCTTCGCTGCATGATTATGAGATACAGCGCATGTATTATCACCAAAAATAAAACAGAAAGTAAAGAAATAGAAGTCAGAAAAAAACAAAACAAAAAACCTAGTTGCTGCATAAAGTGCTTTGCAGTTGCTTCAGGGATTTTCCCTTGCCGTTGTTGAATATACATCGAAAGATCACCCCCTCTGCAGTACTCCAAAACAATGTGTATCTTTCCAGGTTCCTGCAGCCATAACAGTAAAACTCATTTCCAGTCCAATAACACTCAAATGTACTCTATACCTAATTACCTATAAAAATATAAATACATCTATTTCTTACTTAGAGAATCACATAAAGCGTGGGTTTTCCTTCAAATGCATTCAATGAACAAAAACACATCATGGTCTTTTCTTACATTTTCCATCCTATGCAATTTAATTACGAACTAAGGTTAACCAGAATCATATTACAGTCAATGTAAATCAAAAAAAACGAAAACAAGAATATATTGCCATCTCAGGTAGGAGATACTCCAGAAACAGAGAGCTTCTCCAAAGCACAATTGTCCAATATTCTACTTAAACAGTGAAGCAAATTAAAATAAAATAAAAATTCAATGCCTAGTTTCTTTCTCACTAAGGGCTGACTACCCCCTTTAAAGGCACACAAGAGAACTAGTCACGAAAACGTGTAACACCAGAAAACCGGAAAGCATGAAATATAGACAGGATCACAACAACAGCCTGCACCTAGAAAGCAACAACTTTCCTTTAGACTAGTGGATGGTTCTAGCAATCCTGGCTTCAGTTTTCCTATTAAATCCTTGCTGACTTCAGTTCATCAACTCCTCTTTCATTATTATACTCTAGATAGCATTATCATTATCCAAATACCTCCAGCAGGGAAAAGGGAGCCCACAATTTTGACAACATTGCATCGAAACAAAATTCACACAAATCCGAAATCCATAAACCAAAAACTCAGCGCTTTAAACTCGAATAATCACAGAGCTTTACAATTCAGAAGCCATACGAAATACAGAACAATAATTGACTTGAGATCATTACTCAACAGAACTAAAAACAATCAAAAAAGAAACAACTCACTAAATACTACCGATTTCACCACCACATAACTCTCCTTTCAACCATAATTGAAATTGAAGTAAACAAACCAACACAACAACAGAATCACGCACCTCGATCATATCGTGCAGGCGAATAATATTAGGGTGATTGATTCTCTTCAGAATATAAATCTCCGACTTAAGACTCTCCTGCAACTTGGAATTTAAGCGAGATGTAACAATCTCTTTGATCGCGACTTCTGTGCCGTGAACGCGGTGGCGGCCATGCCACACCGTCGAGAATGAACCTGCACCTATTTGCTTGCCCACCATGTAATCGCCGACGGTATAATACCTCCTCATCGGCTGAGCCATCGGGAGTCGACCAAATCTACACGCAGTTTAGCTCAATTGTATCCCAAAAGCAAGAGAAGGATTATTTTGTTTCTTTTTTCACAGACATGAAATAAATTGGGGGATACAATTTTTATTTCGTATCTTATAATTATAATATGGTTTTATTATATAATAAAAAATTGTTTATTTATTGTATGGATTATAAATATTTTTTTTATTATACAATTTATCAAAGTATCGATATCGAATTGTTGCATCTCTTATGTTTTGTTGATGGGGAAAACATGGTTGAGTTTTCAACTCAACAAAAAAATACATATATATTTTTTAATGGACAATCTTTTTAAAATACGTTAAATCTATGTGGATCATACTCCATACTCTACCATATCTAGGGATGACAATGTGTCAGGTATCCTACTCCTTGGGGAATTCAAAGTTCTAACCCTAGTAATTTTATGTTTTACAAACTCATATTCTCATTTAAAACTATTTATATTTTATTATATTCTTGATTAGCATTACTTGACGAATACCCTTACCCACCCAATATCTATTCACCGAGCATAAATGTTTTTTACTTAAATTTAAATGAGTATTTTTTTTATTTAACGTAAAACTCATGTGAGACCGTTTCACGGATAGTTTTCGTGAGACGAATCCTTATTACCCATGAATTGAATCCATATCCACAAACTTTTATATGAATTGCTAAGTGTGGGTTATAAGTTGATCAGTCTCACGAAAAAAGATGCGTAAGACGGTCTCACACAAGACTTACTCCAATTTTAATGCATATTTTATTATAAAATGCTAGATGGTTTAGTGATAATTTTACTTAAATGAAAGATGTAGGTATTGATCCCTACATACCATATACTACACATATATATTATAGATTTAAGACCGTTACCCACAAATAAAAGACTTATTCCAAAACCCTACACGCTCATTTACATGGATAACTGTTATCCTTACCCATGTAGATTCATATACCCAATATGGTAGCTTAAACTTCAAATTTGTAAGGTAAAGAAAAAAAGATACTTATAGTGACAATTGGAAAATATGGTTCTAATACCCCTCGTACTAATATGAAATATACAGTCCTGCTACTCTACCTTCACCATGGGCACATTAATACTTAATAGTGTCCAACGCTAACTTGTCAAATATCAAACTTATCAATTAAATCAGCTTTTATTTCGGCTTTTTCATGCAACTTTTCGTGTGATTTAAAAGCATATATACACGTGGCATAACTCCATGTGTTTGTGCATAAAACTTTTCGTGTGATTAAAGGGCATATATACACGTGGCATTGTGCCCATGTGTTTGTGCATATCACTTTTCGTGTGATTTTGGGCATATATACACGTGGCCATGTAACAGAGGAAAGAGAAAAAAGTTTTTCTTTTCCTGATGATTGGTGTCAGAGGCCATATTTGACTTTGGAGAAAAGTGGGTACTTTTGGCCTTATTTCTTAAAAGGTGGGTATATTGGTGGAAATATATAATGGGGGGTTATTTTGTTCCCATTTTTTAGGAAATAGGCTAATTATGACCATTTCTTCTATCAAGTAATTTTGGTTGTCATATATTAAGTGGATGAAATCAATACATATCAACAATTGACATATTAAGAGTTATCCACCATGAAAAATTTAACATTTTCCATGAAATATATCTATTTGATCTAATATCAAAAGTTTAAGGCAATGTTGGGCGTAATCTATGGTTATTATTATTCTTCTGGAAAATAGACAAATACTGTGGATAATAAGCTATAACAAATTGGGCCAATTTTGATGATACGTACGAATTGGATGAAGTTAGGAAGTTGAAGCAAAAACAATTATTCATTAAAATCACGTCAATATGTTTTTTTAACTGAAATTACATTTTTATCATACCAGATAAAACATGAATTAATTGTTTTTTCCCTTCACAGAAATACTATATAAAAATATTTAAATGAAGAATATTAAACATGTCTGGGTGGTGTAGTCGGTTATCACGCTAGTCTCACACACTAGAGGTCCCCGGTTCGAACCCGGGCTCAGACAATTTTTAATTATTCATTTTTCTTACTTTATTAATTTTTGCTTATTACACGTCTCTTCTAAAATTTGCTATTTCAATTCCTAAATTAATTTAATCTCACAAAAATTGATCCAGAAATTCATCTCGATTTTAGAGAGAAGAAATTCATCTCGATTTTATCCTTTCCAATCGATTTTTTTTTTTTGGTAGGATATTTTTACCGTTTTCCTGCCTAGGGTTTATCGTCTGCATCAATCGGATTCGAATTTGCGATCCTTTGATTGGACAAGTAATGGATTGGAGTAACGTGACGGCGGAGGATCTGGTTGAGGCGTTGCGCGAAGTGGACTGGTCGTCGCCGCCGCGACCTTTTTCCGAATTCTTTTCCCGATTCACTGTGCCCCGTTCTTACGCGAAATGGAACAGTCGTCTCAAGTGCAATCTCTATTAGTACGATTTCTTACTTAGTATTTTCTGTATAATCGTGTTTGTGAATCCTGTATGCAAACGCGGGACTATTGGATTGCATGGCGCTGTTAGTTTCATGGATTGGGGATGATGAGAAGAGGAAATTGAAAAACTATGTAGTTGCTTGAGTTAGCTGTTGGCTTTTTGTTCAAGTATTTGTGTGATTGATTCTGAGCATTTGTTCAGAAGAAGTGTGATGCTACAGTTTGAAGTTAAATTGCGTTTTTCATGTGCTTCATGTATTTACTATTGTGTTTTCTTTTGGTTTTGCAGCTACAGGACCAATTATTTCTTGATGATTGTTTTGATTCTTGGTAAGACCATTACTGATGATGATGTGTGCTTGATATGCTCTTTGTTATGTTATATTTACAAATGATTTCTAATTAGAATATTAACTCATGTGGTGAGTTTCAGGGATGGGATTTCTTAGAAGACCACTTGCGATTGTTGCTGCGTTGGTGACTGCTTTGAGTATAGCATTGATGAACGATAGGTATGCATTTTCAGATAAATCATCAAAGTGGATTTTTCATTGGTTATGATATAGGGAAATGGGGGAGGAGAGTGACCTGAAGAAAGCAAATGAAAGGAAAATCGAGATATAAATGTGGAAAGATTTCAGGAAAAAATGTGCATAGACCTTGGAGTGAAAATGTAAAATAGCAAGAATTTGCAAGGGGTTGTAGACTGTGTTATAGTGGTAAAATTTGTGCCTTGTAAATCGTTCTTTTATCATAAGAAGCCTGAAATTTGGCTACCTCAGCAAAGTATTTGTTTGGATAATAACTAATTTTTTTTTCCCTCCCTGTGATGACTGATGATTAACTGGATGGGTACTGATAACTCTTAAGTCATCATTCCTTTTATCTTTGTCACATTGTGGATATATGTTTTAGTTTTGCAGCTACTTTCAATGAGAAGGTCACAAGGACGGTCCGGCAGTTTTCTCCCCATTTAGCTGCTAAAATGAGAGCTCCTCTTGCGTAAGTACACTACCTGCTATAATTTTTCTGAGCATCTAATGCTGCATCTTACTTAGACATGTCTTTTATCTAGGCCTGTTATCCGGGGGCGCCCATCTGTGAAACGAGCAATATACATATGTGGACGGCCTCGATGGGTGTTTGTCTTGGTATTCTCTTCAGGTGAAAGAGGCTTGTTCTTTGTACTGTTGTCCACTGATTGTTAGTGTTTATATTATGTAATTTCAGGTTAAATAATTGTAGTTTTCTTATGTATTCTCTCTGCAGTCAGTTTCTTCTTCTGGATTTTTTCTTGTGGCATTCTTATGGTCTTGTGGGCATCTGCTATTGGCCTTCTTGGTAATCTATTTTTCCTCCTTTTTAGGATTCTTTTTAATTTGTTTCTCTCTTTTTAACACTCTATTTTCCTCACAGCCACAGTCATCCATGCCAGCTTTAGGACACCAAACCTGAAAGCTCGTCTGAACACATTCCGTGAAGAATTCCGTGCTGTTTGGCGCAATTATAGTGAGCTGTAGCTTGTCTGTTGCAGAGCACAGGTCAGTTATTTAGGTCAAAATGCTTTAATGTTATAATTCTGTCTTTATCTTCAGTTCCTTCTGTATAATCTTTCTATGATAGCTTGTGATAGACTTTCATCATCTTTCGCCCCCTTTTGTTGGATTACCCGTTGGAATGTGTTTCTGTACTTAACGTTATAATTTTGCTGAAGATATGGCCAGTATGGGGTTTACTAATAGTTGCACAGCAACCACCAATTTGGAGTTTGGGTGCATGTGAAAGGCCTTGCTAAGTTCTCCATTGGTTATTTTGCTTACTTATTAAACCAGGAAATATGTGTGTGTTTTTAGATATTCAAAATGCACTAATTATTTTATTCGTCCCATTTTGATATTGTAGTGGCAGTTGTAGGGATGTTTGAGTATACAACTCTTTTGGTCATTTGATTGAGAGAATGAAATGGATTTATTGAAATCTTTTTGGCACTATTGATTTGTTTAACGGAACTCTATTTGGTACAAAATGTCGTCATGCCTGCTATACTCTTATGATTTTAAACATTATGTCCTGATAATTTTTGCTTCTCCATGTAGGGGATTGCGTTGTTTGTGTCTACAACACATTGGGTTTTCTTGCAATATCAATTTTAAGATGATAGAGGTGCTATGATCTGGAGAACAGTCGGGCGCTGTAAATTTCTCGAGTTCCTTGTTTAGGTAATTGGACAGTTACCATAATAATTTGTTTACGATAAAGCTGTGCTATGATGTGAAAAAACGATATGCCTCTTAGCGTCCACGGTGAGATCTTATTGCCGTTAACTAGATAGTGGTCAGTCTTTGTAATGAAACTTTGTTATTGTGCAGTGTGTGTAAAATTTACTAAATCAAATTACTGTGCCAGACTGCTAGCTTTAAATGAATTGATCAGGATCTTTCGATGCAAAAGAAATTTGAACATTATTGATGGAGTTTTAATTTAGCAGATGCAATGTTCATTCTAATTTTTGTATCGACAATTTCAAATCATATATAAACTGTCTCCATTTTACTTCAGAACCAGATATGGTTCTTATAGAATTAAATTGAATGAGCATAATAAAAAAAAAAAAAATATATATATACATATATATGTTTTGTTTGTTTGTTATCTTTATTCGTTCAAATTCAAAAGACTTGCAAATTGAGTCTTGTTCATTTGATATTGATATGATGGTAGCCATAACAATTCGTTACAAATTTGGTCCGTTATATAACCATGTTATATGCCATTCCTACAATGCTTGCATTTTAAATACTGTTATTAAACTCTTTTTTTTATATAGATAAAATCGTTTTATTAATATAGATATTACTATTTCATAAGTAAAAGTTTGTAATACTGAAAGAAATAAGTGATCATTTTTTAGTACAAATCATAATATATTTTTTATGTATAAACAAACCAATATTTTATTTAACATGACAACGTCCTACAATATCTTGATATAATATTTACAACATGTAAACCATAAATATATTTCTGTAGTATGAATATTTGTATGATTGCAATGTTATGTAATGTTCTTAATATGTATACTATATTATTTTTCACACACATTAGACATTATTTATTTCAATATTAGATAATATATCAATCAACATTATAATATATTTAATATTAACTTAGAAGTAGTTATAACAAAATCATAATTTTTTCCCCAGTATAAATATATTTTTAAATATTACTAATTTCAATTTATTTAATACACTGGACTCATGTTAGTGTAGTAATATTCCTAAGACTAACAATAATAGTAGAGTATTAGATAAGAATACATATGTAATAGGTCTGTATTCAATCTTTGGTTTTCATTATTTTAATTACCAAACTTTGAAATATAAATTATTAGTGGTTCTCGGGCATCTGCAAAAGATATATTATAAATATTATGGTGACATACATTTATATTTTGCAACAAATTAGTAAGTCAATTAATGGTTATCAGACATTTGCAAAAGATATATTATGAATGTTATTGTAACATTCATTTATGTTTTGCAACAAATTAGTAAGTCAAATAATTTATGGCAAAATGCAACAAACTCATAGTGTATTCTATTTTCTGAAATTGATATCTAAAATGATAAAATATGATGTAAAATATAAATTTTGGTAGAAAATGGTAACCTCTTTTATTCTCTTTGTTTCAAAAAGATAATCAAATCCCCTTTTTCGTACACATTAAGAAATTTATTCAATGTAAATCAAAATCCTACTCTCATTTAAAGTTGCTAATAAAACATAACAAATGTAGAAGGCATTAATTAGAATTATATTAGGAAAAACATTAATACACTTTTAACCGCGAAAACGAACTATAATATATCAAACATTATAAAAATAAAATTGATTTAGAAACAATATATATTCTTATTATTTTGTAGATTAATTAGCGGAAAATTAAGGCCTAATAAATAATTTCCAGGTGTCGAAATCCTGCTCGAGTTCTTCGCGCCTAACTTGCGACGTTCCAGTGCAAAACATCTCAATATTCTCCTCTCTCTCTCTCTCTCTCTCTCTCCCTCTCTCTCTCTCTTTCTCTCTCTAAAAGTTCGTTCATTATGGATCCTACTAGGGCCTTCGTCAAGAATGTTAAGCGTGTCGTCTTCAAGGTGTTGTTGTTTCTATTTTTTTAACCTGTTTTTTCGATAACTGATTTGTTGTTGTGTGAACACTTCATGCATTTACTTGATTCCAATCCAATGTGTCGATGATGGTGACTGCAATGGCGGTCGGTGGCAATGTATCTATCACTGTGTAGTGGAATTTCAGATGTACTTTTTTGTTCAATCGTACTGTGTGTGTGTTTGTGTGTGTGTGTGTGTGTTATTCGAGCGGATTCAGTGTATTGAAGGCGACGATCTGCTTTGGCATGATGATCCTTATATATTTATTGAAATTTTCTTCTCTCTCTCTCTATCTCTCATCAGAATTCACTCAGTTGAGTTGTAAATGAGGAATTTTCTTTTGAAAAAGGTGGAGTTTGATGTGTTATCGAAGTGTGATTCCAAAAATTCTGGAAAATTTAAAAGGAATTTGACTATTTCAAATAATAGATGAATGTGTTGGAGAGGTGATCATTCAGTATAGAAATAGAGCATGGTTAAGGGGAACGTGGTTCTTGATTCAAATAACATCCTTAAAATTACTTCTTTGAGTATCTAGGATTCCTGTTCTCATGTGGATTATCATCTTTATTTGTTGTTTCGTGTGTGTATATGCCATAGGTAGGCACTGCTGTTGTAACACGAAAGGATGGAAGGTTGGCAGTTGGAAGAGTCGGAGCCATCTTTGAGCAGGTTTGTTTAGTATTCAGTATCAAACATTTTCTGGTCCTGTACTTCGCTTCAAACTATTCGTTACCAAGTTTTCAACACAAGGTTTTAGCTTCTAAACTCGTGTTGTATTTCTAAAATTTGTTGGACATGGACTTATATGCTGAAGTGATCATGATTCAGCTTCAAGAACTGAACTCTCAAGGCTACGAAATAATCTTAGTGACATCAGGTGCTGTTGGAGCTGGTCGCCAAAGGCTCAAGTATAGGAAATTGCTAAACAGCAGGTTATAAATGGTTTTCCTTTGTTTACATGTAACTAAAAATTGCTGGGAAAAAACTAGCATGTTATCATTCAAATCCGTGCTTGATTGCACATTTTGTTAGTTTTTGTCAGTGCAAGATTATTCTTTTTGCCTGAAACGATCAACTTCTCTGGCAGTTTTGCTGACTTACAAAAACCACAAGTTGAAATAGATGGAAAGGCATGTGCAGCAGTTGGACAAAATGGTCTTATGGCACTATATGATTCTTTGTTCACCCAGGTAATTATGTAGCAGTCTTGCACACAGTTTCTTAAGCATCTAATTTTAACTTGTATTCTCTTACTTAGTTCTTCGATTGTCATATCATATATCTCCAGCAGATTCACTTTGTTGGTTATTTCTTTATGCGTTCGTTTTGTACTTCTTAACAGTTGGACGTTACTTCATCCCAGCTTCTAGTTACAGACAATGACTTTAAAAATCCAGATTTCAGAAACCAACTTACTCAAACTGTGAATTCCTTGTTGGATCTAAGGAGTATCCCAATCTTCAACGAAAATGATGCAATCAGTACAAGAAAAGCTCCATATGAGGTTAATCACTCATTTTCTTTTAATCATGCAACTAATTTTCTAAACGTATTTGTGGTTCTGGATATGCAAGTATTTCTCAATTTGTGGCCTGATTGTATCATGTTTTGATTGAAACTTCATCTTCTCCATATTATACAAACAAGTAATTCTGCCACAAGGAGCCACAGAGCAGAACTTGGCATATTGCTTATGTTTTAAGTGAATGAAATCTTCAAATAAGATATTTGTGGTTTCTCTGAATGTGGTTCTATTTCCAAAATTGGAACTTATTAGAATTGACTTAATAATAAAGACAAGTTTAATCTAACCAACTGCTTCTAGTACACAGTTATATCATGGTGTATCAAACTAAAATAGGGTAGTTCGGGACAAACTTCTTATCAGCAGGATTCTTCAGGCATTTTTTGGGATAACGACAGTTTGGCAGCTTTATTGGCGGTCGAACTAAAAGCAGACCTTCTGGTATTGCTGAGTGATGTAGAGGGACTGTACACAGGTCCTCCAAGTGATCCAAGTTCAAAGCTTATTCATACATATATCAAGCAGAGGCATCAAGGAGCAATTACATTTGGAGATAAATCCAGGGTGGGAAGAGGAGGAATGACGGCTAAAGTAAAGGCTGCAATCAATGCTGCTGATTCTGGCACACCTGTTGTCATAGCCAAGTATAGATTAAATGATCACATTCTATAGTTTTCATAGCTAATTTTACCTGGTATGCATCTCTCTGATCCGTGTTTTCATTTTCTTGGAAGTGGTTTCGTCTCAGAAAACATTGCTAAGGTGCTAGAGGGCCAATGCATAGGGACTCTTTTTCACAGAGATGCACATTCATGGGTTATAATTGATGAGTTTGGTGCTCGTGAGATGGCTGTTGCAGCAAGAGAGTGTTCAAAACGCCTACAGGTCAGATATTTATCTTAATGGCTTCAACAATTTAAGTTATGATATTGAATTCAACAATGTAATTCCATCACTGCAGAATTCAGACTTTTTAAACCATAAATGGCTTATAGTCGCTAATAACTGCTATTGTTACAGAGTATTTCTTCTGAAGAGAGGAGAAAGATTCTGTGTGATGTTGCAGATGCATTAGAGGAAAAAGAAAGTCTAATTAATGTCGAGAATGAAGCTGATGTTGCTGCTGCTCGTTTGTCTGGATATGAAGAATCATTGATTTCTCGCCTAGTGTTGAAGCCTGGGAAGGCATGTAAACTTATGCGTTTTTCAGTTTAGTATGGAACTATGAACAAGTGTTCATTAAACAATATCTATCTATCAACGATGAGGAGGATCTAAATTTGATATAAGCAATCATCTGTTCTTTCTTTTCTTTTCTAAAGGAACTCAATATCTTCTTGTTATTTCTTTTCTTTTCTAAAGGAACTCAATATCTTCTTGTTATGTCTTCATAAATTTCATCAGATCTCCAGTCTTGCAAAGTCTATTCGCGCCATTGCAGATATGGAAGAACCTATTGGTCAGATATTGAGGAAAACCGAGGTAAATGATTGAAGATATAAATGGTCAATCACTTCTTACACACTATGATCACAATGAATACTTCTTTTGAACTCAAATGACTTCTTACATTGACTTTTACTCCATCTAGCTTGCAGAAGGGCTCGTCTTAGAAAAGACTACATGTCCTTTGGGTGTTCTGTTAATTATTTTTGAGTCTCGACCTGATGCACTAGTTCAGGTATTTTGCACCCCCTTAAATTTCCATGGCAATCACTAGTGTTCTTGATTAGACTCTTTGTTCCTTGAGATCACAATGAAGTTTAAGAGTTATTTTCTTTACGTAGTAACTAACTATTGGAAATTAACCCAATAGATTGCTTCACTAGCTATACGTAGTGGGAATGGTCTGCTGCTCAAAGGAGGTAAAGAAGCTAGGCACACTAATGCAATCCTCCACAAGGCAAGTTTTCGCCTATCATTTCTTCCTATTTCAATACGAGTTGAGTTCTACTTCTTGTTCCTTCTGGCTGAATTAAATCTTCTGTTTTCAACTGTAATAGATAATTACCGAAGCTCTTCCTGATACGGTTGGTCAAAAACTTATCGGACTAGTGACATTGAAAGAGGAGATTCCTGATTTACTCAAGGTAAGCAATGAGATACAATCTCCAACTCGGTTCTTTATCTGCTGTTAACTCAGCTACATTATTTTTGCACCAGCTTGACGATGTGATAGATCTTGTGATTCCAAGAGGCAGCAATAGACTTGTTTCACAGATAAAGTCTTCCACAAAAATCCCTGTTCTTGGACATTCTGGTAGGATTATTTTGTAGCAATGTGTAAACTATCATTGTGATTTCTTCTAGAGTTTCAAAAAAGGGATATGTAATGAATTGAGGATGACTTATCCTCGATACCTTTCTTTCTATCAGATGGAATCTGCCATATTTTTGTTGATAAATCAGCTAATATGGAAATGGCAAGGCACATTATCATAGACTCCAAGCTCGATTATCCTGCTGCCTGTAACGCCATGGTACTCTCAGTTGAGCCATTAGCTTTTATCCTTTCCATTTGCACATGCTGAAGTACCTCTCTGTCTCTCCAGGAAACGCTTCTTATTCACCACGATTTGGCAAAGTCTAACGGTTTTCAGGATCTTCTCATGGAACTCAGCCATGGAGGTATTTCTGATCATTACAAAACATCTCTGTTTAAACCTTCATAGACGAGGCAGCTACAGCGTACTCTTTCATTGCAGGTGTTACACTGTATGGTGGGCCACGAGCAAGCTCTCAGCTAAACATTTCAGAGATCAAATCATTTCATCATGAGTACAGCTCGAAAGCTTGTGCGATTGAATTTGTGGATGATGTGAAAGCTGCTATCCAACACATACATCAACATGGAAGGTTTGTAGTCTCTTTCTTTGGATACTATCATCCACAATTTATGGCCTAATAACTCGTAAATTCAATTACAGTGGCCACACAGAATGCATTGTCACAGAAGACGAAGAAACTGCTGGATATTTCTTATATCAAGTTGACAGGTAATGAACAGAATCGCTTTGCAATAACAATCTGAAACTACATTACTCGACTTTTACACGTAACATAACGTCCCGCTGTTCCTTTGGCTTTGACAGTGCCGCGGTTTTTCACAATGCAAGCACAAGATTCTGTGATGGGATGCGTTTTGGCCTTGGTGCAGAGGTACCAACTCTAGAAACACCAGTATTTATCGATACTGATATTCACATTTCGTGGTTTTAATCTATGGAATATAGGTCGGAATAAGCACAAGCAAGATCCATGCTCGAGGTCCTGTAGGAGTTGAAGGGCTATTAACAACAAAATGGTATGTACACGATGTGTTTGTCTACATCTCTATCATGTTTCAGTCTCGTATTTCATTACTTCACGTGGTGTGTAATCGTGAAATATACGACAAGATCCAAACTATTATGTTCAACAACAATTTCCTTGATTGTGAATGTAGGATTCTTAGAGGCAAAGGACATATTGTGAAAGGAGATGAAGGGGTGATTTATACACACAAAAATTTACTCATCAGTGATGAATAATAGGTCTATTATGCAATACTTTTGACCAAGTTTGTTCTAATTTAGGGTCAAAATAAATTAACCTTCACAATAAATGAATATCTACCATTTTTATTGATTTTCGAGTCATTGAATTCCTTTTAACTTTCTATTTTTCTTTTTTCAATTTATTTCATTACGCAAAATTCACTAAAAATAAATTCATTAAATTAAACACACTTAAATAAGTTGATATGATGTTTGGTTAGTGTAATTCAAAAGGTGGAAGTGATGTATCTACATAAGACAATTTATTTCATTACGCAAAATTCACTAAAAATAAATTCATTAAATTAAACACACTTAAATAAGTTGATATGATGTTTGGTTAGTGTAATTCAAAAGGTGGAAGTGATGTATCTACATAAGAAAGATCAAAAAAATAGAATGTGGAACTATTTATGATTTAATATTGAATAAACTTGAAAAAAGGTTTGAAGTATTGTTGGTAAAAATTCATGTTTGGTCGGATTTGTTAGTGTTAATAAAAATGATTTTTGAAGATGATTTTATTTTTAAAATATGGATAAACAAAATTGATTGTTTGAATCCACCAATATCAATTTATTTCTCAATTATCAGAATGTTCAAATCTCTCTCTCTCTCTCTCTCTCTCTCTCTCTCTCTCTCTCTCTCTCTCTCTCTCTCTCTCTCTCTCTTCTTTTTTAATGGAGAATAACAAATATCGATTAGATATCAATCAACATTAACTTATTGAATAAATAAAAATAAGATGAATCGAAAATATGAACTGCACATCATCACATTAAGATAAAAAAAAAAAAAGCACTCTGATGAGCTCATAGAATTATACTGAGAAATTGGTAACTGCTCCACTATAATCATCTACAACAAATATTTATATTAATAAGATAAGATACAAAACAAAATTACCTTAAAAATATAAAAATAATCTCATGTACATTTTCAGACGTTTCACACACTACACTTCCAAGTGTGTGGACCCTTTTCTGGTTTTCCACACACTCACGAAAAAACGCACACAACATTTAACATTTCATTTATGAGACACATAAAATAAAATTCAATTTATTCCAATCATAAAAACAACCTGGAAAATCCACGTCACGTGCCATCATCTTTCTTCAAGCATGCAAGAATTATTTGTAATCACCACTTGACACTGCACAGCGAGAATTGGTGCTCCGGTGCAGCGCCGGCGGCTGAGACGCGGCGGAGGAACTGGTCTTCGTGGCGGAGAAACGACAATCGGGCTGGGAGAGGTGGAAATCGGACACCGAAAACCGGCCAGAGTCGCCGGGAAGTCTCATGTAAGAAGCTGACGGGGATTCGTTTAGCCACGTGGCAATAGCATCTTGTCCACCATTCTTGTATTGAGTTATTGCTCTGTACACAAATGGAATCAGCCCTTCCATTTCTTCTTGGTGTGTGCTTTTGTGTGTGCAATTTTTATCTTTTTGATGTGGGATTTTTATGTTGAAAAAAAGGGAGAGTTTGAATGATGGGATATAGTGATCAATTGGGTTGGAGACTAGCTGTTTACACTAAGAAATAAATTACTAAAATAAATGGAACCAAAAGGTTGTTCATATTTTATATCATGATGAGTTAGAGATCAAGAAGAAAACATATATTTTATTGTTGGAAACATAAAAAGAGTTTAAATCTTGATACGTCACGTGTTAAATAGTGATGTCATTGAATATACATAGTGTGTGTTGATTATCTTGAAATAGAAAAATGTAACACCACTTTAATAGAAGATCTCGTGTGAATTCTCATAACATTTTAAGTTATAATCTGTTAATCAATTTCAGTCTTAAATAATTTTTAGATTAGTTGAATATATTCTAAAAGGAAAAATATAAAATTTGTGTAGTTAGTACAGAAAGATGTGTCGATAAAAATTTGGATAAGGAGATTGTTATTTGCTTTTTTTTTTTGGGTTGAAAGTTATTTGTTAACTACATAACCATAACATCTCACCAAATCTTGATAGAATATATGAGTCTTATGCATTACTATACTTGCTAATGGTTATTTTATGTTTTAATTTTGAATTCTGGTGGCAATGATCTACTTTTCAATGATATTGGCCGGTTAATGATAACTATTAGTTGAAAGTATTTAAAAAGAAGTTAAACTTCCCACGAAACTTAATATTGAGTTTGTAATCTACAAGATTTGAGCATTTGTCGTGCAGACTTGAACTCATGTTTCCACAGATATATAATTGTCCAAATGAATGAAATGACTACAAGTTTAATTAATGTTATGTTTATTAAAAAATAGTCACTCAAAGTAAAATGAAGAATGTATATAAAATAAATAATATGTGATCATATATAATAGGTGAGATGTATGTAGTTTTCTCATTGATTTCCTCAATGTGGCTGCACGAATTAAGATACGATGAACTACCATATTTAGTCGTATCTTTAGTGGTATGATATTGTACTAATTAATTAGTCACAAAAATTTATATGAATCTTTCTAGTATATAATTTTGCAAGATAAATTACCAACCTACAATTTCAATCTATTTTACTAAGTCAATTTTTATTTTCGATTACAGCTATGAATTGTTTCGTCTCATGAATTACTGAAACTTTGATGTCAATGGACAAGATCAAAATATTGATAAGGGAATGGCTGGAGAACCTACACCTATGTGAAACTATAATGATATTAATAACAATTATAATAATAAAATTTTAAATTCAGTCAATTTATTATAACCCAAAAGACTTTCATTATGTTAGTGATTTTTGTGACTACACCCACTCTCATTAATATTTTATTTAGTTTATGCAAGAAGATGATGTCATTTATTATATCACAATATAATCAAGTGACTCAAAATTAATTCTATTTATATCATCTTCCTAAGTAGTCGTTGAATTCTTCAACCGTACACATGCATGATTTCATCACTCAATAACCAGCCAATCATTAGCCCCAATATCACAAACAACGAATTATATACATTTTTTTAGAATTTTTCGGGGGATTGAAGATACAAATAAGATGTCAATGTACTTCAAGAATCAACCAAAACCACTCAAGATTGATGTCAAACTCCAAAGAGAAAACCCCAATCTTGATTCTAGCTAAACTAAGAACAAGAACAAAGATGAATGCCAACACACATCAAGATTTACGTGGTTCGGCAATTGCCTACGTCCACGGGAACAATGGGGAGGGATTACTCTTATTGAATCGAAAAGAACACAAGAAATTACAAGAGCTAAGATCACACACACACTGCGTGTTTCTCTCTCAGATATCTCTCTCTACAACTAATCTCAAAAGCTGAAAATTACATGTCGATAAAGAGCTACATCTAAGCTATTTATAGAAGAAAGAATCAACTAAATCCGATCTGTAACGAAGAAGATATGATCGATTCAATCTCAGCTCTCGATTCCAAAACCGCAGCACAAATCTGTTGATCGAGCTCGTGATCCAAGAAAACAGAAATAACGGCCATGTCGCCTTCGGATTTGCCGAGCTAATCCACGCCTATTGCTCCAAAACCTAAAATGCATTTCTTTAAGTGAAAACATGATTTTATTCGGCCAATAGAAAACGAGAGCGCGTCTGACGTGGTGCGTTTCTTTAAGTGAAAACACGCCTATGCCTTGCTTCTCAAACCCATTCCACCACACTTGATTAACAACGCTTTTCTAAAAACTGTTGTAAAAGACCTGTTGCTTTAAAAAAACCTTTACAACACAGCATGCTTTGCTCAGCTTATTCTCACATAAGAAATACCAGAAAACTTAGATGTCCCGAATCCGAATCATCATAATTTGCACCGTAAGGTAAAATACCAGTACCAGAGCTATAAGACTCATGATAAACAAGAAATTGTATTTATATTTTAACATACAATAAATTTGAAAAGAAAGCCATAAGTGAAATGTCTAAGCTAAAAAAGAAAACCATAAATTAAGGAACTTGAAAAGAGAGACAAAAAATGGAAAATGAAAATTCAGACAAACATTGAGTGATACAACAAAGAGCACTGTACATCAACTAAAAAGATGTAAGAACATGCTACAGATCCGTTGTTAGCTTCGCTACTTCGATGGAACGGCCTCACACAGCAATAGTGTATGCCACCAACCGCAGGCAATGTTCTTCGTCGTGTAATCATCGAGAGGAACCTCGGCAGGAGTGTTTCGATCAACCGTATCTCCTACTCCGAGCTGGAGCACACGAACCCGTGTAATAGAAAAGAAATGTGTCATATGAGAATATATGTAATAGAAAGAATCGGATGAGACCCTCTGTCTTTCGGATGAAGTTTACCTGACCGTATTTGTTCCATCCCCAACTGAAGATTTTACCGTCCTCTGTACAAATAATGTCGAAACCAGATATCACTCGTTGGGTTGTTTATATGATCAAAAACTCAACTACAAATCCTTCTGATTCATTCCTATTAATCTCTAGGGGCCTGTTTAGATTAGAACTCAATCTTGTTTATGTAATCAAGCTGGCAGATCTCTTCTCTTGCCTCCGACGTATTGTTCAAGTTGGGCATGATGAAGCTGATTCAACAAATGTCAACAGTATTAAGTAGTGGACTATGTTACCTGTTAGTATAGCACTGTGACGAGCTCCAGATGATACCAGTTTCGCTTTCTTATTCTCCAGGAACGAAGAATCTAGAAGCCTCGGAACATTCTGCAATGTAATATGTCCCCATGTCAGACACCCTGGTTAAACATGTTATACCATAGTTCACAAAAATGGCACAACAAATACACATTTAAAGTAGAAAAGAGATTCCCAAAGTTTGAGGTACTTCAAGAACTTTCCCGAGTAACATCACGGTTATTCAGTTTGAAAAGTCTCAGTACCTTGATTTTATAATTTTGTAATGCCCTTTCTGAAGACAGAGCACTTACATACAATCAGATGCTAATTTTTATGTGCTGTCAAATAGTCGAAGCAGTTTTGGAAGAAGCGGAAGGTGTTTTGCTTTTCGAGGGGAAGCTTTTTTTTCCTTTCATCCCTCTTGTTTATTTTCATTTTGATGATTACACAGATTTCTGAGCAATTTCAGGCTCAGCAGTGAACAATATATTCTCAAATTTACACAATAAGAATACCTGTTTTTCTCTTTCCAATTTGTAACTTCACACCCGAGTAGTTGATAATAATGGTTTCTGATCAACTTGCTATAAGAAAGAAAAGACAGTAGCCAGATTCAGAACCAATAATATCAAACAACACTAGATGAAGTTACCTCACACTGATCGGTGCTTGTTCCCAAACCAAGTTGCCCAAACTGATTCCCGCCGAAAGTGTGAACACCACCATCAGCACATATGCATAATGTATGCCACAGTCCAGCAGCAACGGCTTCAATCTGAGTGTCCAGTAGAGAAGGCACACAAGCTGGTCGAAGCAAATCATCAGTGTTTCCTTGTCCACACTGTACATTGAGAAAGCTGATAAACAGACTGATCTTATGGCTTAGTAGGCATATGATAACAACTACAAGGATAGACATTGAACATGCATGTACATGAACAGAAAGATAGGGGAAACATTTGGATGTGCTATGTTGGATGAAGTTTTTGGGTGGGTGGATGAGTTTCAAAATTGAGATGTATTATAGCAGGAAAGTGTGTTGGAGACATGACACGTGTATTGTGTTTTCAATGAATGACTTGAGAAGGAGATGTTCTGCCAAAGCCATCCAATACAGACAAAATAAACAACCCTGAGTTACAGAGCAACATTCATCATTTGCCTTAACATACATGCCAAGTACACCATACAGTAACCACAAGCACGATATGTTTGAATGTGAGAGAAATGAATACGATGTGTGAGCATCTGAATTGAAATGTACAACTGTAGGCAAAATTTTGGTTACTTCCAGAATTGCAAGCAAATACCTTACCTTCAGTGCAGAACTACATGATGGTAGATACATTGGTATGACTATTAAAACTCCACTTGAAATGTTACACAAACATAAGGTAGATTGCTCATAGTGCGTCATCACAAAATTCCAAGAACAAATGCTGTACATTTCAAAGAAACAGTTACCTGTCCATATAGTCCCCAGCCAAAGGCAAGAAGCACACCAGTATCTGATACAGAAGGGAAATAACTTTATCAGAGAAACAAAGGAAAGAAAAACATTGATGCCATAAGACAACTTTTTTATAGCTACCTGTCACCACCACACTATGCCGGCCTCCACAAGCAATTTCCTTGATGTAATTTCCCATGGATCTACATTGATCAGCTGCCACAGCCAAACCATCTTGATTATTTACAGCAGAGCTCCCTCCATTTGATGATGAGTCAATACAAGGTATAAGATGAGGAGATGCCACCATTTTTATCCTAGATCCCAGACCAAGCTGGCCTTCGCCTCCATAGCCCCAACCCCATACCTGTCCCACATCTAAATCCGGTAAAAGTATGATGTGTCAGGTCTTGTTTGTATATAATTATCTTCTTCCTTAACATTAAAGATCTTCAATCTTAACATAAAAATCTTCTGAATCTTCATACTTCAAAACCTACAAAACTATAATGTGTAACCACAAAGAAATAGAATCTACACTGCAAAGACGCAGTCCATAGAGTGTGGCCCCAAAAGAGTAAATTCACCTGACAATGCTAGAGTATGGCGCCCCCCAGCAGCAACTGAACTGATCCTCACTCCAGGATCCAGGTTCACAAGACAAGGTGGCATTGAAAGTGTTTCATCTGCAGGCATTGATGTTTCAAATTCTTCTTGATTTAACACTTTTCTTCGCTTCATAGTTTCATCTCCAGATATTTTATCATTTGGACTGGAAAATGATCCTGTTCTAGATTTCAAAATATGAGACTGAGAGATCCTGCTACAGCCAGCTTAAGATTTCAGCCTCAACTATCTAGCACATTATCTATGTCTAGGTAGAGTTCTTACATCTACATCCAAGGACATAAGTAAGTTAAAATCTTACAACACAATTGTCTCTAAGATACCTTCTTCTGTCATTGTGGAACTTTGTTTCGTGGCAGTTTCATCTTCACAGGTTTTCACACTAGTCCAACTGCGACCAATTTTTACAGATGGGACACACTCTTTCCAACCCCATGCATACACTTCACCTTTGTCTGCATACCAACACAATCTATTCAAGTACCAAGTTTAGTAATACATATGGGGAGGATGGATGGAACTGAAGGATCTAACCTTACTGTTACCTAAGTTAGAAGATTGAAAAGAAGTGATCCGTCTGAATGAAACTGCCAAAAGAAAAAGGAAACTAGCTCATATGTGGTGCAGAATTTGTTTAGCAATACCTGTCACTGAAACACAGTGTGCCCAACCAGCAGCGGCTTTTACGATTGGATCAGCTGTCGAGAGCGGATACACTTCAGGGTTCTCCTGCATATAACACAGTGAATGAGTATAACTGTATAGTAAACCAATTTGAAACTAATTGAGAACTGACTTACAAAAAAAAAAAAAAAATTACCCCATGCTTCCCTGAGGTCAAATAGCTCTGGCCTTGATCATCAGCTGATCCCCATGTAATTAGTTTTCCAGAGGCTGCCAAATGCAGGACTAACTAACTATATCAATGTTTCTCTTGAAGCAAATAGGTGCATTGTGGAACTCAAATCCCCAGAAGCAGCTATATTCTAAAAGACTGCAATTTTTATTAAAGATATTCTTGTTGCTTTCAAAATAAATATTCCAGCTATGTGCTATTAATACATTTCAGCTAATGTACTCATGCTCCATCACCTAAGCTACTATTAATTTTTATTCTCTACATTCTGCAAAGTAATGCAATAAGTTCAAGAAACACTAGAAGATGAAATCCATGACTCTAAAAGTAATTCAAACCAAACAACAGGTGCAGTTTTTAGTGGAACAAACACTTCATCAACTTGATGCTGAAATACCCTGTTTAATTCTGGAAGCTCTCACTCCCAGCATAATCTCCCAAACAAAGCAGCTAGATTCAAATCAGTTCCCTATTACCCCAACAATCTCAAAATAATTGTTTTACTTTTCTAAGGGACAAGCTACATAGTCGAACTGCCAATCTTCGAAATTATTTACTCATATATTTGAAATCTCCATAACAATAAACATTCCGAGCGCTAAAAAAATTGTTATATCAGTTTGTAGATACATTCAAAGAAAAATCAGCTGACAATTGCAAAAGTTCAGTTCATTACAGCAAAATATACATTCACTTTCCAACTATCACAGTCATAGATCTAAAAAGATGCAATCACGACGAAACACATACGAAACCGCAATCAGCCATACAAACAAACAAGAGAGAGATGAATAACCGGAGAGAGCCATGCCGAAGCCACATCCGCCGGGACAAACATCGTTCCACGAATCTCCAGCCACCTCCGCCTCGGGGAACTGTACAATCGCCGGCGAAGTCAACGGCGACCGCTGCGCCGTCACTCCGGGAAAATACCCCGACATTAACACCTTCAACTGCTTCTCATTCTTAGAGTTAACTCCATCCTCTTCCATCGCTTCAGCTCCATTCATCACGATTTCAGCTCAAAAACACGAAATCAAACGATCAATCAAACAAACGGAAAATTCTCGACGTGATCTGATCTGAAAATGCAGTTTGTAAGTGTTTTTAATAGTCGGGAACGATGGGGGTAAAAGCGTAAATAAGGAAGAGTGGGGATTTTAAAGAAATTGGTCCGTATCATTTGCTGGCTCAGTGAGAGTGCCACGTCGGATGAGAATGGTCCTGGTGGGAGACGTGTCGGGATAAGGGGGCAGTAAATGGTGCTGTGAAATTAATATTCAATTCGTGCAATTCGAGCCCTGAAAGTGCTGGAAGTTTCTGGAAGGTGAAGCGTAGGCTGGAATCTTCTTTACTCGGGGACAACTTCTTACAGTTGGCTGACACGTGGTTGGACAGATTTCCTTGCGTTCGAGGTTTATAATTCTTTAACCATTGTTTTACTGTAGATAGATGCCCAAATTTTGACCCTCCTATGGCCCACATTTTCCTTTTACTTCTCTTTTTCAGTGGATAATACAATTTAAAAGATAGTGGGAGATAAATATAACTTTTCCAAAATTTTTATTTATTATGAATTTTGACTTTGAGTAAATTTAACGTGACTGATGCATTTTTAGTTAACAGTGGTTTATGACTTTTTTTTAACTTTATATATTCATCTCTTCAGCTTAATTATTCTATAGTTTATCACGCGGATAAATATCGATTAAAGTTTTCTTCATAATTTTATTATAATGTAATGATTTCTAATGAGTAAAACCCAAAAATACCACAATTTATATACCATTAAACAAAAATACCACTCAATATAATATTTTATCTATTCTACCACAATATATAACAACATATATTTTCTACCACAAAATTTTAAGCAAAGACTTAAATATCCTTATGACACACTTTTTGCAATTGATACAAATCATTGAAAAATGATATGTCTAAACATATTTTGCTACTTCCACTATATACATATTTCTCCAAGAATTTACAATATATCCACTCCATATGATTTTTAGATCCCGATCCTAAGATGGTATCAGAGTCATGAGAGTGTATTTGCAACATTCACTCAATCTTGCAATTTTTGACAAGCGAATCTCAAATCTTAAGGATTCATGCCTTGGAGTAGTTACAAGAAATTTGTATGCAAGGAAATTGAGATTTAATGTCTATCCTAAAATTACATACAATTTGGGAGATCGAGACTTTAATAGAGTTTTAACCCTTCATCAAGATTTCAAAAGATATTATCTGATGAAAGAAGGGAATAAACCTTATTCAATAACCTACAAGATTTCTTATGCTCTCTCGAATACACATCATTCAGATGTATTCTTGAGAAAGGAGTTTATTGAAGTTCCAAGAATCTTTGAGGACTTCGCCAGGGTAGTTCTACCGGAACCTATTGAATCTCTAACTATAAAGGAGATCGATATGAGAATCCAAGATCAACTCGTCTTCAACATGAGTCAGAGTCTCAGAATTGAGCCAAGGAGGATGTCTTTCTAACAAGATAGAATAATGAGCAGCAGTCGTTGGGAAGAAAAAAGACCGAGTACAACCCAACGAATCCCAGATGTTTTCAAAACACAAGGAGAACTGAAGTGCTCGGAAGGATGGAGAGGAGTTTAAGTGGTATTCGACATTACTCAATGGGATAATATATTCCCTTGTAATGTCCTATATTACCTCCAACAACCGATAGTCGGAAAATTTCAAGGAAACATAAAGATGGGTGAAATTGAGTTGACTATCAGGGGAATTGCAGAAAGGATCCAGATCAGTTGATACTTGGGATTGAGTTTCTCAAGGATCATAAACCTTGGGAAAGATGACAAGATGGAATGGAGTTCACAGTGGCAAATAAAAGATACAAAATCAGATGACCACTAGCCCATTTTCCATATACATTTTCATTGGAATGATATATGATGGATACAAGGCCGAATATTTCGCCGCCTATGTCGACTCAGGTGCTGGAATATGTACTGCAAAACAGGAGGTTTTCCCTAAAGAAATTGGAGAAGATCTACCAGCTATCGCAGGAAGAGATTTCTCTAAAAGGATTCTTATTCTTAATCGAGGAATCAAACAAGCGGAAATCATGATCGGAGGTGCAGGCAGTACCCCATGGTACAAAGTAAAGACGCCACCAATCTATTTCCATGATACAGGAGCAAATGTTTTGTTAGGTAATAATTTCTTACAAACATTCAAGCGATTTACACAGGAAAATGAGACAAGAAGACTTATTTTCACAACCTTATGTGATCATAAGATTATTGTCCAAAGACTGCAAGAGACATTCTACCGAAAAATGCCCATTACTTTTCGCAACAAGCGTGGTGATGAAACCAAACTTCGACATCCAAAAATGACGGATAAAATAAGGTTTGGTGATGCATTATTATCCTATTGGCAATATGGTTCGAAGCAGAAGGACACCAATAGATAGGATAATAACTTGTATTCATTTAGGATACAAGGAGAAAAACGAGTACCTCCAAAGGCAATTGCAGAATTAATGAAAAGTCTATTGGAGAACACACTGAGTGAGGTTACCATTGAAGAACAAATATCACTCGAAGATGTCAAGAAGAAGATCTGTTGGAAACATTTAAGTATGTTTTGATGAGACAAAACCTTAGAAAAGTAACCCTAACTCTATATGCATAACCTAGCTTGAAAGGTTACTGTAACGAGGTTACTGCAGAAGAAAGAAAGATTAGAGAAAGTGTCAAAGGAAGGATACTGAAGAAAATAGTGAAAAGGAATCGGGTGAACTAATTAGGATACTGATGACTGCAGGAAGCTACTGGAAGAGAACTTGCTAAAGCGGTCTGAAGAGCAGCAAGCTACCAGACAGGAAGCTACCTGAGAGACCATGCCTAAGCATACTGTAAAAGCAGCATGCTACAGAAGTCCTCAAGCCACCTGAAGGAGCAAGCCAGAGAAGGAAGCACCAGAGTGAGCGCGAGGAGGAAGCTACAAAGTAGACATGGGAAGAAAGTCAAAAGTTACTGGTAGACACAAGAAGGTTACTGGTAGATAGAAGAGAGGAGGAGCCAATCAGAAGAAGACACGTGGAAAGCGAAAAACAGGCGTGTGTCAGGAGTGCGGTACAGTTATAGATTAGGAACTCTACCTACCTTCAACGGGCAAATTTCCTAATCTATAAATAAGATGAAGACTGAAAACTGAAGTGTGTGCGAGAGAGAAGAAAACGAAGAGCGCGCAAAAGAAAAGAGAAGAGCTCAACAGAGAGAAAGCTAAGAAGCAGAAGGTGCAGAAAAGAAGGGGAAGACCAAACAGAAAAGAAGAGTGTTCAAAAGAGAAGAAAAAGAGAAGAAAATCTCAAACACTCTATTCCCTAAGACGCATACTCAGTCAGTCAGTCCTGCAGCAAGCTTCAGCAGATCAACCTGCAAACGAAGCCCAAGCTTGCTGCATCCAGTTGAAGAAGAAGGAAGACAAACCTTTTAAGGACTGTCTTGGAGTGCTTAGTGCGAGGAGCGAGTCCTGCTAAGCTTTCCACTTTCTGAAGAAGAAAGTGAGGACCCTGGGTGGGTAGATTTGGATCCTGTGTGGCTCAGATAGGAAAGTAGGCAATCAGTTGTGTGAAGGTTTGCTACTTACTTGTTAAGTGAGTGTTATAATAGAAAAGGTTATGTAAATCAACAGAGCTTAACAAATGTTCCCTCTTGAGAAGAGGTAGAGAGGATGTAGAAGAATTACTCCACCTTCGAACCTTTGTATATCCATGCGTCCCTACATGCTTACTTTTGATATGCACATCTCATGTTAGATGCATGTACTTCATATTTAGTCTTCACAGAAGAGGAAGCTTCCGCAACATAACTCTGATCAGTAACCTCCTAAAAGGTTACTGACTCTCGACCAAAGCCTCCTGAAAAGAAGAAAAGTTTGAAATTGGAGTAGGCTTATTTATTCACCCCTCCTAAGCCTACTACCACCATATTTGGGACCAACAAGTGGTATCAGAGCAGGTGGACTATTCATCCTAACTCACTGATCTATCTGATACTAACAAGTGGTATCAGAGCAGGTTGGATAAAATATGAGATCTAATCAATCTATCCAGATCCAATCCCTGTTAAAAATATCTCGCTCTCTCCCTCACATCATAGATCAATACACTACCTTTGATTAAAAGGATATGATTGATGTGAAGATAACAAACAGCTAAGAAAGATATATAAAATCAAGCTGAGTTGTGAATAAAAGTTGTTCAGAAGAAAGAAGCTTGTGAACAACAAGCTACTCGAGGATCAGACTACGAAGAAGGAACCTGTGTACAAGAAGCAAGTTTCTGCTTATCACGGAGTAGACCAATACGGAACAAATTAACAAGAAATACACGTTGCTGAACAAAATGAGGAAGCTGCTACAACACCGAGCTGAAAGTATAGATCACACCGAAGACTCCAAACAACAGCCATAAGAAGCAACCCTGGAGGAAGATGCTGAGGAAGACAAGCGAAGGAGTAAGAAGAAAAGCTCACTCCATCAACCAGATCACCCTCCAGACGGAAACAAGAGATAAAAGAGAATCCACTCTTTAAACCTACTCTCAAGGAAAGAATAACGACGACCAGGTACCTCGTTCTAATGTACTCTTATATTATTGGTCTCGCTTATTTTTATCCTGTCAAGAATCTCAAGTGACCACATGAAAATCAAAGATCAAGAAAGCGAAATGAAAGAATCTTCAGAGGATTGAATATAACAAGCTTGAAATTTTGGTCACTTGACTTGAAAATAAGGAAGGGAAGCCTGTACATTATATCCAAAAGAAGATGCTTCACCTACTCATATAGAAACCTCAAGATTACCTTAAATAGTACTAAAAGTGACCCTACATCTTAAAAGAGATAATCATAATGTAAGGGGGAACTTCTAGTACGAGTTAAGGCAATTCATAGACAAAAAGAGTCAAATCCTTGGAGAAACCCAAATACGGGTATGCCAAAAAATGTCTGCAACAAACTGACATTCCCTAAGGAACCAAACAGAACAGAACTCCGAATGGAAATAAATTTGTCTACCTTAGTGATATCATGGTCTATCTTATCTAAAAGAGTTCATACTCTAAAGAGATACAGTAAGAAAACACCTGCACACACCGTCTTACAGGAATCGAACTATCCCTACAACAACCATAGGTTGTAAGGAAAGGGTAAGTTCCTGTGAGAAGACTAACTCAGAAGGACTCATACTTGTATGAGTACCTATACAAGAATAATTTTACTGCAGGTACCCTAGACAACAGGCTACTGAATTCAGGGGGAATGAATTAACAAATCTGAAGGAACAAAATGGAGTTCTGACAACAGGACGCTAGACACCAGGCTACTGAATACTAGGTCGCTGGATAGCAGGACGCTGGATATCAGGATACTAGATACCAGACTAACTGGATATTAGGTCGCTGGATAACAGGACGCTAGATATCAGGATCTAGATACCATATTGCTGGACACTAGGTTACTGAACACTAGGTCGCTGGGTACCAGGACGCTAAACACCAGGATGCTGGACACTAGGTCGCTGAACACCAAGTCGTTGTGTACCAGGACGCTAGACACCAATATTTTGGATACTAGGTCACTGGACATCAGGACTTATCATCAGGTCACTAGATAAAGAGATCACTTGTAGGTTACAACTCTCAAATCAAAGCAGTTACTGAAAAATTTCTTGGTAACGTGCGCGCATAAAAAGTAGATCACCTTTCCAGAAATAGACCATCTTTTCAGAACCCTACAAGAATTTCAGCTGTATGATCAGAAGAATCTAAGGGTGGAGAACCAGTTGTTGACCACACACTCAAGCAATCAATTCAGGAAAAGGAAAAGCTGTGGAAATTGCCAACAACTTTATTGGAAACCGGTGAAGCAGTTAATGAGATTGTTGGGTCCCAATATGGGTGTGGTAGTAGGCTTATAGGGGGGTGAATAAGCCTACTCCGATTTCAAACTTTTCTTTTCTTCTATCGGCTTAGTTCCAGTATTAGTAACCTTTTGGGAGGTTACTGATCAGAGTGGTTACGGAAGCTTTTCTCTCTTTTGATGTGTCAAGTATAGAAGATGTGCTACTTAACATAGAGCATGCAAGTAAAGCAGTAAGCACATATAGACACATGATATACAGAGGTTCGAAGGTGGAGTAATCCTTCTACATCCTCTCTGTCTCTTCTCAAGAGGGAACCTTTGTTAAATCTTGTTGGTTTATATAGCCCTATCTATTATAACACATATTTAACAAGTAAGTAGCAAGCCTTCACACAGCTGCTTGCCTACTCTCCTATCTGACCCACATAAGATCCTATTCTACTCACCCAGGGTCCTCACTTTCTTCTTCAGAAAGTGGAAAGCTTAGCAGGACTCGTTCCTCGCACTAAGCACTCCAAGACAATCCTTAAGATAAGGGTTTGTCTTCCTTCTTCTTCAACTGGATGCAACAAGCTTGGGCTTCGTTTGCAGGTTGATCTGCTGAAGCTTGCTGCAGGACTGACTGACTGAGTATGCGTCTTAGGGAATAGAGTGTTTGAGCTTTTCTTCTCTTCTTCTTCTCTTTTGAACACTATTTTCTTCTGTTTGATCTTCCCTCTCTTTTCTACGCTCTCTTTTGCGCTTTGGCTTCTTCTATTTGTTTCTATGCATTCTCTCTTGCGCATTTCTGTGCTCTCTCTCTCTCTCTCAGTCTTCAGTCTTCGTCTATTTATAGATTAGGAAATCTGCCCGTTGAAGGTAGGTAGATTTCCATCATTGATGCGCGTACTTCTTCTGTCACACGCTAGCTTTTTATTTTCCATGTGTCTTCTTCTGATTGGCTCTTTTTCTCTTCTCTCTACCGGTAACCTTCTTGTGTCTACTGGTAACTTTTGACTTTCTTCCCATGCCTGTTTTGTAGCTTCCTCCTCGCGCTCACTCTGGTGCTTCCTTCTCTGACTTGCTCATTCAGGTGGCTTGAGGCTTGTGTAGCCTGCCGCTCTACAGTATGTTTTCGGCATGGTCTCTCAGGTAGCTTCCTGTCTGGTAGCTTGCTGCTTTTCTTCTTCAGCAAGTTCTCTTCCAGTAGCTTCCTACAGTCATCAGTATTCTAATTAGTTCACCCGATTCTTTTCCACCATTCTCTTCAGTATCCTTCATTTGACACTTTCTCTGATCTTTCTTTCTTCTGCAGTAACCTCGTTGCAGTAACCTTTCGAGCTAGGTTATGCGTATAGAGTTAGGGTTACTTTAATTTCTTAAGGTTTTGTCTCATCAAAACATATTTAAATGTTTCCAACAGAGATCTTTAAAGATCTAACTGTAACAGGGAGTATCTCAAACCCTATAAATACATGCACTTTTTATTCTTCATATTCATACATATATCCATATCTCTCTCTCTCTTATCCTTGATACATCATGGCACCCGATTGTTGGAAACCATTCTCTTTATTACTTCCGAAGAACACATTCTCTACAAATAATCAACTAAGCACTTCTCAAATCACCAAAAGTCACCTCTCATGCTTGACACTTGCTAAGCAAGCCTTTCTCAGAAGATTCTATCTCCTAGCTTACTGCCCTCACCTCAATTCCAAAGGGCTTACACCCAGGCTCTCCTCTTAAAGGATAAAGATAGAGGAAAAGATCCCGCTCCAGTTACCCCAAAGTGATATCTCGACGATGATGTCAAAAAGGGGAAAGAAACTGTGAATAATCTTGGAAGATCAAAAGTCTTTTAGAGGTGGAGAAGAGAAGATTCCAGCCCTTCAATAAGGGTGTTGGATGAATTCTGCTTGCAAGAGAACGAGAAGATGTTGCCACTCATAGGAGATAGTAAAGTTATGAAGATGAAAGGCTACAACAAGCTACTGCGCCTAGACTCTCTACCACTTCATGTCTCCCATGTGTGTAAAAGCATTGAAATTCTCTCTTTTCAAGCTTCTCTTCACCTTTTTGCTCTCATCTTTAAACAAAAGAGGAAAACCAATTGGGAGCAGGCCCTTGCACCCAAAAGAGGGAAAAGAAGAAAGAGAAAGGAGCCAACAACAAGCAAGAGGGAAAAAGAAAGAAAGGAAAGAGCAAAAAGAAGAAAGAAGAATGAGTCTAGATAGGATGTTTATTGTACTTTGCTTACTGCGCCGTATCGTAAATGTCAAATCTAAATAAAATTTCTTCTGTTCTTTAAAAACTCATTCTTTGTGCCCTTTCTTTTAGACTTACATGTGATTTAATGAAAGCAGTATGCTCATATATTTATATATATCATACAAAATGCTTTCTGTGCTTGAGAGATTATGTTCTTTTGATCTTCTATAAAGGTTTTGTCATCATCATAAAAGGGGAAATTGTTGGAAACGTTTAAATATGTTTTGATGAGATAAAACCTTAGGAAAGTAACCCTAACTCTATACACATAACCTAGCTCAAAAGGTTACTGCAACAAGGTTACTGCAGAAGAAAGAAAGATCAGAGAAAGTGTCAAAGGAAGGATACTGATGAGAATGGTGGAAAAGAATCGGGTGAACTAATTAGGATACTGATGACTACAAGAAGCTACTGGAAGAGAACTTGCTGAAGCGGACTAAAGAGCAGCAAGCTACCAGACAGGAAGCTACCTGAGAGACCATGCCTAAGCATACTGCAGAAACAACATGCTACAGAAGCCTCAAGCCACTTGAAAGGGAAAGCCAGAGAAGGAAGCACCAGAGTGAGCGCGAGGAGGAAGCTACAAAGCAGGCATGGGAAGAAAGTCAAAAGTTACCAGTAGACACGAAGGTTATCGGTAAAGATAAGAGAAAAGGAGCCAATTAGAAGAAGACACGTGGAAAGCGAAAAACAGGCGTGTGTCAGGAGTGCGGTACAGTTATAGATTAGGAACTCTACCTACCTTCAACGAGCAGATTTCCTAATCTATAAATAAGATGAAGACTGAAAACTGAAGTGTTTGCGAGAGAGAAGAAAAAGAAGAGCGCGCAAAAGAAAAGAGAAGAGCTCAACAGAGAGAAAGCTTAGAAGAAGAAGACACAGAAAAGAGGGGGAAGACTAAACAGAAAATAAGAGTGTTCAAAAGAGAAGAAAAAAAGAAGAAAAACTCAAACACTCTATTCCCTAAGACGCATACTCAGTCAGTCAGTCCTGCAGCAAGCTTCAGCAGATCAACTTACAAACGAAGCCCAAGCTTGTTGCATCCAGTTGAAGAAGAAGGAAGACAAACCTTTTAAGGACTGTCTTGGAGTGCTTAGTGCGAGGAGCGAGTCCTGCTAAGCTTTCTACTTTCTGAAGAAGAAAGTGAGGACCCTGGGTGGGTAGATTTGGAACCTGTGTGGGTCAGATATGAAAGTTTGCAAGCAGCTGTGTGAAGGCTTGCTACATACTTGTTAAGTGAGTATTGTAATAGAAAGGGCTATGTAAATCAACAGAGCTTAACAAATGTTCCCTCTTGAGAAGAGGCAGAGAGGATGTAGAAGGATTACTCCACCTTCGAACCTCTGTATATCCATGCGTCTCTATATGTTTACTTTCTATATGCACATCTCAATATAGATGCATGTCCTTCATATTTCGTCTTCACAGGAGAGGAAGCTTCTGCAACATAACTCTGATCAGTAACCTCCCAAAAAGTTACTTACTCCTGACCAAAGCCTCCTGAAAGAAGAAAAGTTTGAAATCGGAGTAGGCTTATTCACCCCTCCTCTAAGCCTACTACCACCGTATTTGGGAGCAACAAGATCCAAAGAATTTCAATGAAAATCCTCTGGCATGGTTGGATAAGAACGAGCTCAAACATCCTTAAAGGTCAAACCCGGAAAGGAACATGAGTTCGTAAGATACAAGACAATCTTTATGAACCAAGAGGATCGTAAGGTTATGCAAAAGATACTTAAGGAAAATCTTGACCTTAAGTTGATCTCACTAGGAGTTTCTCCATACAGTAGCCCAGGATTCCTTGTAAGGAATCATGGAGAAATCAAGAGAGGAAAGTCAAGACTTGTTATTAATTACAAAGGGATTAATAACATTTTGGAGTTCAATGAATATTACATCGCGAGTAGAGAACACCTGGTCAATTGTATCAAAGGTGCCAAGGTATTCTCAAAATTTGATTTCAAGTCTAGATTCTACCAAATTAAAATGGAGGAAGAAAGTAAGAAGTTTACAGCTTTCTCCACACCACAGGGACATTATATCTGGAACGTGATGCTAATGGGGTTGGCAAATGCACCCCAGATATATCAAAGAAAGATGGATAATCTTTTCAAAAATTATTTCAGCTTATGTTCGTGTACATCGATGATATTCTCATTGCATCCAAGAACGTGAAAGAGCATCTCAAACATTTGAAGATTTTTTTCAAATGTTTGTCATAAGGAAGGATTAGTACTTTCAGAAAAGAAGATAGTAATTACTACGAGACAAATCGAATTTTTAGGAATAGAAATCGATGAATCTGGAATCATCCTGCAGAGCCATATTGTGGAAAAGATACAAGGATTTCCAGATACCCTCAAGGATAAGAAACAACTTCAGAGTTTTCTTGGAGTTGTTAACTTCATCGGAATGTTCATAAACAATCTGGCACATTATAGGAAGATGTTTAGCCCATTATTGTAAAAGGATGCAATATTCAAATGGGAAGATGAACACCAAGAGGGGTTAAAACAACTTAAGGAGGTTTGTTAAAAGCTTCCGAAACTTGCTATACCTCAAGACGAGGATGAACTGGTTCTTTACACAAACGCCAACGATCATTGGTGGGTAGCAGTCCTTATAAAGGCTACACCAAGTGGAGAAATGCCATACAGATATTGCAGTGGTTTATTCACGGATAGTGAAGCAAATCGGTGGCACATCAACGAGAAGAAGTTCTTTGCAGTCAGGAAGGCTTTCAAAAAATGGTCTTTATTCCTACTGGCTAAAAAGTTCATCTTAAAAATTGATAACTCAAGTGTCAAAGCTTTTCTGAAAAACATAATAGAATCAAAACCAGAAAAGGCTAGACTACTTAGATGGCAAGTTGAATGTCAATATTATGATTATGATATTGTCATTGTGAAATCTCATGACAATGTTCTTACAGATTTCTTAACACGAGATGGAAGGATGCGTTGCTGACGAGGTCCTCACACGAGTTAGGCATCTCAGGGAAAACCTGGAAAGCCTAAAACGAGGCTTTGATACTTTATGTATCAATGCAGAAGTCACTGGATGACTTCAATGAGCTGATCAGAGATCCGTCTCTGGTCTAATACAAGCATGCCAGCAAACGCAGGAACAATTGTTCTCGGTGCTACGGGGGCCTCTTCTCCAGGCTGCATCTCCAACGATGCAAAAGGGATAAACAAGAGAATGGGTCTCTAACCTAGAAGTTATGGATTCAAATACCATAACTACGAGTGCTGCAGATGATGTATTTCTTGAGGATGTACAAGCTATAGCGAAAATTGAAACTCTGGTGTCACAACCCGAGTCTTCAAATCAACCCAGCACCTCTGGGGTAAAAGAGGGAGAGTTGGATCTTAGGCCACAAACTGGCAAAACTAAGGTTCAAACTAACGAGGTTAAAGTTTCTCCTATGTAGGTATACCAGAAGCAATGGGAGAAGTTGGCTATGAGAAAGGGTATCAATCCTGAGAGAACAATCGTTGATGTCTCTGGGAAATACCCGAGAGTTTGGATGAAACCAGGAAGTCATCCAATCGAGGTACAAGAATGGTATAATTTTGGAGCTCTAGCTTCAATCTATACCGTTTCACCAGGATTCCCCGAAATCTCAAAATTATCGAGATGGATTGGGGAAGCAGTGTACGAGACTTGGGCCAATAATCCACATTTGGCCAAAGGTGACATTCTGGAACTGTATTTTTTAGCGCAGCTCCCGAACCAGCAAAGAAAGGTTTCCATGAAGCCTTTTATTTTATCAATCTGAGGAGACCGGATGGGAACACCCTGAAAACTATCAAGGCGGTTTCTCCAGAGGAAACTCCCATTTTGGTAGGAGTATTTTCAGAAGATGAAACTTCTACCCGACGAGCATGGGGACTTTAGGTTTGTCTGAGCGAAATAGACAAAGTCAAGTATCCCTTCAAGTTCTTTCAGAATTCAGCAAGTGGATCTTTCCTCCTGAATTCAATGACGGGAACAACCACAGGATTTGCAGAGGATCTTTTTGAAACAAAAAGAAGAATCTTCTGGGAAAACAAGATTCCGGTGAGTAAAGAAACCCACCTGAAATTCTGTAACATGACGCATGTAGGTCAATGGACGGATCGAGTCTGCCAAGCATGCCCAGAACAGAAGGAACCCGAGTTTGGGAAAGGATTCCGACCCAAACTCGACCGACGAGAACACAGGGCGGACAAGGACAAGGGTCCTGCCCAAAAAAAAAGTTATCCGCGAGGACCACGAAGGACAAATTTTTAAAAGATTCCCCGACAAAGGTAATATGGGCTGAGTCACACCAAACAAGCATCACATGGGATAGAGTCATGGGAAGAAAAATGAGATTCCCCGACAACAATCACATGGGATGAGTCACGAGAAAAAGCTGGCAAAACATTAACTTAGTGGTTAATCCACTAGGAAAAAGAGACAGCTGACTAAACAAGATTTGAAATCCGCACTTCAAGTCCGGATTTTGGCCTATAAATAAGAGAGGTAGAAGGAAGCTAAGGACATCGAACATTTCCCTTAGTTTTCTCTAGAATAAAAATCTTTTGTAACATTTTGAGTGTTCTTAGTTTAGTTTATATACTTACGAGTGATAATCTTCTCCATAAGAGGCTAATCTAGTATTCTCCTCCCAAAAGGATATTACAGATATAATAAATATTTTTAAGTTCTTAATAAAAGGAGGGCTTTCGCTCCAACATGTGTTCAAGTAATTTTGATTTATCCCTTGAAAGAATTATCTTGTACACCTGGGGTAGGAAACGAACCAAGGTTGTGCTTTGCAATTTCTGAAGGAGCTGGATAACTTGTAGACTATCTTCCTTGAGGGTTGAAGTTGAACAGTGAGGAGCTGTTCGTAAAATGGTCTAGGGGCAGTGATTTTCCAGCCGGTGGCGTTGCGAACCATTTCACCCGGAGTTGTTGCGGTCAAAAAAAGGTATGCATTTTAAGGGATGAATTAATTTTACGGAAGCATGTTGAGTCTGATATTAATTGAATTAATGTTGATTTAGGTTATAAAGATCATATGATGTGGAAGATGGAAAATTTTGGTTATAAATGTTTTTTGGAAGTTTGTGGAATGTGGAAAGTTGTGAAAAGGTCAAAAGGAATAATTGTAGTTGTGGTAGTTGAGAACAAGTCTTGTGTGAGACTGTCTCACGGATTTTTTTTCGTGAGACGGGTCAACCCATGACCCACACTTAGAAATTCATATGAAAGTCTGTGGATATGGATTCAATTCATGGGTAATAAGGATCCGTCTCACGGAAACTATCCGTGAGACCGTCTCATATGAGTTTTTGCAATTTTTTATGTTTTGTGATATAAAAGTATGAATTATTATATTAAGTGGTATAAAAGGATAAAATTTTTATGTTTTGTGGTATAGGTGGATATTAACTCATTTCTAATTCACCCATTATTTATGGATGCACGAGATCTTGAAGGTCATATTAAATTTATTAATAGTCGAAAGTCATTTAAAATTACAATTTTTAAGAGTTTTAATATTAGTAACTTTTACGATAATTATCCTTATCCTAAGGAATTCTTTTGATTTTTAGATGATAACTTGATATTAAGTATGAATTTTGTTTTATATTATTAATTATTAACAAGAAAATATAGCCTTATATGTTAAAATAATCATTTCTACTCCTTAAGAAACACGTCTTTATCTCTAAATTATGAAGAATAATGAAAGAATATTAGAAATAAAACAAAACATTTCCATTTGAAGAGTTTTTGTCTAGGACACTTTTGCTTATTAGATAAACTATATTTGCACATAGTTTGAAACAAATAAGTCAACTTATACTTATTTTAAAAGAGCAACACTTGTGTGTCCTGGGCACAATGTCATCCAATTTGACCATCATATGATGTTACACATATACTTTACAGGTATTACGTGTATACTCTTCAAATATCATATGTATACTCTTATATACATGTATATGTGTAACACTAAGAAACGTAATATCATAAAAGTATATATATAACACATGAAAAACATGTGTATAATACTTAGGTCCGTACCCCTATATGCCTTAAGAGTATATAAGTTTTTATCGTATTAAAAACAAATTACTCAAAGCCTCTGAAATTATATTTGTCAAATTAAAATATCAAATTAAACTTTGACATACTTTTAAGGGTTGAAAACCAAACGGGAAAAAAGAAGAACAAAATTTATGTTACATTTATATAATGATGTTTTTAATTTCCAACATATGGTCTATATGTTCAAGTTCTAGTTCTATGTGAGAAGCAATAATAAATACTTAAAAATAATGATCACTTTAATTCATTTGTTAACAATTTTATTTTGAGTCTAAAGTCATAATACTTATTTCATATGTGTTTGGGCCTTTACTTTTTGTCAGCCCAAAAATATAAAATCATGACTCGTCTAATTATCAACAATTCAAGGCCCAATATTTTAATTTTCATATGTATGTTTTAATAGTCTTAGTTGTTCATAAGCTATGTAATAGGCCCAATAATTACTTTCTTTTATCATGGGCCCAATAGTTACTTAACTAGAGTAATTTCTCCAGTTTTGGTGTTCTATTTCATTGTGACTAAAAAATAGAAAATTAATAGTACTGCATCTCATTCATCCAAACATATTAACATAGTATGGGAGGATTTCCAAAATACCCATTTTCATAAGTCAAGAAACTTGTCTACCCATTTTTTTAAAAAATAATTTTTTTACCCAATTTTTAAAGTGAAATCTCCATAATACTCTTAATTTTAGTTATATTTACATAAGAAAAGAATCCAGGAGACTTTACTCGTGTCTAGAAATTCTACCCGCGTCCAGGAAACTCGACTCGTGTCCAGAAACTCTACCCGCATCTACCTTTCAGATATGGTGAACATGTCGTGAACACGAAATATAATATTGTGTTCATGATATGCAGAAAGATTCAACATGTAGTGAACACAGAAAAATAATATCGTGTTCACGATATGCAGAACTGTTCACATATCGTGATCACGGGGAAAATGTCGTGAACACAGAAAATAATATCGTGTTCACGATATGCAGAACTGTTCACATATCGTGATCACGGAAAATAATATCGTGTTCACGATATGTAGAAAGGTTCAACATATCATGAACACGAAATATAATATTGTGTTCACGATATGCTGATATCGTGTTCACAATATGCTGATATGATATCAGAGGTATTTCCACTTTATGTAAATATAAACTTAAGTTGAGGGCATTATTGATATTTCGGCCAAAAAATGAGTAAAAAAGTACATTTTTTAAAAAATGAGTAAATGAGTTCCTTGACATACAAAAATGGGTAAACGGAGGTATTTCCACTACAATAGTACTTATATATTTGATAATATATTTCTATACATTTGATCATATATTTGATATACTCACAAACTCAGGTGAGGTGAGACTATCACACGTGCAATGACACCATGTACCGTTCAAGATATCAGTCGATCATGCATGTGTTACAATAATGTATAAATATGTTTTTTTTTCCAACTATAAATATGCGTATTTTCAATTATAAATATGTGTTCTTTTTCTCGTGCACGGTCATATGCTATGATACGGTTCAACCATGCACGCAACACAGCAACACATGGATAACACATAATCCTGTTCCAAAATACAGTGTACTGCGCACGATTCCATCACACGTGAGATAATTTGTTCCAATTACCACATCTACTCATGTCATGCAAAGCCATGTACCTATACACCATATTGCAACTCTAAGTAGTTAAACAACTAACATAAGGTGAATTCTTAGACTTCAAGATTTTATATTTCATCCTTCTAATAATCTAACCAAATTATAATTAGAAAGTTATTAGAAAGGGCCACTTTGACTAATCTAACGGGTATTGCTAAGTCATTTAAAATAAAATACGATTCATACCATATTGATAGTATCATTTTTATGTAAGACTTCAATCTCAAAACGGAATCGAATACCAATCTAAATAGAATATTTGAACTACACAAAACTTAATTGGTGTTCAATGTTATTCCCTTGTCTTCTATATAGTTCTACTAGATTCTTGAAGATTAACTAAACTTCTTTTCTTAATTTTTTATTTTCAAAGCATAATATATATATATATATATATATATATATATAATGGTGACAAGTAAACAAATAGAGATAATATTGCGAAAATTAAGCGTGGGAACAATACAATTTCCCAACCACACATGCATGGTGAGGTCATGCCAGAATACGATACATTTTAGTAACCCTATTTATTTATTATTCCATAGTTAAATTTCACCTACTTAATAAAAGAAACAACATATATCCTATATTAATTAATTAATTAATTATATTTCTTGTTATATCTTTACATTTCAATCTAGTGTGTGTATAACATATATATATAGGTATATGGGTAATATATACGACAATAATATTCTATATATTTGGATTGTATTTATATTATGTACCCACAATATATTAATTAACTTTAGTGGTATGGAATTAAATAGGGTGCTATTCAAGAATAAAAGAAAATGTGTGATTACTTAATTAGTTGTTTGTTAGGCTTTAAAGTACTAGACGTGCTTAAGACAAAGCACGCTTTTGATGCCACGTGACGATATACTATTGGCTACGCGTCCATGCCTGCTAATACTATACAATATATTGGCTTCAAGACAATGACTATCATCATCTAAAACGACGTCATTTTATCATGCGACGTGCCTCTTTTTTTTTTTTTCTCTAAATGTACATTGTATGTACCTTTATACTTTCTAGCTGGTATAAAATATGGAAGTTTTTTATTACATATAGTATATAATGTTTTATTAATATTCTTGAATAATACCCATATTTTGATGTATAATACATGTGTATTAATTAATTAATTGTAGATATTATATCTGGTCAAAAATCTTTTATCAGCTTGGTGTGTGTATATATATATATATATATTTTTCATCATATATGCATGTTGCATTCATTGTCTTTTTTCAGGTTTCGTTAATTCCAAATGTGAAGTTATTTGTTACAAAAACTATATTTAGTTTTACAAGATTTATACTTGTCAAATGTATAATATTGTTCATACTTGTTCTCCATGTGATAATAATTTTGTTTTTCGGGTTTAATTTTATCTATATATGATCAATAATAGTGAAATTAAAAAACAAAAATGATTAACTAGGCTTGCCACGCGTTGACATAAACAAGTTTTCATCTTTGTAAGTAGTTTAAAGTTTGGTGCAGTGATTGAAACAATTAAGGTAATTATCAATGTTTTTACTCATGAAATGACTACCTTTTAATTGAATGGATTTCTAATTTTATTGACATGATTAAACATATTAATTTTTATGATAAATATAATTAACGTATTTACTCAATATATACTGATGATATTTCAAGATTTGATCAGTTACCTTACTTTAATTGTGGTGAATTTCAACATTTCCAAAATATTTCAAGAAATATTAATATTAAATTCAATCTAATATCTCAACAAAACATTAGATTTAAAGCAAATAATTAAATTATGATACTCCCTCCTTCCGTGCTATCTTTGCCTACTTTCTGTTTTTGGTTGTCCCAGCTAACTTTGCCAGTCCAAAAATGGCAACAAAAAAATTACGACTTTACCCCTCCATTCCTTTCATTTTACTTACTTTACACTCAAAAAGCACACATTAATTATAAAACTGCCACTCAAAAACATTAAAATAACACATCACATCAAAGTCAACAGTTTTTTCTTAGAATTCGTGTCGGTCAAGGGTGGCAAAGATAAGGGGGACGGAGGTAGTATAATATATAAACATTTGTTGTATGCAAGTTTTTATGGAGTTTTGTAAGCGGAAATTGCAAATTTAGGACAATAACTTTAGTCATTTCATTGTTTAGGGACATCATCTTTTCAAACTTTGAAATTGAGACCGTATCTTTGAAAAATAGGCGAATTTAGGACAAACCAGTTCGAATCGATGAATTTCAGGCTAATTGGCATGAGAAAGTCACGTGTCTATCCTAGTTCGCCCGAAATTAGCACAAAATTAATTAGTCCGAAATCGACCCGAAATATTCGTCCATTTTTGAATGATACAGTCTCAAATTCAAAATAAAAAAAGATAATATCCGTAAAGATGTATTCTAAATTTGCAATTTTGGAGTTTTGTAACGACATGTGGGAGAGTTTAAGTAAGGATGAAGGTTAATTGGAGTGACATATATAGCAGCCACCCCAACAATAAACTATTCCGACAGATACAGATAAAGTGTTGGACGAAATGTCCATACGAAGCTTTTAGCACGCGAAGGCTCTTTGACCATCTCTACATATTGCCCTAACAATCCACTCCAAACTCCTCTCAAACCCTCTTCCTCCCTTCTCGAGCTCTCTCCGGCGATGAACGTCGGCCGGCCAAGCGACGAAAAGCTCTCCGATCAAACGAGTTATTGGAGCGATAAATTGGCGGTAAATTCAGGCCATGAAGTGAGGTGCTACAGGTGCAGCTTCTGCAAACGTGGCTTCTCCAACGCTCAAGCTTTGGGAGGCCACATGAACATCCATAGGAAGGATCGAGCTAAGCTCAAAGAGTTTTCCGACGAGAACCTGCTCACTTTGGACATCAGTGGTGCTGCAGATTTCTGTGGAGAGACTTCTTTGAACGGCGAACTGACGACGAGGAAGATGGGTGTTGATCATGGTAAAGTTGATGATCATGGTGTGGTTGGGGTGAGTTCGGATGAGAATTCGACGTTCGGTTTGAGTTTATTTGCAGAGGGACCGTCGTTGATCGGTGGTGAAGATAAGGGTTTGGAGAAGAGAGGAATGGAGTTGTTGATCCATGGTGGTCAAGTGGACCTTGAACTTCGATTAGGGTATGAGCCTCATGATGCCAAGATAGGTTGATTAACCGATTAGGATTGGTTGTTCGATTTTTCTAATTACTTTTTTCTTGATCGCCTGTATTATATAGTGTAACGATGACGAGCAGTGATAAAATGTACGACGAGATTGAAATTGAGAGGTATGATATAGAGTGATGTATAATGATTTGGAGTAGCTAGGTAGCTAGATTCAAATGCAAAATGGCTTATAGTTAGTTTATATGGTTAGTTCATCAACTTGCAAGAGTGAAAATGTTGCTTTAATTAGGGGTAAAATCCTACGCACCCCCTCGTGTTATACGAATTCGCGCGAAACCCCCTTGTGTTTGAGAAATTGCACAGAAAACACATGGGTTTTCCAAAATTCGGCGCGTATCACCCACATCCGTCAGACTTGACGGATGTGTAAGAGACGCGCTCGTTGTGCGATTTTTTATCTTTTTTGACCGTTATTCATGGGTAAAAATACAGAATTGCCCTTGCTTATGAGTATATATGTAGACAGAAGCTGAGCACAATTTTCATACATGATTTCCCCTTCAACAAAGCTTCAAATTTAATTTCCCACTGCATTTTAGGTACGAATTTTTTTTTTTTAAATTATTATACTGTTAATATCATTATTATTATTATACTACATTTATATTTAATATTATTGTTTATATTATAATGTAATTTTAGCTATCAATAATTAGACAATTTCTTGTAATTTTTGTAGGATATGTCTTCAACATTTAGGCCAATGATGTCAAAAAGTGAAGAAAATTTGGATTTAAGATATTGTTACAAGAAGTGTTTCTGCCGTAAAAATGCCGAAATTAAAATTGTTGGTCCGTCCAAAGCGACAGTTGGCAAATTGTTTTGTACGTGCCGGTCATCTGAATGTGGGTTTTTTGCTTGGCTTGAACCCACTTCGATTGGAAGAAAGAGTTATTCGAGTGAAATGCAAATGCCGGATTTGGATGAAGAAGTGGATTCTCCCCTATTCCCTAATTCTAAAGAATTACTTTCCAAATGTGACGATCTCACACGGAAGATTGAAAAGCTTGACCAAAACCAAGCAACTATCAAAATATTTGTTTTCATTGTGTTGCTGCTTCTTCTAATTGTAATTCTCAAGTAGAAGTTAACTATGTAGTAATTACTTGCTATAATTTGTAACTAATATGTGGTCATTTTCAATACATTTGCCACATGAATATTAATATGCATCTCTGATTTCAATATTTTCAATTTTGCAAAGACAAAACATGTAAACAAATCACTATGTTGCTGCAGTAAATAGAAATGAACAAAAATTGAAGAATGACAACAGAAATGAAAACCAACAGCAATAGACAATGCAATTTAAAGTTCAGCAAAATAAGTTTCAAATCCTCATGTTTTTATCCCCATCATCTACCCATATTCACCCAAAATATGTACCTAAAGTATGTACCAACATGTACAAAATATTCCCAAAACATGTATCCTCAACTACCAGGATATATGCAACCAAAACAGCAGCCCAAAACAGCCATATTGTATCAAAAACAGACAATATCACATGCTGCAAAAACTGACCTAAACTGTACCAAAAACTGACCCTAAACATATGAACATTTCATGCATTCCTTTTGGTGGGATTCTTCTGCTTCCTAGACTTCTTTACTCTTGGAGCTCCAGTAGTAGGAATCTGTTAAGAGAAAACCAAAATATTAGGCATAATTGATTATGATTACTGTGAGTTATAATACAAAATGTATACTTATGATTCTTAATCTACCTGATCTTGTGCATTGATGGGTTGGGAAGGATTTTCCACTGTTTCACCTTGAGTTGACTGTTGTTGTGTGAGGTTAATAGGTGGCTACAAAAACAGAAACAACAATTAAAAGCAAAATGAGAAGAAACAACAATTAAAAGCAATAGGATAGTGTGTTGAGATATACCTGATCTTTGTTGACAGCCCATCCAAAAAGATCAGCAAACTCTTGGTCAAACACATCATCTGGCTCCTCAGCTTGTTTAGGGTCTTCAGTGGTTGATCCTTGGGTTGGTTTGTTAGGGCATCCTCTTTTGTTGTGGCCCAATGTCTTGCATATGCTGCATGTGTGAGTAAGTCCTTTCCTTGAAGCTTTGAGGGTGTCTGGATTGTCATTCCCATCAGGAATCCTCTTCTTTTTAGGTCTGCCCCTTTTGCTCCTCACATCAGGAGGTGCTATGGGCCCCAATTCAGACTTCTCAAATTCATGCATACCCGGGACAGGATTGACACTATGGCTATAGACCCTCAGATATGTTTCTTTTTTAAAACAAGTGTCCACAAAGTCCTCAACAGCCAACCTATGGAAGCCTATACAAGCAAGTGCATGACAACAGGGGTACCCACACATTTGAAAGAAACCACAAGTGCAGTGTTTGTCTTTTAGATTCACTATGTGGTTCTCTAGGAAGTGCATGACCTCATACTTCTCATCCCCAGCCCAACTAGGAAAACAATTTCTACTTAATTTCCTCTGATTTTCAATCTTTTTAATAATGTTTGGACAAATATCTTCAGCATACCCCAACATCCCACTTCTCTTAACTTGTATCCTAGTCATCAACCTCCTCCTTATCCACTCAAACATATCAATTATGGGCAAATCCCTAGAGGGCAGAATAAAATTATTGAAGGACTCAGATATGTTGTTCACAATGACATCAGATTTAGAATGAGTGGAAAAATAACACCTGGCCCAATGCTTAGACTCTACCCCACTCAACCACTCATATGCAGTCAACTCCTCACCCTTTTTCACACTCACCCTCTGAATTTCAGCCATAACTCTCTTATGGCTGTTCACATTATAAGTGCTTGCAGCTTTCCAAAACAGTTTCTTAATTTCAAGACCCCTAAATTTGGTCTTGAAATTGTTATACATGTGTTTCAGGCAAAACCTACCAAAACAAGAAAGTACAAAAGCATGTGTTTCAGAATGCTTACTCAGACAAGAAAAACAGAATGCATACTCAAAACAAGAATTTCAGAATGCATACTCAAACAAGGATTTCAGAATGCATACTCAATCAAAAAATGGAAAAATATGCACAATATAAGCAAAATTGGTTTACCTGTGCTCAGAGTTTGGTGCCAGCTCACTCACAGCCTCCAGCAATCCCTTCTGTCTGTCACTGACAAAAGTCCACCTGTTCTCTTCAGCAGACCCAATGTCTTCCATCAAATTCTTCAGGAACCATTCCCAGCTATCTTGCTTCTCTACTTCAACATAAGCAACAGCTATGGGGAACATGTTATCATTCCCATCCCTACCCACAGCTGACAGAAGCTGTCCACCATGCAGCCCCTTAAGAAAACACCCATCAAGCCCTATGATTGGTCTACACCCACTCTTAAAACCCTCTTTAATTGCAGCCAAACAGAAGTACATTCTTTGAAACTTAGGTGGACTCAAACTGGTATCCACCTTAAGGACAAGCCTACTAGAAGGGTTGTACTTGACTACTGTCTGACAGTAGTCATATAGCCTGTTGTACTGCTCCCCTATGTCAACACTCAACAACCCCACTGCATATTTCTTGGCCCTATACACCTTGTGCATACTGCACTCTATCCCACAGTCCCTCTTAATCCTGTTCTTCAAACTCAACATTGATGCATTAGGGTTGTCCTTAAGTGCATCAAGAATTCTTTTTCCTAAATACTTGTAGTCAGCTTGGTTATTATGAACTCTATAGGCACAAGTGTGTTTGCCTTTTAGGGTTTTAACCTGAAATGTAGAGGTTTTTTGGATTACAGATGCCCTCAAGGACCAGTCACAACCACCCTTACACTTTGCTGTGATTACTTTTGACTCATTTTTTATGAATTTCAATTCATAACCCTTCCTAATATACCAATCTTGCAGCACATTTTTAAACACCTCCCTAGTAGAGAATTTCATCCCAACCTTCAGCTCAAACCTCTCCATATCAGCCCCTTCAACCCACTCCTCATATGTATCCCCTACCCCTGCATTGTCACCCTCATCATCACTATACCAATCTGCCCCTTGTTCTACCCTTTCTGCAGCCTCTTGTTCTACCCTTTCTGCCCTTTTCCTCTTCTTTCTTTCCTTAAGAAGTTGTCTACATTTCTTAAAGACAGACCTAGCATGACTTGGGGATCTATTTTCAAAGATGTCATCATCCTCAGGACCTTCAAAGTCCTCAAACATCCAAGAGTGGATAGATGATGCATCACTACTCTCACTTAATCCCTTGTATGACTCATCAGATGAGTCATCCAAGGCAGACTCTTCCCCTGTTCCTTCTGCCTCACCCTCTGCCTCTTCCCCTATCCCTTCTTCCTCAGCCCTTACTCCCTCTGTTTCACCCCCTGCCTCAGTCCCTATCCCTTCTTCCTCAGCCCTTACTTCCTCTGCCTCACCCCCTGCCTCAGTCCCTATCCCTTCTTCCTCAGCCCTTACTCCCTCTGTCTCACCCCCTGCCTCAGTCCCTATTCCATGGATATTGTCACCCACTGCCTCCCCTCCCACACTCTCTTCCCTAACCATTTCAGTGTCATTCCCATAACAGATTGAAGGGACAGACTCCTGGGTAAGCAACACTCTACCCTCACTATCCACAGCTAGCAGAGGACCTGGCTGGTCCTCAAAGTACAAGGGAATCACTTTAATTCCCTTGTACTCATTGAACAATGCTATAAGGGCATGGTCATCCCTAATAAGTTTCAACCCCCTATCAAGATCTAACCCAGGTGTGCAGGAATACACATCTACATTTGTACTTTTCCCATTACACATTTTATAAATTTCTAGAAGATCAGCAAAGTAAAACATATCTGTCTGCACAGGTGGTATATGTACCCTCAATCCCCCAACATATTTTAATTTACCCAACTGCCTAAAACTACCACCAACCCATGCATCAAAAATTTTAATATCATCTTCATCAGCCATAATCTGGAAAGATAAAACAAAACACATAACATGTTTTTAGAACTAAATACATAAACATAAAAATCCTTTACTTCTCAAATTCAGAACATGTATAACATGCATGGACCCTAAACATGCATATTAATATTAAATTCATGCAGAATTTATGATAATTGTAAACTGCAAACACTTAAACATGCATAATTAGAAACCCTAATTCCTAAATCAGAAACCCTAATTCCCTCAGCAAACCCTAATTCCTAAATCAGAAACCCTAATTCCTAAATCAGAAACCCTAATTCCCTCAGCAAACCCTAATTCCTAAATCAGAAACCCTAATTCCCAAATCAGCAAACCCTAATTCCTAAATCAGAAACCCTAATTCCCAAATCAGCAAACCCTAATTCCTAAATCAGAAACCCTAATTCCCAAATCAGCAAACCCTAATTCCTAAATCAGAAACCCTAATTCCAACATTATTGAAACCCTAATTCCTAAATCAGAAACCCTAATTCCAACATTATTGAAACCCTAATGCCCAAATGAGAAACCCTAAATCCGCAAACCCTAAATCCGCAAACCCTAAATCCGCAAATTCATGAAACCTATAAACATTATTCTTAAAACTACAAAATTTAAACACCAACTACATTATTATAAGAGGTTTTGTTCAAGCAAGCGAAAAACAAAAAAATCTCCTTCATACAGCCAGAAAATAAAAAATCGAAATATGGAAAAATCGAAACATAATAAACCATTTGCAGTCAACCCATAACCTAAGCATGCTTTCAATGGAAAAACTAAGAAGAAAACATACAACCCAGCCCAGAACTCAGATTATCGTTATTTCGCGATTTTTGAAGAAACCTACCTTTTCAGCAAATATTGAGAAACACACTTGGAAGGCTTCGACGCACACTACAAACTAACTGGGTAAGGGTATTTGGTCAGATTCACGGGGAGATTTGGTCGGAAAACGGTGGGTTTTGTGTTTCAAGCCCTAGCCTATCGCTCTCTCTTCTCTCTCTACATTTGGAATGTTTGGACAGTTCTATTAGGGTATATCAGGGGCAAAACGGGCAATGACGGGGCAAAAATTAACGCCGTAAGCAGCAGTTAGTAAATGTGGGACGTGTGCTGAATTTCTGGAATCCCACGTGTTAACGTTGCAATTTCCGTCTTACAGGGGGGTCCGACGCATATTTTTTATATCACGAGGGGGCCTCGCGCAATAAACCCCTTTAATTAGCCATGAGAAACAAACAAAACATTAGTTCTAGCCATTATGTATGAAAAAATATATGAATTAATTAGTCCCTTTTTGTCAAAAAGTTGTAGATGCTTTGTAAATAGAAGATGGATTTGTTGATCATCATGGCAAAAGGTAGGTTGACATGAAATTAGTGTCATCCTTTAGGTTTGATACTTATGTCAATGTTGTATTGAAAAATGAAATGAATCTCGTTCTGTTCAATTTGGTGATATATATGCAGTTTAATCTATATTGTATGATTATAACTTGAAACAAGAATGGAACTTATAACCAGAGACGGATTTAGGGGGGGCCTTAGATTTTCAAAATTTTTACGTTTATATATATGTAAAAACAAAATCAATATTTTTCATTATTATCAATGATCGACTACAAGAAAAATGGGTATTTGCGACAATAAAATGTTGTCGCAAAAATCTTAATAATTGTCGTAAGTACAATTTGCGACACATGTTGTCGCTAAATTATTATCACAAAAACCCTTCTCGTAAATAGTTTCTTTTGCGACAACAATGTTGTCGCAAATGTATTAGCGACAACATTTATTGTCGCAAATAAGTTGTTTTACATTGCTTTTTGTAACTACGCTTTGTCAATTTTTATTAACATTTTTTACGACAACTTGTTGTTACAAAAACTAGACTTATTGTGACTGATAAGTGTCGTTTTTACTATATTTTTACGTATGTTTATGTGTTCATTTGAGCATGTTTATGTACGTTTCTATAGTGATTTAGATACTTTTGATTTATTAGTTGCATTTGATGGTTTTGTGTTTAGTTTTGTGTTTTTAGTGCAAAAATCGCAAGTTTCAGCTCACATGCGCAGTTGTCGAAGAAATGACATATCTCACGATCTAGAAGTCCGAATTGGAAGATCTTAATTTTGTTGGAAAGCTAAGGAAGAGATATACAACTTTGATGTTGAACACTTTTCCCAATTCGTTCTCGAAGAAAGCATAATATTAAGGAAAAAGGAAGTGTTGCGTTCGGTTCTTCGTCGTGACAGGACTCTAGTATTTTGATCATAATTTTTTCTAGAAGACTGCTATTGAGGTGAAATTTGTGGCATTTGAAAGCTAACTTCAAGACCTACAACTTTCATGAAGACATCGAAGTCAAATTCGAAACTGTGAACCAGAGCACGACCCGTGTCTTGGGACATGGTCGTGCCCCACTACACAGAAACACTAGCACTGGCGCACGAGTGACCGTGTCCAGGGGCACGGTCGTGCCCGAGAGACTCCTATTCGATCCCAAACTCGATTTTTGACGTATCTCATACTTCTAAACCATCTAGAAGACCTCCAAGATGCTATATATACCCAAATTCGTCCCAAAAAGGAAAAGAAGAGAGATAGGAGGACAATCATTAGGGTAGGAATAACATTGATAGAGAGAAAACATATATTCTGAGAGCATCCGGAGAGGAGAAGAAGACTTCAAAGATCGAAGAATCAAGAGATCATCGTTCATATAGAGTTTTTCTTTATCTTCCTTTTTATTGTTGGATTATTTTAGTTTGATATGATATTTTCAATCTTGTCTATGAGTTTGTTGATATTCATGTCTGGCTAGTTTTCCATGGGTTTCTAGGGCTTGTTAGTAGTCTGATTCGAATCTGATGGATCTTTGATCTCAATTCAATTTCTTGATTCTTTATCCTATTGATGTGTTTATGGTTTGATTGCTTGTTTGATTATGTGGCCACTAATTGAGCATGTTTAAGTAATTAAGTCAAAATTCGAGAGAGGAGATTTAATTACGGAAGAGTAAACACATGACATATATGCAGCATGAGATCGAGAGATAAATGACATATGTGATGAGATTTTCAATCCTAGGTGCTTTTGGGAGTTGTTGTGTTATATCAGATCGAGTAGAGATACCTCTGATAGCATAATAATCAACCGGTTAAATTGACTCGAGAGAGCTTTTAATTTGATATTTGTGATTGCTCATATAGGATAGTTAATCATTGAAGTGGATTGGTCAAGTGATATCGTGATGAGAATTAGATGAAAGTATGTTCTAGAACCTGTCTCAAATATATCTGTTTGTCTTCGTGTATTTATTTGTTTTTGTTTTAGTATAAGTAATTGAAGTCTTTGATATCTGATAGCCTAGATAAAGTTAGGGGTTGAATTTGGGTAATCGATTATTCCTAGATAATAGTCTCTGTAGGATCGACCTTGCTTACCGTGTTCTGCAATCTATACCATACACTTGCGGTAGTAGCCTAAAGAAAAAGGTGAACAGTGACAACTTTTGTTGTCGCAAAAAATGTTATCGTAAATACTCATTTTTCTTGTAGTGTGATTTATTTATTAGATAATTTTGCCCCCTTGAAACAGAATTCTAGATCCGTCCCTTCTTATAACGTTATAAAAATCATCATTTCAATTCATAAAAAAACAAATATTCTTGTTATGGAATGACTTAGATTTGTTTTCCTTACATGCACTTGAAACCTAGCTACAGATCAAGAGTGTCGAGTTTGAGAGTTGAAACAATCCACTGTATATCCATGTCTTGACTCTTTCTTGAATGCCAGATCATCCAAATTTTTATTGTATGCAAATTTTATTTGTATTTATAAATTGGAAGCTAATATTACACAACAAAACTTCATAATATTTGGCAGAAAAGTTGTGAAATAGAAAGTACAGAAAAATGGTAGGTATATAACTAAAAAGTAATTATGCAATAGCAAGTACAGAAAAATGGTAGCTATATAATTCCGACTAAAAATTAGTTATGCTTGCATTTGGTAATTTATCTACTTATTTTGAGAGTTTGTATATCTATCTATATATATAAAAGCAGGATATCCTACCAAAAATAACTGCAATAAATTATCTACTTATTAAATAATTATTATTTTAAGAACCTATTTATTGTATTTTAAGAAACTCAATACAAATAAAAATAAATAAACCTATTTATTGTATTTTAAGAAATTCAATACAAATAAATAAATATTTAATTTAAGAAATCAGTTATGATACTCAATTTAGTATTTATTGTATAGAAATTTCAAATAAAAAAATAAATAGATAAATAATATGAAATAAGGGATTATATATTTATTATCTCTCATCTTATTTTTAAGTACTTATTTTAAAGGGTAAATTACAAAAAAACAACTCCACCTATCGACTTTTTTCAAATTGCAACCTAATCTTTTTTTTTTTTTTTCAGATTGCCACCCAGTCTTTTTGTGGTTTTGTAGATTGCAAATTTTCCAGTGAAATTGAGAATAATCTGTTCACTTTGCAACCTAATTTTTGTTTTTATCTAATTGCAACCTGAACTTTGTGTTTTTATCATATTGCAACTAAGAATGAAAACTCCGATTCCGGTGGAAATATAGGTAACTTAAATTCACGGAAATATCGTGAAAATATCGATATCGATGGAAATATGGGTACATTTATTTATTGTTATTTTTCCTATATTTACCAATATATTCCGATATTTTCTCGATACTTATTGATATTCCATCGATTTTTTACCGATGTTACATATATTTCACCAATTTTGACCAATATTTCCTTAATATTTATTTTATGAATATCGATCACACTTATATAACATAAATGTCACACTCATATATATAACATAAATGTATCAGTGTGAAGCGAAAAAAAATCATGATTTGCAATTGGACAAAAAAGTTAAAGTTTGGGTTGCAAAGTGAAAAAAATTAATTCATTTGCTGGAAAAATGACCTGAAATTTTGCAATCGGCAAAACCACAGAAAGACTGAGTGGCAATCTTAAAAAAAAAAAAAACAGATTAGGTTGCAATTTTAAAAAAGTCGATAGCTATGGTTGTTTTTTTGTAATTTACCCTATTTTAAATCAATTTTAAATATATAATATATAAAATCAATCATTATTTAATGATCTTAAATTTAATATTCATATAAAATTTATCAAACTGAAATATGGAAATGTATGTGTGTGGGCTTCAATGATTTTTCATTTTTAAACGTTTTTATGATATATAACAGTACAAGAAAAATGTACATAGACAACGCCCTAAGGCAACGGTTTTTTGAAAAAACCGTTGTCATAGCCAAATTTAGCGTTGTCGTAGACAAAACCGTTGTCTTAGGGCACAAAAATTCGCTCATAGATAACAGCAGTTTTTTGGCGTTGTCGTAGAGGCGTAGTCGTAGGCTAAAATTCAGCCCTAAGACAACGCTGGTGACTTGACGTTGTCGTAGCGGTGTAGTCTTAGGTACAAAATGAACCCTATGACAACGCTTATGATACGAGGTTGTCGTAGATATGTAGTCGTTGATACCTAAGACAACGGATACTATATGAGGTTGTCGTTGAGGCGTGGTCATATATTCCTAAGACAACGACAACTTTATAGCGTTGTCATAACCTTGAAAAAGCGTTATCGTAAACTAAAAAACTTGATTTTTATTTATTAATATTACTAAATGTAAGTACATACATGTAGAAAAATATTTACTTAGATATATTACCCCAAGTCAAAATCCCCAATTTTACCCTAGAATCCCCAAGTTAATCGGAACCCTAACCGACAGCCGCCGCCGCCGGTGAGGTCGTCGCCGCTTTCCCACGCCGCCAGCAGCTGCGTCGCCGTGCGCAACCATCACAGTGAGCTCTTGCCTAGTCGCGCGCACATACCCTCCACCCGCTGCCTCACCGCGAGCACCGACGCCGCTGCCGCCTCGCCGCACGCACCCATGCCGCGGCCGCCTCGCTGGGCGCACCCAAGTCGCCGGCAGCCGCCTCTCCTCTCATCCCCTCCAGCCGCTCGCACCCTCCAGCCGCCTCTCCTCTCATCCCCTCCAGCCGCGCACCCTCCAGCCGCTCGCCCCAAATCATATTTCAATTGAAAACCCTAGCTCTCAAAGAGCTGCAGCGTGATCTAGAGAACAAAGCTAACGATCTCAACAAACTTCAGAAAGGTATTGAACTCTTGTCCGATTCTAGTTACTGTTAAACCCTAGCGCTCATAGATACGCTTTATTTGTTCGAATCAATTTTTTGTATGAACTTGTACAGATATCTCGAAGAATCATCAAGTGAGAAATAAGTACACTATTCAGCTTGGTGAAAACGAGCTCGTTCTTAAGGTAGGTGTTTTTTTTTTTCATCTTGTATTTTCATATTTGGGTTTACAGTGGTTCAATTACGTTAATTTTGTAGCTTGTAGTGATTTTCTATTGATGTGTGTTTCCTTTTAATTATTTTTGTGAATGAACTGGATTTATTGAACGAGGACGCCAATGTGTACAAATTGATTGGTCCAGTGTTAGTGAAACAGGACATGGCTGAAGCCAATGCCAATGTTCGCAAGCGGATTGAGTACATCTCGGCTGAATTGTATGATCTTGTTTTATTTATGTTTGTTTCTATAGAAACAGTATACTGTTTTGAAAGAATATAATGCAATGAAATTAGTTTAAACTTGCTTTTGGTTTCTGAACGAATTATCAAGTTTAGAAAATTTTGAAACCTAGGTGGTTTTAGGGAATTGGTGACAGAACGCTATTGAAAGGAACAGGAATATATGAGATGGCAAACTTTTGATAGATTGAAGTGCTATAAGCATTCTCATGTGTGTGAGGATTGACTTGTGGGAATTGGATTTAGCATTTCAATGGAGCCAGATTCATCTACCACTCTTAATAAATTGTAGGAGGACCTTACATGTGTCTTTTGCTCATTCAAATGGGATATATTGAAAGGAGAAGAGAATCCATAGATATGATTTTGGATTTGGAAGTGTAATTGCTATGATAAGCATGGAAATGAAGTTGGAAAATCATTCCTTTGCCACAACATCATGTATGTAGAATTGCTGCTTTCACTCCTATTTTGTTTCAATCCCTTTTTCTCCACGTAACAATTTATTGCTTTAACTATGCAGTTTGGAAGTTGACTTGAGTAAACAACTTACAGCACCTTCAAGATCAGTAGTTGAACAAAAAGTTGAGGAGAAAGTATACATCCTATCTTATCACTGAATTATGAGTTGTTTCAAAAGTTTATCCTTTTTTCTTATCAAATATGGGTTCAATGAAGTGCGTAAGGAGTGCGTAAGGAGTGGGCAGAACGTGTTCAAGAACATATTTATGAATATTAGGTAATGGGAGACTTAGTTGATCAGAGGATTGAATCATATACTCATTTGTCATTGGATCTCTTAGAGAACTCTTAGATGAATATTTGTTGTATGAAGTATTAGATGAATTTGGTATGATTATTTTGAGTTGAATGTCTTATTCTATATATTTGAATTTTTATTAGACTATAATAAATATGACTTGTAAAAGACAACGCTGAAATAAATTACGACAACAGTTTCCAAACTGTTGTCGTAAGGGTCTACAACAACGGTAAAATTAACCTACAACAATGGTAAAATTAACCTACAACAACGGTTCAAAACCGTTGTCATAAGTATCTACGACAACGGTAAAAAACCGTTGTAAAAGCGTTGTCTTATCTATCTATGACAACGGCGGGACAACGGTTAAAAACCGTTGTTGTTGGTCTCTACAACAACGGCTTAAAACCATTGTCAAAGCGTTGTCGTAGATAAAAAAAAAGCTTCTTTGGAACAACAACCCTACGACAACGGTTAAAAACCGTTGTCTATGTGCGTCACAACCGTTGTTGTAGGGGTCTAAGACAACGGTTAAAAAACGTTGTCTATGAGCGAAAATTTGCTGACCCCTACGACAACCCTGGCTACGACAACGCTGTTTTTTAGCCTACAACAACGGTTTTTAACTGTTGTCTATCAGCGATTTTCTTGTAGTGTAATATTAATTTATTTTAAATTGATATTAAAATGTAGAAATCAAAAAATATTATAGGTGTACCTAATAGGTTACACAAAACATATCAAATAGAAAAAATTAGATTAAAATTATTATTGCAAGTTAACCAACTTATTCATTTGAAATATACAAATATTTTATTTTATCTTTCTTTTTTTATATTTATTTGTTGTCAAATTTTATTTATATTATATTCTGATTAATTGAGGTGGCATAAGGGATTAGACAGAGATAATTTTTCTGATTTTTCACATATTAAAATTTAATCATTCTTAGTCCCTGATATATTGACTTATCAATCTTATAATTATTATTCATAATTTTTTTTTTCAAAATGTGTAGATTAAGTCCAATTTTGAATTGTTTCATTTAATTAATAGATAACAAGAGAGATTTTTATGTATTTGATAAACTGATATAATTTTTTATTTTATTTAAAATAAATGAGTTATATGTGGCGTTGAACCAAAAAATAAATAAATTAAAATACATGTGTATTTATAGTTATAAATGCCAATAAAATATAAATTTATTTATCTTAATACTTAAATCATAACGTTTCTAATACATGTAACTTATTTTTAGATATTAAATTTATTTTTTAAAATTTCACTACCCATGTAATGTTCCGACACAAATTTGTTTTATTTGTTTGTTTAATCCATATATTAATATATTACTTTATATATTTCAAATTTCTAATATTTTCGAATATAATTATTTATAATGACATAAATTTAAAGTTAAAATACCTAGCTTTATACTAATGCAAATTAAAAAAGTATCAATATATTTTTGTTAAAATAATAATCATTACATTTTATATGTTTTTATATTTTTTAATAATTATATATATAACATACTGTACAACACACAGGTACACTACTAGTTTAATCTAAAAGGAGGAAATTTGTCAATAAAATCAGGTAAATCAAGTTATTCAAAATCTCCAACAAGTTGTATAAAATCACAAATGCTAGCTACCTCTGAGTTCAAAGAATATTACAATTTAAAAAGATTACAAAGATTTCTTTACTCCAAGATTACCATGATAATGTAATAAAATTATACAAATTTATGTCATCAAGTATTATGCAAAACCATCTTCCCGGAAAAGAACATATTGTACGTAGTATTATTTTGTATGTTCACATTAAATTATTTTCAATTCAAGTACAAGACAATAATTGTTTCTTAAAAAAGAACAATTAATCAAGCACTCTGAATTTGCACTTATTAATAATTTTGGAAAGGAGTGGAGATCTCTCTCTCTATCTGCCTTTTATAGAGGCTATATAACCTGCAAACTGTCACAATTAAATAACACAAAAATTTTACATCAGCGAACAAAATAAAATAAAATTATATGACCGGTCTTAGATGATATTCATTACTTGAACGGATTTTCATTATCGATCAACAAATTGCAGATTGTAAATTGATCTGTCGTATAAAATTAAAATTTTGAAACGATAAGAGGAGTTGTATATTTATGTGATTAATAGTTGAGGGCACATCTCAATGATTTTAGAAATATTTAACACACCAAACCACCCATAATGCCAAAGTTGTGCGCCAACATTATTGAAACATTGCAATAAAATATCAAGAACTAAAATTAATTAAACATAATTATCCAAATAAATGGCCTACTAATTACAACAAGATCAGCAGCATTAGATTTTAATCATCAGCATAAAACCTTTTCTCCCAGTTTTTTGTTTCATATCAATATTTTATATATATATCCACAAAAACTTCAATTTTTCCAAGATTTTGATCCAATATTAATCCAACAAAACTCTTCCATTTTCCCAGATTTTAATTTCTTCGAAAATTTCGAGATTGAATGCATTAGAAAACCCAGGAAAAACCCATGAAAGGATTTCTCGCAATCTTCATCTTCGCCGCCATATCTCTCTGCTACTTCTCATCTTTTCCGGCGAACAAATGGCGGATACACTGCCCTGAATGCGACCAAACCCTCATCCACTCCACATTCACACAGATCATCAACGGCGGCGGCGGCGAGGAGCAGAAGCCCACCACCATATCCCACGTCCTCTTCGGCATCGGCGGCTCAGCGGAGACGTGGGGGCAGCGCCGCCACTACTGCGAGCTGTGGTGGAAGCCGAACACAACCCGCGGCCACGTCTGGATCGACAGCGAGCCGAGGGAGCCATGGCCGGATACGTCGCCGCCGTACAAGGTCTCCGGCGACACCTCCAGGATCAAGTACACCAACTGGGAGGGCTCCAGGTCCGCCGTGAGGCTGGCCCGGATTGTGAAGGAGAGCTTCGAGCTCGGATTGGAGAATGTGAGGTGGTTCGTTATGGGAGATGATGACACTGTGTTTTTCACTGAGAATTTGGTGAGCATGTTGAACAAGTACGATCATAATCAGATGTATTATATTGGTGGGAATTCAGAGAGTGTTGAGCAGAACATGGTGCATTCTTACACGACGGCGTTTGGCGGCGGCGGCTTCGCCATTAGCTACCCACTGGCGGCGGAGCTGGTGGTGATCTTGGACGGTTGCCTTGACCGGTACTCGGACGCCTACGGGTTGGATCGAAAGATCGCCTCGTGTATAAATGAGATTGGTGTGCCTCTTACCAAGGAACCCGGATTTCATCAGGTACTTCTTTCGTACTTCAATCTCCTATTTTATGAAACATTTCAAATTCATTGGCCTTGATTTATTGATGAGGAAGATAATTAACTTTTGATGTTGGATGTCATGTTTTGTAAGATTTTTTCTGATTAGTAGTGTCACGTTGATCTTTTTGTAGAATTACAAAATTCTCTTATTAGATGTTTATTTAGAAGGTACAATTTTACATAGGGTATAAGATTATATTAAAAGAATTGATTTACCATGAAATTTTCAATTGTGCTTATCGTCCTAATAATTAAGCCAGAGAAAAAGGCTTTAGTTTCTCTAATTCATTTTTCTCTGTCATGATCGTTATTCAAACAAATTAAAATAAATTATAAAATATTTTTCAGAATAAGTAAGTGAATAAAATAATTATAAAAGATTTTTAGGAATAAGTAAGTGAAGATCCCCGTGTTGCTTACTTTAAAATAGTATGCAATTAATTGGGTCTCAATTTTGTGCCTTTTAATTTAATAATATAGTAGTTGAGTTGATGTAAAAATATCTAAATTTTAGTAATAAATATATAAAGGTAAATACGTATATATAGTATTCATTATTTATAGTTAACCTTCAGAATCAGAATAAGTTTTGTTTAGATTGGAACTAATAACATCACATACAAATTTATAAACTCAATAAAAATGAAACAATTGATGGGCCAAATCTGTGATTTTACAGATGGATATACGAGGCAGCCCATTGGGCCTACTTTCAGCCCACCCAATAGCACCTCTGATCTCACTGCACCATTTGGACTACATTGAGCCCATATTCTCAGGATCAAGCCGGGTCGACTCCATCAGACGGCTAACCCGAGCATACGAGTCGGACCCAAGTCGTGCACTACAACACAGCTTCTGCCACGACCTGACCCGAAATTGGACCGTATCCGTTTCATGGGGCTACAATGTGCAACTTTATCCATTTTTGGTGCCCGCAAGGGATTTAAGCACTCCAATGCAAACATTTTTAACGTGGGGGAGTTGGAGCCAAGAGCCCTTCACGTTTAATACCCGACCCGTCAGCACCGACCCATGTGAACGGCCCATTGTCCATTATTTTGATGGAGTTGACGGGTTGGAAAATGGGCAGACGACGACGTTTTACAAAAGGCCCTATCTCGAGCAAAGAAAGCAATGCATGGTGGAACCAAGTTACGAAGATGCTTATTTGGTGAAGAGGTTTAATGTATATGCATCTCTTCTTGATCCTCTAATATGGAGAAAGGTATGTATTATTTTAAACTTTTAAGGATTAATCTATTATCAATTGTTTATAGGTTATATTATTTTTGTTTTAACTGATATATATATATATATATATATATATATATTCTTTTTGAAAAAAGGGTCCACATAGGCAATGCTGTGAGATTGTCAACAACTTAGATCGTGGAGACGACGTCGTACATGTCAACATCAGAGAATGTAATCAATTGGAAACCGTAACTCTCCCTTAAAGTTTGTATGTAAAATCCTACTCAAGTGAGTATTAACATGTAAGAGCACATGATATATAACATACAATATACACTCTTAATGGGGGAAAAAAAAACTAACATAATACTCACATGTTAGGGTAGAGTTTATGATTTTTCCAATTATCACGTTGCTGGAAAAATGTGCACAACATTGTTTTTTGTATTTTTTTTTTCTTTTTTGGATATGTATAATTCTTAATTATAAAGAGTGTATTTGTTAATCTAAAATGATGAATATGTTATTTTTCACAAAATACAAAAATTTTAAAATGATATAATTAGTACTGTATCATATAATTATGATTGAAAAATTAATTATTATAAACGTAACTAAAAATAATACATGTATTTAGTTGGTAGAAATATTATAAAGATAGGTATATAATGAGTAACCAGACTCACAAAATAATGAGTGTTCATGTTAAAAAGTAGTGTGTATATATATATGAGTATATAAATAGATCGAACAACTATGTACTACTTAATTAACAGAAATTTGATATCATTTAAAATTCAACACGTAAACTAATTAAAATATTAAAGGACAAACAAAGGTGCTACATTTTTGCAAGTCATGAACTTCACATACTTTTTTCACATTTGCTCAAAAAAAAAGTATAAAAATTCCGTTTCACATTATTTCATAATCATGATTGAATTCGGTGGAATTAATCATTGCAATTAGTCAAGTCATGACTCTAATTTTAAAAACTATTTGTATTATTTTATGTATAGTTTTTCAGAGTCTTGATATGTTGAACGGTTTCTTTGAGTGATAGCTTACACGACCATTCATTTTTTATTTTTCTTTTAATATTTTTATATTTCCTGTAAAAGTGACAATGCAACTGTCTTCTTCGAGAAATCACAGACGCAAATTTCCTCTTCTCCTTTCTCACCTACTGCAACTTTGACGTCAGTCGTCGATCAAATATCTTCGTCGTATTGTCGCCGATCAAATCTCTTTTCATCCCTTCGATTGCCGTCTACCGTGCCTCCACTCAATTTGGTTTTTACAGGCGGCTTCGTAATCTCGAACGTATTTGGTGAGTATCTAATTTGATAGTAGCAGAAACGCAATGTTTGGCTTCCATTATTTTCACCCGAATCAAATCTCTCTTCATCCCTTCGATTGCTGTCTACCGTGCCTCCACTCGATTTATTTTTTACAGGCGGCTTCGGAATCTCGAAATCGTATTTGGTGAGCATCTAATTTGATAGTTGCAGCTGTCTAATTAAAAACTAAAAATAAAAAAGGAATGACCACGTATGTAGTTGCTCAGATTGACGCTCAAAGAAAGCGCTCAGCATATCAAAACTCAACGTTTTCATATTTTATTATTATTAGGGAAAAAAAAAAGTTTTTTAGTCATTTATGTTTACCTTATTAGATTTTTAGTCATCTAACTTTCAACTTTTGAATTTTAGCCCTCTATCTTTCAACTTCTAATTTTTCTCTATGTTTGTTTCATTAGACTTTTAGTTCTCTATTTTTCAACTTTTGAATTTTAGTCCTCGATAGCTAAAAATATATCTTTTTTTTAGTCCTTTTACATGTAATATCATATTTTACTTTTTAATTTAGTTACAATTTATTTTTTCTCACAAAAAAACAAAAGTTTTCCTTCATCTAACAAGGGTAAATTATTATTAATTGATAATTCTAATTTTCATCTTGTTACAATTGATTTAGAGTTTTGTGAATATGAGAAATAAAATTAATTAGCACGAAATTGATACTAAGTAACTAATAATTTATTTCACATAAATTATAGAGTTCGCCGCATAAATTACCACATTCAGGATAATGAAAATAAATTTTAGAACACAATATAATATACATTTTGTGATGAAAATGGATAATACAAAACTAAAAAAAATGACATTATTCATATTTTACTAGTTTTGAAATTTATAACAATGATATTTTTTAAACATGGAGGACTAAAATTCAAAAGTTGAAAATTGGAGGACTAAAAATCTAATGAAATAAATATATAAGACTAAAACATAGAGAGCTAAAAATCTAATAAGAGTAAACATAGAGGACTAAAAATCAAAAGATGAAAGTTAGAGGACTAAAAATCTAATGAGATAAACATAGAGGATTACAATTTTTTTCCCCTTATTATTATTTATAAGTGTTTGTCCATTAATTAATATCGTAAAAAAAATTATGGCTTTTTTGGAAAATTACAATATAAATTAACTTGTTCCCATGAACACAAATTAATTCTTGATCTGTCCCTAATTACCAATCAACTGTTTGTGGAAAAATAAAACTTAATCCAGAAGAAAGAAGAATGTGAAAATCTGAAATTAATGATTTCGAGGCAACTAATGAGAAAGACACAACACTTTAACGTCTTAGAAACAAAGTCATTTAATTCAATGGGACACGCGACTTTGACACGATTTTGAAACTATTTTGCTGACTTAGTAAAAATTAGAACAAACCCAATTAATAATTATAGATGATTAATACATCAATTGAAATATTTTGAGTATAGTATTTATCAAGATCAAAAAAACTTGTGTGAGATGAATCATTTTTACACGTCAACCAAATCTATTTTCACAAGTTTATATGAATTGTGAAAGTTGTGTCATGGTTTGTCCCAGTGCAGACCCAAGATTTTATTCCAAAGGGGCCCGAGTCAACTAATAATAAAATACGATAATTGTAAACTAAAAACATAAATTTATCATGTTTTCGATAAATTTAATTTATTCCATTATAAAATAATAAAATCCAAACTTAGTAATTTAATTACATCTCAACACTTGAATTACAAATTTTCACTTATTATCTTCATTTACTATTTATATTGTCATTGAAACTTATTAAATATTAATTATCATTATTTTAATACATAAACTACTACTTATAAAGAATATTTTAATCTTTTATTCTTGTAAAAAACTTAAAATTAAAGTAGTTTAATCAACAAAATAACTTAACTATTAAACAAAATTAAGTTTGACAATCTTTAACCGTAATAATTTTTTTCTCCATAATGTATAGATAAAGAATTGGTAAATAAAATGTAAAATCATTTATCATTATTTTTCATCCAATTATCATACTCACATATGCAATTAAGTTACAATAAATCAACTATAATGCAAAAGTAAGAAAATTATATAAAGATAATATTTATTGTTGGTTAAAGATAATATCACATTATAAAAAATTATATTAATTTCATTATTCATTAATAGATATTCATTTCATTATTACATATGATATATTATCAAATCAAATGGAGTCCTTTAATTTCTTTCTATATGATATGTTATTACCATATCTCTTTTAATTTTCATATCTAAATTATTTAATTGTTGAATATGTTTTATATAGATTTATTAAGTGGTGAATTAATTTGTACATATCTACTCCTTTATATAACAATTTTGTTTTATACATCAACAAAAGTACATATAATCGAATCTAGATCTTGGTCATCTTTTTATATATTGTATTATTTTGCAATGGTAAGAAGTATATAATATTTTTTTTTTATATTTACATGCATATTAAATCTCATATATATATATATATATATATGATATCATAAATATATGAATTGAAATTTATAATTAAAGTTGACTAACCAAACAAATATTGAGATTCATGCAGAATTTTATATCAAAAATAAATTTATAATTTAGTGTATAAATCTTAAATCTTTGAAATCTCTAATCCAAAATCGGAAGCTCTCATTTCTTAATCAATATTCAACTGTCTTCACCGAATTCCTACATAAATAATTAGAAATGTTAGCAATAAGAATGTTCAATATACAGTACCAATAAATAATACATATTCAAAAGAAGTCATCTTAAAAACATGAATAACAACATAAATGTAAATCATTCAAAAGTGAACGCAAAGGTCTAACAAATAAATTAATTCATAGCGAAATAAATATACAAAGAAAAAAATGATGGATTAATCCATGGATCCATGAAAACATAATGTTTGGAAGATAAAATTTGAGAAATTCTGAATGGAAAATGTGTGAGTGAATTATGAGTTTATTCTCTCATATTTATAGTGGATGATATGCATATTAGATATGAATATTAGTGTATTATATATGGTATGAACATAATTGATTGTTATTATGATTGTATAATTTTGAGTTTTTTCTTTTTGGAAACTCTCAATATACATATATTTAGTTGAATAAAATATTACACTTTATATCAACTTAAAAGTTTATAAATATTCCATACCCAAAATGTGTCATAATAATTGACTATCATAATTAACATTTTGACATTTCCTATTAACATAACTGATTTCTAATTAATGATCCAAATATGGGATCATTATATATAATGGTTATATATGATTAGTTAAACATATCATATATGCATTTCATATACACATTAATTAACATTGAAATCAATTTCAGTGTATATAATAATAAATATTTCATATGAAATATTATATTAAGGAACCTCTTGTAATTTATATATTTTGTTAGTAATGAGGGAAATTGATTGACTAATTTTTGGTGCAACTCAAAAAATGGTATTTCCTAATTTATAATTGTCAATGATTCCAAAAATATTGAATTCTAGTTAATGATAGTATTAATGTAGACAATCATACAATAAACAAAAACATAATCCTCTAATATATTGGCTAGAAATATATTAATTAAGTTATATGGTAATATTGCTAATTATATAATCACATTAATTTATTTTCCATTTTTGTATAAAGAATAACTTCTTTCCAAAAAACGATTTCATGATTTAAGCTAATTAATTGATTTTTTTTAATAATAATTTCTTACACCAATAAAAAATTCATTTACATTAATTTTGATATATAAATATTTATTTTCAGGAATGACTTTAGGCGGGATAATCTTATATTATTTTTTTAGCAATGGGTGGATCATGTTTTGGATTGTAAATTTATAGGTCATGTTATCATATCTATGGGGTGAGAGTCGAAATGATGATCATGATGATGATGTAATTGAGAAAATGTTACAGGTGTTGATTTCTCAATTACTTGTCCTTCTAAGTTGACATTTTATAGAGTAAGGAACACGATTTTTTATGATATTGAATCAAACGGGTAACAAATTAGATTGGAATTAGTTTTAAAATATTTATTATTTCTGTGTTCAACATTTTCACATCGAAACATTAAATCTGATCTGCTCAGTTCTGCTCTAATCTTCAGTTTCAGTTCTGCTTAAATCTGATCTGCTTAGTTCTGCACGTTCTGCTCAAAATTTGATCTGCTCTAAATCTAATATGCTCAGTTCTGCTCTAAATCAAATTTGATATGTTCAGCTCTGCTCTAAATCTAATCTGCTAATTATTAATGCAGTTGGAAAAATCAGTTCTACAATTGAATCAGATCTGCTAATTATATGCTCTAAATCGGATCTACTAATTATCAGCTCTGTTGTTGGAAAAAATCATGTCTATTTTTTATTATTATCAGATATAGAAAATCAGCTCTATCCCAGAGCTGCAAATCACATTTGGAATTACAAATTATAAGTTCTGGCAAACGGATCCGCTAGTTTTGAGTTCTGTCAGATTAAAATCAGATCTGTCAATTATCCAATTGCCCTAAAAAGCAGCCTCCCAGGCAGACGTCGGACCTCCGGGTCGGCAGCGACTTCTGACTTGGGTAGGTGAGGTTTAAAATCTCAATTGCCTTAGAAAGCAGTCTCTCAGGCAGACGTCGGACCTCCGGGTCGGCAACGACTCTAACCTGGGTAGGTGGGGTTTAAAATCTCAATTGCCCTAGAAAGCAGCTTCACAGGCAGACGTCGGACCTCTGGGTCGGCAACGCCTTTAACCTGGGTAGGTGGGGTTTAAAATCTCAATTGCCCTCGAAAGCAGTCTTCCAGGCAGATGTCGGACCTTCGGGTCGGCAACGACTTCTGACCTGGGTAGGTGGGGTTTAAAATCTTAATTGCCCTAGAAAGCAGCCTCCCAGGCAGAGGTCGGACCTCCGGGTCGGCAGCGACTTCTGACTTGGGTAGGTGGGGTTTAAAATTTGAATTGCACTGTAAAACAGCCCTCCTAGCGAAGGTAAGGCTTATGAAAACATGGCCCTAGATGTCACCTCTGCCCAGAAGATGGCACCTTTGACAGAAGACGTTACGAAGACCGTCATCTCTGATGAAGAAGTCAGCTCTGGCGGAAGACGTCACCTCTAATGAAAGAAGTCATCTCCGACGAAGAAGTCACCTCTGATGAAAGAAGTCATCTCCGACGAAGAATTCAGCTCTGGCGTAAGACGTCACCTCCGATGAAAGAAGTCATCGCTCACAAAAGAAGTCATCTTTGATGAAGAGGTCAGCTCTGGGGAAAGATGTCACCCCCGATAAAAGACGTAATCTCTGACGGAAGAAGTCATCTCTGACGGAAGAAGTCATCTCTGACGAAAGAAGTCATCTTTTGTGTAAGATGTCATCTCTGGCGGAATACATCATCTCTGACAAAAGAAACCATCTTTGACATAAGTCGTCATCTTTGAAGGAAGAAATAACCTCTGTCTAACGAAGATGAGGTCTGCCAGAAGACGTGTCCTGCGTGAAACGAGGTCTTCCCGAAGATGTGACCTATCTGAAGAAGATGTCTGCCAAAAGGCGTGACTTGTCTGAAGACGAGGTCTTCAAGAAGATGTGATCCACCTGAAGATGTGATCTGTCGAAAAACGTGACCTACCCAAAAAAATGAGCTCTTCTAAGAAGAAGAAGAAGTGATGCTGCAATTGACCAACTCTGCCAAACCAGATCTGCTCAATCGCACCAGGGGAGTAGCTAATGGGGAAATTAGCTCTCTGCTCGAGAAGTGTTTCGCAAGTGCTGTAATTGATCAGCTCTGCTAGACCAGATCTACTCAATCACACCAGGGAGTAGCTAATGGGGAAATTAGCTCTCTGCTCGAGAAGTGTTTCACAAGTGCTGCAATTGACCAGCTCTGCCACACCAGATCTGCTCAATCGTACCAGGGGGAGTAGCTAATGGGGAAATTAGTTCTCTACTCGAGAAGAAGTTCACAATTGCTGCAATTGACTAGCTCTGCCACACCAGATCTGCTCAATCGCACCAGGGGGAATAGCTGATGTGGGAAGATGATAGGAGCTTAAAGCCATTGATGAACAATATCTCTTTGGAGAAGTTAAACACTATAAGCGGACACGGCAGAACTCGGCAGAAGTGGAGGGCCATAATTGACTTGGCAGAACTCAGCAGACGTGGAGGGTCAAAACTGACACGACAGAACTCAGCAGACGTGGAGGGCCATAACTGACTTGGCAGAACTCAGCATACGTGGAGGGTCAAAACTGACATGCCAGAACTCGGCAGACGTGGAGGGCCATAACTGATTTGGCAGAACTCGGCAGACGTGGAGGGCCATAACTGACTTGGCAGAACTCGGCAGACGTGATAACATTGAAAAAGTCAGATGTGATGACATGGAAGACGTCAGACGTAGAAGAGGTCAGACGAGAGAGTCCAAGAAAGGATGTTGGGCTTAATGAAGCATGGACCCAATGGACCATAAATCTTTATTCAATTAGGGTTTATAGGAAGTAAATGACTATCATACCCTTGTAATGTAGTATAAATTGTAAGGATAAGGACTTCTCATCCAAGTTATCCATTTTTATTCTCTTCTACCAAATATTTCTCTCTCTATCCTTTAGATATTTTGTACTACATTTCTCTATTTTTGTTGATTGGGAAAACCCACCCCTCAACATACTGCTATTAACTTGTTTTCACATAAACTTACTCATTTTCTTGTCCTTCTTGAAGAGGCGTTTATTATCAATCTAACTAGTGTAAGTCCTGTGTATCACACGGTATTTTAATACTAATTTAGAAATTTGAAATTGTTATTTATAAATAAATTTAATTATTATTATTCATCATTAATTCTTAATTTAATTAGTATGTAATTTAAATTTAATTATGTGAATTTTTTAATTATCATTTAATGTACAAACATCAACTTTAATTAAAATATTTACTTAAAATTTAATAATTTAAAATTTTATTATCAATCATAACTATTAGAATTTTATTATTCAATTATTATTATCTCATTAAATGCTCTATAATTATAATAACTTATAAATATGAAATGATCTAAACTGTAATTAAATAGGATTAACCAGAGAGTGACATGTGTCACTCTTGGTTATTCCTTTAGTATAAAACAAGAATAGCCTTCGTGGCTCTGATGCAGAAAATACAGATCACAAGAGTTTGAAAAGGCAGAATTTTATGTATTTCCAAATTCTAGGGCGTGTTTGTTTTGTTATTTACCAACAATTTAATTTTCCAAAAACTTCAATTCTTAACCAAACACTCCCTAATATTTTTCACATACAGAAATAATAAATAATGTCCAAGATATCTAGACAAAGAGTTGGTTTATTGTGAAACTGTGAGTGTCTCACGTGAAACAGAAATCAAGTATGCATTTTATAGATATAAGTATATATTTTTTAACTATAAGTATGTGTTGTATATATATGTTTTTACAGGTATAAACACGAGTATGTCTTTTATAACTATAAATGTCATTTTCTATTATAAGTTTGTGTTTTACAAATTCGTTGCACGTGAGACGGTTTCACATGAGTTTTTGTGTTGGACAAAATATACTACATAGTATGTTTCTCATCTTTTATTTATCACAAAAACTCATGTGAGACGGACCGTGAGACGGATCTTTATTACCCATGTGTTGAATCAATTTTCACAAATTTCAACATGAATTGTTAAGGGTGGGTTATGGGTTGACCTGTCTCACACAAGAAGATCCGTGAGATGGTTTCACATAAGACCTACTCTTTATTTATTATTTTATCAAATATAATCATAATTGACAATTTTTTGTTCGACTTTTTATTCTTCCCTATTTTGTTCATAACTTGAGAATTATGTGGACTTGATTCTTAGTTTCTTACCATCTATATAAGATATGGCATTGAATACTTAAGACATATATTATACAAGATGTCCACAACATTTTATTATGAGTAACACTTATGTACCCCTAGATCCGTGTTCCCGATCCGACCCGGACCACTTTATATATATAAATATTTTTTTCTTTTTTCTCCTTTCTTTCTCTTTCTCCTTCCTCTTCGCGGCAGCACCTACTTCTTCATCTTCTTCTTTTTTCTCTTTTCTTTTTCTTTCTCCTTCCTCTCCGCGGCGGTTCCTTCTTCTTCTGCTTGGTGGCGGTTGTGACGCCTTCCTTGAGTCTGGGATAGCCAAGCTCCGACCTGGCCGCGACGGCCATCTCGACGGCTTCACGCTCCTCGGCCTCGGCGCACTCGGCATCGGCGGCCCAGGCACCGATGCCTCCCCATGGCGATTGCAACATATCTTGTTCGCAGGAAAGATCTCTGAATGAAACCCAAAATCAAACAAGGAAATAATTGGTATTCAAATCTGAGAGATTAAATATTGAAAAAGAGGAGGAATTGAATGAAATTTGTGTAGACGAGGATGATTGGCTTGGGTGGGTCTCCGAAATTGGAGCCACAGAAGAGAGCTCCGAAAAACATAAAAAAGGACTGCATGTGTGTAAAATGGTGTGTGAGAAAGAGAAGCACGACACCTAACTGAATCTTGTTGCTAGCCAACGGCTCAATCCTCCACCATGGCTCCCTCGATCTGCTTTCTCTGAATTTGATCTTGATGGGGCTGCACCTCCCACTCCATGTCAACCTTGTCGAGTTTGCAATGGAGTCCATCGAGTTTGAAATTGGCATTGGATTCAATTGAGTTTGGATGACAATTGGTTAGATGTGATTCTGGGTATTTTGTGGATCATATTTTACATTTTACTACAATACAACCTTATAATAAGTAGCATCATCATCGGTTTTAATTTGCACCAATTATTATAAGGGATGATGGTTGTTTAATTATAAGGTTGATGCTATCAAATTTGAGTTGTCTATCACATTACAAATTTGGTGGTTTTTACATATCACATCATGTTATTAAATTATAAGGTTGATGCTATCAAATTTGAGGATGAGTATATATAATAATTTGATATGTTTTTGTATCCTGTTATGAGGTTTTTGAATTATATAATAATGGGTATAAGTTCCTACAATGCATGAGTATATAAATTTTATTATTTATATATTATAATATGAAAATATTTGATATGAAAAATAATATATCAACAATTTTCGATTAATTTAACGCATCATCATAAAATTTAAACAATATTTATACAATTACCTTTGAATTTGCAAGATGGGCAAAGTTGAAGAATAACTATTACTGGCCCTGTGATCAATTTCTTGACACGTGTCTTCAATTCCTCCGTATATTCCTCCCACAATGTACATTTCAGTCCATTATTGGTAATACTGTAATAATTGGATATTGATTTATTAGGTCTATATATATAATAAATTGTAATTAGTTAATTATTTAAATATATTTTTTATTTATTTATGCTCTCTCACTCACTATAAATATTTAATTTTGGTGATTTGACATCTCAATTCATATATTTATGATATTATTTTATTTTCAAACACATATTCACAAAATTATATAATCTAATTATTAATTAGCTTGAAACATTTGAATAATTTCTTTTGGCCAACACACATTTATTTAATTTTAATTTTGAATTATTTATATTTTTAAATTGATAAATTTTAAATTTATAAGTCTTTTATACAGGTACGTGTTACTTAACTAATTTATCTAAAAAATTATATTATTTACTTATGTATATTATCAATATTAAGCTAAATATCATTAAATAGCAATATTAATTAGCTTTAAAAAGACTTAATTTGTGAAAAAGAAAAATTAAAATGGGAAAAATTGGTGGATTGACAAGTGTTTTTTTATGATTGTTCCTTTAGTATATACTACTATAAAAGATTATCTAATTAAATGCTCTATAATTATAATAATTTTTAAATATTAAATGATCTAAATTGTAATTAAATAGGATTAACCAGAGAGTGACATGTGTAACTCTTGGTTATTCCTTTAGTATAAATACTAGCATAAGTCCCATGTATTACATGGTTTACATAAATTAAATTTATTAAAATAAATTTTTAAATATTTTTTATATTGAAAATTATATATATCATTTTGTATGATATTCATCATCGAGTTGATATTAAATAGTGTAAGATTTATGTGTCATACGAATATTTTAATAGTACAATTAAAATTATTATTTATTTATCATTAATTCTTAATTTAATTAGCATGTAAATTAAAGTTAGGTTTATGTAAAAAATTTAATTATCATTTGATGCAAATATAACAGTCAATTAACTTCAATTAAAATATTTTGCAAAATGTTTCATTGTCAACCATTATCATCAACATTTTGGTTTTCATTTATTGACTCTTTTTTTAATATTTTAATTATAATAAATTAGAATGTAAAGTGAATTAATTGAAATTGAATTTAAAATTAAATTAAAAATTTGAGTGAAAAATACGATTAACCAGATGGCAACATGTGTCCCTCTTGATTATTCATTCAATATGAATATATATATATATAGATTTAAAATTGTGCAAATTTTTTAATAATCATTTAATATAATTGCAAAGATCAACTTAAGTTAAAATATTCATAAGTTACAATTTTATTATCATCATAATTATTGACATTTTGTTATTCATTTATTATTATCTCATTAAATACTCTATCATAATAAATTATAAGTATTAAATTAATTAATTAAAAATGAAATTATAATGAAATTAAAAATATGATTAATCAGAGAGAGACATGTGTCACTCTTACTTATTCATTTAGTAAGGATATAGAATCTCATTAAATACTCTATCATAATAAATTATAAGTATTAAATTAATTAATTAAAAATAAAATTATAATTAAATTAAGAATGAGATTAACCAGAGAGTGACATGTGTCACTCTTAGTTATTCCTTTAGTAAGGATATAGAATATAGATATATATATATATATATATATATATAAAATATAATATATGATATAAATTTCAAATATATGTAATGTAACTCTGAATCCAGTAATTTAATTATTAACATTATTTCAAACTATTTTCCCTTTAATTTGCTGATTTTGCTGCGGTTTTAGAGGGAATTCTCGTGTTTCTTTACACCATATTTATTTATTTATTTTCTGTTCGAATCTTAGGTTGTTCAATCTGAATACTTTAATTTCATTTATTCAAATTCTTTTGAAATTAATTAGTGGGCTTAACAAAAGTCAACTTAAGTTGGGAGATTTTTCTAGACTTTATAAAAAGTATTAACTATAACTATGTTAAAAGAAAATGAAGATAAAATTACAAAAAAAAAAAAAACAATTAATTGCATATTGGTTAACCCCAAAACAACAGATAAGTCAAACACATATAGTTAAATAACATTTACATGGTTGAAATTAATAAGGTATTTATCAATACAAAATTTGGCGTATTTTATGTGAAGAACATGCGAAGGACGGCTAGCTAGGATAAATTATGAATTATGGTCCAAATAAGTTTAATTTTTTTCTTTGCATATCACTTCAAGTAATAATGTAATACACTAAGGTCCCGTTTGGTAATTAGGTACGGATTGACAGGGATTGATAAATTTTGTAGGATTGCACTGTTCAGGTATATAAAAAAGATGTTTGGTGTGTATGTTTTGTTGTGGGTTTGTTTAATAGTTTTTTGTTTGGTATGGATGAATAGAAGTTTGTTTAAATTAGTTTGTTTATAAATTAGTGTTTGGTATATGGGTTGATATGGATAAAATTTGTTAAATGACAAATTTATCCCTCATTTAAAAAAGATGACAAAAAGTAAAAACATCCAAAAAATCTTCCCCAGATTGAGTTTGAAAAGAGGAAATTTGTACTGTGTTCTTCTCCCCACCCTTTTCCTCCCCCGAATTCGATCCTCTGTTCTTCATCTTCCTCGATCAAGTACTTTCCGGCGTTTTTCCGGCTTTTTTCGGCGCTTTCCCGACGGCGGATTAGACCATCGAAGGCAGCGTCGGACACGCACTTGACATCCCCGTAAGAGAAACCTCATCACTCGTTTTTTCCCCAATATTTGTAATTGGACAGTATACATTTCAAAATCGGGGTGGGTACCCTCTTCGTAATCCCACATTTTGCATAGATGTTGTAACATATTTTTTATTGACCTCATTTCAGAGAGGCGATTACGTCGGTGTTTGGGGTGATGTAGTGGAAGAGATAGCCTATTTCACTGTATATTAGGTGGCCGCTTTTTATCTTGCAACGCAATGTCGATGAGGTGAGGTTTGTGATGATTAAATGGGTTCTGCCGATTACATGAGTTTTTGCTTGCGTTGGTGATTGTTGGTTGGATTATGAGTGTTGGTTATATGTTTTGATAAAATTGTGATAACAAGTCCAAATGCATCTGAAATTATGTGTTGAAATGGGCTAGCAAACCCAAAACAGGGATGGAACGAGGTGGGTAGACGGGATGAAGAAACGCACCTTCAATCGGCTTTGCCGTCGCTCGAGCTTGCGTCGGAGGGCCGCCTTGGTGTCGTCGTTCTCAGGGGAGATCACCTCAACTCTGCCTCTCGATGCTTTAGGCTTAACAGAAGCTTCAATGGCAATGGATTGAAACGGGATTGAGAAAAGGAATGTCAACTTTTTAACCCCAAACAAGGATGAAAGGAGGTGGGTAGAGGGGATGAAGAAACGCACCTTCAATCGGCTTTGCCGTCGTTCGAGCTTGCGTCGGAGGGCCGCAGCTATGTCGCCGTTCTCAGGGGAGGTCACCTTTCTTCTGCCTCTCGATTCACTAGGGTTAAGAAATGTTCCAATGGCAATTTCTTTGTTACAGGGAATTGCAAGGGTGATTTTGGAAAAAGAAGATGAATAGTAAGGGCATATCAGAGATTTCAAAGGGAACACTATTCATTTGTTTTTAATCCCACCAAAGAGGGAGGGATTAGAAACCCAAGGATACTACAGCCTAATCCAGAGGAGCCAAACCCGGGCCTTTTGATAAACCCGGGCTTTAGACACGGATACCAAACAAGAGTTTAGCTTAAATATCAATCCATACCCAGCCATATCATCCCTACCAAACAAGGCCTAATACTTCAATTCAAGAATTTGGAAGCTAAAATCAAACTTCATTTCTTACTAAACTTGCACCTAATTATTTGTCTATCAAGCTTCAATATTGTGCCAAATGTTAAAGTGAAGTGATAAGTGTCAGTGGTAATATGGTAAGAAATCTCTCAACAATGTAGGTTAAAATTTCAGACAAATTGTTATATTCGCTCTTTCATTATTATATTATCTATTAATCAAACACATCTCATTTAATTGAGAAACCAACGGTCGGACGAGGTAGTTTCTCGTCTTTCGTACAATCATTGTGTATTATTTATTTAAACAAGAAAGAACTACGTGGGGCGAAGTGCAAATAAACAAAAATAAAAGACAGATAATTACACAACTCCGGCAAGAAAAACAAGAACTCGTCAAACACTGCATCGAACTCTCCATCCCTCCATTAATCATAACATTAATTTCCTCAATAAATTTCCCATGATGTGATGGTCAAACACTTTAGATCTCCAACACTTGCCTCTCTCTCTCTCTCTCTCTCTCTCTCTACAGCTCGAAACCAAGCTGTCCATTCGCCATCAAAAGAGCTCAATCCGTTCTCACTGCGAGTCCAATCTTGGAACGCGGATTCCTCCATTATAAAACCCTTCATGATTCTCTCTCCTCCACTCTAACTAGCCTCCATTGATACGAGTTAAACACAGCTATGGTTGGGTTCAAGAATCTTGCTTGGCTGCCGGAGCCCACTCACCGGCGTGTCTCCGACCAGGCGAAGAAGGACACTAGTCTGGGGATTCTCTCCTTCGAGACCGCGAAAACCATGTCGAGGCTAGTATCTCTCTACAAATCCATGGCCGGCGATGAGATTTCCAGGTTGAAGAACGACGTTATTAGATCAAAGGGAGTCGCGTTCTTGAACTCCGGCGACGAGGGCTTTCTCCTCAGCCTCGCCTGGGCCGAGAGGCTCGAGGATCTTGATCGGGTCGCCAACGCCGTTTCCCGACTGGGCAAGAAATGCAGCGATTTCGGGCTCAATCGGTTCGATCTTGTTTACAGGGAACTGAAGCATGGCTCGATGAAGTTCCGGAGACTGAAATATGGGTCATCGTCGACGGAGAGGAAGATCCGGAAAATGGAGAAATTGGTGTCGCTGACGTCATGCCTGCACGCAGCGTTGGAGTCTCTGACGGAGATGGAGATTTCGGAGAGGAAATTGAAGCAGGTGAAGAACAAACAGAACGAAATGCAGAAAGCCCATTTCGAGAATTTCAATCAGAAGGTTGAAGATCAGCGCAGAGAAGTTCGATACCTCAAAGAGATTTCTCTCTGGAGCAAATCGTTCGATAAATGCGTCGATTTAATGGCGAAAATCGTGTGCGTGGTGTATTCGAGAATCTGCGCCGTTTTCGGGCCGGAATCGGTGAAAGAGAAGATCTTCCCTCATTCGGGCCCTCTCTTGTCGCAATCGAAGCCCGTTCTGGTTCGATTCTACAGCCGGAAGTTCGAAGAAGAGAAGGCCGTGGAGAACGACACTGTTTTCAACTCCGCTGGGCCGTCGACGGTGGGCGGGTCGGGCCTGTCAATGCGTTACGCGAACATAGTATTACTGGCTGAGAAGTACTTGGACTCGATGATCTCGGTGAGCAACGATGAACGCGAATCGTTCTACGAGATGTTGCCGGAAAATCTGAAGGCGGTGGTGAGGACGAAGCTGAGCAAGAACATGAAGTACGCCGAGAACGATGAGTCCCTGGCGTCGGGGTGGCGGGACGCGGTGGCGGAGATGATGCAGTGGCTGGCGCCGATGGCAGACGACACGGTGACGTGGCAGATGGAGAGAAGCTTCGAGAAGATGAAGTTCGATGCCAGGCCGAGTGTGCTGCTCTTGCAGAGTTTGCATTTCTCTGATAGAGAGAAAACCGAGGCTGCCATTGTTGAGATCTTGGTCGGATTAAGCTGCATTTTTAGATTCGAAAATCGACCATTAGGTGTTTGATTATTTGTCTCAACTGAATTATGTAGATATATGGTTTTGATTACATGATGAGGAGAAATAAGTGATTGAATTTATTGGATTTGGTATATAACTTGAATTATTTACAACATTTGATTTTTTTTTATTGATAGATGATTCTTGTAATTATTGATGATCTTCTCGTTCTTGAATGAGACTATGAACATGATTTTGTTGATATTGTCTTCGTTGGAATCTTTTGTTTGGTGTTGTGTCTTATTTCATGAGTACATGGGACTTTATTTACACAGATATGATTAATTGTGATGATAATGACATTTTGATTAAACTACACTTCTGTACACGTCATCATCATCTTGCAAAAGTTATCCCGTTGGTTATCAACAAAAATGTCAAAATGTTCAGGTCATGCAACTCTTTTATAGCCATCATTGATGTGTTATAATCTCATCTTTTATTATAAAAAAAATGTAATTAATTGATATGCTAGATATTTAATATCCATCATTAATGTGTTATAATCTCATCTTCTTATTATACGAAAAATAAAATTAATTGATATGTTGAATATTTGATACGTCAGTGATGAACACATATTAATGTGTCCAAGGTGGCTAATGTATGAGGTCTGTACTGATTAAATACTATCTTCATCACAAAATAAATATTGTTTTAGATTTTTGCACATAAATTAAGGAATGTGATAAAAAAATCCAATCTACCCAAGAGGGGTTTTTTTATCTATTAACACATTTAATTTGAGATGAGTAAATAAGAACATCCTTGATATATTGTTAGCAATTATCATTAAAAGAATTACTTGAATTAAATTATAAATCTTTATATATATAAAGAATAATCAAAGTGTCACATGACAGTGATGACACTCATACGTCACTGAAGCATTTAATATAGCTAATTAATTATCTTGAAATAAAAAATGACACTTATTTTTGAACAAATTTTACAAGGAGATTTATTTTGGAATCAAGAAGTATTAAACCAGCAGAAATTGAAGGAAAAAAATTACTGATTTTCAATATAGAAAACTGACCAATCAGAAAGCATAGTCAATCCACGTGGTAACCACTTTGTCTTAATTTTTAAAAATACTTTTTTAACCACAGAAGAAGTGAGGGCTAAGCAAAATAGCAAAAGCCACATTTTTTGAAGCTTTTGGGCAAAATCCATTTCAGCCAATAATGGTAGCGGCAGCTACCACTTCCATGGCGGCCACCGCCGTCTTGATGCACCGTCTCCCCGCCGGAAAACCAGCCGCCGTATTCCACCCCCTGCCACGACTCCCTTCCCTTTCCTCCACCCCCTTCAAGCTCATTAAAGGTACAATCCTTGAAGCTTCATTTGATTGTACCTTATGCAAGTTAGGTTCTTTAACCTCTAAAAATGGTGGGTTTTTACTGTATTTTCAGATTATGTGTTTTCTTTTCCTGGTTAAATACATTCCATTGTAGGGATTGACGTTCATTTTTAATGCAGTTACTGCTTTTTTTTTTACCACATAGGATAAATAAATATTGTTTTACCACAATCCTGTAAAATGATGATTTTAACCCTGTCAAGTGTTAATGGATATAACTGTAGTTGTGATAAGATAGATAAGTTTTTTTAAGTAAGCGATAACTAATTTTGACAATTCACCAAAATTGTTATAGAAGAGTGTTCGAATCCAATGTAAATATAAATGTGTAATACCACTTATGGTTCGTGCTAGTTAAAAATAACAATGCAAATATTTCAATCATCACATTATTAGCAATTAGTTTATACAAATTAAAATATATTGTCTCATTAAAATATCAATCAACTCCTATATAAAAATATTTTGACTAAAATTTCATATATTACAAATTGTTAGTAATTATTATCATTAAAATTCATAGATTACACATTGTTAGCAATTATCATTAAAAGAATTAATTGAATTAAATTATAAATCTTTATATATATAAAGAATGATCAAAGTGTCACATGACAGTGATGACACTCATACATCACTGAAGCATTTAATATAGCTAATTAATTACTTTGAATATTAAGTTAAGAATTTTATTAAATTTTTCCAAAAGAATTTTATTAGATAAATAGAAATGTTAATTAAATTTATCTAAATAATATACACTTCAATAAATAGCAAAAATAAAATTTAATAATTTAAAAAGTTTAGAGAGTAATTATAAATAAATAAATGATTGTTAATTTGGTGGGAAGTGATTGTTCACACTTTGCAAACTTATTCATTCATGAAATTGAATAATTATTCTGAATGCGTGTTTTGATATATAAATTATGAAATTTATTTGTGAAAACTTTATTAATTAAATAGAAACATTTCTCTTATTCATATTTGTTCAATACATAAGTTATTTGCATATGTGAAATTTAATAAATTTAAAATTTCAGATAACAATTATAAATAAATAAATGGTTGTAATTTGTTGGAAAATAATTGTTCACACTTTGCAAACTTATTAATTCATGAAATTGTGTATAATTGTTCAATAAATAAGTAATTTGAATAAATGAAATTTAATAAATTTTAAAATTTTAGATAACAATCTATATATAGATAAAAGATCAAGAGTGCCACATGACATGACACTCATACAATTCTTGAGCATTAGATTCTCATATTAAGTGTTTTCCATTAATTTTTAAATAAATTAACTTATAATATAAATGTCTTTTAATATATATCTATTACCTATATAAAAGTATGAATATTTCTTACTAAATATGGATTGTCTATTTTATCCTTATTAAAGATTTTATTTAAGGTTATAATAGTAGTTTATGATTTTCATATTTAAATAATTTTACAAAAGAATTATAAACCAAAATCATATAGAGTTCAATTATGAGTATAACTCTAATTTATTATACATTTTGTTTGAATTTAATTTAATTTAATATAGATTGTATATCCTTGTAAAAAAATATTATTTAAGGTTAATAGCATTATAATATTTTTTATTTAAATAATTCATCCTCCACATGCGATGCATATGCTGATACTCATGTGTCTCTCTCTCTCTATATATATATAAAGATTAAAATATCAAAAGAATTATTGATTTTTTTTCAATACAAACTACAAGAAAAATTATGCCAAATGAACCAGTTTCTTTTAAATATTTAATCTATAATTTTATACAGCTTTTTTCTTTATCTTAATATACTGTATTGAAATGATATATTTTTAAAAAATTAGAATCATGATTTCTGATAACCACAATATTTTAAAAAATAGTAATTTGTAAAACTTTAAAAATATCATGTATAATAAATGATTACTATTTATATCTTTATGCGTGTGTATATATATATATATATATATATATATTATATAATATATAAGAAAGAGAAAGACCAATAACACACATGACACTCATACAATGCTTGAGCATTAAATTTTCAAATTAAGTGTTTTTTTTAAATAAATTATCTTATAAATATGAATGGGTTTTTAACATATATAATGCTTATAACTATTTATATCTTTAAATTTAATTTAAACTCTATAATACAATATCAAGATTACAAACCATGTAGAGAAGTAAAAGTTAAAATATTGAAAGAGATAATTGATAATATTTTCAATACAAAACATAAAAAATTTGTGTCACTAAACAAAACATTTTTTAAACGGATAACATATTACAATATTTATTACGTAGTAATACGTACAACATGTAAATCAAACCATAAATTTTTTTTATTTAAAGTATTCGTATTTGTATGATTGTAAAAATATATAATATTTTAATATGTCTACAATATTATTTATTCACACACATTAAGAATTACTTATTTCAATATTTAAATAATATATTAATCAAAATTACATTATATTTAAAAATTAATAAATTATTTGATTTTTCATTTAGTAATTCAATATATTTAAACTCGTGTACACTGGTTTTATACTAATTAACGATATATATATATATATAAAAGTTAAAAAAATTGAGTAACAATTTGGAATAACAATAGAGCGATATGTGTCATCCATCACCGGTTACTCCTTTGACATATATAATCGGGCCACTAAATTTTGGTTAATTCTTACATCCAATACGAGAAGGTTTAGGTTCATTCCAGATCCAAACATTAGAATTTGGGCCTGGCCGTTTGCATCTAATCATATAAATACTAATTTAAGCCCATTGGCCCAATCCATTCATAAAATTTAAAACACTAAAATTTAAACGAAATAAAAGCTATCTGCTATGGCCTATGAGGCAATACGGCTGCCACGTCAGGTGGATACGGTTCACAAGAGAGACCCGACCCGACTCTCAAACCCGTATACCAGCTACAGAGGAAGATAAGATGGCGATATAATCCAAATCTCAGATTTCTGGCCACCATTTTTGCGATGGCAACCTCACCAGCATTTTCGTCCTCTTTAATCGCAGCCGGAGCTCCGATATTCAGCGCCCCGACCCACCACAATGCCGCGCTGCTCCGCCAGAAACGGGTCAATTTCACGATTCAAGCCGCCAAGCTTCCCGCCGGTGTATGCCTTTTGTTTTCACCTGAATTCTGATCGATTGAGATTTTACTGGTCTGGATTTTGAGTTTGTGTTTGTGGTGGCGAATTCAGGTGGAATTTCCGAAAGAGCAGCCTAAATTCCAGCCCCCGTTTCTAGGGTTTACTAGAACGGCTGAGACTTGGAATTCCCGAGCTTGTATGATTGGTCTCATCGGAACTTTCATTGTTGAACTGGTTTGATCTCTCTCTCTCTCTCTCTCTCTCTCTCTCTCTAGCTTCGATTCTGATTTTCGTCGTTTGCTAAAAAATTCCAGATTTTGAACAAGGGAATACTTCAGATAATTGGGGTGGAGGTGGGAAAAGGGCTTGATATTCCTCTCTGAAGCCATATGATGGAGCTGGAGATTTGTATGTAGATTGGGGTTGTAAAAGAATTTTAACTCATTCAGATTTGTTATAAATTCTGCCCATCACTTTTTTACTCACAAAGAGAAGAAAGAAGACTCCCAAGATAGTATTATTTAATTTTATGATATCTAGTTTATATTTTTGTATTGATTATAATTTATTTAAAATACTTCGTTGTAATTTTATATACAAATTATTAAAGATTTTATATTTTTGCTAGTTATAAAATACTCCATGTAACATGAAATAATGGGCCTAGAAAGTTGGGCTTTTGTGGTATGTGTTAATAGCGACCCATTTATCCTCATAAGCTAAGATTGGGCTTGTGGCCCATGACATTTTTGAAAAAGTAATTGTTGAGAAAATTGATGAATAATAAAGTATTGCTTTTGAATCAGATTTATCGAAGCACTCGAGAGAGAGAGAGAAAGAAAACACTCAAAAACTAAAGAAGTGATTAAAGGATGATTAGAGCTAAAGAAGTGATTAAAGGGTTATTAGTGCCATGGAATATCTACTTTCTGCCCCCACCATTACTTAAAGAAACATCTTATTTTTGCCTTTGCACGATGCTGAAGATTGCTTCTATTATAACAAAAGCAACATAACCAAAACTCTCTTTCTTTTTCTTATGATCTTAACTCGGAAATAGTTCTCTTTTAGACCCAAACAAACAGAAATGTTTAGCAGAGAATGCAAAAGATGATAACCATGTTCATTAGTACTAATCCTCAGTTAGAAGGAATGCATATATACCCTTTAAAAGCTGCCCCCAAAAGATGAATAGTCACACAACATTTGCTCTTTAAATTCAGCAACAAGTGTAAGCTTTGCTCATTGCTTCAACATGAAAATGCTATTCGCCATTGCTCTCTGCATTGTCCTGTCTCTAACCGGAACGGGTAAGCTTCCCTTTTCATGCTCAATTTTATTTGCCATTGTGTTGCACAGAATCTTGATTGATGAATACCTTTTGCAGATGGGATTGGGCACCAGCTAATCATAGTTAACAACTGCAAGGAAAACATATGGCCCGGAATCCAAGCCAGTGCTGGAAAACAGACACTGAAAGATGGAGGCTTTGTCCTAACCAGTGGCCAAGAAGCAGTCATTGATGTGCCTGAGAAGTGGTCAGGCAGAATCTGGGGAAGGCAAGGCTGCAACTTTGACACCAACAAGAAAGGCTCGTGTGCCACCGGAGACTGCTCTGGCCAGCTGCACTGCCAGGGACTAGGCGGCGTGCCACCAGCAACGGTGGTGGAGATGACACTAGGCTCAGAAACTTCACCCCTGCATTTCTATGATGTGAGTTTGGTAGATGGCTTCAACTTGCCGGTTTCAATGAAGCCCGTTGGGGGTGGGATTGGGTGTGGTGTAGCCTCATGTGAGGTTGATTTGAACGTCTGCTGCCCATCCGCGTTGGAGGTGAGAGTTGGGGGCAGAGTGGTTGGATGCAAGAGTGCATGTTTGGCTATGCAATCAGCTAAGTATTGCTGTACTGGGGAGTACTCGAATCCTAACACGTGTAAGCCTACACTCTTCGCGCATTTGTTCAAGGCCATTTGTCCTAATGCTTATAGTTATGCCTTCGATGATTCTTCCAGCCTCAATAAGTGCAGGGCTTCAAGATATGTCATCACTTTCTGCCCTCCAAAATGAAGTTGGCATCACATTGTAACTAGCTGTAATAGTTGCATAAGAAAATAGACAGATAAAGACTACAAATGGATTGAGATTAGTTTGAGACTTTTGAACCTTTAATCTTTACCATTTTCTTAAGCATTTTTGGCGTATGTTTATGCATATTATTACCACTTGCAACTTTATATATAACATCAGAAAATTGCTTAATTAAACAAATGCTTATGCAGCTCATGGAAAAATGTAATACTTGAATGACAATTTTCACTTTATTCAAACTCGTTGAACACATTACAAAAGATTGCCGAATAGCCCACAAACTCATACATTGAAAGAACAAAAGAAATGGAGTCAGTTCAGTTGTGTTAAAAAAGGGAAGAAGAAAAAAGAAGAAGAATCAGCATTTGGGAAGATCGGAGGGTGGAGGAAGCAGCTTGTGATTAGGGAGCTTTCCATCCAAGACAAGCCATGCCATCTTCAAACCCCAGCTCGTGTGAACTTCCAAATGACAGTGCATGAACCACACTCCTGGATTGTCTGCTACGAACCGGATCGCCACCCAGCCACCGGAGGGCACTCCGACGGTGTTTCTCTCAACCGGGTCGACCAGGTTGAAGCCATTCGGGTCGTTAATGGGGTCGTAGTTTCCGAAGCCCTGGCCGACGACGAAGAAGTTGAATCCATGGAGATGGAGAGGATGGCTCTCAGCTCCAAGAATGGAGGTATCCTGCATCACCAGCTCCACACTAGTGTTGAAGGCCAACACCATGAGCTTCGTCCCGTTTCCGACCATGGTGTTGTTGGGAGGAGCATCTCCGGTGTAGTTGAACCAATGGAGCGGGTTTATGGGGAAGTCCGGGGTGTAGACGGGCCCGGACCGGCCCCTGTAATGGGCCTGCAGAAGAGCTGTTGTTGGCTGCACGTATGAGATGTTGCTAACTGAAGCTGCAAACCTGGTGCCATTAGGGCCTTGACACGTGGCAATGTTGTTACGATGATGATCAGTGCAGGGTTTGGTTCCCAATCCTACTGTGAAGAAGAAACGTTTGTCCGGTTTCTGTGGGACGTTGGCGGGGAAGTTGGTGTTGGCCAAGCTTCGTAGTTTTTTTGTGAAGTTGGTGACGAATGAGGTGTCGTTGAGAGGTGGGAGGGTTGGTTTGTAGACTGGAATGTTGTTGTTGTTATTACTGGTAGATGTTGGAAGAAATGGTGATTCGTATTCTAAGATGGCTGCCACGGTGGAGTTGTCGAATGTGCCCTGTCCTGTCACGTACGGCCTAGCTGTCATCAGGAATTTAGCACCTGGGAACTCCTGTTTGGTTTCGAGGAGTACGTTGGTTGTCTGTCCGGGCGTGATGAGGATGGTGTCCATGCTAAATGGCTTGACGTAAACAGCATCAGCGTCGACAACTGTGAGGCTATGGTTAGCGATGCTGAAGAAGAGCTCGTCGTTGAGTGCAGCGTTGATGATGCGTAGCAGATATGTCTTGCCAGTTTTAACTCTCAACCTGAATGTGTGTTTGGCAGAGCAGTTGTAGAAAGGGCCTGGAAGTCCATTGATGGTGTATGCATCTGATACATTTGGACCTCCACCTGTTTTCAAAGCCTCTCTGATTATGGTTTCTGGATCACTATTGAACCATTCACCTGCACATTGATTAATATTATTATGTTTCATCTCGTATTTTATTTTATTGTATTAATGATATGAAAGCGGGTAGCTAAAATTACCAAATATGATAGGAACTTCCTTGTACGGTTTCTGGAAAGGATAAGGTACATGTTTCTTGGGGAGGATGATGATCGGGCCATAGAGAGTGGATCGGAGCCATGAAATGTGGGCGTGCCACCAAAGGGTTCCTCGTTGGCCGACTATGGTGAAGTTGTAGACATAGCTCTGCCCAGTTTGAATGGGGCATTGAGTCACATAAGCAGGTCCATCTGCCCATCCACTCCTTATTTGTCTAATCCCATGCCTGTTTGTAGTGTGTACAACATTATATATGAAATATTTTCTAGTATTACAAATATTAAATCAATTACTATACTACCGATAAATATATATATATATATATATATATAGTACCAGTGGATGGTGATATTGTCGGTAACATGGTTGGTGACTTTTATAACCAGCTGATCGCCTTCCCTTGCTACTACACGAGGCCCTGGGAATTCCCCGTTCACGGTTACAATGCTTCTCGTGTGGCATAACCGGGTCACGTTTTGCATCTTGATCTACAATGAAATATTATTGCATAATATATGTAAAAAGTTCATACATACACACGTGGAACAACTATGATATATATAAAGAAACGAGACGTACGTCGAAATTATAATGTCTAGTGATGGCTTGGACATGGTGAGGAAGGAAGGACAAAGCAATGGATGCAGCAAACAGTAATGTTACAAAAACTACTGCTAATGGAGAAGCACTGCCCATTTTTCTTTCCTCTTTTTGGAATTAAGGTTGAAGATATGAATATAAAGTGATGGAACTTATTCTTGTTCTTTTTGTGTGGTACTGTTAGAACAATGCCACTCATGAGATTTTATATATAGGTGGGATGTTTGGTTGATTAGGTAATAAATGCTCAAAAAAAAAAAAAAAAAAAAAGAGAGAGAATACATAAATTAATTTATTGTACCTACAATAGTGTAGTTGGAACAAAGACATTAGAGTGGTGTCAAAGACATTTCTTAAAATTAAAAACATTTTTCTGACAAATTCTAAGTGTTAGGCTGTGTAATGTTTTCCCTCATTGTTTGGGGAAAAAGGAATGGACAAATACCTACAATCATGAATAGCTCTTTCAACCATCATCATTCCAACTTTTCACTACACTTCTAAATTCATCAATATTTATTCCATTTAATTAATTGCAATGATTCTCATATTTCCATAAAAATGATGTCTGTGCAATTCTATTCATGAAATGCACACATTATTTTTTGATTTATACTTATTTTTCTTTATAAATAATTGATGATTTATGAGTATAAGTAAATTAAACCGAAAATCCATTTTATTCATAACTATAACCTTAGTAGAATATTAGAGTATGTGAATCTTTTTTCTAATATTAACCAATTAGTTTTCTTTGAATTAAAATTTCAGATACAATCGTGTTCAATAAGTGTGTTCATGCAGGACGGGTGTAAAACTAAGTTTATGAGGATTTTTAGTGCAACATTTATTTACATATCATTAAATGATAGTTCTATACTTTCATTTTTAACAACTTCATTAAATGATAAATATAACGAAAATTAATTAGTTATTGATATTTTTATAAATCGATTCCAATTAATTTGTTTGTCAACCTTGCATAGCCAATAACTATGATAAGGATTAAATCAAATTAATAATGATGAAGAATGAAAAGTTGAACTAGAAATTCAAATAAATTAACAAAATAAATTACAGTACAACAGGTTGTTTTTAGTAACACTTGTGTGCCCCGAGAGCACAATGCCCCCAAATTAATCATCATATGGTGTTAAATATATACTCTACAGGTATTATGTATGTGCTCTTCAGGTATCACATGTATACTCTTATATACATATGATACATGTAGAGTATATTTATAACATCAAGAATCATAACACCTATAAAGTATATTTATAACACCTGAAGAACATGCATATAACATCTGGATCTGTGCCCCTATGTACACCAGGGTATATAAGTTTTTGCGTTTTGTTTTAAGTTTATTAAAAACAAAGAAGGTAAAATACAAATTTAATTTAAGAGAGAGGTTGTGAAAGGTAGAAACACTTATTTTTCTTCCTCAGTCTCCAACCCGTAAATAAACATGATTTATTTATAGTTATATAAAGGCACACAAAAAAATTTGTAATAAAAAAAACCAAACAATTGACAAAAAAATACGCACCTAAGTTTAGTTAATAACATTATACACAATAAATGTAGCAACGCCGGTCATAGATCGGAAAGTTTTATTGACCAATTCATGGGAATAAAATGCATGAAATAAGAAAGTTAATAGAAATTACTTTATATGTCAAACAATAATTATTGATTAATTGTAAGGTTTTTGTAATATTGGATCAATTCTATAATCTTTATCTTTATATTGCTAAAAACACAAACATTGCTAAAAATAAAAATAGTAAGGTAAATGTTTTTCCACCAAAAACACATTGTCAAAACAGGAAATATATATTTTTATTTAATAAATATAAATCATATTTGATATATATTATCTTTCTCTACGTGATGACATGAAATTTTCGTAATGAAAAGATATGAAATTACTTTCAGTTATAAGAAAGTAAAATTTGGCATTAAGATCTTAAATTTGAGAAAAATCATCTTAATTTGGCATTATATATAATTTCATATAATGCATATATATATATATATATGTTAATACTGTAATTCATGTCTTTCTTAAATTGATGACATGATATTTTATTAATGTATATAGTTATAAGAGAGTAAAATATAATATTCACATTGTTTTTAATTACGATTTTTTTTTATCTTCCATTATTCATATAAACTATTCTACATTCTCAACATACACATAATCGTATTCCATTTTTATTATAACTCTTTTTATTAGATAAACTATCAAAACCAAATAAAATATATCTTTAAATATATAAAAATAATAAATAATAAATCATGAAATATTTTTTATTTATTAAATAAATGATAAATAATAAATCATGTTTAATGATGTGTGTGAGTGTATATATAAGGAAGTGATATAACCAAAAAAAAATTCACTTATTGTCTATATGGTAAGTCAAATTTGATTATTCAATTCCAATTGATATATTTAATTACACAAAAACTTTTGTGCATCAGGTATCTAGGATCCATGCACCTGACCCGACCCGCGCGTGTACACGCTCCCACGCCCGTCCCACGCGCCCTCATGCACTTCCACGCGCCGGGGTGGATGCGCTCAAATCCACTCAAATTCGCTCGTTAAGGATATATTTTAGTTATGTTAAGGATACCTTTTAGTTATGTTAAAGATACCTTTGAAATCCTGATTCCAGGTCACATACCACGTTATGTTAAAAATACTTTTTGGTTATGTTAAGGATACCTTTAGTTATGTTAAGAATACATTTTGGTTAAGTTAAACATACATTTAGGTTATGTTAAGGATACATTTAAGTGATGTTAATGATACCTTTGAAATCGTGATTCCAGGTTCCTTTGAAATCCTGATTTGATACCCTTAGAATTCGCTCCAGGTCACGTACCTTTACGTTATATTAATAATACCTTTAGGTTATGTTAAGGATACATTTATGTTATGTTAGAGATACCTTTGTGTACAAAATGTGTAACACAACTATGTTATGGATAAGGTATCTCTAACATAACATAAAAGTATCCTTAACATAACCTAAAGGTATGTCTAACGTAACGTAAATGTATGAAATCTGAGCATAAAGGTATCTTTAACATAACGTAAAGGTATCCATAAAATCACATGATTTTTGAAAAAAATCACATACCAATAGGTTATGTTAGACATACCTTTACGTTATGTTAGACATACCTTTAAGCTATGTTAAACATACCAGTTCTGCCCAGATTTCATGTCTTGTCTTTTTTTGGCTTAATTTTTGAATTTTGTCACATACCACTACGTTATGTTAGACATACCTTTACGTTGTATTAGACATACCTTTATGTATACTTAGACATACCTTTGTATATGTTAGACATACTTTTGCATATAGTTAAGTATACCTTTATATATGTTAGACATACCTTTGTATATAGTTAGACCTACCTACACATGGTTGGTCTAACTATACACAAAGGTTGGTTTAACTATATAAAAAGGTTAGTCTATTGGAGCGAATTTTGGATGAGTTTCAGAACAAGTGTTTTGGGCGCGTGAACGGGTCAACCCGGTTGCACGGATCTACCGGTGCATAAAAGTTTTTACCTTAATTACGATATGATTTAAGCAATGTATATATATATATATATATATATATTACATCAAATAATATAATGTAAATAATATCATATATGAATAAATATATATCATTATTTATAATATCATATAAATTATATATATGATTCTAATATGCATATAAAATGATATATATATATATATATATAATGATGTAAAATCAACTATTAAACATATCTAAAATATATTTTTCCGTTTTTATTGAAGCTTTTTTTTATTAAATAAACTATTAAAACCAAATTAAATATAAAAAAACTTATTGTATATATTGTTTACCTTGAATGGCCTTATATCAAGGAATGATATTATTTTGGCAAATGTTAAACACTATGACAATTATTTAGTTCACATGTTCGTGATATGTCTCAATTAGAAGATGAACTAATTACTTTTATTTTTTATTCAATATTTCCATATTTAGAACGATAATTTTGATAAGTCAAATTATTAATAGCTAGATTCCAATAATTATGAGGAAGACATATACACATATACATAAAGTAAACAACTAGATAATTTTAAGGCAAAAAAGATCCGTGCCCCCTGACTCGATCCGGCGCGTGGGCAGCCTCCACGTGCCGCCACGCGCAGCCACGCGCGCCCATAGCAAATTTGGTGTGCGCTCACGCACATCTGATTCCGTAGTTAATGATTCAGTGATGGGTATTACATGTATACTCTATAGGTATTACACGTATACCCTATAGGTATTACACTTATTTTTCTTAAGATTCAATGATAGGTATCATGTGTTTACTCTATAGGTATTACATGTATACCCTATAACTATTACACTTATATTTCTTGAGATTCAATGATAGATATCATGTGTTTACTCTATAGGTATTACATGTATACTCTATAGGTATTACAAATTTACTCAATTAAAGTATTGATTTTTTGTTCTATAGGCATTACATGTATACTCTTAAGGTATCATGTGTTCATTCAATAAAGGTATGAATTATTTGTTCGAACTTTTGTTCTATAGGTGTCTCATGTTTACTCTATAGGTGTTACATGTATATTTTATAGGTATTACAAATTTACTCAATTAAGGTATTGACTATTGATATGCTCTATAGATATTACAAACTTACTCAATTAAGGTATTGATTATTTGTTCTATAGGTATCATAGGTATACTCTATAGGTATTATACATGTACTCTATAGGTATTATCTTTGTTTATTGATTCAATGAAATAAAATAAAAAAAGAAAAACATTATATATATAATGGATCCGGGTCAGGTTGGGGGCACCCAAGTCCTTCTCTAATTTTAAATATGCAAATTAAAAGATTTGGTAATAATATACCATATAGAAAGATATTAAAGGATTTTAGTGGATTGGATAATTGCATATGTAATTATGGAAAGAATATTAACATGGTAATCTACATTTATACTTAAGGATATCATCTCATGCATTATTTTTTTATGATCTCATGCATTATGCTAGTTGGTATAATTAACGATAATAATTTTTTTGATATAAAAAAGTATAATATTTTTTATATAGGTATGATTTATTTAATTCATATATGGAAATAGCATAGAATATGAAACTCAGCTTTGAATCATTAAATCAAGTGATATGCGCGCATAATACATATTAATAATATTGAAATATCAACAATTTCAATCAATAAAATAAGATATTGTAATAAGAAACTAATTTTTGCAATTACTAGCTATGGAAAATTATCTACCTAACTTCAATGCCCCGTGTAAGAAGACAAATATGATTTTTGTATTATCTTTTATATATATATATATATATATATATATATATATATTTTAAACCACTTTTACTTTTTGAAAATTAAAATAAAAGATAATAAATAATATTACTTACATGATAATTACGTTATTAGAGTTTTCAATTTGGATGCTTTATAATTAAATCAATTGATATGATGACAAATGTGATTTCATAGGAGTAAAAAAATGAGCCAATATATTTCAATATATTTGGAAAAAATATTCTATAAATTTGGAAACAACAACATTTATGCCTCACATAATGCACTAATTTCATATCTATTAAACAAATTTCACACTACAAATTTGAGATAATAAACTTAAAATTCACTCACACTTTCTATTCCCAATTTCTTAAATTCAATATTTTGTTCTCATGGACTCATAGGCGGTTTTTTTTAATTAGCTTTGATCATTAACTGTGTTTAAGTACTTTGAAATTTGAATTGTTCAATTTGTGATTTATTTTATTGAATTTTGCATATAAATTATTCTTATTGCAATATAGTTTTATTTTTGTTCAGCTCTAATTATTTTTGTTTTGCAATGTAGGAATTCAATGAAGAAATCAGAGTAAGAATTGTAAAGTTGTAAGGATTTTGAAGATTGACGAATTAGCACTACAAGGTGGATTTTAATTTTTCTTAGATTTTAGAAAATGAATCCTATATTTTTTTTTGACATTTTTGTCATTGTAATTACTTATCTTATAGAGATAACAAAGATAATGCAATTTGTTGACTTAATTCTTCTCCATACATATATAGATATTAAGCAATGTAATTGATTGGTTGTTCATGTTACAATTTTTTGTACAAACATTATTTCCTCTTTTTCTCTAACATTATTCCTTCGTTACTTAGATAATGAATGTAAGAAATTGCTTGCCAAAAATCATGTCTAATAACAAATATTTATGTTTCGCAATGAAGGCATGATTACCAAAAAGGTGTGGCGATTGATTGGATATGATTAATTCATAGTGTAGCAATAAAATTTCGTGTCTGCAATATCAAAACACAAAATAAAGTGATGCAAATTAAATATATTTGAATTAAAACAAAGTGGGTACAAATCTCTATGTATTCCTATGATTCTTCTCTTCAAATTGATACGGATCTTGAAGTTGAATATTTGACTGGATCTTCAACAATGATTTTGAAATCCTCCGTGAAGAACGCCTTGAATGTGTAAAGAATGTCTTGAATTTTGACTTGACAACGTTGATGAGAGGGGTTTAACACCTTGATCTCTGATCGAACGCCGTTTTTGGTGACTTTCTATGAAGAACTCCTCGAACCTCGGAGAGAGAAATTCTTGAGTCTTGAAATCTTGAACTCTTGTCTTCCTTAAATCTTGAGCTCTTGAATTATTGAATTGTTTGTGTGTTGAACTTATGAAAACAGACCCATATTTATGGGTGTATGATATGAAACATTTCCATATACGGTTTAGGGAGATGCAATCTGATTGGTCATCCATGATTTGAAAATATATTTTCCTTAATCAAAAGATGTGATTTTATTACCAAATTTGGTATATCACCTCCATATTTGCAGGATTTAATCTTGATTCCCAAGCAACTAGATTTGAACACATGTCACAATTTGATTGGTTATGAATACATATTAAAATATCAATTATTTATCTATTCTTTTAGGAATTAATTTAATTTAAATTCCTAAATACAAATAGAAAATTGATTTCTAATACACTATTTACATGTGACATCATTTGATAGGCTGACAAAATTTGACTATCTACACATAGTTTTTAAATAAATGTATTTATAAAATAACATATATTAATTCAAAATGTAAGAATATCGTTGTTAATTAACGAAAATTATGGAAATTGATATATATGAGCCATATTTTCATACACTAATATATTCAAAAGAATCCCAATAATATATATTGAGAAATTCAATATAGTTTTGTGATTAGTAAATTATTGAATTAGTACTTCACATAATGTATATGACAAAATATGTGTAATTATTTGGAATTATATCGGTTTTCAATTCATGAACCAATCATGATTTTTTTTTTTTTGTTGGTTCTTGAATTGAGGAGTTTGTACTTTATTAATTGATCAATTTGTTTTCTATTTATTAAGAAAGTTAACCGCACATTGGCAATTTATGTTGATATTCTCAAAACTAATTGTTAGTACAACAAATATCTCTAAATTTTTGTCATATATAGTGTAATGTAATATATATATCCATTTGTTCACTTTATACGTTTCATATTGATTGATATCAAAAGAGATCTGAAAATTGGAAAATGTGCATAATTAACAATTACATCATTCAATCAGAATAACTAAAAAATTAATAAATATATGTCATACAAATCATACACTATAACCATACATTATAAATGTGAGAATTAAGTTACAATCAAATCACTCTATTTGATGGATCCAATGATGAATTTTTAGATTTTATTGGAAGGTATGTTATTTATTTTCATTGTATTTCAATTAAATGTTTATTAGTCTATTATTATATGCAAAATCTATTTGAAAATAAATTGTATAAATGATGTAATTAATTTAAATTTGCATAGATTTTATTAATATGCATTTTTGTAAACATATGGTTATTTTAACATGTTGAGTACATTTGGTCAAAGCTCTAGATATCACTTATCCTAGGTGAGATTAGGACAATATCCACAATATTTATCTATATATATATATATAAAAGTAGAATATTCTGCAAAAAATAGCTACAATAAATGTCTCATTTATTAAATATTTCCATTTTAAGAAATCATTAATAACTTTTATTTTAAATTTATTAATAAACAAATACATAAATATTAATATTTAATACATTTAGTTTTATATTTATTGTATAGAAACTCAAAAGAAAAAAGTAAATAGATAAATTTATCTATATATTTCTATACTATAATAATAGAGGAAAAGTTTGAGATATTAACAAAAATATTATTTTCTCAACAAAAAAGTGTCGCATCAACAATATTTTTATTTTGTATTTTTTATTATTTAATCCATTCAATTTATAATATATATATATTGTATTAGTTTATTCTTATTTTATTAATACTAATTAAGTTATTTTTTATTGAATAATTTCTTATACACCAACAATACATAATGTTCAAACAATAATTTCAATAATAAATATTAATTTGTTTGGTGATAATTGTATCATATTTAATATAAATATAATTTATAAATAAGTGTAACACTATTAAAGATGCGTATACATAATGTATGTATATATATAATGTATTTAGTGTGAAATTATATGTCATTCTAAGTATTTTTTAAATTAATCTTTGTAAGTGTCCCATCAACAAATTTTGCATTTTGCATTTTTTACTATTTAAACCATTTGATCTAATAATATAAATATTGTATTAATTTATTCACATTTTATCGATCTTAATTAAATTAATTTTTATTGAAGAATTTATTAAAAATCAACAATAGATATTCAAACAATAATTTCAATAATAAATATTAATTTGCATGGGGATAATTTATACCATAATAATATAAATAAATATAACACTATTAAAGATGTGTGTATATACATATATGTATATATAATATGTATTTAGTCTGAATTATATGTCATCTTAAATATTTTTTAAATTATAAATATCTTATAATCAATAAAATTTTGGTCTTTTACTTTACACTTAGGATTTCGTATATTTTTATATGAGAATGCACATTTTAAATTTATATGGCTCATCTGATTATTTAAATTATATGCTTATTTTCTAATTATATTGTCATCATCATGATCGTAGACTACTACTACATTTTGATTATGTGTTGAGCTTAAATTGTAATGATCAATGTCTTGCTATATCAATTAATTTATGTGATACTTATAAAGGAATAATTGTGTGTTATCTTCGAAGAGATATTAATAAAAAATTTATAATTCAATTTATTTTGAAATAAAAAGTTGAAAATACATAATTGACAGTGTTTGCATCAAGTTCCTACGCAAAATTTCTAATTTTATTGTGTAATGTTTCTATATATACATACGTATTCACACACACTTGTATTTAATTTAATAGTTGAATTTGATTTTTAATTCATAATTTTTTTAGTTTTTTTGGTATATTTAATTTAAGTGACTGAAGATGTTAGTTTGTAATATAGATAATAACAAAATGTTTCGACTATAATTGTTGTGTATAAAGAAGGTTTTAAAAAACTTACGAACTTTACAAGTAGAATTTCCAATTTTGATTTGAAGATCATGATATTGATAATTTTGTTTTTAGTATTAATCATAGATTAGTGAATTGGATGTGTATAATATCAATATATTGTTGTGAATTGAATTATCTTAAGCAAATTTACATTTCTTAGTTATTAAATATTATATTGTCGTTTATATGCTAAAATCACTTACACTATATTATGAAATAATTAATATTTACCAACATTATATCACAAAACGCGCATCGCGCGGGTGCGAGTACTAGTATACATAATAATAAAATAAGATTGTTAAGGTAACATTTATATGTGCTTATAAAAATTAATGATTGGTTTATTTTTATTTTTGGATCGTGTCATTGTGCAAGATATGGATTATGCAAAAACTCATTATTGTAATTTAATTTCCATGTTGTTTATGATATAAATTTATTTACAGATTGCATAATATATACACATACTAATAAGATTGAACTTTCAAGGTGATGTGATAATAAAATTTTCACAATTTTGACCATGTTTGTAGATACTATAAGAATGAGTTTCAAAGTGGAAAAAATATTGATCTGGACTATATATTTTCTTCACATTAGGTAATTTTATTATTGTAATGTTGCATAAGTATTATGAATTGATGAAATTAATTTTTTTATATAAAATCAATTATATAAGTTTTTTAAATATATTGATAATCAAATATATATATATATATATATATATATATGATAATAGTTTTTAATTAGGATAAGTTTAATTAAGGTGCCTTTGCAAATTGTTGTGGTTTATTGTTGAATTATGGTGATTAGGTAGATATGTAAATTTTGGTATTTATCATATAGGTGATTTTTAAAGAAGTTGGATGACGAATGTAATAATTCTTATTCTCTGGCAATGTGAACAAAGTATCTCATTCATTTGCTAAGTTGACAGATGATTAAGATATTATGATTTCCTTTTGTGTTAGTTTTTTGGATGGTCAAGAATTTGATCTATTAACAAAATTGAAATAAGCTGAATTTGAAAATAATGAAAATGTTAAAGTTTTTTTTTTTCCTCCTTTTAAGCATTAGTTAATTTGTTTATCAATAATCGTGATCAATGGTTCCAAATACAAAATAAATTTAATTTTTTTAGAATTGTTCTTTTGAAGTGTCACCACTCATAAGCTGCCTAAGAAAGGTGATGATACTATGGAAGTGTTTGATAAAAAAAATCAAATGAATAGGATGATATCATATTTATTTATATGATATCATATTTCCTTTTATTGACAATATACAAAGTTAATCTTCATTAATTTTAGAGTTACTCTCCTGTGCACCAGTTGCACGGGTCTGAGATCCGTGCAACTGGGCCGCGTGCGGGTTGGGCTGGCCTGCCCAGCCCGCGCCTCTTTACTTTTGTCGCGTGTTTTGGTCGTTACCTTCACGTTATGTTAGTGTTACCTTCGTGTTATGTTAGAGTTACCTTCGCGTTATGTTAATGTGACATCATCTCCAGATTTCATACTCTTAGTTTAAAACCACTGAACTAAAATAATACGAAGGTAACACTAATATAACATGAAGGTAACACTAACATAACATGAAAGTAACTCTATCATAACATGAAGGTAACCCTAACATAACATGAGGATATGACTGGCTGGAGCGAATCTTGGTGGGTTTGACCCACCAGGCGCGTGAGAGAGTGCGAAAACGCGCGCCAGAGGTGCGTGGGACGGGTCGACCCGGGTGCATGGATCCCTAGATCCATGCACCAGTTGCTCAAAATATTTTACCTTAATTTTATTTATAACGCCCCGTTTCTTAAAAACATAAAATCTTGCTTTGGCGTTACTTACTAAATAAATAAACTTTTTATATAATAATTAAGATAAATAAATTCAGGAATGACTGTGAAATATTATTCTATAAAAAGTTCTTACAAAACACGAATTTTGGGAAAAATGCAGCGGAAACGATTACCGTGAAATTTGTTTCTTTCCAAACACAATTTTAATATTATCAAAGGAGTGATAGAAATAATACATTTACATAATTAAACATATTTGGAATTTGTAAAATAAAATTCTTTATTAAAATCTTCTATAACCTTAATAATATCGGCTACTGGCATTCCACGTCCGCATACCCTGTCCTAAAACATTTAAGCATATAGGGGTGAGTGCAAGAAAAATCACTCAGTGGGGTGAAATAGGGGTACACATAAACACGTCATTACAATCATCAATTATTTACTGCACGTAATCACATTGAATCATCATAACGTTACTCGGGTTTTTAAGCCCGGCATGATTTGGAGTTTTTACGTCTAACATAAATGGGCCATAATTGAAACCCTCGGGTAGCTAGCCCGTCATGAAACCTGGAGCCTTTAAGTCCAGCGTGAAAAGGGTCATCTTTGAAACCCTTCGGGTATTTAACCCGCCGTGAATGAAATTCCACCATGACCATGAACATTAACATTACACATAATTCACATTATATTGGAAATAAACGCTGAAGGTTAACGTTCAAATCTCATAAAGTACCATAATCACATATAACATATTCGCATTTAATCGTATTCATTAAAATAAAGCCGTAAACAACAAACATTTACCCCCACCTTGATTATCAAAAGTTCGATTGTGGTTCATCGTCCCCTTCCTTAATCTTGCCTTTCTTTCGTATTTCCTACATAATGTAGAAGCTCATCTTAAAGCTTAACTTGATAATCTATAAATGAAATAATCTATCAAATTAACTTTATCTTAAATATCTATAGAATACTTAAAATATTAAATTCCTAATATACAATATTAATCGAAGGTTCGTAATTAAGGGTATAACTTAAACGAACTAGGTTGTTTCTCTATTTTTAGGTTTAATTCGTTGTTCGTATAAATCATGGATTAAATCAATGTCTATAACGTGGTACAATAATCTAAATACATTTATCGTTTAAGTTTTGGTTTCGTAATATAATTTCGGTGTAGTTCTAAAGTTCAATTATAATTTAATCATAATACAATGATTAAAGTGCAATATTACATAACTTAGGGTTGAATTGCATAAATCAAAATCATAAAATTTAGGGATGAAATGCATAAAATTAAGAATTTGGATCAAACTTTGCAAAATAATCCTTGCAAGAAATCAAATTGCAAATTAACCCTTCCCCTTCCCCTTCCCCTTCCCCTGCTCCCAGCCGTACCAACTCCTGCCACCACCAATCCATTGCAGTCGCCGGCTCAGCCCCTGCACGGCGCCGCCACTCACGGCGGCGCCTCCCCCCGACACGGCAGCAATCAACGCAAGCACACACTCACACACACAACACACACACACAACCACACACACCACAACAACCCACACAAGCACACACACAGCGCCGCCGCCGGCGGCGCTGCACCCCAACACCTGCACGGCGCCGCCCCCTTGGGCTGTCGGCAGCGAGAGTGATGGAGAGAGAGAGATATTGATACATATATATACATAAAACAATAGATACAACTACAACCACAAGAACAAATTTTGTAACAAAATTTTACCCCTTTTTCTCAAGATTTTCCAGCAGTCGAAGTAGAAGAAAAAAGAAGAAGAAGAAAATGAAATGGAAAGATGAAGTGTACTAGATATTTGTCCAAAGCTTTTGATTCATGTACACACGTGTACTATATATATATGTGTGTTGTAAGAAGAAGCAAAGATCAATTTTGCCTTCTCAATTTAAATGCTAAGAGATATGGGCCATGGAGTGGGCTAAAAATTTTTATTTGGATCCCAAAATTTTTGGGCTTTTAATTAAGCAGTTAAATAAATTTTATTTTTGTTATAATCTCATATATATATATAACTAAAACTATTTTTGGGTGTTATATTATTGTATAAAATTTATTTCTTATTTCTTTTTCAAATTCTATATATTTATAATTGTATTTTAAAAATAAACTTCATCTCATGCATCGTACGAGTACAAAACTAGTGTCAAATAATAATTGAATGAAATACATACCTTTTCAATTTTTGAAGTCTCGGTTCGTTGTCTGATTTCTATAGTCCATCTTTCTCGGAGACGTTCCTCTATTGATAAATATACTATGTCTATTATCAACATTAGGATAAAGTTCCCCAACATGTGGAACAACTATCCTTTGTCCAAGAGCGATTGTCTCTCTTTTCAATTAGTTTCTTGTCATTTTTATCACATTGTAATAAAACATAAAATGTTTTATTTCCCATATCAACCTATAGTGGAATAACACAAGTTTAAAAGATTAAACCAAAATCGGATAGTCACAAGATCTAAAATATTTTAAACCAAAATTGAATAGTCATATAATAAAGCATTATTGCACACTATTTGCACATTGCACGCACATACTCGAAGATTATATTAAAGTTATAATTACATGTTATTCTAATTACTTTTTATAAAAACTACAATATCTTTTAATTTTTTTTATTTAAAATTAATTTCATTCTCGATCCTTAAGATTAATTATATGCAATATAATTAAGCATCCATCCATATATATCTACTGATCTCATTACTTAAATTCTCTATATAAATTTTAATAAGCTATAAAATAGAAATGCAACATTTTATAATAGATTACTCACCTTGAATTAAAGAATAAATTTTTGTTTCCAACGTACACTTGAGATTCTACGTCTCTGCTTATGTTGGTTAATTCCTAGAGGTAATTGAATTCCTGTTCAAAATGAAAAAGACGTTAATTTCAACTTCTCAAAAGTTAAATCAGAACTTTTCTTTTTTCAATTAAATATAAATAAAATGCTAAAATAAATGAATTGTCGATATATTCGAAATATCATACTAAGAATTTAAACTAATGACACACACATTACTATTACAACAAATGTCGCAAAAATGGATTGTTTGGCATATTCCATAAATGAACTTTCCAATAATGAAATACAAATATTAATTCTATACAAAAATAATCAATATTTTGGTGGGTGATTTGCATATCTACACAATCTGCACACTACACTACTGCACAAAAAAATTAAAATTTTCCCTACACCTTTTCTATATCCTATTTAAATTAGTTTAGTTTTTTAGCTTTAGGTATATATATGGTAAGCCATATATTTAAGGTAGATCAAATAAAATATTTAATTTTTAAATTTTTATCAATTACAAGATTAATTAATAAATACGTGCACAATTTTTTGGGAAAAGCAAACATGAAAAAGATTAATTAATGAACACACTAATGCAGACCTGTTTTTTATTTCTCATTAATTAAAGAAAAAAAAAAAGGAGATCGTCCCCTATAAATTTTGTTAGATTATTTAAAAGGCATGGATCTATTTGTTCTTGAAGTAGTATTTATTCTTCAATGAACTCTTGGTAGCTTTAATTTACTTCTAATTCTATGCATTTATGTAAAATGAACCATGAATAATAAACTTATCCATGTTTTTTTTTAAATAGAAAAAATAAAAAGTGCTACCGGTATTTGTTGTTCAGAGGCTCCAGCTTCTTGTTGTGGTGGTGTTGGTTGTGGTGAATGATAATAGCTAATGTGATTTGGATTCAGGACACCATTTATCCTTTCACATTCTTACTCTGAATCTCATGTAACAATGAGGGTACCTATAACATTACAAATAAGTAAAATTATAGTCGAAATAAAATTTGAAAAAATTATTACACTCTCCCTCTCAACATACACATATATTGATTTCATATACATAGGTTGTTTGAATTGTTGGAGCTTGAAGCCATATGATGAGTTGAAATAGAGATTGTGTGTGTGTTTTGAGAGAGAGAGAGAGAGAGGATTGTGACCTGTGAGTGAGAGTTTACTATGTGCCTAGACACACACACACACATATATATATATATATATATATATAGTATGCTAGGCCTGTTTGTTTAAAACGATATTATTAATCTGCATTGTTTATAAAGAAAAATTGAAATACAAAATAAACATCAATCGTAATAACAAAATTCAATGTGTGCTTGGCTATAAAATATCTTATACTAGTTCACGACATTGCACACATGCTTTACAAATATAAAGTATGAAAATACTATAACATAGAAATTAATAGTTGAGTACGTGGTACTAAATTGTCGTTTTATTGTTGGATATGTCCGTAATATTCACACAAAACAACATCATAGTAAGTAAAATATATACACAATCCAATAATATAAATATGAGAAGGACTTATGTGCACCTGGGGCACGGATCCAACCCGCTCCAACCCGACCCGGTTACAAAATGGGTACATATATATATTAATTAATTTTTTCCATTTCTTTCTTTCTTATATGAGCATCTTCTCTCTTCCTTTCTTCTTCTTCTTCTTCTTCTTCTTCTTCTTCTTTCATGGGCAATACTAATAATCCTCGATTGTTTCATTACAAAGTCTCTTTCGCCAACAAAGTCCGAGGAAGAAAGAAACCTGGCTACATATTTCATTACATCTTTCAAAGAAAACAAATTGTTTCAGATTCTTGAGCCTCGGGTTCTAAGAGAAGGCAGTTTCGAGCAGCTGCAAGCCATTGGTGGTCTAATGAAGAGATGCCTCAACTTGAAGAGCGATGACCGACCCACCATGAAAGAAGTTGCAATGGAGTTAGAAGGAGTGAGAAGATTTACAAAGCATCCATGGATTCAACAAGAAAACATGGAAGAAAATGAGATACAAGGTGTTTGGGGAAGAACACTGCCCCCATGAACTCGAGGATACTGGAAAGTGGATTGCTGAAAAATGCAGAGGACTTCCCCCTGCACTTCTTGTAATTGCTGGAGTCCTCTCGAAGGTCGGTCAAACATTGGAAACTTGGTACATTATTGTAGGAAATATTAATGAAGTTGTGAATACGAGTGATGAGCCTTTTGCCCTTTTAATGATTTTCTTGATGAAGATATCGGAGTTTGACCTGGGTGTTGTAGAGTTACATCTTACATTTAACTCAAAACTTTCTGTCCATCTCTTTAAACTTGTATACAAGATGCAACTGAATATTCAGAACCATTAATTCGATGTTCTGTTTATTTGATCCATTCAATCTTAAGAACAGACATTTAACACCTAAAAAGTATATATATAACACCTATAGAGTATATATTAAACATATCAGATATATAATATGAAAATATTCTAAAGGTATTACAAATATACTATATAGGTGATATAAGATCACATGCATCTATAAGATATAATAAATACAATTCCTTCAGATGTTATGAAAATATTTTAAAGGTATTACAAAAATACTCTATAGGTGATATAAAAATACATGCATCTATGATATATAATAAACACAATTCCTTCAGGTGTTATGAAAATATTATAACACCTAAAGAACATACATATAACACTTATAGAGTATATATATGACACCTATCATTCAATCACATAATATGAAATCTTCTTTATATGTGATACCTCAAAAACATACATATAACACATAAAGAGTATATATATAACTCATATAGAGTATACATATAACATCTATCACTGAATTACATAATATGAAATCTTATATATATGTAATACCTCAAGAACATAGATGTAACACCTAAGGAGTATATATATAACACCTATAGAGTATAACTATAACACCTATCACTGAATCATATAATATAACTATAACACCTACAGAGTACATATATAACACCTATAGAGTACATATATAACACCTATCACTGAATCACATAGTATGAAATCTGGTGTGCGTGGGCGCACACCAGATCAGGTGGGGGTGCGCGTGGGGGCGCGTGGGCGCGCCTGGGTGCGGCCCACGCGCCGGGTCGGGTTAGGGGCACGGATCTAGGATCCGTGCCACAGGTAAGTTTTGTTCTATAAATATACTGTGGTATCAGTAATCATCATCATATCTACAAAATATATGAAAATTTAAAAGACATTTAAGTTAAGAGTAGGACTTATGTGCCCCGGGGGCACGGATCCTGGATCCGTGCCCCCAACCCGACCCGCTGACCCGCCCCAATTAATTAAAAAAAAAAATTCTTCTTCTCCTTCTTCTTCCTTCTCTTCTTCTTCACGCAGCTTTTTTTTCTTCTTCTTCTTCCTCTTCCTCTCCTCTTCCTCCTCTTCCTCTTCTTCTTCACGCAACTTTTTTTTTCTTTCCTCTTCCTCTTCTTCTTCACGCAGCTTTTTTTTTTCCTCCTCTTCCTCATCTTCTCTCCTCCTCCTCCTCCTCTTCCTCTTCTTCTTCACGCAGCTTTTTTTTTTCTTCCTCTTCCTCTTCCTCTTCCTCTTCTTCTTCTTCTTCTTAGGTGTTGTGGGCTGCGGTTTTGGGCGAGTTGGGTGTGTTGGTGGGTCTATAGTGCTCACCGACGACCTGCTTATCTCCGGCAGTTGTGCAGCGGCGAAGGAGGGGCTGGGAGATGAGTCTTGGAGAAGGGGGAAGGGAGGAATCTTAAATTAAGCATATTATATATACATATCACTTAATCTTAAGATCAGACATTTAACACCTAAAAAGTATATATATAACACCTATAGAGTATATATTAAACATATCAGACATATAATATGAAAATATTCTAATGGTATTACAAATATACTATATAGGTGATATAAGATCACATGCATCTATAAGATATAATAAACACTATTCTTCCTTCAGATATTATGAAAATATTTTAAAGGTATTACAAAGATACTTTATAGGTGATATAAAATTACATGCATCTATGATATATAATAAACACAATTCCTTCAGGTATTATGAAAATATTATAACACCTAAAGAACATACATATAACACTTATAAAGTATATATATGACACCTATCATTCAATCACATAATATGAAATCTTCTTTATATGTGATACCTCAAGAACATACATATAACACATAAAGAGTATATATATAACTCATATAGAGTATACATATAACATCTATCACTGAATCACATAATATGAAATCTTCTATATATGTAATACCTCAAGAACATAGATGTAACACCTAAGGAGTATATATATAACACCTATAGAGTATAACTATAACACCTATCACTGAATCATATAATAAAACTTTAACACCTACAAAGTACATATATAACACCTATAGAGTATATATATAACACCTATCACTGAATCACATAGTGTGAAATCTGGTGTGCGTGGGCGCACACCAGATCAGCTGGGGTGCACGTGGGGGCGCGTGGGCGCGCCTGGGTGTGGCCCACGCGCCGGGTCGGGTCAGGGGCACGGATCTAGGATCCGTGCCACAGGTGCATATAAGTTTTGTTCTTAAGTTAATTATTTGCACAGTCTGTAGCTGTAACGTAATAATGTAGTCATATTTAGAAAAACAATAGGCACGTAAATGTAAATGTAATTGGATTTCGACAATATATATATATATATATATATATATATATATATATTAACATTATATTTACATATGGGATTTGTAATTTATTTTCTTTTACAAAATATATGAAATGTACAATGGTGATAAGTATAATTTAATATGACAAATATTAATATTTTTGGCGTTGCAAAAAAAATCACTACTTTTTAAAAAATTGTGAATTTATCTCAACTTTTCAATAATTGCAAAAAAAAAATCACAACTTTTGTTCATTATATTGTTGCAATATAAACCAATTTTGAATTTTGCAATCGGAGTCCACATGTCCGGTAACATGCCACGTCACATGCCACATTGGATGTTACGTCATTTCCAACAAAAAAAGATTTAAAAAGCAAATTGCAAAATAAAATCATCACCTTTCCTAAAGTTGCAATTTAATCCAAACCTTTCAAAAATGAGCAAAAAAAGTCACATACTTCATTTTGCAATTTGAATTTGTTCATTGGTGTTTAAATTCATCATGGAGACGTCACATAAACTACTCAATCATGATGTGGTTTATCGGAGTACACGTGTCAACTGATGTGGCTTATAGGAGCACACGTGGCAGCTGATATGGCTTATCGGAGCACATGTGACAGCTGATGTGGCTTATCAAAAATTCAAAATTGGGGGCGATTCAATTGACCAAAATTGGTCGATTTTGATTGTAATTGGACTAAATGTGAAACCCTAAAAATAAATTGACATAAAATGGACAGTAGCGTTTTAAGTGGACGTAAAATGAATTTTTCCATATATATATATATATATATGCATTAATATTTGTGTTTGACTTACCGTATTTAGCATTAAGATCTTTTTATAGTATTAACATATATATATATATATATATATGCATTATATGAAATTATATATAATGCCAAATTAAGATGATTTTTCTCAAATTTACGATCTTAATGCCAAATTTTACTTTCTTATAACCGAAAGTAATTTCATATCTTTTCATTACGAAAATTTCATGTCATCACTTAGAGAAAGATAATATATATCAAATATGATTTATATTTATTAAATAAAAATATATATTTCCTGTTTTGACAATGTGTTTTTGGTGGAAAAACATTTACCTTACTATTTTTATTTTTAGCAATATTTGTGTTTTTAGCAATATAAAGATAAAGATTATAGAATTGATCCAATATTACAAGAACCTTACAATTAATACCTATAGAGTATACATGTAATACCCATCACTGAATCATTAACTACGGAATCAGATGTGCGTGAGCGCACACCAAATTTGCTATGGGCGCGCGTGGCTGCGCGTGGCGGCACGTGGAGGCTGCCCACGCGCCGGATCGAGTCAGGGGGCACGGATCTTTTTTGCCTTAAAATTATCTAGTTGTTTACTTTATGTATATGTGTATATGTCTTCCTCATAATTATTGGAATCTAGCTATTAATAATTTGACTTATCAAAATTATCGTTCTAAATATGGAAATATTGAATAAAAAATAAAAGTAATTAGTTCATCTTCTAATTGAGACATATCACGAACATGTGAACTAAATAATTGTCATAGTGTTTAACATTTGCCAAAATAATATCATTCCTTGATATAAGGCCATTCAAGGTAAACAATATATACAATAAGTTTTTTTATATTTAATTTGGTTTTAATAGTTTATTTAATAAAAAAAAGCTTCAATAAAAACGGAAAAATATATTTTAGATATGTTTAATAGTTGATTTTACATCATTATATATATATATATATATATCATTTTATATGCATATTAGAATCATATATATAATTTATATGATATTATAAATAATGATATATATTTATTCATATATGATATTATTTACATTATATTATTTGATGTAATATATATATATATATATACATTGCTTAAATCATATCGTAATTAAGGTAAAAACTTTTATGCACCGGTAGATCCGTGCAACCGGGTTGACCCGTTCACGCGCCCAAAACACTTGTTCTGAAACTCATCCAAAATTCGCTCCAATAGACTAACCTTTTTATATAGTTAAACCAACCTTTGTGTATAGTTAGACCAACCATGTGTAGGTAGGTCTAACTATATACAAAGGTATGTCTAACATATATAAAGGTATGCTTAACTATATGCAAAAGTATGTCTAACATATACAAAGGTATGTCTAAGTATACATAAAGGTATGTCTAATACAACGTAAAGGTATGTCTAACATAACGTAGTGGTATGTGACAAAATTCAAAAATTAAGCCAAAAAAAGACAAGACATGAAATCTGGGCAGAACTGGTATGTTTAACATAGCTTAAAGGTATGTCTAACATAACGTAAAGGTATGTCTAACATAACCTATTGGTATGTGATTTTTTTCAAAAATCATGTGATTTTATGGATACCTTTACGTTATGTTAAAGATACCTTTATGCTCAGATTTCATACATTTACGTTACGTTAGACATACCTTTAGGTTATGTTAAGGATACTTTTATGTTATGTTAGAGATACCTTATCCATAACATAGTTGTGTTACACATTTTGTACACAAATGTATCTCTAACATAACATAAATGTATCCTTAACATAACCTAAAGGTATTATTAATATAACGTAAAGGTATGTGACCTAGAGCGAATTCTAAGGGTATCAAATCAGGATTTCAAAGGAACCTGGAATCACGATTTCAAAGGTATCATTAACATCACTTAAAGGTATCCTTAACATAACCTAAATGTATGTTTAACTTAACCAAAATGTATTCTTAACATAACTAAAGGTATCCTTAACATAACCAAAAAGTATTTTTAACATAACGTGGTATGTGACCTGGAATCAGGATTTCAAAGGTATCTTTAACATAACTAAAAGGTATCCTTAACATAACTAAAATATATCCTTAACGAGCGAATTTGAGTGGATTTGAGCGCATCCACCCCGGCGCGTGGAAGTGCATGAGGGCGCGTGGGACGGGCGTGGGAGCGTGTACACGCGCGGGTCGGGTCAGGTGCATGGATCCTAGATACCTGATGCACAAAAGTTTTTGTGTAATTAAATATATCAATTGGAATTGAATAATCAAATTTGACTTACCATATAGACAATAAGTGAATTTTTTTTTGGTTATATCACTTCCTTATATATACACTCACACACATCATTAAACATGATTTATTATTTATCATTTATTTAATAAATAAAAAATATTTCATGATTTATTATTTATTATTTTTATATATTTAAAGATATATTTTATTTGGTTTTGATAGTTTATCTAATAAAAAGAGTTATAATAAAAATGGAATACGATTATGTGTATGTTGAGAATGTAGAATAGTTTATATGAATAATGGAAGATAAAAAAAAATCGTAATTAAAAACAATGTGAATATTATATTTTACTCTCTTATAACTATATACATTAATAAAATATCATGTCATCAATTTAAGAAAGACATGAATTACAGTATTAACATATATATATATATATGCATTATATGAAATTATATATAATGCCAAATTAAGATGATTTTTCTCAAATTTAAGATCTTAATGCCAAATTTTACTTTCTTATAACTGAAAGTAATTTCATATCTTTTCATTACGAAAATTTCATGTCATCACGTAGAGAAAGATAATATATATCAAATATGATTTATATTTATTAAATAAAAATATATATTTCCTGTTTTGACAATGTGTTTTTGGTGGAAAAACATTTACCTTACTATTTTTATTTTTAGCAATGTTTGTGTTTTTAGCAATATAAAGATAAAGATTATAGAATTGATCCAATATTACAAAAACCTTACAATTAATCAATAATTATTGTTTGACATATAAAGTAATTTCTATTAACTTTCTTATTTCATGCATTTTATTCCCATGAATTGGTCAATAAAACTTTCCGATCTATGACCGGCGTTGCTACATTTATTGTGTATAATGTTATTAACTAAACTTAGGTGCGTATTTTTTTGTCAATTGTTTGGTTTTTTTTATTACAAATTTTTTTGTGTGCCTTTATATAACTATAAATAAATCATGTTTATTTACGGGTTGGAGACTGAGGAAGAAAAATAAGTGTTTCTACCTTTCACAACCTCTCTCTTAAATTAAATTTGTATTTTACCTTCTTTGTTTTTAATAAACTTAAAACAAAACGCAAAAACTTATATACCCTGGTGTACATAGGGGCACAGATCCAGATGTTATATGCATGTTCTTCAGGTGTTATAAATATACTTTATAGGTGTTATGATTCTTGATGTTATAAATATACTCTACATGTATCATATGTATATAAGTAGTATACATGTGATACCTGAAGAGCACATACATAATACCTGTAGAGTATATATTTAACACCATATGATGATTAATTTGGGGGCATTGTGCTCTCGGGGCACACAAGTGTTACTAAAAACAACCTGTTGTACTGTAATTTATTTTGTTAATTTATTTGAATTTCTAGTTCAACTTTTCATTCTTCATCATTATTAATTTGATTTAATCCTTATCATAGTTATTGGCTATGCAAGGTTGACAAACAAATTAATTGGAATCGATTTATAAAAATATCAATAACTAATTAATTTTCGTTATATTTATCATTTAATGAAGTTGTTAAAAATGAAAGTATAGAACTATCATTTAATGATATGTAAATAAATGTTGCACTAAAAATCCTCATAAACTTAGTTTTACACCCGTCCTGCATGAACACACTTATTGAACACGATTGTATCTGAAATTTTAATTCAAAGAAAACTAATTGGTTAATATTAGAAAAAAGATTCACATACTCTAATATTCTACTAAGGTTATAGTTATGAATAAAATGGATTTTCGGTTTAATTTACTTATACTCATAAATCATCAATTATTTATAAAGAAAAATAAGTATAAATCAAAAAATAATGTGTGCATTTCATGAATAGAATTGCACAGACATCATTTTTATGGAAATATGAGAATCATTGCAATTAATTAAATGGAATAAATATTGATGAATTTAGAAGTGTAGTGAAAAGTTGGAATGATGATGGTTGAAAGAGCTATTCATGATTGTAGGTATTTGTCCATTCCTTTTTCCCCAAACAATGAGGGAAAACATTACACAGCCTAACACTTAGAATTTGTCAGAAAAATGTTTTTAATTTTAAGAAATGTCTTTGACACCACTCTAATGTCTTTGTTCCAACTACACTATTGTAGGTACAATAAATTAATTTATGTATTCTCTCTCTTTTTTTTTTTTTTTTTTTTTTGAGCATTTATTACCTAATCAACCAAACATCCCACCTATATATAAAATCTCATGAGTGGCATTGTTCTAACAGTACCACACAAAAAGAACAAGAATAAGTTCCATCACTTTATATTCATATCTTCAACCTTAATTCCAAAAAGAGGAAAGAAAAATGGGCAGTGCTTCTCCATTAGCAGTAGTTTTTGTAACATTACTGTTTGCTGCATCCATTGCTTTGTCCTTCCTTCCTCACCATGTCCAAGCCATCACTAGACATTATAATTTCGACGTACGTCTCGTTTCTTTATATATATCATAGTTGTTCCACGTGTGTATGTATGAACTTTTTACATATATTATGCAATAATATTTCATTGTAGATCAAGATGCAAAACGTGACCCGGTTATGCCACACGAGAAGCATTGTAACCGTGAACGGGGAATTCCCAGGGCCTCGTGTAGTAGCAAGGGAAGGCGATCAGCTGGTTATAAAAGTCACCAACCATGTTACCGACAATATCACCATCCACTGGTACTATATATATATATATATATATATTTATCGGTAGTATAGTAATTGATTTAATATTTGTAATACTAGAAAATATTTCATATATAATGTTGTACACACTACAAACAGGCATGGGATTAGACAAATAAGGAGTGGATGGGCAGATGGACCTGCTTATGTGACTCAATGCCCCATTCAAACTGGGCAGAGCTATGTCTACAACTTCACCATAGTCGGCCAACGAGGAACCCTTTGGTGGCACGCCCACATTTCATGGCTCCGATCCACTCTCTATGGCCCGATCATCATCCTCCCCAAGAAACATGTACCTTATCCTTTCCAGAAACCGTACAAGGAAGTTCCTATCATATTTGGTAATTTTAGCTACCCGCTTTCATATCATTAATACAATAAAATAAAATACGAGATGAAACATAATAATATTAATCAATGTGCAGGTGAATGGTTCAATAGTGATCCAGAAACCATAATCAGAGAGGCTTTGAAAACAGGTGGAGGTCCAAATGTATCAGATGCATACACCATCAATGGACTTCCAGGCCCTTTCTACAACTGCTCTGCCAAACACACATTCAGGTTGAGAGTTAAAACTGGCAAGACATATCTGCTACGCATCATCAACGCTGCACTCAACGACGAGCTCTTCTTCAGCATCGCTAACCATAGCCTCACAGTTGTCGACGCTGATGCTGTTTACGTCAAGCCATTTAGCATGGACACCATCCTCATCACGCCCGGACAGACAACCAACGTACTCCTCGAAACCAAACAGGAGTTCCCAGGTGCTAAATTCCTGATGACAGCTAGGCCGTACGTGACAGGACAGGGCACATTCGACAACTCCACCGTGGCAGCCATCTTAGAATACGAATCACCACTTCTTCCAACATCTGCTAGTAATAACAACAACAACATTCCAGTCTACAAACCAACCCTCCCACCTCTCAATGACACCTCATTCGTCACCAACTTCACGAAAAAACTACGAAGCTTGGCCAACACCAACTTCCCAGCCAACGTCCCACAGAAACCGGACAAACGTTTCTTCTTCACAGTAGGATTGGGAACCAAACCCTGCACTGATCATCATCGTAACAACATTGCCACGTGTCAAGGCCCTAATGGCACAAGGTTTGCAGCTTCAGTTAGCAACATCTCATACGTGCAGCCAACAACAGCTCTTCTGCAGGCCCATTACAGGGGTCGGTCCGGGCCCGTCTACACCCCGGACTTCCCCATAAACCCGCTCCATTGGTTCAACTACACCGGAGATGCTCCTCCCAACAACACCATGGTCGGAAACGGGACGAAGCTCATGGTGTTGACCTTCAACACCAGTGTGGAGCTGGTGATGCAGGATACCTCCATTCTTGGAGCTGAGAGCCATCCTCTCCATCTCCATGGATTCAACTTCTTCGTCGTCGGTCAGGGCTTCGGAAACTACGACCCCATTAACGACCCGAATGGCTTCAACCTGGTCGACCTGGTTGAGAGAAACACCGTCGGTGTGCCCTCCGGTGGCTGGGTGGCGATCCGGTTCGTAGCAGACAATCCAGGAGTGTGGTTCATGCACTGTCATTTGGAAGTTCACACGAGCTGGGGTTTGAAGATGGCATGGCTTGTCTTGGATGGAAAGCTCCCTAATCACAAGCTGCTTCCTCCACCCTCCGATCTTCCCAAATGCTGATTCTTCTTCTTTTTTCTTCTTCCCTTTTTTAAAACAACTGAACTGACTCCATTTTTTTGTGGGCTAATCGGCAGTCTTTTGTAATGTTTATTGAGTTTGAAATTTGAATAAAGTGACAATTTTCATTCTAATATTACAGCAGTGGAAAAATTCAATTTTAGTCCATTTAAAAAGTCACTGTCCAATTTTCGTCCACCATGAAAGCGTTTTCAATTTTAGTCCAATTAAGCCAAAAATCGTCACTATTTGGTCCATTTTTGGCTTAATTGGACTAAAATTGAAAACCGCTTCCATGGTGGACGAAATAGTGACAAAAATGGACCAAATAGTGACGATTTTTGACTTAATTGGACTAAAATTGAAAACCGCTTTCATGGTGGACGAAGATTGGACAGTGACTTTTTAAATGGACTAAAATTGAATTTAACCCATTATAGTAGTATTAATTTTTTTTAAAAAAATTAAGATGAAAACTAACCAAGGAATCAATAAATTTAGACAAGCATTGAATTAAAATTTGGAATTACGTTTACGTACGAGGGATTTCTGGAAATTATATCCTTCTAGGACATAGATTTCTAGCCCGAATACCCGAATTAAAAATAATGTGGGTCTTGGCATTTCTCGACATGAAGTTACATTAATTTAATTTTAATGTGTTTTCAAAAAATTTAAAATTTAAAATTACTGAACTTAATTAATAATACCTTTTTTGAGTGAGATAAAATTATGACCCCTAAATTTAGATGTCTCTCTATCTTCAACTCATCATGTATCAACCTTAATAACTCAAAATCTAAATCTTTATCTTTATATATCATACACATTGCAAGTAGATTTCATTTTAGACAACATCTTTATATATATAAAAATACAATGATTTCTAAAAAAAGTAATAGCAAGATTTTCCCACCAAAACTACATTGCCAAATCAGGAAATGTTTTTTTATTTTATTTAATAAACTAGTTTTGTACCCGTGCGATGCACGGGATAAAATTTTATAAAATATAATTATATTAATATTTTTATTTGAGATTTGAAATAAAAGTATATAAATGTAATATAATAAAATTAAGCTACTTATATATTATATATTTTAAATATTATATTGCTGAAGATTATCTTTAGATATGGTAATAAAATAAGATATTGTAATTTTAAACTTAATTTATAAGTTTAAAAACCTAATAATATATAATTAACAGTAACGATGATTTTACAAATCAATTGAACTTATAATATAAAAAAATTGAAACACTTATTTCTATTCAACATTTCTCGTGATGTTTCTTTCATCAACCTTTTTGTCACATATTAAGAAACAAAAAATCAATTAAAAAGAACCCACCAAATATCCATGGAGTATATATGATAAAGAAAAAGAGGTAGGGTCAAGCTAAATTTTAGTTTCTTCTTTAAAACCTTGTCATTGAATCTCATATTCACTTGATTTTTCCTAACACTTTCACAATGTCATCACGTTAATTAGTACTCGAAAACTTATAGAGTGCAAGTAATTCGATGTTTCCTATAAAATTAAATAATACACTCTTGAGTCAATGTTTATATATAAAAATAAATCATAATTAATTTTAAAAAAACATGAAACGAAGTATATGTACTCTAAATCTTCAAGAACAATCTCCATAAGCCGTTTTGGACCATCCCTTAGCTCATTGATTTGAGGTGGTTGAATGGAAACTAATCTTCCAATGACATGTTTATATAAACAAAAAATGATAAAAATAGTACTCGATGAAAAAACAATGTATAATATTTTTATTTAAAAGAGCAAAAAAAAAAAAAAATTGTCTTACCAAACAAATGATTTTCAACATTTGATTAGTAAATATTTTAGTAAATGGCTTGAAATCATGGAGGGTTGAAGGAAATGTGTCATCTTCAATCTCATACACTTTTGTCTTACTATATAAATGAAATTTATATTTGTGCATGGTTGTCTTATATTTAAAATTGTTATCTGCCACTATGAAATCAGAAACAATGTAAAGGCCTCCCTCATTTAACATTTGGGTGAACTTCTCAATATAAGGACGACGTATTGATCCATGAATTGTTGACCCCTACAACATTATGATAATATTATATCATATATGAAGAAAAAAAATCGAATATTAGTAAAATAATTGTCTTAATACTACCTATTTGTCACGAAAAATGGTCTCGTAACTAAAGGTACCACCACGATTTCCATAATTTGGAATCTCATAAACTCTCACTAATCGAAGTTTTAAAGCCCATATAGTTTTGGAAGGATTTACATCTTTCACCATGTTGAATACTGGCCGAGTCATGATGATGAGAGAAGACGCGTGATAGAAAAGACAGAAGAGAAAACACATAAGAGAAAAAAACGTGAGAGAATGAAGAACCTGTTTCTAAAATTTTATATCATAATGTGAATTTTTTGGATGAGAAAAAAATATTTTGAGTAAGTCTTTGATTGATTTATTAATTAATTTGAATTGTATACAAATATGGTATTTATATCACAAATTAATGATATAGTATTTATATAACAAATATGGTAATTAACAAATTAAAAATGGAAGACGAATGTACGTGACTGTTGAATTTAAAAATGAATTCCAATAGTGGTGATATAATTACCATATTTACAAATTCAATTCAATTGGTAAGATTCAATTAGTAAAGTGATTGATTTATATAAAGCTTAATTAATTTTAATTATTTTACATACTTACAAATTTACAAATATGACAAAAATACAAAATTTTAAAGATATATTGATATTGATATGATATGATTAGTGCATAATTATTGGAATGTAGTTGTATATTAATACGTAAAATAAATGTATATTTAATGAAATCATTAAATTGATACCTTATATCAAAATGTTCATATATATATATATATATAATTGTCTAATTCATCAATTTATTTACGCGTGCATGTGTCAAAATAATTATTGAAATCTAGTTATCTTTAATCTAGATATAACTATAAAATAAAAGATGAGTTATTAATTGCTTCGCGAAGTACATATTTTTTGGAAAACTGATATATATATATATATATATATATAAAGAGGTTTTCTAAAAAAATGATATATATGATATACATAATGATATATTATGCATTATACCATATGAAAATAAAGTCTCGCAATTGAATTTCCTAAATATTATTCACTTTAAAATATATACATCATTTAATAATATTTAAATTTAAAAATTAGTGCATAATTATAGGGATGGTACCAAATCATAAGTTTTCAAATTCTAAATATATTTATGGTATGAAATCTAAATATATACAATCATTAGTTTTATAAATTTGTTCATTTATCAAAATGTTTATATATATATATATATAAAATTGTCTAATTCATCGAGTTATTTACATGTGCATATGTCAAAATAATTATTAAAATCTAGTTATCTTTAATCTAGATATAGCTATAAAATAAAAGATGAGTTATTGCTTCATAGTACATATTTTTTGAAAAAATGATATATATATATAGAGAGAGAGAGAGGTTTCTAAAGAAATGATATATATAATGATATATATATATATATTATGTATTATATCATACGAAAATAAAGCCTCACAATTGAATTTCCTAAATATTATTCACTTTAAAATATAAACATCATTTAATAATATTTAAATTTAAAAATTCAGTACATAATTATAGAGATGATACTAAATTATTAGTTTTCAAATTCTAAATATATTTATGGTACGAAATCTAAATATATAGTTTTCATCATTGTATACAATTATTAGTTTTATAAATTAGTTTTCATATATCATTAGTGCATAATTTCACAAATTGGAATCTAAATCTAAATATGTTAAAAAATTGAGTTTACCATAAACTATCATTATATATATAGATATTGAATTATGATATTTATTTATTTATTAAATAAAAAACATTTCCAATTTTGGAAATGTGTTTTGGGCGGGAAAATGTTGGCCTTACTTTTTTTAGAAACCATTGTGTTTTTATATATATAAAGATATAAGTCATATTTAATATATTTATATATAAGGAAATTATATGTAGTAGTTAATTATAATTACATGATCTAATTACCTTTAAGTTTGTTTAATATTTCCATGTCTAGATCTCAATAATTATAATTATAATTATTATGTTATATAAATTCTATGTGATAAATTTATATCCATGCAATTAAAGTTTGCTAAAATATTATATACATAAGGTGAAATATATGCTAATTATACATATCATATAGAAAAAAAATTAAATGATTTCATTAGATTAGATAACTCATATGCAACTAATTAATTAAATACGGTTAATTGATGGCTTAGAGCATCTCCAGTGGTTTACACCACACTACAGCAAAATTCACACTACACTACAGCAAAATTCACACTACATTAAATTTATCTCCAATCGTCAACGCTACATTCTGCACTACATTTACTATTCTTATTTTTTTATTGATTTAAAATTTATACAAATTTAAACTTAATAATTGCATAATATTTTTATTTTTGTTTTATATTGATTATTGAATATAATTATTTTTATTAGTTATTTAAAAAAAATGTGAATATAAAAAGGCAAAAATTATAGAACAACATTAAATTAAATTCCATGATACAATGCTACAATCATACATATTAAAAAACATAAAATTAACACAAGAAAAAACAACACACACAATACAAGAAATTTCAATAAAACAATAACGATAATCTAGATCTCAGAATTGGAATGTTCCTCCCACATATGATCAATCAATGCATTACGAAGTGCGATGTGAGCGTCTTTGTCTCTAATTTGTCTAATGCATTATGCAGTTACGAAGGGCAAAATTTTTGTATGTGAATGATCCGTCCACCAAGGAAAAATCATTCAAGTTTGACCATGTATGTTTTAGCCTAATCGTTCTCTAGATGTTTTATGTTTATTTTAATTTATGCATTTTAGCCTAATTGCCTTGATGTATTTTGTGATTTATGTATTTTAATTTAATGTACTTTGTGATTTAATGTATTATGTGAACTTTCATTAGCCTAAAAAATACTTTTATATTATACACATATAGTAAATAATAATTTTTTCATAAACAATAATATTGCTTCATGAAATGATGAAATGCAAATTCTATTAAAAATAAATTGTGAAATTAAAATTGTATTAAAAAAAATCAAAAAAAAAAATTAATGTAGTGTGGTGCAATAGTGCCCACTACATGTGGTGGTGCACTATTCAAATCTATAATGTAGAGGGGAAATGTGGTGCATGGTTGGAGCCACATTTCACACTACATGTAGAGGTAGTGTGAAATGTGGTGTTGGGTTGGAGATGCTCTTACACATGTATACGGTTAATTGATTACTAATTAGCAAATTGATTACTAAATTGGTGTATCAATATATTCCATTATGCTTACTAAATTACTAAATAGTACGTAATTATATATTGTATGCTTAAATAAAACACTAATTCTATGGAGATAATTAATTACCACATATAGATAAGGTTAACAATTCTATGTGATACAATTATCATTAAATATTATTTATGAAAATAATAATAATCAATATAAATCTTTTCATTTATTTTTATTGATTTCTATTATACATTCTCTACATACAATTAGATATTTATAAATATGAAAATTGAAATATATGGTAATTATACATATCATATATGGTAATTACGTAATTATATATTGTATGCTTAAATAAAACACTAATTCTATGGAGATAATTACCATATATAGATAAAGTCAACAATTCTATGTGATACATTTTAATGTGATACAATTATCATTAGATATTATTTATTAAAAAAGAATCAATATAAATCTTTTAATTTATATTTTTATCGATTTCTATTGTACATCTTTATCTTTATCTTTATATATATAAAAATACAAACATTTCCTCAAATAGTAATGTTAAAATTTTCCCGCCAAAAACACCCTACCAAAATTGGAAATGATTTTTTTATTAAAATAAATGTTAAATGATAAATAATAAATCATGATTGATGATATATATATATATATATATTTAAGGAAGTGATATGATATGATAAAATTACCATATTTGTCAATATGGTAAGTCAACTTTAATTATAAATTTCTATTCATATATTTATGATATCATTTAGCAATGTGTGTATACATACATATATATATATATATGTGTGTGTGTGTGTGTGTGTGATTTACATCATATAATATCATAATCATAATATCATATAATTAATAAAACAATTATTCATTCGATGTTAATATATATTTTTATATAATTTAATATGCATGTAAATATATACATAAAATATATTTATTATATAATTCTTATCATTACAAAATAATAAAATATATAAAAAGATAACCAAAATATAGATACAATTTTATGTAATTTTGTTGACGTATAAAACATAATTGTTATATAAAGGATTAGATATATAAAAATTAATTCGCCACTTGATAACCAAATCTACATAAAACATAAAGTTAACAATTAAATAATTCTAAATATAAAATTTAAAAGATATATTGTAATAATATATCATATTTTAAGAAATTAAAGAACTCCACTTGATTTGATAATAAATCATATGTAATAATAAAATGAATATCATATTTAATTAATTATGATATTAATATTCTATAATGTGACATTATCTATATATATATATGAAGAAGAACATTTCCTTAAATAATTTTTCCACCCAAAAGTTGTTTTGATATTTATGGAAAAGATATTATGTTTATCCATTAAATAAAAAAGCCAATTGTCTCATTAATCTTCTATATATAAGGATGAATATTATTACAAATTAGGGAAAAAAAAAAGAAATTATTGCCATTAGCTATCCTTCTTCTATTTAATACGTTTCAATTTAATAAAAATGGTAATTTAATATGTTTCAATTTAAAAAAATGTTAAATTATTTTATAGATGCAAACTAAATGATTTTCCATCTAAGCATTTCATATGATTTTTTATAAAAATTTCTTAATTACTTATACATCAAGTTATTTGACATCGATTACATAAAAATATTGGTTTGTTTTAAAATTAATATAATTTGAAATGTCATTTTAAAAATATAATAGATGTTGATGCTATCGTTTTCATCCATTAAATAAGATACAAATAAGTCTCTACTAAATTTCACTATTAAAATTGAATATACAATAATATGAGCAAACAAATAAGATTGTGATATTATCTTGATCTTGATTTTATATACTATATATATTGAAAATGATTTTCTATTTTGTAAATAATAAAATTCAATAAAAATAATATTTAATGTATAACATAATGTAATATAATAAAACGTTTTGATTTTATCAATAAACACATTGATTGTGAATGATGTGATTTGATTTCATGTACATGAATTAAGTAGAAACGGAACATTTATTTGCAATCATTATAATTGGGAAAAATATCTATAAATTAGGAAGCAGCTAAATTTATGACATATAAAATGCACTAATTTCATATCTAATGAACAAATTATGCACTATAAATATGAGAGAAAAAACTTAGAATTGATTCACACTTTCTCTTTAATTTCTAATTCTGCAATACAAATCTTTTACTTTCATGGTGCTTATGGGACTGTGTTCTTTTTTTCTTTTTTTGTTTTTATTTTATTTGGTTATGATTGCTATCATTTCCATCTATTAAATAAGATACAAATAAGTCTCTACTAAATTTCACTATTAAAATTGAATATACAATAATATGAGCAAACAAATAAGATTGTGATATTATCTTGATCTTGATTTTATATACTATATATATTGAAAATGATTTTCTATTTTGTAAATAATAAAATTCAATAAAAATAATATTTAATGCATAACATAATGTAATATAATAAAACGTTTGGATTTTATCAATAAACACATTGATTGTGAATGATTTGATTTGATTTCATGTATAGGAATTAAGTAGAAACTGAACATTTATTTGCAATCATTATAATTGGAAAAAAAAATCTATAAATTATGAAGCAACTAAATTTATGACATACAAAATGCACTAATCCCATATTTAATGAACAAATTATGCACTATAAATATGAGAGAAAAAACTTAGAATTGACTTACATTTTTTCTTTAATTTCTCAAATTCTGCAATACAATTTTTTGCTTTCATGGTGCTCATGAGATTGTGTTCTTTTTTTCTTTTTTGGTTTTTATTTTATTTGGTTATAATTTTTATTTGATCTACATCATATAGTTTGGATGGACGGTTAATAATTTTTTGACTTTATCAATATTTTTTTAACGATTAAAGTTCCTTCGTTATTCATATTTGGAGATGAATGTTTTATTTATTGGTATTGCATATGGATTATTATTAATGTAATTTTTGTTTTTTGTTTTACTTTATGCAGGAATTTCGTGAAGAAACCTGAATGAAAACTTGCATGGAAAAGTGATAAAGAAGACTATAAATTTACATTACAAGGTAGATTTTTTTTTTTGTTAGAAATAATTGGAAATTAATAATGTATTTTGTTTTTATATTTCTTTTATGTTTTTGAGGTTTTTATCATAGAATTTATTTGTTTTAAAGATAACATGCTTAAAAGTAGTTAGTTGAATTATTTCTTCTATCTTATATAGAACATAACTTTCATGTTGTGATTTGTTTAAATAAACATTATTCATTTATCTTTAAATAGTGTACTTGAAATGTGATAATTTCTATAGAATTCATATCCATCTTATTTATATATAAACTAAGTTTAAAATTACAATATCTTATTTTATTACTGTACCTAGAGATTATCTCCAACAATAAAATATTTAAAATATATAATATATAAATTACTTAATTTCATTATATTACATTTGTATATACTTTTTTTTTCCAAATCTCAAATAAAAATATTATAATTGTATTTTATAAAATTTTATCCCGTGCATCGCACGGGTATAAAACTAGTATAACTAATTATAAAAGTTAGCTGACTTATGCTTTGACTAATATATAGTCTCAATGCGTAATCGATCAAATTTCTCACATATATATATACATACATGAGTATATAGCACATGCGTCGCATGTGGAGTTTGTATTTTTTAAATCAAAAATACTAAATTACTATTAAGATATATACCTTAAATAATCTTTTATAAGGATATATAATCTGTATTATATTAGAGTCCTAATATAATAAAATTCTACTCATAATATAGAATTCTATATGATTTTTGTTTAGAATTCTAGTTTAAATTATTTAGATATGAAAATCCTAATTATTATTATAACCTTAAATATAATCTTTAATAAGGACATATTATACAATTCATATTTTGTAAAAACCATTCACTTTTATATAGATAATAGATACGTATATTTGCATTTATAAAGTGTACATTAGGAAACTTGAACATTAAGTATAATTTCACCAACTTAACCAAAAAAAAAGTCTTGTATTGATTTCTTTCAAATCTAAGTGTTTATTTAATTTGACTATGATCTTAGTCCCTCAAATCCCAATGCTTAAAAAATGATCAAATTGTACAACATGGGTATGTGATTGTCTACATAGAAATTAGGGTATCCCAAAAAATAATACTACTAATAAAATGGTGTATTGTTTGTCTTATTTCAATCTAAGTGGGCCCCTGCAAGAGAAGGTCCTTAAACTCTCACATATTTTAAGGCTATATGCTTACACTCTCTCCATACCTTATCCTACTCCCACTTTCATTTCTATACCCATTATATTGCCTTCCATTTGGTACATAATACAAAGACCATCTATAACTATTCCCTTTATTTTTCTTTAAATGCATCACTAACAATACTTCTTTTATTTTATTTTATTTATAAGAACTCAATTTATGAATAATAGAAAGGTGTTAAAAGCCATAAAAGTGGTCACATTATATGATACCATGACACTCCCACTCTGCTGTCGGAATCAGAGATTTTTGCTGAATTCATTTATCTCAAAAACTCTTTGCTTCTTCACTTCAATTCTAGAGCCACAATGACATAACTGGATTCACCATCTTCAAGTTCTTGATTTGCAGATCAGGATGGAGGAATTTAGATGCAACCCAGCTGAGATTATCAGGTTTTGTTTCTTCATTGAGTTCTTGCATTTTATTTGTTTCTTCATGGACTCAATAGTTTATACTGTCTTGATTGTGTGTTATTGGGTTTGGAAGTTCTAAAGTCTGAGCTTTGATTGTGATTAGATGAGGAAACAGAGTGATGGCCCGATTTCTAATTGCCTGGGAATTATTTCTGTGTTAATTTGATAACGAGCTCTTGATCGAATGCCTAGGTAGTGCTTGATTGAATGCCTGAACGAGATTTAAACAATGTTGTTTTGATATAATCATGTGAATCCTTGTTGATGAAATACACTACGTGCAGTATTACACCTGCTCGATTGAATGCCCGAACGAGGTTGAAACGACGTTGTTTTGATATAATCATGTATTCTTGTGGGCGTTTCCTGTGATCCCTTTGATGTCGTGTTAAGAGTACATTGCATTCATATTTGAGCAATCGATCTTTGGTGTCTTAAATCCATTCCTCGTACGTGCCTAGTTTTTGTTCATTTAATCTGAGATCATGAGTGTTCTTGAATACCAGCATTGCCTACTCGGACAAGAAAAGAAAATTGGGCGATGAACAACAGCTGGAAACCCCTCTGCCTAAGCACATTCGTATAGATTCCAATACAGAGGCGAAGAAGGAAGAAAGGAACGAGCTTGAAGGAGGATTTGAATCAGAACCCGAATCTATTAACAGCAATAGCATCAACGACTCAGATTCCATGATGTCTACGGATCCTGAATCTCCAAATACATACACGTCTGGTTCGCTTTCTAGCTTGGCTGCCACCTCTTCTGAACCACTGTCCGATTCGCTTTCTAGTTTGGCTGCCACCTCTTCCAAACCTCTCTACTCTTCCAAGACCACATCATCCACAATTTCGATATCAATCAACTTGGGTTTCAGTTTCGATCATCAGGAGATCGAGATCAAGAACATGCTCTACTCCAACAGGGTAGCTCCCACTACCAACTTCATTCTTTCATCCAAAAGATGGTCTGTTAATCAAGGTACATTGATCATCTACAAGACCCTCTTTTCTCCTACATTTTTTGATCCAAATTACATTGAAATTTTTCGTTCGCTTTCGGTCTATGCAGATGCCCAGCAGGAATGCAAGAAACTGACTATTGATAAGGAGTTTGAACACTACTTTTCTAAGCTTATGCTTTAGCAAAAACATATGAATATAGCTTTCATGTTGTATTTAATCTTCATACTGACATTGCAAGAATAAAGCTTTCAAGTTTGAAGTGCAAATAGTGCAATCCATAGCATTAAACTCAAATTTACATGTAGAATCAGAAACTAATAATATAATCTAAAACTCTATACACACTAGAACAAAAGAGCCATGCAGGAAAACATAACAAGAATCTAAACCAAGTCAAAAGGCTTCTCTATTCTGAGGAGCTCCACCACTGCTAAGGAACTTCTCGAGTTCCGGCGACTGGAAGTATCCATTGCTCGGGGGCTCCGTTTTGATCCGCCCCTCCTTCTTCTTCCTCGGTGGTGGCGGACAGACGAGCACCGCCGGAATCCGGTACTCCTGGTTCTTCGGGGTTGTGCACTCATTGTTGTCTGCATCCATTTCACCCCAGAAATCAAGAACAAAGTGTGTTTGTGCAATTAATGGAGAAATGCAGAATTTTATGTAGAATGCAACGCTTCAACTGTTACTAATGTAATGGATTATATATGGGAGGATTTATTAGTAGTTATTAAATTCTGTTACTGAGTAGTGGAGAATATGGGGAGGGATGGCGGTTTCTTTTTTTAAAAATTAATTAATTGATTTAAGACTTAGTTGAGAGAATAATTTCATTCAATTCAAGGTTTTATTCATTAAAACGAAATATCAATTTCCATGAAATTACAATTTTGAAACCATTTTTAGGAATGAATCATTACTTAACATTGTCTTGTAGTTTGAATTAATGTCAATTTTTGGCAAAATTTTGTTGACGTATCAAACCTAGAACACAACAGTCAAATCATACTCACTGGCAAATTTAATTCCTGGTCTCTTCCAAAATAAACTAATAATAATAGTAATAATAATAAAATTTCTCAAAATGAAAATCATAATAATAAAACTAATTCATGGTTGTACCACGTTTTTCAGTTGAGGTGGTCGTGTTAGTGGTTGGCTAAGAATTGTGCACTTTTATCTAAATTCTTTTTTATCGATGAAAATAGAAAAGGTAATTTTATTGCTTCCAACATATTCATAAGTCAATTTAAATATACTTTTAAAATCCAAAATATTTAATTAGTTAAATCATGAGTCAAGATTCAAAGACCGAAGATCAAGTCAACAATGGCAACTTTTGAAGTCAAACCCTCATTTTAGCATTTTTGGATCTTGTTTAAAATATCCTATTTGGGCTTTTATCGGACAAGTTAAACAAGTCCTTGTAAAAATACGGCCCATAGCCCATTAAATCAAAATTGATGGGCCGAGAAGCTTGAATTCAGATGTAGAAATGTAATACTAGGTCTAGGTAATGCCACGTCAACTTCAAGATCCAAATATCAATTTGGTACCTCCTATTATGTTGCTGTATTTTTAATTTTTAATTTACATCATATTTTACTTGTGATATTATTTATTTATATAAGTAGGGTGTGATTATTATTTTGAAATAAAGATGAAATATATTAGAATAGAAAATCTTTTAAGTCCGAATCAGTCTAGGTCTCTGCATTCATTGCTCCATTTAATACTTCATTATTTCTAGTTCATGCGATATTATCTCTAATTTGTCTATGATTGGATCTCTAATTTTATAGTAGAGTGGAAATTCAGTCACTCAACCTAATTTGTTTCTAAAATTTAGCAAAACCAACCTATAATTTGATCTCAAAATTCATCACTAATATTAAATATACTGTTGGAAATTGGTTTGGAAAAATTGGTGTTGACCAATTTGATTACATGGTATTTCATTTGTAAAAAACGAAATTAAGTTGCAAATTTAAAATCTACGTTTCGAGTAGATAAATTTAGAGTATTTATTTTCTCAAATCCAATTTCGGATGAATGAGAAATTAATGATTAAAGTTAACAACTTAAATTGAAGAGTTGTGAAGGTGTGAAAGGGTGTGAGTTTGAATTGAATTGATGCAACCCAAATTAATGGGATGCAACCATTTCAATTAGACGCATTATTTCATAGAAAGAGGTGTTTAATAATGAAAAGATTTCAATTCAAACGAATAGATGTCTAATCATGAAAAGATATCATTTCATGAAAATGTGTCTCATTATGAAAAGATATCAATTCAAACCAAAAAGGTGTCTATTATGAAAAGACACAACACCTATTCAACTTCTATAAATAGGTCCCACATTCAATCATTTCATTTACTCCACTACAACTTGCATTCATAGCATTCTAGCAATTGTAGTACTCTTTTCATCTTGTCCTAGAAAGTTCAAAATATCTCTTTTGTTCGCCGGAAAACTTTTGGATTCGTTGTGCTGCGATCCTTAAGTTAGTAAGTCGTTGTATCTTGGAGACGTGTGCCGTAGACCGTAAAGCATTGAATACGGGGCAATTTCGTCTTACGGAGAAAGAGTCCAACTCTTGCCTCAACTTTACCTATTTATTTTCCAAGTCATTTTCAAATACACCACATTCCTTTCCTACATATACTTTCGAAACGAATATATTATGGTTAGAAATGAAGATGTCCAAATAATTTCTTGCAGTGATGAGCAAATGAGTGGTCCATTTCTAAGGATCTCATTTGAATAAGCTTAAGAACAACATTAGATATACAATTAATGTAACTTAAGAGTTGAATGTTTTAATGGGCCACATTGCTTTTAATTATGCTACAAATTTTGGTTGTTTACGATACATTTTATTAGTATCAACTGATTATTACTTTTGATTCACGCATATGATTTCAATAGATGTGGCAATAAGTTTATTTAAATCTTGTCCCACTATATATTTGTCTTGTTTGAATTAAGTTTGAGTGTAGCTTAATGAGTCACTAGTCCAAGCTTATAAATCAACCAACATGATTCTATTAAACATGTCATATCATTTGTTAGGCATCAATTTACATCAAGAACGATTCAGTGTTTAAGTTAAAAACGAATATCACCGACATTTAAAGGTATACAAAACTTCCAGTGAAGTTGGGTTTTTGTTTTTCATAATAAGATTAATGTGATGATGCATTTTGTGTACATCATTTATCCACATTAAATAAAGATAACATCATTAATATGTTTTGAAAAGATTTCATTTGTTAAATTAAATAGAGAATTAGCTCTTTCCTTATTAAATTTGGTTGGTTAGAGAGATATTTCAGTCTGTCACGCGGATGTGTATTGGTCTTCCATGTGAGAATTGTGTATATTTTTACTTTCAACAATATAAAGTATAACACAGAAACTCATGTGAGACGGTTTCACGGATAGTTTCCGTGAGACGGATCTTTATTACCCATGAATTGAACTCATATCCACAAATTTTCATATGAATTGCTAAGTGTGGCTTCTGGGTTGACTCGTCTCACAAAAAAAGATTCATGAGATGGTATCACACAAGTTCTACTCAAACTATAATATTCATTTTCCACGGGAAAATCGTTATAAATTAAATTAATTATTACTTAGGTCACCAAATCTTATATTTCATTCCAAAGGAAGATAATAATTTATATGAAACATCTTAGTATAAATCATCTAACACATATAATACAATTTTAACTCTACACAAATAGAAATGAACACTAGTTATAAAAAAGAATGTTCGCATGCCCATAATGGCATATACGTCTTAATATGTACACCCTTAATAAGTAAAGATCATATTTCCCTTTAAATCTTGGAATTTGAAATTAGAAATTGTGTTAAATTTGCAACAAATTAACAGCGAACGCACATTAATCATGAGTGGACCTGCTAACTAATTAAGTATATGTGTTTACTGAAACCGCTTCAGAGATCTCATTTCGTAAGATGAGTTAACCATAATTGGTCTCTTTGAGGTGGAACCTTGATAGTGATATCAGTTGAGTCGACCTTAAAAACAGGTTGATCGGATTTTTCTAAGTATCTGTATGTATATAATTCTCAATTTACACAGTAATAATTTCGAAGGATGTGGTTGTATCCCAAATCAATTGAACGTGATCATGAAATTGGAGTATAAAGAAAAATGAAAGAGAAAGGGCAGAAGGCAAAAAAGGTACACTAGTACTTTAGTACAGGCTGTACACTGCATCCAAAATTGCAAAGGACAAACCCTTTTGCAAAGCCCACCAAGAATAAAGCCTAAAACTAGTTCTCATTTAATTCACATCAATATCATGGCTGTCAACAATTTATACTTCTCAAATTTATTCAAAACATTCTATTTTCATTAGTGGAAATAGGTGTTGAAATGATTGTATGATTTATATCTCTCCAATACATAATGAATGCAATTAAACTATTTTTACATATCATTTGGTTTACTTATTATCTTTAACGCATATTCTATGTAATATTCAGTCGAGATATACTCACATTCTATGCATTGAGTTGTCAGCAGGTGAATTTACCCTAAGAATACAGATAAGAGCGAGTCCCAATTTGACTCGGGGTTTTGTGAATTTTCTTGTTTTCTAATCCAACTTTGGAAAAAGAAGAGGAAAAACATCTTAGTGAGATAGCTACATAGCTTTTGAAGATGAGACCAATCATAATCTCCATCAAATGTTGCACTTGATTTGAGATGTAAGAATCTTGCACATGTCAAGTAGATAATTGAATAAGCTAAATTTTTTAATCTAATTAAGATAATTTGAGTTTGAGTTTGCAAAGCAAAAGGGATCTTTGTTTACAATTACTGTGCAAGATATGTGCAAAGTGTACACATAAAGTTAAAACTAGCAATTTTTTTATGCCTGGTGCAGGTGCATTATTGGTCATAAGCTTCCAAATGTATTGCGTCTTGCCCTACAACTTCAATTCCTAAACTATGAATCAATCATAAGATTTTAGAAAACAAAAACTTATATACGACGGTCTCATATTTGTAACTTTATTAAATGATTAGATCAAGTTTCACAATCTAATATATATTGTTAATTGAATTTTCTCACGAAATTAGTTTCGAGATATGATCTCATGTAGAATGATAATCGAAGTAAATAAACTAGTTAGCAATGGATGTAGAATGATATTACGATTATTTTCGATATTATTGATTAGATTCCCATGTTATTGCAAGCGTGATGAAACAAAATTTAGGATCTCCGTTGATGTAGCTTTCAGACAACCACCTCATTCACTACAAGACAACTTCTGAATTATAATTACTAATTATTAGTGTATATATGTGTGTGTCGTGAGAAGGGCTAGCCAGCAATGGAGGTTCAAATAATTGAGAAGTTTTAAGATTTTAATTCAAAGAGTAAAAAAATCAAAAGTGAACAAACCACATATTTTTAGTTACCTTCTTATATTTTATCTATAAATATTATGCAATATGTTTTCTTATTTTGTTTAGATGGGACTAATACACTTGCATTTGTACAGTTGAGTTTTGCTTTATTCTACCATTTAAAATTTGGTTCATAATCAAATGTTAATGAGCTATTTCAAAAAACAAGCGGATTATGCATGTTTGGATCTGGGATTTTAATGGATTTTGTAAAAAAAGTAAGATAAATTGGTAAAACTAAAGTTTATTCCAATGGGTACATTCCTATCTAAACACCCCCAAGAAAATATATACATTTTTTAAGAGATAACTTTGTTCTTTGTAACATTAAAATTTATGTAAAAGAAATGGAAGATTATATATGTAGTCTAGAATGAAAAATAAGATGAAATACTCATTCAAATAAAAAAGAAGCTGATTTCAATTATGAATCCAATTATTGTCTCTATGATTAAAAAATTATGGTATTGAGTTTTGTCACACGGTTGGTCCTTTTCACTTTGAACATTTGAACAGCTTATCATTTTTTACCCAAGGGTGTTCACACACACCAACTTTATTAAGGGAATTATTATTACCATAGGATATAGAGTAGAATTCTTGATTCATACATTTATTGAATGAGACCAGTCGAACTACAATTCAAATATGATTATGTGAAAATGAGTTTAGCTTCTAAATAGTAACACTACATGTAACGAAATTGCATCTCATGTTACACTATCTCGTGTAATTTGTTAAAATATATTATAACCGTAATAATCAACACAAAAGATCTCTCTCTCCATTTGGAATAAAATTGTTGGCAATAAAGTAGAGTATATTTTGAAGTGGATGTAGAAAATGTGGAGGAAAATCTACCAACTTTGATAGCTGGAAAGTTATAGTAACACTACAAAAGTAAGATGGATTTGTTTATATTATGGCATTGGATTGTCCACACCAACTCTTGCCATACCTAATTTAGCTAATTTCCTACTTGCCATAGACACATCCACAATTCCTTTTAATTTTGGAAAATATAATTTTTTGTATGATTATAATTGAGATCATTTAATTTATTTCAATGATCAATAATCAACTACACTCTTCTGTAAAATGTTAAAATGTTCATGACGGGTAGCTTTTAATATGTTCACCGCCGACATGTAATGATTCATCCCCTCATTATATGAAAAGTGAAATTAATTGATATGTTGGATATCTGACACATTAGCGGTAAACACATAATAATGTTCCACGATAGGTAGGATAACAATACTGACACTCTTCTCATCTCAAGCTCTAGAAATTTTCATGAAATTGACTTCTCTTTCTCAAGTCTCTTCTCTTCACATTAATTTGAGTTCAAATTGGTTAAAAATGAAGATTAAATACTACTTTTGAAGAGTAATAAGAAATCAAATGTACTTGATATTAGGCCAAATGGGATTGTGTAGAATCTTCGTTCACATAATATGCTACAAATAATGTTCTTCCTAACCAAATAGAGATCAAAAAGAAGAATATATCATAGAGAAAATGCTTGAAATATTATTGGCCTTTTCTCATTGAGAACTTTGTAATAACTGTCTAGTTACTATGCAAGAAGTTAGTATATATTATTATTGTATGAATGTATATGATATTAATAATAGTACCATGCTATATAATAAATATATTGATGGAATATAACATATATAAGATAGATATAGGACAAATAAGTTCCAGCTTGATTCAATCTACCACTTTGTACAGTTTTAATAATGGGACTTATAAGGTACACTTTTATTACCAAACTTATGCTTATGTTTGTCCCATGGAAAATATCTTGTTTCAAGAGAATTGTAATGTGCTTGGGAAGAATGGAAGGTACGGATAAGAAATACTAAAAAAGGGAGCCAGACTTATTCTATCTTCTTTTTTTTAAGTTGGGCCCAAAATACCACAACTTTAAAAACTTTGACCTAAATGTCATAAAAATTATAATATGTGTCCAAAATACCACATTTGACTAGTCAAAAAGTACCCCACTGTCAAAAAGCAAGTTAAAAGGTGAAAAAATATGGTTGGTGGCAGTCATTATTGCGCATTGATTGGGCGCAGTAAATGCCTTTATTGGAGCAGTAAAATTGACTTAAGTCACGAAAATCCACCAAAAAACACCACATACGAAAATTTTGCTGAAATTTCTCTCACGAAAAAGCAGTAAAAACACTTACGAAATTTTCGTGAGGCCAAGTTTGGAGTGCACATACGAAAATTCCTGATATTGTGTGGATATTTCATTGAGTACATGGAGGTTAGTAAACCGCTCCCCTCTCCATTTTCGTTGAACATGTGCCTGAAATTTGTTTATCTCTGTTTTTGGTTGAATTTATGTGATTGAAAACTGTCAAAGTAAACATGAAAATACACGATTATATGTGCTTGAATATATATGTGCTTAGATTTATGGATATAGTTCTTGAAATTATGTTTAGGAAACTATGTTTCTGCGTTCTTTCCTCCACGAACATTCATCCATACACGAAAATTCATCAATACACGAAAATTCATGAGTTACGAAAATTCACGAAAATGCATGTCACGAAAATTCATATCACGAAAATTCACGAAAATGCATGTCACGAAAATTCATGTCACGAAAATTCATGAAAATGCATGTCACGAAAATTCAATTTAATGCATGTCACGAAAATTCACGAAGTTGGGCATACGCGTACACGAAAATTCCCCAATACTAAAATCTTTAACGAGCATATATTTTCATTAAATATAGCGCGACTGGGAGTGGGTCCGACCAGATTGTCAGCACTAGTTCGCGTATATCAATGGATATACGCGACTTACTATTATTCTACGAGATAGGGACGGAGCTATCGGAGGTGGATGGAGATTGTGTCTATGATTTCATGGACACATGTTTCGGTCACTTCTTACGGTGGCCAATGGATACAGAGACGTGTAAGGCGTTTCTACATTATCTGATGAGTCGGGAGGTGCGACAGAGGGATGCATTACTAGTCGACTGCTGGTTTCTTATTGGACCAGATAGATTATATTGTTTCTCAAGACGAGAGTTTTTTCTTGTTACGGGGTTGAGGTTTGGAGACTCGAAATTCAACCCATTTGGGGTACACGTTTTAAGGTCAGGTGGGTTGTACGACCGTGTAGTGTGATCCGGTGTTGGGAGTATCACCATTTCAGACCTTCGAGCCAGATTTGTTAGAGGGGAGTTCTGTCGCAGCCGTGTAGACTCCATAAATGTAGCGAATATACTGATCTTGTATTGTATCGTGCTTGAATTGGACATACTGAAGACTACTGTCGACACGTGGGTATGAAGCCTCGTAAATCAGACTGACGCTTGAGAGAGCTTCCCATGGGGAAATTCTCCTATGTAACCCTGTTGCGTCATATGACGAAGTTACCTCTTACTATTCCACAGCAGAGAGGGAACAGGACTTACACCTATCACTTTTACAGATTCTCCCTTGCCTTACTGGTGGGTTAAAAATAGATATCTGTTGTGAATATATATTTTTTTAGAAGGAATTAGAATTCTGATATCACATGTGTACCATCTGTAGATATGGGCGTATGAGGTGATACTTTGTACAAGGATGTTTGTTGGTCGTCGCCTGGATACTGGGCACCATATTCCTCGGTGCCTTAGATGGTCTACCATGAGATCCACCACAGACGTATCACAGAAACTTACTGCTCAGGTGAGTCTTTATCGAGTACATTTATTGAAAATATTATTTATAGTAAGGTTTTGTTAATTAATATTTCTTGTGCATGCTAGATACCTTGTTTGGAGACGCTCAAGCCGACTCCTGATGAGGTGAATCATCCATTTTGGGCGTATGTGGAGCATGACCTCTCAGAGGGTGTGCAGCCAGTTGGTCGTGATCGTGGACGGAGGACCTGGGGTGTACATGTTGGACCATCTCGGCATCCACCTACTCTAGATACCGATGCTCCTGTTGACCCCGTCCCTACTAGACGCACGAGGACCTCTACTCGTGCAGTCGATCAGTCTGACATCGTACACACTGCAGCTCCTGATCCAGTTGTGCTTCCTTCTAGGAGACGTAGACAGGCCCAGATTGTTTCTTCTTCATCTTCCAGGGAGGCATAGGGAGCTGAGCCATATTATATGGAGCCTGACTTCCCTCAGCAGGAATTCCATGATTCTGGCATGCCCGAGCAGCATTTTGAGGCCAGCGAATTCGATTGGGCAGAGCCGACGCATCACAGCCCCCATTATGCACCCGATCCGGTACACCATGACTTCAGTGCACCTCTTACGGATCTGTTATCACAGTTGTCCCTGCTCATCAATAGACGCTTCGACCAGATGTAGACGTTCCTCGGTGGCAAGATTGATCATCTCGATCAGAGAATTGATCATTTGGATGAGAGGTTCGATCGTTTGGAGTCTGGCATGCCTGACATCATTGCTGAGCAGCTTTGCGGATACTTTGGTGACGGCCCACGTCCATAGTATGAACCTGACTCGGATCGGCCATGGGAGAGTTGGACCGCAGATGTGCCATCAGAGCAGCCTACTACAGGTGCTTTATTTATGTCTATTGTATCATGCGCTCAGTCGGCCCAGGACAATCAGCCCCCTAAGGGGTCCTTCGATCAGGAGCAGTCACATCGCTGCTTCCATACACCGAACATATGCACTGTCAGTACGAGTTACATCGTTGAGGAGCCAGTGTCTCCGTCTGGGCACGATGTCCAGCCACAGCCTCCTTCTGATGTAAATATTAGGGATACAACCAAGGGAATCCGTCAACCAAGGGAATCCATCATGTTCGTATGAGAGAGCCGTCACAGTATCGCAGAAGTCCATATAGGAGCGGAGGCAGGACGATGTGTAAGGATATGAGTGGCTGGGATGACTTCGAAGCGTGGATGCAACTCGAAGATCGTGCTGATAAGTAAGTACTTTATTCGTGTATTTTACATTATTTTTTTCATTTTATAGTTGTATGGTTGGACTTCATTCTTGATTAACATTTGTATACAGGCGTAATATGGGGATAGGGTATGCAGTCGGCCCAGAGTTCTTTGAACCGGTTATAGACCCCCTGGATATCTGGATATCATGGTATGTGATTTCTTGATCAATATCAAGTTTATTTTGTAACTCGATTTATCTTATTTGTTCAAATGCTAAAATTTTTTTAGGCGATCGAGACCTACCTTGGTATCGTCCAATCCGTCCCACGATTCTTAGGTCTTGAGATCATACAACATGTCTTCAGATTCGGCCAAGTATTATCAGTTCAATTTAATGTAAGTTTGGTCCGATTCTGATATTCATACCACGAATATCTAAGTTGAATTAGCGTGGATGCTTATTTTTTGTATATTTTCAGGAGATATGCAAGGACATTTGGAAGAAAAAGCATATCGCCGATTCACCAAACACCATATATCCAGGGGATGATCGTGAGGAATTCGATCCGGTTGAACTCGACCGTTTGATGTCATACGTACATGGTCAGGCAAATAAGTGGACAAAGTAGAAGCCATGGAATCTAATTCATCAGACAAGTTATTGTCATTTTAAAAATATCAAACTTATTTGAAATTCTCATTGTATATCCAATTGTTTTCTAAATCGTACTCTTTGAATTCTTGCAGTTGTTCATCGTGCTTAATCTGGATGAACACTGGGTTGCTGCCATGATTGACTTGAACGACAAGACAGTTACACTCATGGACAGCCTACGACACACTTAGAACGAGGATGTCATGGCGCTTTGAGTGGGACAGACACTGCCCATTCGTTGGATTTTGCCTCGACTTCTGGAGCACTCAAGCTGCCACGAAACGATAGAGTATCATTCTGTATCATTCTATAGTCCACGGAGTTTCGATGTCAGAGTGTCTCTCTACACTTGTGTTACATGTAGGAGGACCCGACCAACTGTGACATCTACGCGTTGAAGTCGATTGAGAGCTTCATCACTGAGGTGTTTCCTAGGCCTGAGATGTCTGAAGGCGCATTTACCATTAGACGATTGATGGCTGTTCAGATGTATATATTTTCTATGGATGAGGACACCATCCAGGCAGGAGATTTATCATAGACACATGTTTTTATTGATTTTGGTTGAACTTCTACTGTTACATATTTGTATTGATTTTTGTAGAACTTTGTTAGAACATATTTAAGTATGTTTTGATGAGACAAAACCATAGACTAGTAACCCTCATTCTATAAGCATAACCTATCTTGTAAGATTACTGCAACGAGATTACTGCAGAAAGATATAATAGAGAAAGCTTCAGAAGAAGGATACTGAAGAGAATGGTGAAAGGAATCTGGTAGACTAAAAAGGATACTGCTTACTGCAGGAAGCTAACTGGAAGAGACTATGCTTAAGCATACTGCAAAGCAGCGAGCTACCAAATACTCAACCTACCTGACAGGAAGCTACCTGGAAGAGACCATGCCGAAGCATACTGCAAAGTAGCAAGCGACAGAAGTCTAAAGCCACCTGAGAGCAAGGCCAGGAAAAGAGCTACACAACAAGCATGGGGAGGAAGCTAGAAGTTACCGGTAGAGAGAAGAATAATGGAGCCAATCAGATGAAGACACGTGGAAAGCAAAAAGCTGGCGTGTATCAGGTGGAGTGTGGCGCATATAATGATGGAAATCTACTTACCTTCAACAGGTAGATTTCATATTCTATAAATAGAAGAAGACTGAAGACTGAGAAGAGAGGGGAGAAGAAGCGAGAATAATAAAGCGTAGATATAAGCTCGTAGAGAAGAGAGAAGCGCACCAGAAAGAAGAGAAGAGCGCAAGAGAGAGCTCAGAAGATAAAGCGCAGAAAAGAGAGGGAAGGACATATAGAAAAGAAGAAGAGAGAAAATAGTGTATAAAAGATAAAAAGAGAGAAGAAAGCTCAAACACTCTATACCCAGAAACGCATACTCAGTCACACAGTCGAGCAGCTAGTTACAGCAGATCAACCTGCAAAAGAAGCCTAAGCTTGCTGCATCCAGTTGAAGAAAAAGAAGAAAAACCTTTTAAAGACTGTCTCGGAGTGCTTAGTCAGGACTAGAGTCCTTATAAGTTGTTCGTTTTCTAAAGGAGAAAGCAAGGATCCTAAGGGGTCAGATAGGATCTTGTGTGGGTCAGTTAAGAGAGTAGGCAACCAGCTGTGAGCAGCTATGTGTAGGTTTGCTACTTACTTGTTAAGTCAGTGTTGTAATAGATAGGGCTATGTAAATCAACAAGCTTAACAAATGTTCCCTCTTGAGAAGAGGCAGAGAGGATGTAGAAGGGTTACTCCACCTTTGAACCTCTGTATATACATGTGTTTATCTATGCTTTCTATACTATCTACATATCTCATGTTAGATGCATGACTTCCATATTTGGTCTTTTAAGGAGAGGAAGCTTCCGCAATAAACTCTTATAAGTAACTTCCCAAAAGGTTACTGTCTTTCGACCAAAGCCTCCTGAAATGAAAAAAAGTTTGAAAATTGAGTAGGCTTATTCAGCCCCCCCCCCCAAGCCTACTACCACTTGGGACCAACAAACTTCTACTTGTGATTATGTTACATGGTGGCTCATTGATCATTTTTCAAAAGTTTAAACGAAGAAATGTTAAAATAACAAATAATCAACTAATCACTCAAATTGTACTCCTTACTCCTCATCTTCAAGAAAGCGCTGACCTTCAATATATATCGGACACTTTCTCTTTGTGTGACTTTCTGAGCCACAAATAGAGCACTTCTTCTTTTTCCTTTGTCTTACCTGTTCGGTGTGAGACTGTGGAGTGTTTTGATCTGTTGAACCAGAGACTAGGATAGAGTTATGTCTTGATCTAGAACCCTCGACAAATGAAGGAATTTGTTTCCCCTTTGGGCGTCCAGCTTGCTTTGGTTTATCAGGAGCTAGACAGACAAATCTACGGGTCTCGTCGGAAATAACCCAATCGGCTAGGTCAGGCACAGGGAGAACCTCACCCCCGCCCCCCACATACCTCTCATTGCGGAGGTCTAGTAAAGCTCATGCACGTATCTCGTGACAGACTCCTTCGTGTAGCTAATCAATAAACAATGGGGTGGTATAAGTGTACAAGTAGTTACAAATCTGGACACTTTAAAGTCATAGGTGTTAAAAATTTACCTGATCGATGCACATGCATGCGAACATGGAATCAAGTCAAGTTGGAAAACCTGGCAAGTGTATGAACGGTCTGAAATGTCGACTGTGAAATTCTTATTATCAGTGGTGATCTTGAACTTGACCCGTCCAAGCTTATCCATGATCATTGAACGCCCTTGCTTCATTGCATCTTGCAACCTCTCATGGTCCGCCTTGGTCAGTGTGTTATCTCGCTCGTCTGTGGTGATTCATCGTTCATAGAACCACTTCTCTGTAATGCGTCTAGCACACTCAAGAAATGAACAGACGGGTAGTTTTCTGGCCCAAACTAACCTCCCATTCCATGACTCAGCTGCATTAGACGTCATGAAATTAAACCTACGAACAGGGCACTTGACACGAGACCATCTGTCTTCACCATCATTTTTTAAGGCATCAATAGCACCAGTAATTCTGGAGTTCACCAAAGTGCTCATATACCTATAGATTATACAAGTACATGATGAGAATATCAAAAATTAGACCATAAACATATTTGAAATGCAAGCATTAATAAGTGACGTACTTATCGCACTCACTGGGATGATAACAGTATGCGGCACTATTAAAGAGGCCAACAAAATGCTTCCCATACTTGTCCAAATTTTGCTGCAAATGGTAACAGCATAAACCGTGTGATGCCTCAGGGAACACTTGCGCAACGGCATTTGTGATGCTCACATGTTGATCTGAGACAATAAGAAGTTGGGCAGGGGCTCCAAATGCTTCTCTCACATTCATCAAGAACCAACTCCAAGATGCATCACTCTCAATATTGCTTATACCAATTGCCAACGAGAAAATCTGATCATTCCCATCTTTTGTAACAGCCACAAACCCAATACCTTTATACTGCCCTTTGAGGTGATAACCATCGACAACTATGACAGGTCTTGAATAACTCTGAAATCCCTGTATAGAGGCAGCTAGTGCATAGAAAACATATTTGAATTCCCATCACCGTGTGGCTGAACCATGAACATTACAGGGGACCCCTTGACTGCCTTCTGGCTGAAAGTTCCTCTTGGGCACAATCTATTGGAGACGTATTTAAGTCAAGGCAACCATTCATTCCCCATTCCACTGTATAATCAACTCTACCACTAGATGATGGCCAAGGCTGCCAATCATCATTAGATTGTGTCACAAAATGTCCCCACTGATCATTCTCATTCGATATACTCCATTTGGCTTCAAATGCTTGATCGTTTTGCAGCCCTCTTGGAATATTTGAATAATCTTCATATACTTGTTCTTGGTACGAGGATCCAGCATTAAATGAAGGACAACCTGCGTCGCTGCTCTGACCAAAGCCTCCCACATTTCTACTTTTCAAGGTAACAAAACAACGAACGTCATAGATCATAGACAATACGCTAGTAAGATCTGAATTGTTCCTGATTTTGATTCTTTTTACCCTACCCTCATCCTCCACAACTGAATGGATGACATATCCCCACCACTCATCAGCACGCACAACTTCATTAATTGATTCAAATAAATCTTGATAAGATATTCTTCGAAGTTGAATCACCTGTCTCGAACCACTTTTGTACTCTAACCCTTCCCAATATCCACCAAACCAAATCACAACAGAGAAGAAACTCATCTTTCAACTGTCAAAAAAATGAAATAGGAATTACTTCATGCAACTAAGAATCTGCCACATTTTCATGTAAGCATACAGGTAATTTTCGTGTAGTGCCTAAACCTTTTCGTGTAAGAAATAACATCCAAAAAGTTTGAGACTGGACATCATTTTCGTGTATGAGTAAACATTTTCGTGTAGTGCCTACACATTTTCGTGTAAGAAAGAACATCCAGGAATTCTAAGAAAGAGCATCATTTTCGTGTAATGCCTTATGATTTTCGTGTAGTGCCTTAAAGTTTTCATGAAGATTTTCATGTAAGATGAAATTCATGTTTTTTGCGTGGAAAAATATGATACACATTTTTTCTTTAAGATGAAAAATTCATGTTTTTTGGGTGGAAAATAAATTCGAGTTTCAAAATTGTACTTACTTGTCGGTTCTTTGACATAAATCTTCTTAATATTTTACTGAGGGTGATAAAACTTTCCAGCAAAATTTTGAGTAAAAGGGAGAATTTTGGTGTGAAAAGGAGAAATTACTGATTGTGAAATGTGTTTCCATAAAATGGACAATAAATTTGAATTAAAGGTAAATAGTAACTAACAAAAGAGAATCTACTTTATTACACTTTATTACACACGACAAAAAAAAAGAATCTACTTTATGGTACAAAAAGTACTTTGAAAGTACAACCTTTAGTCACATCATGGCATTGTTGTCATAACACTAAGACCATCTCCAACAGTACACAAGATTTTCCTGTTAATCTTACACAATTTTTATGTAATAACTGCCAATGATCTCCAACAATTTACATTATTCTCTGCACCAAAAAAGAATATTTCATAATATTCTTTATTAATTATTTAATTTAACATTTTATTTATTATAAATATTCGTTATTATTGTTAAATAATCTATTTTTCATCTTTATTATTTTAAAAGTGTAAAAAAATTATATATATTTAAATCTTATTTAATATAATATTTTAGCAATTTTTTAATTTTTTCACATTAATTAAGTTTTAAATTATAGTTAATAAAGTTCAAGATGCTGGAGGATCTGAACAAGTTTTGGATGGTGGCGAATGTTTTCCAATTATCGATGGTGGACAAGTTGGGCATGTTGGAGGACAAGGTTTTCCAAATGTTGGTGGTGAACAAGTTTCCGATGCTGGAGGATCTCGTGGATCTCATGGTGATCTTTCAGATTATTAAGAAAATTATTGTATTTCTTATTGATAATTTTTTTAATTTATCAATAATTTTTTGTTACATTATTTTATGCAATTTTTATATTAAAATTAGTTTAATGTCTAGATATTATATGTATTTATTAATATGTTGTATTGTATATTTTTTTTCCAAAATCGGAATGATTATAATAGCACTTAATATAAAAAATGAGGAAAAAATGAATACAAAGTAAAAAAAAAAAAAACTTAAAAACAAAATAAAATAAGAAAAGAAAAAGAATAAAATAAATAATAAATAATGATAAGAAAAAAATGAATACAAAGTAAGAATATAGAAAAAGAAATTAAAAATAAAATAAAATAAGAAAATAAAATGAACAAAATAAATAAATAAATAAATAAATAAGAAAAGAAAAAAAAAAAGATGGCGCAAGGTTTGACCTGTGGATAGTTGGCGCAAAACCAACGGTTAATATGAGATGGTGCAGAGAAAATATTTATTGTTGGAGATGAAAACAGGCGCCATCAAATTGTGATGGCGCACTGTTGGAGATGCTCTAAAGGACCAGTTGTGGTATTTTGGTCACAAAATATAAGGAATGTGGTAGTTTGGTCAACTCTTATAATTTTGTGGTATTTTGGGCAAAAATTTAACAAAATGTGTTAAAGTTGGCCATTTTCTCTACTAAAAAACTTGCATATCTCGGGTACGAATCCAAATAATCATAATCTACATCCAAAAGTGGATACCACTCGAGTTACAAGGTTATAGTAAAAAAGAATAATACTTGAAATAAGTGAATTTATCCCAACAAACAATACTTTTATTTTAAGGCCAATTAATACTATATAATACTATATATTGATTGAATTAGAACAATATCCACATCAATTACAGCTATAATTTGGAGAATGACAGTTCAATGGTTATGCCCACATTTAATCATATATTCATTTGAGATTTTTGTCCACGTACCACATTGAATTTGGCTTCATTTTCTGAAGTATGACTCCCATGAAATCATCTCATTAATCAAATCTTATCGAACGGGTCAATTTAATTTACAAGTGAGTATTATTTTATAAAATGGATTTAGTGTATGTTAATAGGGTTTCATCTCACAGAATTATATTTGGGTAATTCTATACACACCCCATCAAATGCTAAACACACCCCATCTATACACACATTTTTTTTTTTATTATTTTAAGAATGTGTGTATGGATGGGGTGTGTTTAGTATTGATGGGGTGTGTATAGAATTACCCATTATATTTATGATTCGTTTTATATCAGTATTAGTTCTTTATATTAAGAATTTTATTAGGTTGTATTTTTTGAAAAGTGATATTCTCGTAATAAGTTTATGAGCGACTGTAGGGATGTGTAGATTCCAGCAAGAAATTCCGATCAAAACAACTCGATTTGAGAATAACAACGAAACCCACGCACTCTTGTGTCGCAACTCTCAGAACTCAATCAAAACGAAAAGAATTGAACGAGACAACAATTTACGTGGTTCGACCAATCAACTAGGTCTACATCCACGGAGAGATCACAGCCAATTCACTATCACACAGCAAGAATTCGATTACAAAAGATAACCCAGAAACTAGGGTTTTGCAGGTAAACCTACGCACACTATCTAGCTTCTATCTCTCTCGAATTTTAATGTTTTCTTGTGAATCCAGCTGCTATGTATGCATGCTTATATATACTACTAAAGCTCTCAATCAATTGAAGTAACCGCTAATCGGATAAGCTCGAATTTCTGTTAGAATCGCAACCTATCGCTGAAGAACCCTAACTAACTATATGCATGAACCCTAACTAACTCAGACCGCCCGCCTGCGAAGAATCGCCCGGTTCGAGTGGTTTTACTCCGGTTTTTGATGCGCTAGATCCGGTTCTGCAATCTAGACTTCAAGCTGGATTTAATCTTCATATTTCTCCACCTTGAATCCAAGTTGAAAGCTCACCAGAAACCTACATACTCGAAAACCACTAAGAAAGAATAGAGTTAAGTGTTAGTTTCCCAGGATTGAATATTTACTAAGCTCATACAATACTGAAACTTAGCACTACCCAATGCCTTGGTTAACATATCAGAGGGATTCTCCTCAGTACCAATTTTCAGCACCCTCACAATTCCTTTTTCGATTATATCCCGAACAAAATGAAGTTTCACATCTATGTGCTTCGAACGCTCATGAAACACCTGGTGTTTTGCTAAGTGTAACGCGCTTTGATTATCACAATGTATAGGAACACTGCTCTGATTGATACCAAGTTCTTCGATCATTCCTTTAAGCCACATTCCTTCCTTTATTGCTTCGGTCATGGCCATGTATTCGGCCTCGGTGGTGGATGGCGCCACCATGGATTGCTGGATGCTTCTCCAGCTTATAGTTATTCCAAAGAGTGTGAAGATATAACCGGTTAAGGATTTTCTAGTGTCTAAGTTCCCAGCAAAATCTGAATCTACAAAGCCAACCAAGTAATCTTCATTTCTGAGTTGATCATGCCTTTTGAAGATTAATCCCCTTTCAGCTGAGCCTTGAATGTATCTAAACATCCATTTTAATGCCTCCCAATGAGCCTTTCCTGGTTTGGCCATAAATCGACTAACCAAGCTCATTCCATAAGCAAGATCTGGTCTACTACAGACCATAGCATACATTAGGCTTCCAACTCCACTAGCATAGGGTACTCCAAGCATGTATCTTACCTCTTGATCAGTTTGTGGACTTTGCTTACTAGATAACTTGATTTGTTGACTTACTGGAGTTAGTGTAGGCTTAACTTGATGCATAAAGAACCTTTTCAGCACATTCCTTAGGTAATCGGTTTGATATAGAAATAACTTTCCAGCTTTTCTATCTCTCTTGATGTACATACCTAATATCCTTCTAGCCTCACCTAAATCCTTCATCTCAAACTGAGAATTCAACTTAGCTTTTAGAATATCTATCCTCTTCATGCTATCACTTGCAATTAACATATCATCCACGTATATAAGCAAGTAGGTGACCACTGAATTTCCATCTTTTTCAAGATAAACACAACTATCATATGGACATCTATGCAGACCTATTGATGTCATGAACTCATTGAATCTTTTATACCATTGCCTAGGACTTTGCTTAAGACCATAAAGAGACCTTTCTAACTTGCATACCTTGTTTTCATTCCCAGGTAAAATGAAACCTTGGGGCTGCTTCATATAGATTGTTTCATCTAGATAGCCATGGAGAAAAGCAGTCTTGACATCAAGTTGTTGTAGTTCTAAGTTCCACTGAGCTACTAAGGTAAGAAGCAACCTGATAGAGCATTGCTTAACAACTAGAGAAAATACCTCATTGAAATCGATACCCTCTCTTTGAGTGAAGCCTCTTGCTACCAATCGTGCCTTATACCTGATTTGCTCAGTGTCTGCCACCTCAATCTTCCTCTTAAAGATCCATTTGCTACCTACTATTTTCTGTTTCTCTGGTTTATCCACAAGTTTCCAAGTCTGATTTCTCTCCAGAGATAATATCTCCTCATGCATTGCTTCTATCCATTTTTCTTTATCCTTTGAGGCTATGGCTTCAGTGTAATTCTGAGGTTCTTCATACTCAATGTCATGAGCTACTGTGAGTGCATAGAAGACCACATCAGCTTCTCCAAATCTGGTGGGTGGATGGATTGTCCTTCTCTGCCTATCTCTTGCAAGACTGTAATTTATAAGATCCAACTGATCTGAATCATCATCACCATCAGTTTGGTCATGCTCATCTCCAGCAACCTGCTGATTATTGTCTAATTCTTGCTCTTGCTCTTCCTGATTCACTTGAGGATCGATGTGAGTATTATGCTCCACCTCAACTGAAATGGTAGGTGAAGTCTGATTCTGAGCTTTGTACCCCATTACATCCTCTTTGAAGGTTACATCCCTACTTATAAAACACCTTTGATGCCCTTGCTCAAGACACCAAAGTTTGTAGCCTTTAGTTCCAGTAGGATACCCTATAAAGATACACTTAATGGCTCTTGGTTCCAGCTTATCTTGCTTCAAATGTGCAAAGGCTAAGCAACCAAACACTTTTAGGTAGGAGTAGTCTGATGATCTCCCATTCCACATTTCATTAGGAGTTTTAAAATTAATGGAAGAAGAGGGAGATCTATTTACCAAAAAAGCTGCTGTTGTAACAGCTTCACCCCAGAAAGTTTTTGGAAGTCCAGCATCTAGTAGCATGCTTCTAACTCTTTCCAGCAATGTTCTATTCATCCTCTCTGCAACTCCATTTTGTTGTGGATTTGCTGGAATCTCTTTGCAAAACTCCTGAAACTCATCAGACAAAAACTCCAACCCATTGTCAGTCCTAAGAAACTTTACTGTTTTACCTGATTTGTTCTCTTGTTGCTTGAGCCAATCTTTGAATATCTGGAACACATCACTCTTGTTCTTCATAGTAAACACCCATACCCTTCTTGTAAAGTCATCAATGAAGGTTACAAAGTACCTAGCTCCAGCATGAGTGGCAGTTCTTGCAGGTCCCCACACATCTGAGTGTATATACTCCAAAGGTTGTGTGGCTTTGTGTGTTCCAGTGCCATAAGGATGCTTATGAGCCTTTCCCATGACACATTGATCACAAAATTGAAGGGATTTTGCAGTATCTTCTCCTAGCAGTCCTTGCTTTGACAGAACCAAGCCCTTCTCACCTATGTGGCCAAGCCTTTTATGCCAAAGGCTTGTTAGTTCACTGCTCATGATGGCATCAGCTTCTCCTTGTATTGTTGATCCAAGTAGAATGTAGAGTCCATTATCCTTTCTTCCTTTGAGTATCAGCTGACTTGACTTTGTAACTTGAATCTCTCCAGCCTTGGTGTTAAACTCATAACCTGCAGATGTTAGAAGACCTAAGAAAATGAGATTTCTCTTCAAATCAGGGATATACCTGACATTTAGGAGCTTCTTAATGCTTCCATCATGAAGTTTCAGTGTAATTGTTCCTGATCCTTTGACCTTGCACCCTTGATCATTACCTAAGAGCACTAATCCTTCTTAATGTGCTTTGAAATCAGAGAACCACTCCTTCCTTGGACACATATGAAAGCTACATCCCGAGTCCAATACCTATTCATCTAATATAGTAGCTGTTGAGATGCAAAGCATATCCGCACTTTCATAACTCCCTTCTGCCACTGCAGCTTCAGGTGCCTTAGGCTGAGCCTTTTGCTTATTCCTCTCAGGACAATTCTTCTTAAGGTGTCCTACTTTATGGCAAGAATAACATTTTCTTGTTTCTTGGTTTCCCTCAGTAGCATTGTTTTCCTGATTTGATCCTTTCTTTCCCTTCTTATCTTGATTCTTCTTGAAGTCTTTCTTGATGTTTAATCCTTCTCCTAAGGGCTGAGCCTTCAGATCGATCTGGCTCTGCATCACCTTAGTTTTGATAGCCATCATTACTTCATCTAGAGACAATACTAATGATCTACCATAGATCAAAGCATCTCTGAAGGCCTCCAATGATTTTGGCAAAGAATTCAGCAGCATCAGTGCCTTATCTTCATCCTTGACTAACTCATCGATGTTCTCTAAATCATCAATGATCTTGTTAAATTCCTCTAGCTTCTCAGCTACTTTCTTTTCATTTGAAATTCTGAAGTTCAATAGCTTCTGCTTGAGGAACAATCGATTTGCTAGGGACCTGGTGAAATAAAGGGAATCAAGTTTCTTTCATATGGCTGCTGCAGTTAGTTCCTTGCAAACCTCTCTCAGAGCTTTATCACCTAGGCACAAGATGATCGCGCTCCTCGCCTTCTTACAAATCTCTGCCCGTTTTTGAGCCAAAGCGATATCAGATGTAGAATCTTGGGCTTGATCTTGAAGAGCTTCATCCAGATTATGCTGTATTAGGAGTGCTTCCATTTGCACTTTCCACAGATTATAATCGCCCTTTCCGTTGAACTTTGCGACGTCCATTCTCATAGAAGACATTGTTTCTCCTTCCTGCCGTGGTCTGACGTTCCCACAGACGGCGCCAATTGTAGATTCCGACAAGAAATTCCGATCAAAACAACCCGATTTGAGAATAACAACAAAACCCACACACTCTTGTGTCGCAACTCTCAGAACTCAATCAAAACGAAAAGAAATGAACGAGACAACAATTTACGTGGTTCGACCAATCAACTAGGTCTACATCCACGGAGAGATCACAGCCAATTCACTATTACACAGCAAGAATTCGATTACAAAAGATAACCCAGAAACTAGGGTTTTGCAGGTAAACCTACGCACACTATCTAGCTTCTATCTCTCTCGAATTTTGATGTTTTCTTGTGAATCCAGCTGCTATGTATGCATGCTTATATATACTACTAAAGCCCTCAATCAATTGAAGTAACCGCTAATCAGATAAGCTCGAATTTCTGTTAGAATCGCAACCTATCGCTGAAGAACCCTAACTAACTATATGCATGAACCCTAACTAACTCAGACCGCCCGCCTGCGAAGAATCGCCCGGTTCGAGTGGTTTTACTCCGGTTTTTGATGCGCTGGATCCGGTTCTGCAATCTAGACTTCAAGATGGATTTAATCTTCATAGGATGTTAAACGGGCTAGCCCTATCGGACTTCGAGCTAAACGACTCGGGCCAAAAAGACCTGATTTTAAATGAGCTACAATATTGTGAACCTAACTCTAAGCCCTACCGGGCTTCGGGCTAAACGGTTCACAATCGGGCTGTAAGTTAAAAGTTCCAAAATTATCTATTTAATCACAATGTTTGAGTTAAAATGCGCATATCATATGAAACTTGACATACAAATGCATAAAACTAAATGATTTATCATAATAAAAAGACCATATAATTTTAATAATATAAGTAAATGTACTCCCAAAACTATATTTTGTACTAAACAACTATTAGTTTATAAGCATCAAAATATTAGTCATAGTTTCATAACATAACACTCACATCTTCATCAACATTAAATCTTTCAAAGTAGAAAGTGTCATTACCCAAATCTTTTTCATCTAAAATTTAGGGAAAATTTCACATTTGGTACCCGAAACTAAGGTATATTTTAGATCGGGTACCCCAAAGTTCGAGTTCATCAATTTAGTCCCTTAGTTTTTCAAAATCCATCAAATTTAGTATCCGCCGTTAAAAATTCATCCAAACTGACGGAACTTAACTACCCTAAAATTAATTGGTGCGAAAATTAGACGGCTAATCCTAATTTTTTCCCCAATTAATTGGGGTTGACAAATATTCAAGCTTTTCTTCAACAAATTGCAGCCACAAATCCCTTTCTTTTCCTTTTCTACTTTTCCAGTTTTCTTCACGTTTTCATCGTAGAACAATCCATACCTTCTCCAGATTTCACTTTCAAAATTCTCTACAAATCATCTCATCAATTTGTGGATGTTTTAGCAAGTAATAGAACTCAAGCCCAGATTCCAATAGCCACTGATTCGCAGCAGCAACCAAAACTATCAAAAAACTCGAACCCAGACGTTGATTAACGGCAACGCTCCGTCGCAGACCCAGCCTCAGCCACCGGCCCCGCCTCCTCAGCGGCCTGCTCCCAAGCCCAGAACACAACTCAGAAGGTTGAGCCCATTAACATTCTGGAAAAAACTTAGGCTCCGTTTGGACAGAGTGATTTGAAATCCATAATTTAAAATGAGTAGATTTCAAATTCTCTCAAGTTAAATCCACCAAAATGACTCCAAAATTAACTCAAAATGAAAACCATAGATTTCAAATCCACGTCCATCCAAACACTACCGGTGGATTTGCTACCATGGATTTCAAATCCCTCCTCAAATCCACCCATCAAAGTGGACCCCTAGAGAATGTGAAATCAAATACACAATTGTGAAGAAACTAGGACGGGACAGTTAATTTGAACACGAGCCAAAGCCAACGCCATTACTCAAAAAATGATTTCAGAGAACCTCAATTCGTAGAGGCCGGAGGAAATCATTATTTTGGGACATTGTAAACAAGGTTGAAGATCTTGAATATCAGAATTGAGGAAATTAGCGATTCAACCCCATAATCGGTCGAATTTTGAGTAGAGGAGAAGTTGCGCAAGATTTGGGGAAAATATTAGGGTTAGCCTTCTAATTTTCGCACCAATTAGTTTCAGGGTAGTTAACTTCCGTCAGTTTGGACGGATTTTTAACGGCTAGAACTAAATTTGATGGATTTTGAAAAATTGAGGGACTAAATTGATGAACTCAAACTTTGGGGTACCCGATCTGAAATATACCCTAGTTTCGGGTACCAAATGTGAAATTTTCCCTAAAATTTATAAAATAATTAAAGTTAGTAATCATAAAAAACTTATAAATCCTCGGCGGTGTATTCTAAATATGTAATTCTAAAATTTGAAAAATTAAATTAAAATAAATTACACAGCTCGCGGGCCAACCCGGATTAACCACGGGCCAACCCTGTTTGCCCATGGGCTAAACGGTCCGGGCCAAAAAAGCCCGGTTTTAAAAGGGCTCCTAATATTTAAATCTAACCCTCTTTTTTTTCGATTTAAACGGGCTGACCTGTCGGGCCGTGACCTTTTTAACATCCCTATGAGTGAGTCTTTCGCACACCTAAAATAACCAATTTGATAATAAATTAATTTCAAAAATTTTGTAGTTAGCAAAATAACTTTTTTTAGAGAGAGAGAGAGAATTTGTACAATGTGGTGAAGGGCAAAGTGGTAAATTAACAGGAAACGTCCCAGAAACTATGAGCAACCATTTTCAAATATTTATCCCAACGTTTTCGCATATTTGACTATTGATTTAATGAGAGAGAGATGAAAGTCACGCAAAGTGTAAACACATTTTTTAATATTAACACGCTTTTACATGCATCTATTTAAAAATTATAAAAAAATATTTAAAAAATAAAAAGTAGAGAGAGGAGAGAGAAAATGAAGCAACGGCTTTGTCTATTTAAACGCAGCGTATTGCCTCCATTTCTCCTCCCCCTCTCCTTCCTTCTCATTTTCTCTTCATAGCTAAAGAAAAGAAACAATTCGTCTGAAAATTCCGTTTTTTTTTAGCCATTAAATTTAGGTAATTATCTCACTTGGGGTTTTTCCATTGAATTATATGATGTCATTTTGTTAAACCTGAAAAATATATATGCAATGCTTTCAAGAATCCATACAGCTAAACAGACTGAAACTTGTGAGAATTTGTATGGAATAAATGGTGGGTTTTTCGGAGCTCTGTTTAATCTTGATCAAGTTTAGAGTTCAGTTTTATTCTGGGCTTTGGAGATTTTCTTCTTCTTTTTTTTGTTGAAATTTTGAACTAGTTTTGCTTGTACTCAATTGGATTGATATGCTGATTTTGTTTATGCTTATAGTTGACCCCACGTAGTGAGATAAAGGCTTCGTTTTTTTGTCGTGTATTGTTTATATGAATCATATATGGCTATTAACAAGTAGAAGTGGCTGTGGTTACATATGGACAAGAACTCATCATTAATGGTTGCAATGATGTCAAATGCATTTGTCAATTCATGTAGTTTTTGATGTATGAATAAAGCTAAGACTTGTGGTGAATTAATTTGTTTAGTTCTTGCACACAATGCTTACAAACTCTTGTTTTATAATCTACTTGTTCTAGATTGATATGGCATTCGAGGATCGATATGGACAAGTTGAGAGGCCAAAATATGATTGCCTTTTATTTGGTAAGCCAGTCTAGCTATCTCTAGACAACAATGTTTTGCTTTTTGTAATGAAATTGATCGAGTCGTCTTGTTTACGATTGTTTAGATCTTGATGACACGCTTTACCCTCTAAGTTGTGGGCTAGCAACATCTGTTCTTAAGAACATTCAAGGTAATTAGCCTTGTGATCTCTTGCTTTTGCTAACTATTTTTAATGTCTCTAGTTTAGTGGTTTTACATGTGTTCTTGTTTTGCTCAGATTACATGATCGAACAGTTAGGCGTAGAAGAGAGCAAACTCGATGAATTGTGTACGCTTCTCTATAAGAACTATGGCACCACAATGGCAGGGCTTAGAGTAAGCTTTTGTGCTTTTCTTGAGTGCTATTAAACATGGTTTTGTGTAAGAGACCATGGATCATAATGTGTTGTTGTTTTTCAGGCAATCGGATACGATTTTGAATATGATGAGTATCATAGCTTTGTTCATGGGAGGTTGCCTTATGACAACCTAAAACCAGATCCTGTTTTGAGAACCCTTTTGTTGAGCTTGCCTATCCGTAAAGTTGTAAGTACATTTTCTCGTGTTTTTGTTGTACTTATAAACGTGCAAGAAAACTCCATTGTTTATACTCATTTTATGTGCAACAGATCTTCACGAATGCTGATAAGGTCCACGCGATCAAAGTCCTTGAAAGACTCGGTTTAGAGGACTGTTTCGAGGGGATAATTTGCTTCGAGACCCTTAACCCAATTCACAAGAACACTACCTCAGATGATGAGGATGATCTCGTGTTTCTTGGATCAACACGTTTTTGTAACGCTTCAAACGGGATTTACGACATCATTGGACATTTCTCTGAGGGCAATAATGCAGGCCCATCTGGATTGCCTAAGACACCAATTGTCTGTAAACCTTCAGAATCAGCCATTGAAATGGCCCTCAAAATTGCAAACATTGATCCACATAGAACAGTGAGTTCTTTATTCTTGAAAACGGTCGAACTTTATCACACATTGTAGCTAGCTATGTTCTTGATTCTTACATCATATATCTTTGCAGCTGTTCTTTGAGGACAGTGTGAGAAACATCCAATCTGGGAAACGGGTCGGGCTAGACACCGTGTTGGTAAGCGATCGAGTTCAAGTTTCTTGCACGTTTTTCGCCCAAATTTTCGACGCTTTCTGATTTGTTGTGAATTATGAATGTAGATTGGGAAATCACAGAGAGTGAAAGGTGCAGATTATGCATTAGAAAGCATTCATAATCTGAAAGAAGGAATAGCAGAGCTTTGGGAAGGTGATAAACCAGCTGAAGCTAAGTACTCTGGAGTTGCTGTGGAGACTTCTGTCATTGCTTGATTTTATTTTCTTCTTCCAATGTATTAATTTGTATGTATTTATGTTGCATTAATTAATCTATCCAATAATGTAAATTTTGTAGTTTTTTTTATCATCTATTAACTTTAAAAATCAAGGCTTGCAATAATATGGTGATCCTACCTCTAATTGTAGTTGTTATCCATCATATTATATTATTATTTTAACAAAAACTTGTTTGACACGTCATTGTCTCATGAATACAAGTCGATCTCTGAATTGTAGGTTATGGGCCGTGGTTTATATTAACTAAACGAGCCAAGTTTTATCATATCCTTCTAATTGAATTAATATGTGCAAGTTTAACATAAAGTTAAGATTGAAGTTAGATTGTGTCCAAACATCAAGTTTCTTTATCAAACTCGGATCAGATGTTATATCAACTCAACTCGATTACATCTCAAAATATTATCCCAATAATAAGATTCAAATTCATCATCAATCATGGATCTAAAGCTACATCTTGAAAAACTATAATCTATTGGCACAAATCATTTTCAAAACATAGTGGTAGCATCAAAAGGCTCAATTCTTTCATATTTTTAGTCATATTGAAATTTGGAACGTCATGGAGATCATGATTGGAGTCCATAATTCTTTTTGAGTAGATGCCCATAATATGTTCCCACTTACAAATATGGTGGGGTTGATGAAATTGATGTGTTAAATAAAATAATGAAATAAATTAAAGTCAAATTAAGTGAATGATCAATATCTATCTATATAATAATAATAAGGAAGTTGGTAAAAATTTCAGATTTACCTCTTTCCCTACAAAACTATCAACTAATAGATAAAAATAAAAAAATAAAAAAATAAAAACTAAATAACTTTTAAGTAGTTTATATATATATATATATATATATATATATATAAGTTAATTTCTATTTTACGCAAATCAATTTCTATATATTATCATGATAAATAACAAATCGCGCATCGCGCTGGTACACTATTAGTTATGAATAATATTCTAAAATCAAGAATTTAATTTCATAACATAAATCAACTTACATCTAAATTTATGAATTTATATATGTAAAATCGTTCGTATGAATTATTATTTAATATAATTTATTAATTCCCACTCACTCTAGTACTAGTATTAGTGATTAGATGTCATAGGACGGTTAAATGTGACCATAGCCTTTCCACATCTATTAATTGTAAATATATTTTACATGTCATGTTCCCATAATGTTATCAAGATTTCTTGATTAAGACATTTTTAATGTCAATTTGTCTTGTCATTTTTCCCCACATATGATGTAAAAAATTGAAAAAAATTAGTCCTAATAGTCTTTGTGTTCCAATGTTATTGTCATGAGTGAATTATTGCATGGGACTCAACATCCATGTTTATTTTTATTGTGTTTGTTTAATAATTAAAGTGGTGGATTTCACAATTATTGGATGTGTATTTTTTAATTTGGTCTCCAAATAAAATGGATATTGTCACATCATGAGCACCCTTGAAGTAAATATTCAAAGATAATTACTTATGGAGAATAATCAAGTTAAACTCGATTATCATGATCAAATGTAGAAACCCTAAACCAATTGCATTGCACAACATGCCACGCAATTCACATATATATGTTCTTAATTATTTCATGAAAATGATAGTACCAATTTCATGTGTTTGAATTGGTGTTTTTGAGTTACAATTCGAAATTTCAAAAATCTCAAGTCCCGTTTGTTTTGAGTTTACAAAAGGATTATAATCTACCAAAATTCTACTTTATTTATTAAAAAAAAAAAACCTACTCATATAAATATATACATTATAACAATTTTTCCAACATTAATTTGGTATTATCTACAGTGTTAATCCTGTCTTATAAAATCTTTATACAAATACAGATTTAACTATTCATCTTTATTTGAAAAACCCAAAATTTCAAAATTGGATTTCCCTATTATTCCTATATAAACTCAAAACAAACTATAGCAATTGTAACAACTATACTATAAGAATAATTAATCTTTTTATATTCTTGATAAGAAATCATATAAATCCTATTTAATTCCTGATAGAATTGCATAACATGATCTTCACGTGTATGGAAGTTGCTTCCTTATTATATGACAGGTATTGAATTCTAACTCGTTTTTCAAGTCAAGATTCAACCACTTTTGTTTTCTTCTTTTATTAGTTTAATCTTATTGTTTTACAACACAAAGAGGCAAATCAATCAACATATTTGTTTTCATGTTTTATGAATTTAATTCGTTTTTTTATAATGAAGCAATCAATATGATAGTAGATTTTTGCGATATCATTTCATGTGATGTGGTCCAACAGATCTCATTCGAACTATTCGGGAAAGCGAACTGGTTTGAAGACCAATCGATGCGAACAGAACGGAGGAGCAAGCAGAATATGGATACGAACAGGAGAGTTCGTAATGCACAGGGAAACGGACGCGAACTAACTAAACTTTCGGGATAAGAAGACGAACTGATCCTGAAGCGAACTAGTTTAAATTTGAATAACCGCCACGATCGCGGATATCTCGTCCACTTTCCGCTTTTTTAGGAAATGATCTAACTGCCACGTCCTTCAGGGAGTATTTATAACCTTCATGTTCTTATTCTTTAACACACACGAAAAAATATACAATATCATTAGAAGAAAATAGCTACTAGTTTTTCCGGATCACTGACTTGAGCGTCGGAGTCTCTTCACCAGGAAAAATCCCCTGTGTTCTTTGTTTTGCAGGTATTTCTGATCGGAAAATTCTAATTTGCATCGGAGAAGAAGAATATCCGAACGGGAACAAAATCAATTGGCGTCGTCTGTGGGAAATATCGCAACTTTGAGTTCTTAAGACGTTGAGAAATTGTGAAAATGGTGAATACCAGGGGATCTCGAAGGAGGTTAGAAGAAGGAGCACAGTCTGTAAGACAGGATGAGGACCAGAGTTCTGCACCGGTGAATCCTCCCGGCACTGTCACTTTGACGCCGAAGGAACTTTCAAATCTGATAGAAGCAGCTGTTCAGAAAGCTTTAGGCAAACAAAGGGTCGAGTCACAACAAGGTAACACTGATGTTCATGCCAGAAAGGAGCAGGAAGATGACAAATCTCGAACGGATGAGCAGGAAAGCCGGTCCGATCATCCTCGCGGCCAGAAGCGAGGACATGTAGAACTGTCCGAGAAGGTGGACGATCTGAGAAAGGAGTTGCGCGAAGTCCAGAGGACTGTTCAACGAATTCCTAGAAGTTCGAGAGGAAATCCTTTCTCTGAGGAAGTTATGGAGGATGAATTACCGGCTTCTTTTCGGTCGGTTAATTTTGATTATGATGGTACCATAGATCCATGGGATCATTTATGTAGATTCGAGAATACTGCTCTACTACATCGATATTCAGACGGTATTAAGTGTAGGGTGTTCGCAACTACTCTTACCAAGGCCGCCCAGACATGGTTCAGCCAGTTGAATGATGGGATGATCGACAATTTCGAGCAGTTGTCGGAGTTGTTCCTACATCAGTTCGCTAGTTCGAGGAGACAGAGGCGATCTACTCAAACTTTGTTTGGCGTGAAACATAAAGGGGATGAAACATTGTGGAATTACGTTAAAAGATTTACGGCTGCTACTTTAGAAGCTCCTGAAGCTTCAAATGATTTGGTCGTTAGTGCTTTCATTCAAGGTCTGAAAGAAGGTGACCTTCATACTTCGCTGGTTAAGAAAACACTCAAAAATTTCGATGACCTATTGCAAAGATCTACCAAGTACATTAACTTGGAGGAAGCAGTTCGGATGAAAAAAGGTGAGAGCTCAAATCGAATGAGTAGACCACAGGAGCATGATGTGACAAGGAAAAGAGAAGGAGGAGAACACCGAATGAGATTTGCACCACCCTCTTTGAGAGATAATCGGACAGGACGGAGATATGAGCAGTACACTCCCATGACTATGCCACCTGGACAGGTGCTAATGGAAATATGGAACCTGCCCTAACTAAAATGGCCGTCAACTTGGAGCCTTAATCCGAAGAAACCACCCACCTTTGGCAACGGTAAATTGTGTCGATTTCATAATGAATATGGGCATGGAACTGATGAATGCTTATATTTACGAGATGAGCTGGAAAGATTGATCAGGGAAAATAAATTAGCTCGGTTTGTCCATCGGACTCAATCAAATCGTGAGCAGAGGAATGATCGAGAGGAGCCAAGACGGGAAAGAAGGCAAGAGTAACAAGAACTGCCTCCACCTCCACCTCTCCCACCGCGAGCTAGACCCGAACGGGAAGAAAGATCCACTATTCATATGATCATGGGTGGGCCAACAGATAGAGATTCCAACAGAGCTCGGAAAGTGAGACTTAATTATGTTAGGCAAGAACAGAATACGGTTCATTCAATCTTCGAGGATGTGGCGATCGACTTCGGAGTTCGAGATCGCGTTGCTATTCAAAGTCCCCAGTTCGATGCTATGGTGATCGTTGCTGAGATAGGAGGCTTTAATGTTGAGCGGGTGTTTGTTGATACTGGAAGTTCGGTGGATATTATGTTCATGGATTGCTTCAAGAAAATGAGATCGACAGTGGAGGTAAAATCTGTAGAAACTTCACTTTATGGTTTTGCAGGAGAATCCGTGACGGTATATGGCAAGGTCCAACTTCCCATGGTGCTAGGAGATGGGGAATGGAGACAAAATAAGACAATGACTTTCCTCATAGTGGATGCACCCTCTCAATATAATGTGATTCTAGGTCGTCCTTCCCTAAGCTCATATGCTGCAGTCATTTCGCCTGCACATTTAATGATGAAATTCCCTGTTGAAAATGAGAAGGGACGCGTAGTGGGAGTGGGAGTGGGAGTGGTTCATGGTGACCAACAAACTGCCCGACGTTGTTATGTAGCAGCAGTTCGACAGTCCGAGTCTTTAAAACGCCATAGCGAACAGAGGGATGATGCTGATCGAGGAAGGGATAAGAGTTTAAAGAAGGGTGATGAAGTGAAGACTGTAGAGTTTGAAGAGGGCGAACTAATGAGTGTGGAGTTAATCCCCGAGCTACCGGGACATTTAGTTCGGCTTGGGAGTCAATTGTCGGAACAGGTTAGGAGAGGAATAGTGGCAGCTCTTCAAGATAATGTGGATTTGTTCGCGTGGAAGCCTGAGGATATGAAAGGTATAAACCCAGAAGTGGCAATTCACAAATTAAACATCAAGCCTGATGTTCGACCAATTAAACAGAAACTGAGACATTTTGGGGATCAACAAAATGAAATCATCAAGAGAGAGGTCGAGAAGTTGCTAGAAATTGTGCATATTGAAGAGATCCAGTATCCTCGGTGGCTGGCCAATGTTGTGTTGGTCCCAAAACCAGGGAATAAGTGGCGGATGTGTATCGATTTCCGGGATTTGAATAAGGCCTGCCCCAAAGATCACTATCCTCTTCCACGGATCGATAAGTTAGTAGATTCAACCACGGGATGCGAACTCCTTAGTATGATGGATGCAGCGCAAGGATATCATCAGATCATGCTACATTCGGAAGACAAACCCAATGTAACTTTTATTACTTCTATAGGTACATATTGCTATACGGTTATGCCGTTTGAACTGAAAAATGAAGGAGCTACTTATCAGCGAATGGTGGACGAGGTGTTTAAACACTAATTAGGTCGTAACATGGAAGCATATGTCGATGATATGTTAGTGAAGAGCATACAGGCGAACACACATGCGGAGGACTTGAGGGAAACGATGGCAACAATCCGAAAGCATGGGATGCGGTTAAATCCAGCTAAGTATTCGTTTGGAATAAAAGCAGGAAGGTTCTTGGGATATATGGTTACGGATAGAGTGATAGAAGTTAACCTCAACAAAGTTCAAGCTATACAAGGAATGTCGCCCCCTCGAACCATAAAAGAGGTACAAACACTAACTGGTTGTATCGTTGCCTTGGGCAGGTTTATATCAAGGTTGGCAGATAGGGGTTTACCTTTCTTCAGAATCTTAAGAAAGAATGGCCAGTTCAGTTGGGATGCAGATTGTCAAAAAACATTCGAGGATTTGAAGGCATTTCTCCTCTCACTCCATTTGTTGAAACAACCCGTTAAAGGAAGTATGATGATTGTGATCTAGCAATCGGAGAGGAATCGGTCAGTTCGGTTCTTATTCGTGAAGAAGATAAAGATCAGTTCCCTGTATATTTTGTTAGTAAAGTTCTCCATGGAGCCGAAATCCGCGATACCGAAGTAGAAAAGGTTGCTTACGCCTTAGTCACTACGGCGAGAAGGTTGAGACCATATTTTTTGGGGTATGCCATCACAGTACGAACTAACCATCCTTTAAGTGTAGTGTTGGGGAAGCCGGATGCGTCAGGAAGGTTAGTAAAGTGGGCAATTGAGTTGGGACAGTTCGACTTAAAATACGAACCACGAACAGCTATAAAAGGCCAAGCATTGGCAGACTTTATTCAGGAGACAACCAGGGTATAAGACAAGAGAGAATGGGAAGTGTTTGTGGATGGATCGTCATCCCGGCAAGGAGCAGAAGCTGGGATATTGTTGATTAGCCCAGAGAAAGATGAGTTAGAATTTACCATAAAATTACAATTCAAGGCATCTAACAATGAAGCGGAATATGAAGCTTTTTTGCAGGGATTGAGAATAGCCGAACAGGCCGGAGCTCGAGATTTGATAGTTAAATCAGATTCACAACTTGTGACCCAACAGCTTCGAAACCAATGTGAAGCTAAGGAAGATCGCATGATTTCTTATGTGCAGAAGATAAGAGAAATGGAAAAACGATTCGAAAAACTCCAGATCGAACAGATACCTCGGAATAAAAATCAGAAAGCGGACTATCTGGCAAAGATTGGGAGTTCGTTACAAGATTGTTCGCGGAGAAGTATTACTGTTATGGGAGTAGGAAAGGAAAATGAACTAATGAATGTCAACCTGGCAGAGCATGATTGGAGAGTTCCTTTCTTGAACTTTTTAGGAGGAGCGAAAGAAGGACATGCAAAAGATCTCGAGAAATTGGAAAAACAAGCTCGATTCTATTACATTCTTGATGGAGTGTTGTACCGAAAAACCTTTCTACCTACAGATGCGAGATGCTTGTCCCAAGAAGAAGGAATCAAGGTTCTAAAAGAAGCACATGAAGGAGGATGTGCCGAGCATGCAGGAGCACGGACGCTCGCTCGAAAGGTCGCACGAGCTGGTTTCTATTGGCCTACAATGAAGAATGATGCTGAAGAGATAGTTCGGAAATGCAACTCCTGTCAGAGACATGGGTGAGAATTCATACTCCGGCGACTAGATATGCTTACTGTATGTTCGCCTTGCCCTTTTGCTAGATGGGGAATTGACATAGTCGACCCACTTGTTAAAACCAGAGGAAATAAGCAGTTCTTGGTGGTGGCCGTGGATTACTTCACTAAGTGGGTCGAAGCTGAACCTTTGGTTAAGATCGCTGAGCCCGATATGATCCACTTTATATGGAAAAATATTTGTTGCAGGTTTGGTTTGCCAAGGATTTTGGTGTCAGACAATGGAGCTCAATTTAGAGGTAAAAAGATCACAGAGTGGTGTAAAGAAATGAAAATTTTACAAGTATTTACCCCAGTGGCTCATCCTCAGGCAAACGGACAAGTTGAAGTGGTTAATCGAATCATATTGGATGGACTCAAGAAACGGCTCGAATTTGAGAAGTCAAATTGGGTGGACGAACTGCCATCAGTTTTGTGGGCGTATCGAACTTCAGCTAGATCGACCACTGGAGAAACTCCTTTCAGTCTGGCATTCGGAATGGAAGCGGTGGTCCCAGCTGAAATCCAAGGAGAAGCTCTACGGATTACTAACTTTGATCCTCAGCAAAATGAAGAATTGATCAGAACTGATTTGTTATTTTTAGATGAGGTCAGAGATGAAGCCAGAATTCGACATGAGCTATACAAAAGACGTATTCAAGCGGCATTCAATAGGAAAATTCGAAAGAGAGAATTCCAAGTAAGGGATATGGTTTTAAGTCAATCTGATGCCTTGTTGGAGATCGGGAAATTGGATGCCATTTGGGAAGGGCCATATACTGTTTCAAAAGTTTTGCCCGGTGGATCTTACGAACTCACTGATGAAAGAGGAAATGTGTTGCCCAGACCATGGCATATCAATCACTTGAAGAAATTTTATACTTAAAGTATCGCATGTCAATATGTTGCTTTTTACTCCTTTTTAAAATTCATGTTGCTTTAATGAAATAGGAGATCTTTTGCACTCCGTGGATATAGGTCGACTTGACCGAACCACGTTAAATCCCTGAGTCTTATTTTCGCTGGTTTACATATAATTATTTGTGTATCTGTTCGAACTATATGATTAAGCGAGCTTAAGAGTTCCCTCTGAACTTAATGATTAAGCAAATTGAAGAAGTTCCCTCGGAACTTAATGATTAAGCAAATTGAAGAAGTTCCCTCGGAACTTAATGATTAAGCAAAATCGAAGAAGTTCCCTCGGAACTTAATGATTAAGCAAATTGAAGAAGTTCCCTCGGAACGTAATGATTAAGCAAATCGAAGAAGTTCCCTCGGAACGTAATGATTAAGCAAATCGAAGAAGTTCCCTCGGAACTTAATGATTAAGTAAACTGAAGAGTTCCCTCGGAACTCTACAATTAAGCAAATTTAAAAGAATAAAGAGTTCCTTCAGCATACCCTTATTCGGCAGAACAAAGTACTCGCTCTGAATACCTCAATTTCTGAATGAAGTATTCAGCGAAGTGAAATGCATGATTGAATGAAGAGATATATCCTTGCGAAACGAAGAGTTTGTGATTAAATCGAACTACTCATTTCTGATTGTCTTTCAAAAAAGGGGTACAAGGACAGAAAAAAGAAAACAAACTTATCCAAAAAATTATTACAAGGAAATTGATTAAAAATGATCAGGAGACGGAGTTGACTCGGAGGTTGGGTGGTGGATCGAAGTCGGAAGCAGGGGATCAAACATGTCCTCTGGTAAGTCCACAGTCGGACTGGGATCCAGTTCGACGGGTGCTGGAGGAGATGAACTGGGACCAGGATTGTCGAGTCGGTTGTCAGGAAGAACTTCTTTGAGCGCTTCCTCTAAACAGCCTGTCCACCAGTGTGCGTCAACATCTTCATCTGGATCCCCGTGCCAGCCAGGAGGAATGGGAAATGTTTGTTGCAGCTTCTTGCCCAGCGAATTCACATCGAACTGGAAGGCCTGCCCCACTTCCTCTTGGCAAAGTCGGACCCCCTCTCTAAAGTAAGCTTTGGCCATAGGAGCTGCCTTCGAAAGGAAGAGGACGGAATTCCAGAGACGGGATACGAGTCTCTCTCGGAAGTTCTCCACTGTTAACTCCATTTCTGCACTCCGAGCAAAATGATAAAAGCCCTCATTCCACATGGTTTTTCTGAACTCAGCTCAGGTACTTTTCTCCTGCTCTAACTCCTCCTTCAGACTCCGGATTTCAGCCTCCGCATTTAAATAAGCAGACTGCTTTTCCATAGCGAACTTTTCCTTGGCCAGCAGCAACTCTTCCCTCCTGGCTACCTCCGAACGAGCAAGTGCCAGCTCCGCTTCCCGCTCCTCCAACTTAGCGGACAGATTTTCGGCTTTGCCGGCGTTGATAGTCAGATCGCTCTCCAAGGTCTTCTTTTCCTCCACCACCTCCCTTAGTCGATCACGTCGGTGGAGGGCCCTTTTGCTCACAGTCTCGAAATATTTGGTCAAGTTTGCCGTCTTAGTCAGGTTCGCTCTCAACTCTTTTGCTTCAGCATCTTCCTCCTCCTCCGCAGCCTTATCACTCCGAACGATTGCTCCCTCCTGAACATCCGAACTAGCCTGGGTTCCTCCACCAGTTCTCTGCTTCTTGGGAGTTTTTTACGAACTGGAGGGCCCTTTCTTCTTCCTGCGTAGGGAAGTTGTAGCTTCAGCTGCCTCCTCGTTGACTTCTTCTGCCGAGTCAACAGCATCAGAAGCCTGGGCAGCAGGCAGCGAAGAAGAAGGACGAGCACCCACGACAGCTGGAGAAAAAGTAATATTTCTCCTAGGGACTGATCTTATCATCTCCTGACGATAAAAATTGAGCTCGTTTCCCTCCGCTACGGGGACTCAAATAGAAGCGGTAGGGATTATTGTGTTTAAGAACAAAACAAGAGCGGAATCGATCAGAGGTTGGTTCGACGCCCATCCACTTGTACACCATATAAAAAGAATACGATGTAACTTATAGAGTTCGGATACAATTGGTTTGGACACACACCAAAAGCCGAACCAACCTCTCGAAAAAAAGGGTGGATAGGGGGAACTAAACCTAAAGTGACATGTTTCAAAAACCATGTCTGACAACCAGCCGGGGCTCGATGTGGACGATCATCGGGGCTGGGAATCACAACAGTATAGCCCCCCACCATGAGCGAACTCAAAAGAATAGTGTGGGTTTGGGTTGTTTTGGTTGCAGAAAAAACAGTATCTACAGTCTTTTTGCGAGATCGTTTAGGAGGATTGGAAAGGTTTTGACGGCCAGAAGAAGAAGGTTTAGGAGTTGGAGATTCAGAAACAGGGCGTAGAGGGAATTCCTCAAATCCCTCATCTGATTCGCTCTCGTCTCTCAGAACGATTAGAGAAGAAAACGCCATTGCAATGAAAAAGGAGAAGGAAGGGAAAAGGTACCTGGTTTGTTTGAAGAGTCCTAGAAATTGTAAAAGAGGAGTTCTTGTTTATGTGAGAATATACAGTAATTTTACAGAAGGGTTTTCTTGAGAAGAGAAGGTGGTATATATAGGAAGAAGACGACTCTTCGTTTCTTGGGGGGAAAAATTTGAGCAACTCTTCAGTTTTAGGGGAAAAACAAAAAGCTGTGAATTTTCGACCGTTGGATACGATTTGATCTAACGATAGAGGTGAAAAGGCACCTCGGGATGAGGGAACTGACTAGCATGCGCCGCGTAAGAATGATTGATGGGATGCGTTGCTTCTAGAGAAAGCATCACATTTAGCAGCAATGCAAACTACATTAGTACGTGTATACACGCACTCCGAAGGGGGGGAGTACTGATGTGGTCGAATTGATCTCATTCGAACTATTCAAGAAAGCGAACTGGCTTGAAGACCAATCGATGCGAACAGAACGGAGGAGCAAGCAGAATATGGATACGAACAGAAGAGTTCGTAATGCACAGGGAAACGGACGCGAACTAACTAAGCTTTCGGGATAAAAAGACGAACTGATCCTGAAGTAAACTAGTTTAAATTTGAATGACCACCACGATCACGGATATCTCGTCCACTTTCCGCTTTTTTAGGAAAGGATCTAACTACCACGTCCTTCAGGGAGTATTTATAACCTTCATTTTCTTATTCTTTAACACACACGAAAAAATATACAATATCATTAGAAGAAAATAGCTACTAGTTTTTCCGGATCACTGACTTGAGAGTCGGAGTCTCTTCACCGGGAAAAATCCCCGGTGTTCTTTGTTTTGCAGGTATTTCTGATCGGAGAATTCTAATTTGCATCGGAGAAGAAGAAGATCCGAACGGGAACAAAATCATCATGAATTTAATTTCATGTTCCAAGTCAATTTACAAATTATAAACCTATAAAATAAATATTTATAAAAATGAGTTTCGAGTTCATAACAGTGACCATCATTCTCATAAAGTTATATGTTGGAAACATTTAAGTATGTTTTGATGAGACAAAACCTTAAAGAAAGTAACTTTAACTCTATATGCATAACCTAGCTCGTAAGGTTACTGCAACATGGTTACTGCAGGAAGATAAGTCAGAGATAGTGTCAAAGGAATGACATTGTAGAGAATGGTGAAAGGAATAGAGTTAACTAAAAGGATACTGATGACTGCAGGAGGATACTGGAAGAGACCTTGCCGAAACAGATTGCAAAGTAGCAAGCTACCAAACAGGAAGCTACCTGAGAGACCATGCCGAAGCATATTACAGAGTAGCATGCTATAGAAGCCTCAAGCCACCTGACGGAGCTAGCCAGGGAAGAAAGCTCTAAAGTGAGCACGAGGAGGAATCTACAAAGCTGGCATGGGAAGAAAGTCAAAATTTACAGGTAGAGAGAAGAGGAATGGAGCCAATCATATGAAGACACGTGGAAAGCAAAAAGCTGGCGTGTATCAGAAGAAATGCAGCGCATTGAATGATGTAAATCTACCTACCTTCAACAGGCAGATTTTCTAATCTATAAATAAAAGAAGACTGAAGACTGAGAAGTGTGGGAGAGCAAGAGAGAGCTCAAAATAGAAAAGACACTACAAAAGAAGAGAATAGCGTAAAAGAGAGCTCAGAAGATAAAGCCCAGAAAAGAGGGGGGAAGGGCATACAGAAAAGAAAAAGAAAAGAGTGTACAAAAGATAACAAGAGAGAAGAAAGCTCATACACTCTATGTCCAGAAACGCATACTCAGTCACACAGTTCAGGCAGCAAGCTATAGCAGATCAACCTGCAAAAGAAGTCTAAGCTTGTTGTATCCAGTTGAAGAAGAAGAAGACAAACCTTTTAAGGACTGTCTAGGACTGCTTAGTCAGGACTAGGATCCTGATAAGCTGTCCACTTTCTGAAGAAGAAAGTTAGGACCCTAAGTGGGTTGGGTAGGATCATGTGTAGGTCAGTTAGGAGAGTAGACAAGCAGTTGTGAGCAGCTACGTGTAGGCTTGCTACTTACTTGTTAAGTGAGTGTTGTAATAGACAGGGCTATGTAAATCAACAAGCTTAACAAATGTTCCCTCTTGAGAAGAGGCAGAGAGGATGTAGAAGGGTTACTCCACCTTCGAACCTCTGTATATTCATGTGTTTATCTATGCTTACTGTTCTATATGCATATCTTAAGTTAAGTGCATGTCTTGCATATTGAGTCTTTACAGGAGAGAAAGCTTCCGCAATACAACTCTGATAAGTAACCTCCCAAAAGGTTACTATCTCTCGACCTAAGCCTTGAAAAGATAATAAAAGTTTAAAATTACAGTAGGCTTATTCACCCCCCTAAACCTACTACCATCATTTTGAGACCCAACATTATATTTATGAGGTGGTTTGATATAAATTTTGTATTCATTAAATTATAAGAGTAAACCTCATGTGAGACCGTTTCACAGATCATTTCATATGAGACGGGTCAACCCGTGAATTGTGGATATAAGTTTGGCTATTGGGTAAAAATGATCCGGCTCACGGAAATCACTCGTGAAACTGTCTCACGCAAGTTTTTGTGAAATTATACAGGCTATAAGATTTTGTTCCATTATTCTTTTACAAATCTGGTTCCACCTTTTATTTTAACACAAAAACTCATGTGAGACGGTCTCACGGATAGTTTCCGTGAGACGAATCCTTATTACCCATTAATTGAACTCATACACACAAATTTTCATATGAATTGCTAAGTGTGGGTTATGGGTTGACCCGTCTCATGAAAAAAGATCCGTGAGACGGTCTCACACAAGACCTATTCTTATTTTAATTCTATTGAAACATGTATTACATCTGTGAGAGAACATAATTCGCATATGTTGATTAATTAATTTATTATATTTCTCATCTATATATTAAATTTTGTAGCTCAAAGATTCTCAATCCTTTGTATATTTAAAAAGGGGTAAATGAGCGAAACCCCCTCGTGATTTGGAAATTTTGCACCGGACCCCCCCTGTATCATCGAAAATGCATGAATTACACGTGGGTTTTCAAAAGAATCGACACACGTCCCACGTGAGCTAACGGTTTTAGGCGTCAATTTTAGCCACCCGAATTCCCGTTAAGCCCCTCATATACCTTAGAAAGAATATTCCTATTATTCCATCGGGTCTGTGAACTGTGAGGGAGAAAGTTAGGGCTTGAAAGTATACCCCATCCGATCTCCGACCAAAACTCACCGTCCATTCTCCGACCAAACTTCCAAATAAATATCCTTAATTTCCGACCTTCTCTACCGTGCTTCGAGGTGTGTGAGTGGAGGGTTTGACAGTTGGTAGACAGTAAGCACTCGAAACCATACATCTTCCAATCTCCGACCAAACCTCGCCGTCCCTTCTCCGACCAAACCTCCAAACAAATACCCTTTATTTCCGACCTTCTTTACCGTCCTTCGAAGCCTGTGAGTGGAGGGTGAGAGTGTTAGGAGAAAGGTATATGTTGCGTATCTATTTTTCTTTTTTTCTGGGTTTAGGACTTTTTTTTTGTGTGTTTGTTCGTTTTTTCTGGGTTGTGTGATTTAGCCTCAATTTTAGGGTTAGGGTTGCATGAATTGGATAATTAGGGTTTCATGAATTGGGATGTTAGGGTTTCGAAATTAGGGGTTGCTAGAATTAGGGATTTTGTGTTGTACATTAGGGTTAGGGTTTCAAAATTGGGGCTTACTGTAATTAGGGTTTTTTTTTTTTTTGAATTTTAGGGTTAGAGTTTCACATAAAATTGGGGAATTGGGGTTTCTGAATTGGGGCTTGCTGGAATTAAGGTTTTTATGGTTAGGGTTTCACATAAAATTGGGGAATTAGGGTTTCTGAATTGGGGCTTGCTATAATTAGGGTTTTTTTTTTTTTTTGAATTTTAGTGTTAGATGTTCACTTAATGTGTATATAATTATGTTTTTTTTAGCAAACTACATTTATGTAATTAGTTTTGTTAAGTAATTTTAGCATGTGGAATGTTGGTTGAATGCATGCTGAGAATGTTTGTTGAATGCATGTTGAATGTGTCTGGTTTATTGTGTGAAACAGATAATGGCTGATGATGGGGAGTATTTTATTTTTGATGTCTGGGTAGGGGTAGTTTTAGCTGGGAAAACTAAGATATGTAGATGGGTTGAGGGTGAAAATACCCCCTGTGAATGTGGACACATTTTTCTTTAATGATGTTCTAGATATTTATAAGCATGAGTGCAATGGTAGGAGTACAAATGTAGAAGTTTATTCCTGTTCATCTGGGAAAGATATTGATAGTGGGTTAAAGCTAATTAGGGATGATCATGCACTTATGTCCATGTTTAAAGAGTACAAGGGCAAAGGTGTGATCCCCTTATATTTTAAGGACCATCCAGGTCCTCTTCTACCTATAGATAATGAAGGTAACATGATACAATCACAAGAGTCTGTCCTCTCAATCTGTTATGGGCATGGTAGTCAGGGTGAGACAGTGGGTGAGATGGGTGAGACTCAGGGGAAAAATGCTGAGGATGTTGGGGCTAAGATGGGTGAGACAGAGGGTGAGATGGGTGAGATGGAAGAGACAGTGGGTGTTGGGATAGAGATAGGAGAGGGGGAAGCTTTTGAGGGTAGGGTAAAGGGTGAGACAGATGGGGAAAATAATGGGGGTGGTGCTGATTTGAGGACTGGTGAGAGTGTTGAAGAGGACTTGGATGACTCTTCTGATGAGTCATTCAAGGGGGCTGATGAGAGTGAAGAATCATCTTCATGCCCCTTATGGATGTGTGAGGACTTTGAGGGACCTGGAGATGATGACATTTTTGAGACTAGGTCTCCTACACATGCTAGAGATGTGTTTAAGAAATGTCAAAAAATATTGAGAGAAAGAAAAAAGATGAAGAGGGCAGAAGAGATGGAAGAAGAGAGGTTTGATTTGGGTAGGGAGGAGACAGGCTGATATAATGAAGAGGAGGTAGTGGGTGGTCATCTAGGGGATAGAGATCAAGAGTGGGCAGAGGGGATGGGTATAGGGCAGTTTGAGCTTAAGGTTGGGATGAAATTTGATAATAGGGTTGTCTTCAAAGAGGTATTGCAGGACTGAAGTGTGAGAAGGGGGAATGAGTTGAAGTTCATAAAAAATGAGTCCAAAATCATTACTGTTAGGTGCAAGAGTGGGTGTGATTGGAGTATGAGGGCTTCAGTAGTTCAGAAAACCCCTACTTTTCAAATTAAGACCCTTAAGGGCAAGCATACCTATGCATATAGGTTAGAAAACAAAAATGTTGATTACAAGTATTTGGCTAAGAGGATCCTTGATTCAATCAAGGATAACCCTAATGAAGGCATCCTGAGTTTGAAAAACAATATAAAAAGGGACTGTGGGGTTGAGTGCAACATTTTTAAGGTCTATAGGGCAAAGAAACTTGCTCTGAAGCTTCTGAGTGTTAATATTGTTGAGCAATATAAGAGACTTTATGACTACTGTGAAACAGTAGTGAAGAGGAACACTAACAGTACACTCAGGGTTAAAGTGGATAGAAATTTACAGCCCCCTAAGTTCCAAAGGATGTATTGTTGCTTAGGTGTAGTGAATGAGGGGTTCTTCAGTGGATTTAGACCAATTATAGGGTTGGATGAGTGCTTCATGAAAGGGTTTACATGCTGGTCAGTTGTTGTTGGAACATACTTAAGTATGTTTTGATGAGACAAAACCATAGAATAGTAACCCTCATTCTATAAGCATAACCTATCTTGTAAGGTTACTGCAACGAGGCTACTGAAGAAAGATACAACAAAGAAAGCTTCAGAAGAAGGATACTGAAGAGAATAGTAAAAGGAATCCAGTAAACTAAAAAGGATACTGCTTACTGCAGGAAGCTACCTGGAAGATATTATGCTTAAGCATACTGCAAAGCAGCAAGCTACCGAAGACTCAAGCTACCTGGAAGAGACTATGCCGAAGCATACTGCAAAGTAGCAAGCGACAGAAGCCTGAAGCCACCTGAGAGCAAGGCTGGGAAGAGAGCTACAAAGCAAGCATGGGAAGGAAGCTAGAAGTTACCAGTAGAGAGAAGAGGAAATGAGCCAACCCGATGAAGACACGTGGAAAACAAGAAGATGGCGTGTATCAGAAGGAGTGCGATGCATTTAATGAAGGAAACCTACCTATCTTCAATGGGCAGATTTACTAATCTATAAATAGAAGAAGACTGAAGACTGAAGTAGAGAAGGGGGCGCATAAGAGAAGAGAGAGAAGCGCTCAAGAGAAAAGAGAAGAATGCAATAGAGAGCGTAGAAAATAGGAGGAAGACCTTATAGAAGAAAAGAGAGCAAAGTGGAGGAATAAAGAAGAAGAAAAAGAAGAAGAGAGAAAAGAGAAGCTCAAACACTCCACACCCCATAAACGCTAGAGTACTCAGTCCAGGCAGCAAGCTACAACAAACCAACCTGCAAAAGAAACCTAAGCTTGATGTATCCAGTTGAAGAAGAAAAAGACAAACCTTTTAAGGACTATCTCGGAGGGCTTAATTAGGACGAGGATCCTGATAAGATGTTCGCTTTCTGTAAAAGAAAGTAAGGATCCTAGGTGGGTCGGGTAAGATCCTGTGTGGGTCAAGTTAGGAGCGTAGGCAAGCAGCTGTGAGCAGCTATGTGTAGGCTTGCTACTTACTTGTTAAGTCAGTGTTGTAATAGATAGGGCTATCTAAATCAACAAGCTTAACAAATGTTCCCTCTTGAGAAGAGGCAAAGAGGATGTAGAAGGGTTACTCCACCTTCGAACCTCTGTATATCTATGTGTTTATCTATGTTTTTTATTCTATCTGTATATATCATGTTAGATGCAAGTCTTTCATATTTAGTCTTTTAAGGAGAGGAAGCTTCCGCAATAAACTCTGATAAATAACCTCCCAAAAGGTTACTACCTCTCGACCAAAGCCTTCTGAAATGAAGAAAAGTTTGAAAATACAGTAGGCTTATTCACCCCACCCCCCTCTAAGCCTACTATCACTTAGGACCAACAAGTGGTATCAGAGCAGGTTGGATGAAATATAAGATCTAACCGATCTATCCAGATCCCATCTTTGATAAACATCTCTCTCTCTCTCTCTCTCTCTCTCTCTCTCTCTCTCTCTTCCTCTCCCCCCCCCCCCCCTCACATCATAGATCAAAAAATTCTATTGCCTTCGTTGAAGGATATGATTGATGTGAAGACAACAAACAGCTAAGAAGGATATGGAAAAACAAGCTGAGTTGCAGAGAAAAGCTGCTCAAGAGCGGGAAGCTGTGCATAAGGAGCAAACTTCTACTTAATGAAAAGCAGATCAACAAATGAAGCAGGTTGCTAGTACAAAGCTAAACTAGGAGTATGGACCACACTGGAGCTTCTAGACTACAACAATGAGTAGATAAGTAACTTGGAAAGGAGATGCTAAAGAAGTCAAACAAAGGAGTAAGAAGAAAAGCTCACTCCATCAAACAGCTCACACTTCAAAAGGAAGCAAGAAGTCTACTCAGTAAGCTAAAGAATAACGATGACAAGGCACATCTTTCTAAATTTTGCTCTAATATATCCTATGTCATGTTAGCTTTGATTGTCTATATCTGGTTACCAAGATAAGTGATCCTGAGCATTTATTCAAGAGCCAAAGAAAAGTATCTTCAGCTTAAATTATCAAAGGGCAGAAGTGTAAGGAACATTGTATAAGATTTTGATGAAAGACAAAACGTGTAATAGAATAGAGCCTAGGATCCTATGTATTTAGATTCAATTGTAAAATCTCTAAGTATAGGATCAGGAGGCTTGAAGATCAAGATTGGAGCATGAATACATTGCTGCATAAAATCGTAAAAATAAAATAAGTATACATATATGCAGCAGGCTGCTTCAAAAAGGATATTGGTCGCACACTGCCTGAGGATGCTGAGTTCACTAACCGCTAGATGGACAAAGTAAGCTGAAGTCAACTGAAGCATCAGGAAGCTTCAACGACCTGTTAAGTAGCAATTACTTCGAAGAACGTGTACGAGGTTTACGTTAGGCACAGCCGCACTTTCAACCAATTAAGTCATGTCACGTATCAAAAGTAAAAAGGAAGTCTGAAGAAATGTCAGACTAAGGATGGTGATTGTAGGAACAGATACGTTCACTCTCAACGATTAGTGTACGAACAAATCAGAAGATGCCACGTTACTCTATGCAAGCTGCAAAGAAGGCTAGTTCTCTCTAACGGACAAAATCCTAAATCGTCTATAAATACCAGAAGACCGGCACTTGAAACACACCTGAAACTCTTGCAACAAACACACTCAAGCTATCAAACGCAAAACGCTCATAAATCATTAGAAGTTTCAAGTCCAGTCTAGCAACAAACTATCTTTAGCTTAGAGAGCTCATCGTTCCTAAGCTTGTTGTCTGTGTTGTTGAAGAAATCTTTCTTTTTAGACTGTTAAGGAGTTGCTTGATCAGAGGTTGTTTATGACCAAGTATTTACGTTCTTAGTAGAAGAACAAGAGCTCTGTGTGGGCTAGTTGAGTTTGGTCACTGTGCAGTAACCATGTGTGGGTGAGACTGACAGTTCTTGTTAGGGTTAGGTTGTCTAAGCAAGGCTTGTGTAAATCAACTGTTTAAACCTAACAAAGTCCCTCCTTGAGAAGGAGAAGAGAGGACGTAGAGGGATTACTCCACCCTTGAACCTCTATAAATCGTTGTGTTCTTTTTATATTGCTCTCTGATTGATCTCATTCTTGATGTTTCTTATTTGTCTTTATCATCTTTATTTCTCTCATAAGCTTATCATCGGTTTTCAGAAAAAGAGTTTTGGTTTTAAAAGCATTTCTGTTGTGCATAATATTTACTCTGTTTAAAGCTCTTTCAAGGTAACTGCTCAAGCAGTAACCTTCTATGCAATAAACTCTTTTGTTAACTGCCTAAGTATCTTCCTTAAAGAAAAATAAAAGTTTGAAAATTTTGAGTAGGCTTATTCAACCCCCCTGTAAGCCTACTACCACTTGGGACCAACAAGTGGTATCAGAGCGGGTTGGATTAATCGTCCGATCTAACTGATTAATCCTTGATCCCCTCTTTCTGAAAACCATCACTTCTATCATAAGCATACACATTATGGATTCTCATAAAGTACCTATGTTCTCTATTGAAGAATATGATGATTGGAAAATTCGCATGCAGGCACATTTGTCAGCCATGTATGATGAAATGTGGTACGTCATCACTGAAGGACCACCAAGGATTACAAAAGTTAACCCATTGTTTTCCAGAGCCGCTGATGAAGCAGCTGATAGACAAGGAGATGTATGAGTCATTCCACATCCAGCTGTTCTGGATAAACCTAGAGAAGAATGGACTGCTGATGAGAGGAGAAGAGTAAACCTTGATAATGTTACAAAGAACGCTCTATTCCTCACTCTCGATAAAGGAACTTTCAGCAAGGTAAAAACTTACAGAACCGCCAAAGAGATCTAGGAAAAGCTTGAGCAAATGTGCGAAGGTACTAAGCTCACGAAAGAAAACAAAGTCTCAACAGCAACTCAGAAGTTCGAGCTATTTGAAATGATACCTGGAGAAACCTTAGAGCAAATGTATCTAAGGTTCACAACCATCATTAATGACCTTGAGTTCCTGGACAAGATCTAAACTCAAAAGGAGAAAAACATGAAGGTGCTAAGTGCTCTTCCTGTTGAGTGGGATAGCTAGTAAGACAACAACCATGAGAGTATCTATGGATCTGAAGTCTATGAGCACATTCGACCTCTTCTCAGATCTCAAAGCCTTTGAGTTCGACATCAACAGAAGAAAGATGGAAACTAAAGGAAGCAATTCAAAGGTTACTGCACTAACTGCAAGACAGTCTCAAGAAGTTAGGAAGTCTAAAGAGCAGACATCTACCTTGGAGGCCACTGCAGAAGAAGATATGACATTACTCCTGAAAAAGTTTCAAAAGTTCATAAGAAGGAACTCACAAACAGATGGCTTCAGGAGGAAACAAAGTGAAACTGGAACTAGGGGGCAGTCACCCCAATCAAACTCCCAAGCTACCGACCTTTGCTATAACTGCAGAAAGCCAGGTCACTATGCCAGGGAATGCCCACATCCAGAAGTCCACCGATATCCAGAAGATGAACGAAATGTGAGACAAGAAAGAAAAAGACAAGAACGCCAGAGGCCAAGGGCACTAATCAGTGAGGCAGAATCCTCTCAGGCAGCTACATCGGAGAAGACATCCAAGAAAGAAAAGTCAACCACCGATAGTGATTTGGAGGACTCATTTTCAGACGATGAAGCCCTAATCTGCCTCATGGCCAAGAGTGACGACTCTGAAGACGGGGTAATATATCTCAACTCTCCTGTTTAAATTAATGAAAGGTTGAACATGATTTGTGCTTTCAAACAAATCATGAGTGACTTTGAGCAAATATCTTCAACTTATGAGGAGCTAAAAATAGAAAATATAGAGCTTAAGAAAGAGCATGCTTCGTTAGAAAAACTATTAGCTCTAGAAAAATCAAAAGGCCAAGCATGCAGTAACCTCAAAACTGAAATCAGTAGGCTCAGTTTGTAAGTCACTAAGCTGATAAGTGAGAAAAAGGTTCTGACTGAAACTATCAATACCTTTAACAAATCCTCTAAAGACTTAGATGCAATGTTGAAAATTCAGATAAGTCTAAAGGATTATGCTGGCATAGATTACTGTGGAGAAAATTCTGTTTCAACAGAAAGCACTTCAACGGCACCTACATTTGTGTCTGCAACTATCCATCATCAAAATGAATTATCTAGTTCAGATGGAACTGCAAACATGAATGCAGGAAGCCTTAAAAGAAAGGAAAAGAGTCTCATTGCAACTATCTATAAGTCTAAATCTGTCAAAAGTTGGCTCTAGCAACCTAAGTATGCTGAAAGCAAGAGCTATAAACAGTAATCTAGACAGATCAAAAGAACTCAATATTCGTACATGTAGGAGATCTATGTGTCTAAATCTAGAGAAACCTATGTTCCTAGGAGGCAGAGGAAGAAACCACAAACACACCGAGCACATATGCAATATCCTAAGGATACTGGTAGAAATTCAGAAACCAATAAAGCTTATAACATAAATATTGTTATAAAGCAAGTATGGGTTCCTAAAAGGAGAATAGAAACTAACAAGAAAGGACCCGTAATTTTATGGGTACCTAAAAGAAAGTGAGTTCTCTTGTGAGTGCATGAACTTGTGATAGGAAACAACAAGGAAATATGGTACATTGACAGTGGCTGCTCAAGACACATGACTGGGAACCAAAAGAGCCTTATCAACTTTAAAGCTTCCAAAAGACCCAAGGTCATATTTGGAGACAACTCTAAAGGAAGCACAAAGGGCACTGGTGACCTAATTAGAGGAAACATCTACATCAAAGAAGTATCCCATGTAGAGGGCTTGAAATATAATCTCCTGAGCATTAGTCAATTCTGTGACAAAGGCTACTGTGTGGAGTTTAATCTCAACAAGTGTCTTATCAAGGACAACAAGACTCAGAAAGTCAAGCTCACTGGAATAAGGAAAAGAAACATCTATATTGCTAATTGGGAGTCAGCAACTACTACTACTACTACATGTTTTATTGTCAATGGTATTCCTGAAATTAGCTGGTTGTGGCACAAAAGATTGAGCCACCTGAACTTCAAAACCACAAGTGTCTTATCAAGGACAACAAGACTCAGAAAGTCAAGCTCATTGGAACAAGAAAATGAAACATCTATATTACTAATTGGGAGTCAGCAACTACTACTACTACATGTTTTATTGCCAATGGTATTCTTGAAACTAGCTGGTTGTGGCACAAAAGATTGAGCCACCTGAACTTCAAAACCATGAATAAGCTGGCCAGAAGAGGATTAGTCAGAGGACTACCAGACATGGTTTACAAAAGGGAAGCTGTTTGTGGAGCATGCCAGAAAGGAAAGCAAGTGAAGAGCTTCTTCAAAAACAATACTCTTCGCTCTACAGAAAGGATACTGGATATGCTCCACATGGATCTCTTTGGACCAATTGATCCAATTAGCATATCTGGGAAGAAATACACCTTAGTAGTAATCAAGGATGAAAATATCACGAAATATCGCGGATATATCGCGGATATGGATATTGCGATACGGATATTGGGTGTTAATGTTTTTTTCCTGGGTATCGCGGATATTTCGCAAAATATCGATATCGATATCGATATCGGTTCAGTGTAGTATAAAATTGGATCGAAATTGGGAAATATCGCGGATATATCGCAAAATATCGCATGTATATCAAAATGAGCGATTTTATTCACAAAATTGAACTATGTGATTTTTTTTCCTTACTTTGTATTATGTATTATGTTTGATATTGAAAGTAATATATTCTCCTCACATCAATCTTTCATTCACGGATATAGCCATATTTTGTGGCTTTTTTAAATTTTCATTCCTTTAACCAATTATTACTTCATTTACTTCTTTTTTTTTTCTAATTTTTTTGCATGATATATTTCTCTCTCTATATATATATATATATATATATATATGTTGAAGGCAAGTGAACATTTTCTATCATACAATTTAAGGTTCAAGGTATGATATTCTCTCATATCAATAACTCTCTCCCAACATTTTTGATTAAATTAATTTCAATTATTTACTTTATAGATTATGACTATTTTAATGTATCTAATTTATTTATTTTTTTGGATATAGGGCATTAACATTGGAGAGGAAATACTTGCACCACTATATATATCACTCAATTGTCATTTTGAAGAACTACGAATTGGTATGTAAATTTAATCTTTTTTTTTTCATTTTAGTTGATAAAACTAGCATTTTATTGGTATATTGTAAATTGCTATGTTTAATTGTGCTAATTATGTATATGTTAGGTGAAGCATTTAGTTAACTTATAGAACTTTATTATAAAATCATAATTTTACAATTAATTATTTTATAGTGAAGCTAGCACGTAAAATGTAATGTTGTAATTGTGTATTTACAATTAATTGTTATAATTAGTTTTAGTAAAATTTTAATAGTGCTAATTATGTATATGTTGGTATCAGTACTGCTTGGATCAAGATGACATTTCATCTACTATGTTTGAACCTCATAGGTCATCCTTTTGGTACTAGTGTATTCTATGATGTAATTTTAGTAATTTTGTCTTGTATTATGTAATATATTATCATTTTTCATTCGAAAAACAGTATTTATAATGCTTATTATCTATATGTTAGTTTTAAAATATTATTTTAATGTGATTTTGAGTGGAATATATGTGTAACGAAGTGTAAAAATAATCCCTAAAATTTCATATTAAATTTCCAAAATTCTAATAAGATTTCCGTTGTTTTTTCAAATTTTTTGCGATATCGATATGCGATATCGATATCGACATCGGTATATCCGTAAAATCAAAGTTGCGATACGCCATGCGATATCGATATTTTCATCCTTGGTAGTAATAGATGACTACTCAAGGTCACTTGGACGATCTTCCTTGCAAAAAAATCTGATACTCAGCAACGTCTGCCAGAGTTCCTGAGAAAACTGCAAACAGAGAAGTGTCTAAGCATAGTGAAGATCAGAATAGATAGGGGAACTGAATTTACCAATAAAATCATAGAAGACTATTGTTCAAACAATGGAATCAAGCATGAATACTCAGAAGCCAGGACACCTCAGCAAAATGGGGTTGCTGAAAGACGAAATAGGACTCTGAAGGAAGCCACAAGAATAATGTTAGTCGAAGCTGAGCTGCCAAAGAGGTTTTGGGCAGAAGCAACCAACACAGCATGCTACACATAGAACAGATGTCTGATAAACAAGGATCTAAACAAGACTCCCTACGAGCTGTGGTATGGTTACTCTTCTTGTGTTGATTATTTTCACATTTTTTGATGCAGTTGCTTCGTACTCAACAATGGAAATAAGTATCTCAGAACCTTCGATGCCAAATCTGATGAAGGGATATTCCTAAGGTACTCATCGGTAAGCAAAGCCTTCAGAATTTTCAACAAGAGAACATTTGTTGTAGAGGAATCTGTACATGTGGTCTTCGATTAATCACAGTACAGTAAGGCTGATATTGAGGAACTTCAAGAAGTGTTAGACAAAACTCACATCAACAACAATCACATTGAGTACATTGATGTGCAGTTACCAAACCTTCAAAATATGGATGGAATATCACCATCCCAAGCTATACATGTTCATAACATGCAGGTACCTACACAGATACAGGAACCTGAAAACAATCAGGAACCTCAAGATGATCAAACTGCAGACTTGAACCAGAACCCAACAGAGGGGGAACCTCAGCAAGCTGGTGAAGCAAGAATAAGATGGCTAAAAGATCACCCCAAAGACCTGATTATTAGAGATTACACGTCTGGAGTAAGAACAAGAAGAGCAAATCCACACGAAGCTATATTTGTTTGCTTCATATCACATATAGAGCCAAAGCATCCAGAAGAAGCTCTACAAGATACCAACTGGGTTCAAGCCATGCAAGAAAAGTTGAATGGATTTAAGAGGAACCAAGTTTGGTATCTGGTTCCCAGACCCACTTATCAAGGAGTCGTTGGAACCAAGTGGGTGTTCAAGAATAAGCTAGATGAAGAAGGACAAGTTGTAAGGAACAAGGCTAGGCTAGTGGCAAAAGGATACTGCCAGGAAGAGAGCATTGATTTTGATGAAACTTTTGCTCCAGTAGCCAGACTAGAAGCAATCAGAATCTTTCTAGCCTATGTAGCGTACAAGAATCTCACAGTATATCAAATGCATGTAAAGAGCGCTTTCTTAAATGGAATGCTGGTAGAAGAAGTTTATGTTGAACAGCCACCCGGCTTTGAAGAAAATGCTGATAGGTTGGTGTATAGATTGAGAAAAGTTCTTTATGGATTGAAGCATGCGCCAAGAGCATGGTATGACACCTTGTCAAAATACCTACTGGATAATGGATTCAAGAAGGGCAAAGTGGATAAAACCCTATTTAGAATCCAGGATGGAGATAGCATCCTGCTTGTTCAGATCTATGTGGATGACATCATATTTAGATCAACCAACAAAGAGCTATGCAGAAAGTTTTCCAACCTAATGCAATCCAAGTTTGAGATGAGTATGATGGGATAATTAAGCTTCTTCCTTGGATTGCAAGTCAGGCAGCTTGATCAAGGAACCTTCATAAATCAGATGAAATATACCAAGGAGCTGATCAATAAATTTGGAATGAAAAATGCCGGTACAGTAAGCATTCCAATGCCAACTTCAGGAAGTCTGGATTAAGACAAAGGAGGAAAAGCTGTTGACATCACAAAATACAGAAGATTAATCGGGTCACAAAATTGATAGAAAAAGCACCAGCGGAACTTGTCAAATGTTGGGGAATCGCCTAGTATCCTGGTTTTGCAGAAAGCAAACTTCAATAGCCACATCCACTGCCGAAACTGAATATGTTGCGGCAGGAAGCTGTTGTGCACAAATCTTATGGATTCAGCAACAGCTTCGAGATTACGACATTGTCGAAAAGAATACTCCGATCATGTGTGATAACACAAGCGCAATTGCAATCACACACAATCCATTTTTCCACTCGAGAACTAAACATATCGACATCAGACATCACTTCATCAGAGATCATGTGGAGAAGAAAGACATCTCTCTGGAGAAAATTCACACTGATCAACAGCTAGCTGACATATTCACAAAACCTCTCAGTGAATCAAGATTCTCTTTCCTAAGAAATGAATTGGGTATTATCAAATTAAGCTAACTCTTCTGATAAACACCTGTTAAAGTGTTCTACAGCTTAGGGGGAAGCACGGAAACCTTTTGAAAAGAAATCAAGAAAGGATACTGAGAGAAGACCCTGCCAAAGGTTTCTGATGAAGGTAGCTAATAAAGCTTACTGAAAGACACGTCAGCAAAGGCCACTTGGAGAATTAATCATCACAAAAGAACCCACGAAGTGCACGGTTATAAGAAATTGTCAATCCCAAGACGTGGCGTATCAAATTAGGGCAGGTTACCCAATAAAAGATGGCGATATTTGCAATTAAGCCCCACAAGATCTTTGAAAAGTCAAAAAGCGAATCAGCGCATTAAATGCCAGGACCCTCAATCGCAGGATGAGAAATCGTTCAAATCCTGAGTAGATATGAGTCGTTGATCAAAACACATGAAGTTTTCCTATAAATAGGAATTTTACACTTGATCAAATCTTTTTCGCTCTCAAACCTTATAGCATTCTAACTTTCTGCAAACAAGTAACCTAGCGATCGTCTCTTTGCTCACCTCTACTTTTGCAGAAAACTCAAATCCTCTACTATTTTTTTAAATATGGCACCCAAAAATGCACAAATTGTGGATGGACGTCTCATTGATGAGAAGATATTGTTAAAAGCCAGCAGAGATGAAGGTCACTCAATCGACCTTATGCAGATGATTCTCAACAACCTCCACCAGTCCAGAGTGTGTGGTTTCTGCTCGCTTTACAGGGAACCTTACTGCGAGGACCTAGTTCAGCAATTCTACAACAATGCAGAAATATCTAAAGAGAAGACAAAGATCGTGTCGAAAATGGGGAAGAAGACGATTGAGATCACTTCCAGTCTCCTAGGGAAAATCTTTAAACTGCCCACTGAAGGAATGGATGGCAGCGAGTTAGCCACCTACGGAGAGGCGATGGTAGAAGAATACTAGAAGAGATTCACAGGCTCAGAAGACTTGTTGCTGCTGAACAAGAGCTGTAACAAAAAGCTCTTCCAGATGGAGTATCAGATACTCCATGACATTTGTTGTCATATCATTGAGAACCGGTCTGGTTCTTTTGACAAGTGTACCAACCTCAGGTACAGGATGATGATGGCCCTAATGGAAGCTGAGGAGATAAACTGGGCAGAGTATGTCTTCACCAGGCTTAAAGAAGAGGTAGAGAAGAAAGTTGGCAAGCCAACTTATGGACTAGTGATCAACATCATCTTGTGGTTTGCTGGTCACGACCTGTCAAAGGGTAAGCCCATTCAAAGGGGCAAGTTCATAGGATATGGCAGAATCTTTGCCAAAAAAGGAACTAAGGTCTCCTCGTTAACCAAGAAGGTTACTACAGCAAAGGAGAAGGAGACTCAGAGAGAGACAGTGCAGGAAAGCACATCTAAGGGGGAAGGCTCGGTGGCTACTGCTTATCCACCTAGGCAGGAGAAGAAGAAGAAGAGTGTAAGGGTGAAGGGGAAACAGGTGGTGAAGAGGAAGCTGAGAATCTCTGATGATGAAGTGTCACCATCACTTTTACTAATGCTACCTACTCCCTCAAGCAAGGGTAAGAATGGTGAATCAGAGATTCAAACCACTGAGCAAGCAAAAGTGGTTGTACAAAAGGTAACGGCTCAGCTACAAAAGCAGTTGGAAATGGAGGAAAAGGAAAGTGTTGAGGAGTCTGATCCTAAAGTAGTCTTGGACACAGCCAAGATGAAAGAGGAGTTTGAAAAGCAGTGGGATAGATTCCCAACCTGGTGGAACTACCGACATCTTCCCAGCCCGGACATGTTTTCATGGCGTGAGTTGCATATCGAGGAAGATTGGGCACTAAACTGGGCAGAAGTGTCTGACATAGTGGAGTAAGGGGTACTGGAGACAAGATACTTGAAAAGTCTGCGTAGGAGAAAGTGGAAAGACTTTCAAAAAAATTATGAAGTTGAACTAAGATTGGATGCCATTGCTGAAATGAAGAAGCAAGTCTCACAGCTTGAATTACCTACACCTTCCCCAAGGACGTTGAAGGAAAGGATGAGGTTATCTTAACAGCAGCTGCTGAACAAGTCACTGCTGGTGATGACGTGGGATTCGCTGAAAAACAAGTTGAAGTATTCGGAGTAGATGAAGCAGAAGAAATGATGTTAAAACAGGCTTTAGATGCCAGTATGATGGAAACATAGAGGAGACATAAGGTCGTGCTCATACAACCAGGTGAAGGTTCTTCCATTGGAGCAGCATCAATTGAACATCCTATAAATGCTCCACCGATCAGTCAGAAGAATCCTTCACCACCCGAATCAAAAGATGAATCTAGTGGGGCATACAGTCAGCTAGTGGACATAGTAGTCTTACCAGATGAGAAGGATGCAAGATCAGACATTGCAGGAGAAGTTTGTACCATTAGAGATACCCCTACCATCATGGGAAAGGCTGGCTCGCTAATGATGGAGCTACCAACTACTCCGGAGGCTGCAAAGTTGGATGCTCTCGCAGTTGCTGCAGCTCTTGAAGAAACACTTAGAGCAGCAATCATTGAAGAAAGGACTTCTGTGCCAGGACTCTCTATTGATAAGGTACCAATGGAGGTCGATAAGACGGCTGAGGAAATTACACCAATGGAGATGGAATGTGTAATTTCTGAGGATCCTGTGAATCGTGGAGAGACGATTGTAAAGGAGGTTGCAATAGAACAAGCTGCTAACAAAGAGCCTACTGTTGATAAGATTCCAGCAGAAAAACTGCTCAAAAGGAACCTTCTGCTGAAGAGGTTGTTACTAAAGAGCCTACTGTTGAGGAGTCTTCCTAGCAAAGGACTTCGATGAAACAGATAGTAATTGAGGAGGCGCCGGAGGAAGAAGGGCCTTCTGGAGAAGTAATAAGGAGGCTGCAAGCCTGGAAGGGAGATGTCCCTCAGGATGGAGTACCAGCTGATGATAAGAAGGTATCAGCTCGTGCGGAGTCACACAACGATGATAAGGAGATATCAGCGCGTGAAGGGGCAGACACCTAGCTCCAGCAGCGATGAAGGATCACCCAGTGAACAGGGTGAATCCGGAGCCGAATAATCTAAACTTCTAAACCCTTCTCTTTCTGTACAGACTAATAAGCAAAAATCCTTTGATGACGTCCTCAAGGCAGTAGGGAAACTTGGGAAATCCTTAAGCGAAGCAAGCAAGATGATGAGAGCTAAGGTAAGGAAGGATCGGTTTCAAGCTTCCTTCCAGATGGACACATTTAATACAACCTTGGCTAAACTGCAAAAGTTTATCTCCTCCCTAACCTCCTCTACCATCCTTGTTCACACCATCAAGAGCATGAACGAAAAGCTCAATTCCCAAGCAAACAGGTTAATAGAAATTGAGTTGGAGCAACAATTTGTGATCGTTTCCCTCAAAGAGGTCTCCAACTCTCAGTTTGAATAGAATCAAACCTTGGAGGATCATACTGATCTTTTAACCAGTGTGCATTCAATGCTCAACTTCGGAGTCGGCTCGGTCTTTGATGATAATAAAAAGGGGGGAAGAGGCAATTAAGAGGATCGAGCAGAAAAGACAGCAGGATTCCTCCTCTTGCAAATAGCTAACAATCTTGCCTAAGAAGGATTCAGGAGGCGATGGAGGAGGCCATGGAGGAAGCTCCAGAGAACATCAATATAGCAGTGCAACCAAGAGGAAATCTGAAGCTATCTTTGAAGTACATCCTGGTCTTCGTAGAGGAATAGAAGAAAGAGAAAAGAAAAGAATGAGAGTTGAAGAAGAGCTATGCAAAGCGTCAGATGATCATTTTAAGAAAATATCGAAGAAAAGTTTGTCAAATATCTTTCTCCCTCAGAAGCAACCTGATCTGGAAGCTCTTGCAGCAGACGAAATGAATGCACCAAACTCACTTCGCATCTTCTTTGATGGAAGTCCAGACTCTATGAGCTCCAGATTCCAAGTATGGGAGCTCCCTGAAATTGATATGCCTACCGCTCATAGTCCATCCTTTTCTGCAGATCAACAACTTCAAACAAGCAGAATACTTGAAGTACTACATCAAGTTATGCAAAGAGTCCACACTTATCAAAGGCAAAACTCATCGTGAAGGGCTCAAATGCTTCAAGGATCTTGCTAACATAAGTGTACTTCCAATCCAGATGAAGCTAAAAGGTAGAATGAACAGAGAGGAAATCATTCCTTTCTGTGAAGATTTCTGGTTAAGGTACGAGGAGACCTCTAAGATGAAAAGGCTAATGGAACCAACCTACCAAGAGTCTATCCTCAACAGGTGGAAGGGTTCGAGGAAAGAAAGAAAGAGAGCCTCCTGGTTAAAGATACCCTAAACCCTCCTGTTTCTTGCTCATATATATCATGTTTGTTTGTTTATCTTAAATGATGTGCTCAGATACCTCTCTGTTTTATTATCTCAATAAAAAGTATTTGTTTTGATCTGAAAAAGCTCACTGCTCGTGAACTTATGCTCAATCTTTTGATTTGAATTCTCTATGATTACAAAAATATCTTGTTAATCTATTTATAAGCTTATGTTCTTAAATAAAGGTTTTGATCCTCTTAAAGGAAGTTTTTTCATCATCAAAAAGGGGGAAATTGTAAGGAACATTGTATAAAATTTTGATGAAAGACAAAACGTGTAATAGACTAGAGCCTAGGATCCTATGTATTTAGATTCAATTGTAAAATCTCTAAGTATAGAATCAGGAGGCTTCAAGATCAAGATTGGAGCATGAAGACCTTGCTGCATAAAATCGTAAAAATAAAATAATTATACATATCTGCAGCAGGCTACTTCAAAAAGGATACTGGCCGCACACTGCCCAAGGATGCTGAGTTCACTAACTGCTAGATGGACAAAGTAAGCTGAAGTCAACTGAAGCATCAGGAAGCTTCAGCGACCTGTTAAGTAGCAGTTACTTCGAAGAACGTGTACGAGGTTTACGTTAGGCACAGCCGCACTTTCAACCAATCAAGTCATGTCACGTATCAAAAGTAAAAAGGAATTCTGAATAAATGTCAGACTAAGGATGGCGATTGTAGGAACAGATACGTTCACTCTCAACGATTAGTGTACGAACAAATCAGAAGATGCCACGTTACTCTATGCAAGCTGCAAAGAAGGCTAGTTCTCTCTAACGGACAAAATCCTAAATCGTCTATAAATACCAGAAGACCGGCACTTGAAACACACCTGAAACTCTTGCAACAAACACACTCAAGCTATCAAACGTAAAACGCTCATAAATCATTAGAAGTTTCAAGTCCAGTCCAGCAAGCAAACTATCTTTAGCTTAGAGAGCTCATCGTTCCTAAGCTTGTTGTCTGTGTTGTCGAAGAAATCTTTCTTTTTAGACTGTTAAGGAGTTGCTTGATCGGAGGTTGTTTCTGACCAAGTATTTACGTTCTTAGTAGAAGAACAAGAGCTCTGTGTGGGCTAGTTGAGTTTGGTCACTGTGCAGTAACCATGTGTGGGTGAGACTGACAGTTCTTGTTAGGGTTAGGTTGTCTAAGCAAGGCTTGTGTAAATCAACTGTTTAAACCTAACAAAGTCCCTCCTTCAGAAGGAGAAGAGAGGACGTAGAGGGATTACTCCACCCTTGAACCTCTATAAATCGTTGTGTTCTTTTTATATTGCTCTCTGATTGATCTCATTCTTGATGTTTCTTATTTGTCTTTATCATCTTTATTTCTCTCATAAGCATATCATCGGTTTTCAGAAAAAGAGTATTGGTTTTAAAAGCATTTCCGTTGTGCATAATATTCACTTTTTTTTAAAGTTCTTTCAAGGTAACTGCTCAAGCAATAACCTTCTATGCAGTAAACTCTTTTGTTAACTACCTAATTATCTTCCTTAAAGAAAAGTTTGAAAATTTTGAGTAGGCTTATTCAACCCCCCCCCCCTCCCTCTAAGCTTACTACCACTTGGGACCAATAAGAAGATAACATGTTTAAAAATTCTGGTCACTTAACTTGCATGAGAAAGGGAGCCTGTAGGAATGCTTCAACTTCTCATAATGAAACATCAGGAGTACCTAAATTTATACTGAAAGTGACCCTGCATCTTCAAGAGAGATTCATAAAGTAAGGGGGAACTTATAGTACGAACCAAGGTAACTCAGGTGGCAAGGGTTGTAAAATCCTTGAAGAAACCCAAAGGATATGAGGATGATGTAAGATGTCTGCAGTAACCTAATATTCCTGAAGAAACCAAGCAGACAGCAGCAACTCCAAAAAGGAAAGAAAACCGTCAACCTTACTAGTATCATGATTTGTCATATCTACACCTAAAGGAGTTCATACTCTAAAGAGATACGGTAAGTAAACACCTGCATACACCTTTCTTTCTGCTTACTGACAAAAGTCTTGAAGGAACAAACTATTACTGTAAGCAAATATCGGCTGTAAGGAAAGTTTGAGCTCCTTAAAGAGAATTAACCCAGAAGGACCTATACTCGTATAGGTACCTATGAAAGGATACTCGCACTGCAAGTACTTCTAACAGAAAACTACATGAGACAGTCATCAGACCTTTGAGCAACCAAGAAATAGATTTCAAGGCTCAAAGAGGTCCTACGTATATGAAAACAATCTTCAAGGAACCTATCTGCAAAACCAATATGAAGCAGATACCAAGAGCAACCCATACAACAGAAGCAAGATGTGATTGCCACAGGAAGCCGAAAACTCCAAAAAAAAAAGAAAAAAAAAGTCACACCACCTCAGACAATAGACTACTGAATCCAGGGGGAAAGACTTGACAAAGTTAAAGAAAAATGAAGTTCTGACAATAGGATGCTAGACACCAGAGTATTAGATACTAGGCAGCTAGATAACAGGACGCTAGATATTAGGATGCTAAACACCAGGTTGCTGGATACCATGTCGCTGAACACCAGGTCGCTATATACCAGGACGCTAGACACCAAATTTCTGGATATTAGGTCACTGAACAAGAATACTTATCTTCAAGTCACTGGAAAAAAAAAAAAGGTCACTAGTGAGTTACATCTTATCAAATCCAGCGGTTACCAACTTTCGGTAACGTATGCGCATGAAAAGTGGATCACCTTTTTAGAAGTAGACCACCGTTTACAGAACCCTAGGATGATCTCAGCCATACGATCAAAAAATCTAAGGGTGGAGAATCAGTTATTGACCATATACTCAAGCAATCACCGCATGCAGAGACAAAAAGCAAAAGCTATGGTAACTGCCAACAACTTTGTTGGAAACCGACGAAGCAATTAATGAGATCTTTTAAAGATCTAACCCTAACCGTACGATCTCACAGATCACTCAAAACAGGGAGTATCTCAAACCCTATATATACATGCACTCCTTACTCTTTATCTTCATTCATATATCCTCTCTCTTATCCTTGAAATAACTATGGCACCAGATTGTTGGAAACTATTCTCTCCATTCCTTCTTAGAAGCACATTCTCTGCAAATAATCAATCAAGCATCTCACAAATCACGAAAAGTCATCTCTCATGCTTGACACTTGCTAAGCAAGTCTTTCTCAGAAGACTCGATCTTCTAGCTTACTGCCCTCACCTTACTTAGAGGCCAGAGATAGAGTGGAAGGATCCCTCTCCAGTAACCCCAGAGCTTCAGCTCGTTGATAATGACAAAAAGAGGGAAGAAACTGCAAAGGATCATGGAAGATCAAAAGTCTTCCAAAGGTGGAGAAGAGAAGATTCCAACCCTTCCAGGTGTTGGATGAATTCTGCTTACAAGAGACTGAGCTGGAGAAACAGTAGGAGGAGTTGGTGGGATTATATCGAGAGAGAGGTTGCAGCAAGCTACTGCGCCAAGGCTCTCTCCCTCTTCTCAAGATCCTCCCATCGAATCTCGTTCTCTCTCTCGACTAAGCCTCTTCACCTTTTTTCACTCATCTCCAAAATCAAAGAGGAAAACTAACTAGGAGCAAGAACTTGCACCCAAAAGAGGGAAAAACTAGACAGAAGAAAGAAGCTAGCAGCAAGCAAAAGGGGAAAAGAAATAAATGAAAGAGTAAGAGAAAGAAGAATGAGTCTAGATAGAATGTTTACATTGTACTTTGCTTACTGCGTTGTATTGTAGATGTTTCATCTATATAAAATATCTTATGTTCTCTAAAGCTCACTCCTTGTGACCTTTCTTTTTGACTTATATGTGATTTAATGAAAACAGTATGCTCTATCTTTATATCATACATCTGCTTTCTGTGCTTAAATGATTATGAACTTTTGATCTTATCTGCAAAGGTTTTGTCATCATCCAAAAGGGGGAAATTGTTGGAACATACTTAAGTATGTTTTGATGAGACAAAACCATAGAATAATAACCCTCATTCTACAAGCATAACCTATCTTGTAAGGTTACTGCAACGAGGTTATTGCAGAATGATACAACAGAGAAATCTTCAGAAGAAGGATACTGAAGAGAATGGTAAAAGGAATCTAGTAAACTAAAAAGGATACTACTTACTGCAAGAAGCTACCTGGAAGAGACTATGCTTAAGCATACTGCAAAGCAGCGAGCTACTGAAGACTCAAGCTACTTGGAAGAGATCATGCCAAAACATACTGTAAAGTAGCAAGCGACAGAAGCCTGAAGCCACCTGAGAGCAAGGCTGGGAAGAGAGCTACAAAGCAAGCATGTGAAGGAAGCTAGAAGTTACCAGTAGAGAGAAGAATAAATGAGCCAACCAGATGAAGACACGTGGAAAGCAAGAAGATGGCGTGTATCAGAAGGAGTGTGGCGCATTTAATGATGGAAACCTACCTAACTTCAATGGGCAGATTTACTAATCTATAAATAGAAGAAGACTGAAGACTAAAGTAGAGAAGGGGGTGCACAAGAGAAGAGATAGAAGCGCTCAAGAGAAAAGAGAAGAACGCAAGAGAGAGCGTAAAAATAAGGGGAAGACCTTATAGAAGAAAAGAGAGCAAAGTGGAGGAATAAAGAAGAAGAAAAAGAAGAAGAAAAAAAAGAGAAGCTCAAACACTCCGCACCCCATAAACGCTAGAGTACTCAGTCACTCAGTCCAGGCAGCAAGATACAGCAGACCAACCTACAAAAGAAACCTAAGCTTGATGTATCTAGTTGAAGAAGAAAAAGACAAACCTTTTAAGGTCTGTCTCAGAATGCTTAGTTAGGACGAGGATCCTGATAAGTTGTTCGCTTTCTGTAGAAGAAAGTAAGGATCCTAGGTGGGTCGGGTAGGATCCTGTATGGGTCAACTTAGGAGAGTAGGCAAGCAGTTGTGGGCAGCTATGTGTAGGCTTTCTACTTACTTGTTAAGTCAGTGTTGTAATAGATAGGCTATGTAAATCAATAAGCTTAACAAATGTTCCCTCTTGAGAAGAGGCAGAGAGGATGTAAAAGGGTTACTCCACCTTCGAACCTCTGTATATATCTATGTGTTTATCTATGTTTTCTACTCTATCTGCATATCTCATGTTAGATGCATGTCTTTCATATTTGGTCTTTTAAGGAGAGGAAGATTCCACAATAAACTCTGATAAGTAACCTCCCAAAAGGTTACTGCGTCTCGACCAAAGCCTTCTGAAATGAAGAAAAGTTTGAAAATACAGTAGGCTTATTCACCCTCTCCCCTCCCCCCCCTCTAAACCTACTATCACTTGGGACCAACAGTTGTTGTCAGCTGTTGGGAGGGATGGGAATGACAACATGTATCCCCTAGCTGTAGCATATGTTTAAGTGGAGAAGCAAGGCAGTTGGGAGTGGTTCTTGAAGCAGTTGATGGATGACATTGGGCAGGGTGAGTAAAAGAAGTGGTGTTTTGTGAGTGATAAGCAGAAAAGATTGCTGGAAGTTGTGGCTACATTGGCACCTAACAGTGAACACAAGTAAAATGTTGATTACATTCTGTATTCTGCATACTTTATAATTACATTCTGCATTCTGAATAGGTGCTGATTATGTTTTCTCTTGGTTTTTTTCTTTATTTTTCTATTCGTGTTTATAGGTTTTGTGTGAAACACATGTACAATAACTTCAAGAGCAAATTTAGGGGTCTAGAAATCAAAAAACTCTTCTGGAAAGCTGCAAGTTCTTACAGTGTTAGGGGTCATCAAAGGGTAATGAGTGAAATTCAAAAAATGAGTGTGAAAAAAGGGGATGAAACCACTGCATATGAGTGGTTAAGTTGGGTAGACAGTAAACACTGGCTAGATGTTTCTTTTCCCCTTATTCCAAATGTGATGTGATTGTTAACAACCTATATGAGTCCTTCAATAGTTTTATTCTATCATCTAGGGACTTGGTCATAATAGACATGTTTGAGTGGATAAAGCTGAGATGCATGACTAGGATTCAAGTCAAGAAGGCAGGGATGATGGGATATAGGGAAAATGTTTGTCCAAACATTGTAAAAATGATAGAAATGCAGAGGAAAGTGAGTAGGAACTGTTTTCCTAGTTGGTCTGGGCAAGAAAAGTATGAGGTTATGCATTTCTTAGAAAACCACATAGTGGATCTGAAAGATAAATCATGCACTTGTGGCTTTTTCCAACTGTGTGGGTACCCTTGCTATCATGCATTAGCTTGCATAGGATTTCATAGGCTGAATGTCGAGAATTATGTGGATCCATTCTTCAAAAATGATGTCTATCTGAGGGTGTATAGCTATGGCATCAACCCTGTCCCTGGCATGCATGATTTTGAAGAAAGTAATATGGGCCCAATTGCACCTCCTAAGATAAGAGTAAAGAGGGGCAGGCCAAAGAAGAAAAGAAGGTCTGGTGGGAATGATGCCAATGAAGCAGTGAGGGCATCCAGGAAAGGTCTAACTCATACTTGCTCAATTTGCAAACAATTGGGCCACAACAAGAGATCCTGCCCTAACAGACCTCCACAAGGTGATGTTTCTGCTAGTGTACCTCCCACAAATGATCAGGTAGTTATTTAGATTAAATGGTTCTTTTCCAGTCTTGCTTAGGGTTTAATTCTAACCACATGTGTAATTCTCTCTATTATCTAGGAACAAACTGAAAGGGATCCAGATGATATCTTTAATGAAGACTTTCAACAGCTATTTGAATGGGCTCTCCATCATAAGGTGAATTTCTCATACCTCCAATTTCTGGTTCTTTCAGTCTCTCTAAGAACAACTAACATTGTTCATTATTTTCTAAAAATTGGATTAAGGCACCTGTAAACCTCACTCGGCAGCAGTCCACACAGGCATCTACTGTTGAGAATCCTACACAACACTCAACTGTAGAAGAGCAGGTAGCAATAGAACCATAAGCTATGTATTTTTTCATTATTTAAATTATGTCTCATTATTTAATCCATTAGAATGCATTTTTCCTTATTTTTACAGGGGCAGCAGGCTAGAGCTCCTCCAGTAAAGGCCCCTAGGAAGCAGAAAAATCTCCAAAGAAGAAAAACAATGAATGGATAAGAGTGTTTGTTGTTAGCTCCTTATTTTGGTACAGTTTGGTAAATTATGTGCAGCCACTTTTTTGGTAGAATTTGGAATATTTTGGTCATTTTGGGTAAAACATTATGTGCAGCCAACTAATTTGATACTTTTGGGTATATTTTGAACATATTTTGGGTACAGTTTGGGTGTAGAATGGGCAGCCTATGATATTGTCTTTTTTGATGCAATTGTCTGTGTTGATATAGAATTTGTGCTGACTTGGGATTTTAGGTATAGTCTGATCATGCTGATTACATATGTATTGAATGACAATGAACAAAATTAATGGCTTTGATGGGCAGAAGGTCAGTTTCACTTATTGCAGCTATGTGTTGTTGTTTTGTTCTTGTTGTTTTTGTGTTCTTGTTGTTTTGGTCAAATGGGCAGAAGGCTTGACAAATTGTGTTGTAGGTTGTCTATAAATTCCAGTTTCATTATTGTGGTTTAAATCACAAACTCCAAGTGAAAACATGTTTACTAGTTCATAGTTCATAGTTGAAGTAAAATAGTCACATATTGGTCTACAATAATCGCAACACAATGAAAAAAAGTTGGAGTACTACTTCAAAATTACAATAATAACAAGCACCAACACAATGAAAATTAATAGTTTCATAGTAGCTTCGGATTTGTTAAGCTTTTCAATCTTCATCGAGAGATCGTCATATTTGGAGAGCAATTCTTTTGAATCATTGTTGACGGGGAAGTCCACTTTTTCATCCAAATCCGGCATTTGCATTTCACTCACATATTTTTTCCTTCCAATCGATGTAGGTTCAAGTCAAGCAAAAAACCCACATTGAGACAACCGGCACGTGCAAAACAATTTCCCTGCTATAGCTTTTGACGGCCCAACAACTTTAATTTCAGCATTTTTCCTGCAATAACACTTCTTATAATTATATCTCAAATCTAAAATTTCTTTATTTTTTTTGATATCGATGGCCTAAATGTGGAAGACATGTATCCTAAAAAAATTGGAAGAAATAATCAATTATTATTGAGTACAAAAATTAAATTATAAAGGAATTTAATTAAATAAATATAAACAAATACATTAACAAAATATTTGATAAAATAAACAACATTAAACTGAACCCAAATTGTGCACAAAATCATGTTAATATAAATTAAATAATTAAGAAACAAAAAAAAAGACATACCAGTTTGTGAGTTAGGAGGGGAGAGGGTTTTATGCTAGGAGTATATTTGAGCCTACACATACATATATAAGCAAAAGCAAGGGTAAATAGGTCTTTTCTCATGAAAATAATGGTCAAAAATGAGAAAAAAATCGCACATCCCGCTCGTGCAGCGCACAACCGTCAACTTTAATATATTTGGGGGTTTCGCGTCGATTTTTTGAAAACCCACGTGTAATTCATGCATTTTCGATGATACAGGGGGATCTGATACAAAATTTCTAAATCACGAGGGGATTTCGCGCATTTACCTCTGTTTAAAACCACAAGCGTGAAAATCATTCTATTTTCACAATTTATAGTTTTTTTTTTTCTAAATTTGACTAATTATGTTACTTTAGCAGTTTTCTTTTTCACATTTATCTTTAAAATACATTTGAAACACAAAACAAACAAAATAAAAGCATTGGGCTTCAAATGTACTTCATTACAACGGCGGAGGCCCAACAAATAAAAAGCCCAAACTAACATAGTTAACAAAAAGCCCAGACCAACAGTTTACAAGAAGCCCACCCAATAAAATGCAGATAAGGTGTTTGCGAATAGGATAACAAGAAAATCTATAAAACTTAACGGTTAATTTTCAGGTTCAGGTTTCAGAAATTGTTTTCCGGTGACCGGCGGATGGTAAGAATTCTGTGCAACTAGTTTCCGGACATAGTGGCAGCATGAGACGTGTCCCCTTTTCAACCGCCGGTCATAAATTCTGTAGCTCAACCTTAATCAACAGATTCACTGTCAGTACAGTTGCATTTCCACAATTCTCAAATTCTTCTGCATTCCCATTTTGCCCTCGTGGAAAAGCTAAAAATACGACGAGGGTTTCGGTGGTGGCGATGTCTAGCCTCAGTAAGAGCACTGTTCTTGTTACCGGAGCCGGTGGTAGAACTGGTAAAGATCAACTTGTTTGATACTTTCTCTCCCTAGAAATTCTTCTTATGGTGATTTGGAGTTGTTTGTATTCTTGTGTAGTAATTTGTTTTGTGATGAATGCGAGGTTTTTTATGCTATACTGTTCAAAAAATATGATGCGTTGTAAAGCTTGAAACTTATAGTGCGTTCATTCTTGCTATCTTGCTCAGCAGATCTTATAGTCTCTTACATTGCAGATTTTCCCAGCTTTTGTTGATTTAGTTGTGTTCATTAGAGTTGATTCATATGTCTGTAACAGAGATGGAACTAAAGAAAATATTAATGGTCTCACATTGGTTGCTCTAACTAAGCTAGCTGCTCATTGTCTTGAGGTGTTAAAGTAGGATGCTTTGAAGGACATTATTAGATGACAGCCACGTCTCGGTTTGCAGTGTCGTCGCTTTAGGATAAACGATCGTGAGTTTTAGTTTCAGAGCAGAGGGTTGGCATTGGTTTTCAGAAGAACAGAAGTTGATGAAAACTAGGTTCATCTTTTGTTTTCTTTTATGCATTGTTTGGTCATTGCAGGCCAAATTGTTTACAAGAAACTAAAGGAGAGATCGGACCAGTATACTGCTAGGGGTCTGGTAAGAACCCCGGAGAGCAAGGAAAAGATTGGTGGTGAAGACGATGTCTACGTTGGAGATATAACAGATGCTGAGAGCATAGTTCCAGCAATTCAAGGTATTGATGCTCTTATAATACTCACAAGTGCTGTCCCCAAGATGAAACCCGGCTTCGACCCATCTAAAGGTGGAAGGCCCGAGTTCTATTTTGAAGATGGAGCATTTCCTGAACAGGTTTGTCTTTCGTTTTTCAGGTCCCTTGTGTTTAATGTACTTGGATCTCATGTACTTGTTTCTAGGTTGATTGGATCGGGCAAAAGAACCAGATAGATGCTGGTGAGGAACTATACTCAAGTGTCACATTTAGGTAGTTTGTATGTTGCCTATGTTATTCTCAAAGTCCTTGTGATGTCTGTTGCACAGCAAAAGCTGTTGGAGTGAAGCAAATTGTGTTGGTTGGTTCGATGGGAGGGACGAATCTAAGCAACCCTTTAAATAGTTTGGGAAACGGAAATATCTTGGTTCGTTCCTTTTTCGATCATTTCTAGTCTTGCTCTTACCATTCTAAAACGAAATGCTGTTTGGATTACAGGTCTGGAAGAGAAAGGCTGAGCAATATTTGGCTGATTCAGGAATACCATACACTATAATACGGTATTGCATACTCATGATTGCTCTTAAATTCTAAGTTACTGTCCTTACTTTTCATCTCACCAGAGCTGGAGGGCTGCAAGATAAAGAAGGCGGTATAAGAGAGCTGCTCGTTGGAAAGGATGACGAGCTTCTTGAAACAGATACACGGACAATTGCAAGGGCTGATGTGGCAGAAACCTGCATACAAGTAACCACCCTATTAGCTAGCTAGCTCGTTTATTTCTCAATGCCTTTCTTGATGAGATAATCTTGCCAGGCACTATGTCACGAGGAAGCAAAATTCAAAGCATTGGACCTCGCTTCAAAGCCAGAGGGATCAGGATCACCAACCAAGGATTTCAAGGCTCTATTTTCTCAGGTCACTGCTCCTTTCTAATCCTTGCTATTCCATGCCATACAAGACTTTTACCTACTACCACCGAACGACGACGTCTTATGGCCAGATATTCTGCTCTTTATACTACCAGCATGCATATATATGTGAGACTGTAACCTCCTATTATCCTGCTTCCTTTCTTGCTTCATAACTCAATTCCAGGCTATATTAATTGTGACTTACTAGGTCTTAGCATTTGACATTCATCTTGAAATTGAGTTTTTTACATTAGTTTTCTTCCCTTATAGGTTTCTTTTAAAATCAGAATTTACTTAACAAGAAATTTCCTAAAGAAAGATCATTGATTTTCTCAACTTTCCAATGTTTTGTTTCTCATTTTATATTATTATCATGCCATTAAAATGTTACCATGACTAGTATTAAAAATATATAGAGTATAAGTTAAAATAGGAGCTGGGGGAATTTGATATTTCTTTTTTCAAATATTCAATGGTTGTGAAAGTGACTGTATTAGCAAATTGATAGCACAAAACACCAAATAATTCATTTTATATTACATGACTTGAATGAATATCTTAACAATTCCTATGATTGGTGCTGTATATCAATGCCATGAAATCATGCATGACCACTATGTATGTGACTACACTTATTGAGTTTCCACTTAAATATGAAATTAAATATACATTTCTCAATAAATGAAACGGTGATCTGGTGTCAATGTCAAGCCTTTCAACTTGATGTTTTTTTGCTGTCATTTTTATTTTTTAATATCTTCCAATGTTTGCTTTCAAGAATAAGTCACATCAAAATGATGGGATCCACTCATTTATCCTGCCAATGATTTTGTAATTATATATTTAGTGACAATCTTTAATCACTATTCTTTTTTTTTTATTATTGAATCTTTATGTCCTATTCTAAACCATAAAATATTAGCAGTTAAAAGAAACAAAATAGTTGGTGGGCTTCAAAATTCATGCTCTGAAAGTCTTTTATAAATTTCGCTTTCTAAGGATTTGAAAATTACAAGAGACATAATGGAACAATGCATCATCTATATTCTAGTACTAATAGGGTTGTCTCAAGCAATTAAAAATCTTTGAACATAAGGTTATGACTAAGAAATCGAACAAAATATTCAATACTTGATTCAGAATAATTAGTTAAAAGCTCATTTGAGTCAATTGATAGATGTATCAAATAAATTTGAATATACTTTTACCTTTAATAAAATCAAAAACAAATGTAAAAATAACAAACTATGAAAGCTCTTGCTTTTAGTGATATCTTTAATAATAAAACATGAAATAAATACATATATTTCTCCCAAAGTTCCCCCACTAAGTACCCTTTTGCTTTTAATGATTCTCAGCCTGTTACTCTAGTGCTTGATTCAATATTCAACCCATGAATTATGTTAAAAATAATGCTAGTTTTAGGGCCCACCATTCTTGCAGTAACATCAGTTGTCCAAATCTTGAATTCATGATGAAAGTCAAACATATGTTGGAGTTCAAGTCACATATAATTGGAAATATTATTCTTCAAGATTTTCTTTTTCTATTTGCATTCTATCCATTATGATGTAGTGATAAGATCAAGTGTTAAACCATGTAACAATCTACAATAATTTGACCTTAAGAGGGCTGTGTTGAAGATATTGATATATATATATATATATATATATAAATGATTCTCATTTCTAATAGCTTATGCTGTTAGAGGACGTAGTTATTTAACAGTAACTGAAAGCAACGAAGACCACATATGCAAAAGTTGTTCTAGCTAAGAAAATTAGACATCCCTTTACATGAGAATGAACATGCATCATCAGCAAAACAGATGCTGTTCATTATAGATATTTATTGTCATTGTGAACACGTTAAGAAGCTTCTAATCATTTGGGATTACCTGTCTAATTGTCTGAGTGTCAGCAAGTATACATTTCTTGTGAGAGAGTGGTTAGTATCAATTCGCCTGCAAATCCATTTGTAATGAATGGTTAGTACTACCAACTGATATAAGATTCATTGGAGTTGAGTGAGTAGAGAAAAACTCAAGATTGCTTGAGCATACCTTGAAAAAATAAGTTGATGTTGCAAATCATGGACCAAGATTCGGAGAAGGTTTTGCCTTAAATAGGTTTCCAACATGATATGGCGTAGATTATCCGCCCTTTCCACCCCATTAACAGCCAATGACTGTCTTCATCGATCACAAAATCTTTGTGGTACAACGTCCTCACCTTGTGCATTGCCTTGTCCATGATCTCCCGTTCGAAAGGTATTTGCATAAAGCCGGCCCTCATGTCACGTACTTGCCACTGCTTGTATGTCTCGGGCCTTTCTACTCTCTCCCACCCCTCACAAGCTATGACGTTCAATGCTTCCCTTCCAAATATATCTTTCTCGATTAGCATCCTTTCTGGTTTTTCACGAGGTACATTTGTTTCCAGCATATCAAATAGAGCTGAAAAGTGGAACAAAACCTCCCTGAATCGAGTGACAAAGAACGGTGCACTATAAGCTCCATTGACTATCCCATGTATGAAAATATCTGGGTTGATTTTCCTAAATAGGTTAAGAACTATGGTTCTTGCACTCTCTGCCACCACTGTCTCATCAAATAAGTTCTTGGTTCGATACAAACAGTTGACTACCACAAATTCACCTTTCTCAATCTTAAGGTCCTCTACTTTAATGGTTTCCCACTTCTGTGCTATGGCATGATACTCAAATGGCACATTGAATAACTTGGCATAGTGGGTCAATCTACTTCCTGTTTCCTCAATCCTTTCTGCTGGTCGAAATCCAGGTTGTGGAAAGTCTATGCCAGTAATCCGAAGCTTTGGAGGACCACCTTCTCTATCAGCTATACGTTGGATTAATGTAGGCCACTGGAAGCCATAGAGGATGCCAAAATCTATTACATGAAGTCTCGTTGCTTTCTTTGATTTAATTAGGATTGTCTTGTTCGAGGAAAAATTCGACATTTTTCTGAACGGAGATGAGGCCAGGTAAGTATAGTAAGCCTTCAAGTAATCAGCTGCACTTGTTTTCTTGCTTACAAGGGCTTTATGTATCTTGCTCCCAGTTCCAGCCAAACGTGCTTCAAGGCCATCAGCAAAATAATAAGCTAACCTTTGATTCCCGTCACCAAAAGGAGATGAATGCAGTTTGATCTGTTTCAACAATTCACTTGCATTCCTACGATCATCAGCAGCAACAGCCTGAGCACAACTAATCAAAAGAGTTCTCAAATCTATCACTTCCTTTTTCCTATTCTGTTTCTTAACACGACCCTTCCCACCACTCGTTCCTTTTTTTTGCCCGCACTGCTGCGTACCCTTGCTCGTTGCATTTTTCAGGTCTATTCTGTAAGCTGCCAATTTCTTCTCAGGATCCCCCACAGTGTGAAGCAACACATCATCAAATTCCTCTATGGGAATATCAGACTGTGAAGAAACTGTTGCCACTTTACTACTTCTCTCTTCTTCCAAATCTATGTCCAAAGTCGGCCGATTTTTTGTGCCCCTTGGTTCAGAAGGTAAGTGCCTCACCTCATCCTTCTCCACCAGATTTTCCCCTTTTTTCAGAGACAGTTTACTTCCACTAGGAAGAAACTTATTAGCATCGTCGACCCCCTTCCTGAAACTCCACGCCAGTTGACTCTCACTATACATATCACGTACTTGAAGAGGACTTATCGGAGATTCAGATAAGCCATCTATAAAATTATTCAAGCTATTTGATGAGCTAATAGATGATTTAGAAACATTGTAAGCTGTTTGATAAGGAATGAGAGAAGCATCATAATTAACACGACTTTGAATCCAGGTTGGATCAACAACATCAATTAGGTAACCACTACCATCACTACTACTAGTCGTTGAATTGTAGCGATTAACATAGGAGCTATCATCAACACTCTCACCAGTTTGACCAACTATCCTCAATTCTTGTTGTGGAGAAGGCGGGTACTTCTTTCCTAGCACCTCATAAAATGATTTTTCTTTTGCTTGAAAATCCAACGACTCTTGCAGCATATGTGCCTTGTCCTCCATATCCTCTTCCATCAGCATCTGATCAATGTATCTCAAAACCGAATCCGAGAAATCATATTCATCCTCAATGTCAAACGAGCCAGAAACAGTCCCATTCGAAAACGACTGGTTTTCAAGCAAATGCAACCCTCCTATACTGTGTTCTTGAAAAGAAGAGCTCTGATTTACATGTCCATCGACTTGTCTTTGGTCTGGATATGTAATCTCAAATCTAGAGTCATTCTTGAGTTTCCCATTAGAAAACTCAATCACGGATTCATTCTCCAATTGAAATCCACTCGAAGAACTCAAGACCCCATGAAAATGTTGATCCATTTCCTCTATACAATTTATCAACAAAACAACATTTATCCAATAATTCAATACACGAACTAACACAAACACAGTATAACTGTATAATTACAAAAAAAAACAACAAATTTAAATCTCAATTACCACAGTAACCACAGAATTCGTACTTCCTATTACAATTACTGAAGCAACACTATATATCGAGATTGAACAAGGTTGAGGAAATCAAATAATCGATTATCCCTAAACTCAAATGCCCAATGTTATTTTCCCCAAAATCGAACAAATTTCGCAAAAATCCAGCTCAAATAGAGTGAATGTTTTTGAGAAAATTATGCAGTAAAACCAAACCAGGATTGTGCAGAGCAGCAGAGCAAAACCTTAACAAGTCGATGACAATTTGCGCTCCTCAGAAAAAGCAAACCCAGGTGATTGCAGAAGGAGAGAGAAACATAGGAATGCACAGAGTATATATGTACTGAGAGAGAGAGAGAGAGAGAGAGAGAGAGATGAAGCGGTGGATTTGCTGATCTGGTCATGATATAAAGTTCGCGAATAAAAACAATTTCCCTAAAAACCAAAAAAAAAAAACGTATTCAATTTAGTTTCTAGTATTATTTATAACTATATAAATACACGCAGAGGATAAATATAAAAATCATAAAAACTCATATGAGACGGTCTCATGGATATTTTTCGTGAGACGATCCTTATTACCCATGAATTGAATTTTTATTTGTTAAGTGTGAGTTATAGGTTAACCCATCTCACGAAAAAAGATTCGTAAAATTATCTCACACAAGACCTATAAAAATATGGAAATATCAATTTTAATATAGAAAATGATCTTTCCAATTTTGGAGCATTAACTTTGTTCTTGGTATACCCTTGGGGTACATAGGGACACGGATCTAGGTGTTATATACATGTTCTTCATGTGTTATATATATACTTCATAGGTGTTATGTTTCTTGGTATTATAAATATACTCTACATGTATCATATGTATATAAGAGTATATATGTGATACTTGAAGAGTATATACATGATACATGTAGAATATATATTTAATATGATAATTAATTTGGGGACCATGTCCACACAAGTGTCACTCTAAAGTTAATACACCAAAATTGAAAAAAGAACTAAGTTACCGGACTAAAACCGATATTTTCCCTTAAATAAATATATTTTCTAAGGCAAAAACTTATATATCCCTAGGACACATAGGGATACGGATCTAGGTGTTATATACATGTTCTTCGGTGTTTTATATATATATATATATATATATATATATACACTTTATAATTGTTATATTTATTGGTGTTATACATATATTCTACGGGTGTTATATGTATATAGAAGTATACATGTAATACTTGAAGAGTATATACATGATATCTGCAGAATATATATTTAATATCAGATGATAATTAATTTGAGGGCACTGTTCCCCGTGCACACAAGTGTAAATCATTTTCTAATTTCTACTTGACCTTTGTTCCATTTGAATTGCTTCTCATAAATGGCTCAAACAAAAATATGGTATGAAGCTAAAATGAAATCAAGTTGAAGTTGAATTATAAAAGTCGTCTGTTTTAATGGCAGGTATGAAAACAATAATTCATGTGAAAAAAAGCAATTATTTATTTGGGAATATTTGTGGATTTTGAGGTGGCGTGAATAAAGAAGAATACCTGGGACGCCACGTGCCGGAAGGAGATGGAGTCCACGTGCAGGTCATGGGGATTTGAAATACCCGTTACCATCTTTTGAGGGGAAAATAGGACGAGGTCATGCGTGCACCTGCTGTCACTCTATACTTTCCCCATGTAAGGGGGACAGTCCGGTTTGGTCTCGTAGGTGGGGACCATTGTGGGGTTTGCTTTATTACTCTTTTCCATTGCCTTCATTTCAACATCAATTTGATGTTTTAAACATTGGTTTCATATAAATGTGTGTTGATCAAGATCGGCTCAATTGATGTCATATATCTTGCATCTTAATTCTATATGTTTGAGCTACTAAGATTGTTTTGAAGGATGAATCGTTCGATTTTAAAGTGTAGTGTGTGATTTCCATAGAATCGATTTCGCCGAAATATCGCTGAGAATGAAGTCCCGATATAAAAACGGGGTGTTTTTTTTTTTCTTCAAAATGTTGCCGAAATATCGGCGAAATATCGGTGAATTTCGGTTTCGGTTTCGGTTTCGGTGAGTGCCAGACATGAAACGTTGGTTTTCACGGAAATATCGGCGATATTTCGGTGAAATATCGTTTTCGGTGCAGTGTGTCGGCAATGAGCAAAAAAATTCCAATTTTCAATCATTTTCTACTCTTTCCAATTTTACCTATTGCAAAAACACTGACATTGAATCAATGTCTATGACATTTGACTCAATGAATATGAGCAATGATCCTCCATACCAACCACCATATCCTCAACCTGAAGGCAGACATAGCACATCCGATTGGTGGACTAGTTTACATGAATTTCATTATCCACCAACTCAAATGTCACATGGTTCAAACATGTCTCAACCTAGTCAACCATATTGGGTTAATGAGCATTATCCTATCCATGGACATGCGGTTGGAAGAGATAGAGGAGCATATGAATGGCATGTTTATGATTACACCCATAATTGGTCTAATATGGTGAGTTGGTATCAATATTGTTTAAATCAAGATGACATGTCATCTTATTCATTTGAACCTCACAGGAGCTCATGCTATTATTAGTTCATAAATATACTTTGTACAAAATTTCTCATATTATCACTTTATATATTAGTTTATCTCTCATTTTGTTGTAATTATATTTTTTATTTGAAATCTTAACTTCAATTTATGTATGAATGTTAGTTATAACATTATGCAAATTACCAGATATTTTTTCTAATTTTTTCACAATATTTCCGTGAATTTTTTAAAATTACCGATATTTCCACCGAAACCGATAACCGAAACCGATATTTCCGTAAATTCAAGGTACCGATACATGAACCGAAACCGATATTTTCGTCTTTGGTGATTTCAAATGGAATAAATTGTCCTTCTTATTTAAGGTCGTCTATGGATGAGGTATATAACAAATAAACTTCATATTTTTTAAAGAGAAAATAGTTCAAATTACCACAATATATATAATGTTATAACAATAATACCATATACTTTAATTTTTTGTCTTTTCTACCACAAAATATAAGAAATTATATTTTTGTACCACAAATTTAACCGAGTCCAACTTAACAATCATTGAATGATTGAGTAGTTAAATTATATTTACTTGAAATTACATTTACTTTTGAAATCTTATTTTTACTTATTTTTTTTACTTTTCAGAGTGATTTGAACTATCGTTCACGAGATGCACAGAAATTGCAAAATTCATTTATTTAATGAGTGAGGAAGATTTATTTGTTGCTCACATTCGTAAATTCAATTCCCTAGAGTTGCAAAAGTTGAAGAATTATAAGAGAAAAAAAAATAGAAGAAATATCATGTAAGCTTATTTTAATTTTATGAGGTTTGAAATTATTTCCTAAATAATTTTTTCATCTCATATATTATTTTAATAGTCACTTGTATAGAGTTGAACGAGTGACCTAAGAGGGTTGAACGTGTGACTCATTACTCGTTCAACCCCTTGAGTCACTCGTTCAGTGATTGACCGAGTAAGGAGAGACTCAATAGGGTTAGCTGAGTCACAAAATTATATTTAGCCGAGTAACTAGTTTAGGGTTAGCCGAGTTAGCCGTGGTCCGAAATTAGGGTTAAACGAGTAACTAGTTTAGGGTTAGTCGATTAACAATGCTAGGGTTAGTCGAGTAACTGTTTTTAGGGTTAGCCGAGTTACTTTTTTAGGGTTAATCGAGTAACTGTTTTTAGGGTTAGCCGAGTTACTTTTTTAGGGTTAGCCGAGTCACTCCTTAGGGTTAGCCGAGTCACCTATTAGGATCAACCCTCTTGAGTCACTCGTTCAACCCTAAAGCAGTGACTCGTTCAATCCGAATTTGACTCGTTCAACCCTCAAATTTTTGTTTAATAAATCCAATTCCATTTGTTTTTCAGATTAATAAAAAATAAATGTTTTTCTCGATTGCGGTTTGGTTCGGAGGCCATTGGGAAGATATTCAATATGTCAATGGTTCTCAAGGGTTGATTTATCTTCAAAGACTTACTTATTGGGATTTATTGACTTCCATTCATGAAATCGTTTGTGCTTATACGAATTGTTGAGGATATTTGATTCATACACTGATCGAAAATAATGGAAGATTGAAGGTTATTTAATTTTTTGATTTTTGGTAGTTGTGAATTTAAGGAAATAATATTAAATTCAATAATCTTTAATTAAATTCAAAAATCATAAGCAAACAAAATTGTGACAAACTGAAAATGACTGAAAAGTGGCTGACATAATTTACTTTTTCAGAAATTGTGGTATTTTAGGATGTTTTGTTATATTTTGTGGTATTTTAGGATGTTTTGTTATATTTTGTGGTACTTTTGTATAGAATTTTATATTAAATGATATATTTGTATTATTTTATATCAATTGGGTAAATTGGGTTGGCCACTCTTTTTTAAAAATTAAAAGATAAAAGGGTATATTTTTTAGATGTGTCTAGAAGTGCAATTTTTAAATACGTTTAGTTTTCATAGGGTACGGATAGTCTATCAAGTAGGCATATAAAAGAGTTTGGACAGAATTTTCATTGAGGAAAAAAAAAGTACACGAGTAATAGAACAAGTACAAGTCATTGGAACAAGAGTTAGAATAGATTAGTAAACCGAATATCAACTAAATCAATCGATTCAAACAGTCAAAGGCTTGTTTTTAGGACAAGAACATTTATTTTCCTTCATAAATGCTCAACCTTTTTTGAATTATTAACTAATTTGAACACTACAATACTTGCAATAATAAAAATATCTGTTTCGGTGGGTATATCGATACCTTAATTTTACGGAAATATCGATGGATATATCGGTTTCGGTGGAAATATCGGTACATTTATATTTCTGACATTTACCGATATTCTCCCAATATTTACCAATATATGCAGATATTTTACGATATTTATCGATATTTACCAATATATTCCTAATATTTTCATATATTTTTTAATATTTACCGATATTTACCGATATTTCCTTGATATTGACGAATTTTTCTATAATTTTTACCTGAAACCGGTGATATTGAAATTGATATCGATATTTAGCCAATATTTATTGATATTTCATTTATTTTTTTACCAAAAAATGAATATATCAATGATATATCGTTACAGCCCGTTTTTGTTTCGGTCACGTGAAAAAATGAAAATATCAGAGATATATCGAAGATATATCGGGATATTTTCATCCTTGAATACTTGCATTAGGCTTCATCTCTTGCTTGCTTGCTCATATAAAGTTAATTAGACTATCTCCAATCATTTTACTCAAATCTTGATTTTGCCACCAAATTTGCCACTATCTCCAACCCTTTAAACCCAAATTCGAATATTCTCTTACAATATTCTTAATTTTTATTTTTCAAATTTTATTTAATATCAAATATTTATTTATTTTAGTTCATAAAAAAATTAACTTAATTGGTTTCAATTATAAAAAAATATCTATGAACTATAAATCTTATTAAAAATACCAAAATTATATTATAAAATTCATCACAAATACATATTAATATACTAAAGAAAATAATCTAGTCATACAACACAATGTAAATAAATAACATAATGACACAAATTATAACTAACATTCCGAATTAGACCATTTTTGGTCACACGTAGAAGTCAAATACAATTCTACTTTGCCTAACAATATCACTGAAGCCAAAAAGGAGAAGAATCATCTCGTGTTATGGAATCCCTGGAAGAAGGAAATAAAATGTTTCAAGATTTAATGGCTGAATCAAACGCATGTCAAGAACGAATTTTAGATTTCTATTAATTATAATTCATGTTTATATTTATTAAATTATATAATCTACAATATAATGCAATACTTATAGATATATAAATTATATAATGTATCAAATATCAAGTATATAAAATCAATACATAAAATATAATAACTCAAAATGTGGAATTAAATAAATAAAATAAATGAAAAAGAAAAACAGAAATAATTGTAAATGAATAAAATAAATGAAAAAGAAAAGAAAAAAATTTGAGTGTGTGAATAGTAAGTGGCAAATTTGTCACTTGCCACTTACTATTCACAAACTCAAATTTGAGTCAAATTTTTAGTAAACTCAAATTTGAGTTCAATTTTGAGGCCCCATTGGAGCTCCCATTTCCATAAAATTGAGTTTGAGTGTGGGGTTGAGTAACCCCTTGGAGATGCTCTTACAGATTAAAATAGCCTTAAATTCGTAGATATGAATTGTAAGAAAATTAGAAAAGGAAAGAAGCCTGGGATTCAACCCATGTTCATTAAAATGGAAATCTTCCTTGCTTAAATGGCTTCATGTTAGTAGTTTCGTCCCCCATTTGCTCTGCTGCAACTCACTTCATCTTAACGTTTTTTCGACATTTTACAGCTCAAGGCTACCAACTAGACAGAAGAAAACCAGCTAGTTCTAGTTCACACTCGAGTTCTATGCACGAGTGCTGTAAAAATGTCGTGATAAGACAAAATAAACACATCAAGCACTCTCTTGAGCTCATGTAATAGATCATCTAGACAAGAATTCACCGAACTGGAGAATTAGCTCAGAGAACACACATCTAGAAGAATGCATGCATGGAAAAACCCTGAGATAACAATATGAAGAACTCCAAAACAATAGTGAAGGATAAAAATCATTACGAACAATAAATGTATCCAAAACACAATAATGTTTTCTCCTCCAACGAACAAAAATTGTTCCCAGAAACTTACGGCCTTCCCACATCTCTCTCTCCCTAGTTTTCTGGTGCTTGTTTAACCTTTTCCTCTGTCTTTGTAATTCAGTACTTCACTTAGATGGGGCAGGGTGGGACGTCCAGCGTAATACCTGCTTGAATTTGACCCCAGCCAATAAGACGCCAGTGCCTATCAATTCTTCGGCTCAGTGCAATCTTCTCTCCTTTGCTCGTACACACAGGTGAAGTCAGTTGAAGTTTGGCAAAGACGTTCTTAACAGCAACCACACGAGCACCTGTTGACATAGATCCTATGTTCAACATGAGGATTTCTCCCTTGGCCAGCTTTGTGACCTTACCCTGCCTCTCTGTATCCTTAGTCCTAACACCCAACAGCCTCCGCAGCAAAAAGAAATTAACCTATGCATCAAATAGGAATATTCAGCAACTAGAAGCAAATATATTTGTAACACTACTACCAATAATGAGTTGAAATCACCCTCCAGCAGTAGATACCCATACCTCTAGTTCAACATAGACCTCAGGAAGAGAACCAACTTCTCCAAGCACTTGGCCAACCAACCTATCAGCACGTGTAAGTGTGGGGTCCATAGTCGTTCCAACTCCAATAAGGCCTCCAGGCACAGCATACTGTAGCTCGTTTTGCTCAGCAAACAAGGAAACTATCCTGGAGTATATAGGTGTGCACTTGATGTTGTCATTTTCATCCTTGACAACAATACCAGGGCGGACCTCAATAAATTGATTTACCTTCAAAACACCCTGCAAGGATGGTTCAAAAGCTCTTAGATATCAATGGCACTGGAAGACCATTTTCTAGTCTATTCAGGTTCATTTATGGCATTGACCTAAAAGCCTATTTTTCAACTAAAGTAAACATGCAGATTGACCAGAGAAAAACATGAGGCAAGAAAACAGACTTGACATGTGGAAGACGTCTACCTTCAAAATACTTCCTCCAGCAACACCACCTTTAATTTCATCAACTTCAGACCCAGGCTTATTGACATCAAAAGACCTGATTACAATCATATTTGGCGGAGAAATGAAATTCCTCTCTGGAATAGGGATTTTTTTCACAATATATTCACATACAACATCAATGTTGTACTTCAGCTGTGCAGAAATTGGAACCACAGGAGCGGCACCAGCAACAGTTCCCTGTAGAGTTGATTGTGAAAGATGGTATTATTAAACAGCGTTCTAAGATAAATTCAAATTGCATCAGAGGCACCAATCAACCTGAATAAATTTCTGTATGGCTTCATGCTGATTGATGGCAACATTTTCCTGAACAAGGTCGACTTTATTTTGAAGAATTATAATATGTTGGAGTTGCATAATTTCAACAGCAGCTAAATGTTCAGAAGTCTGAGGTTGAGGACAACTCTCATTGGCAGCTATTAGAAGTAAAGCCCCGTCCATAATGGCTGCCCCATTAAGCATTGTAGCCATGAGAATATCGTGACCCTGTGAACAAGTAGGAGGACATCAAAAACAAATTTTGACATTACCTTGGATATAAATTTAGCATAGTGAAAGATTATGGTTCACGAATATTTGTATTTAAAAAAAAAAAAGAGTGCAGAGTTACAAGAAAATCAGCATATAAATTAATGGAAGGACCTCGCGTAAAGGTAGTATTCTGACAGTATTTTTCAAAAGGTTGTAAAGAAACAAAATACAGTTGCTAATGATAAAAAGTGTTCGATATAAGAGACCTTACCGGGCAATCAACAAAAGAGACATGTCTTAGCAATTTCATCCTACTGTTCTCAAAACCAGGAACATCACACATTGGACTATCTTCTTTCCCACTTCCATATGCTCTGAGAAAAAATTATCATACATTTAGTGAGTATTGGGATACATAACACACCAATGACCACAAACCACTGTCAACAGCTTACTTGTAGCACATGGGTCGAGGGCATCGATCATCCTCACATTTATATATCTTTGCATTGGCATACCCAAGCTTGATTGTGATGTTACGCTCGAGTTCATTTTTAAAACGAACAGTCTGTAAAAAACATTAAAGACCAAAAGAGCTTCCATTATATACAAAGTTAATTATTTTCAGCCTTAAAATTCAAAGACCAATAAAGTATCATATTTCACAAAAGGAAAGATGATAATAGACGAATTAAAAACTAATCAGCACGAAAACCTAGGAGCACAAAACCAAATTCAATTAAGCCAACAATATAAGACTAAATCCAATAAACTCAACAGCAATCAGAGAACTTAGTATAAAATGACTCATCTATAAGCATATTATTTCATATGTGAATAACCTAGAGGTCCATACATATAAACTTTTAAGGTGCAACCATCAAGTTCGAATTATAGAGGAATTTTGTATAAGGCATTGACCAGACTAAAGGGACATTCAGTTGCAATAGAAATTATGATTAGTAAACTCACATAGCAAATTAACATCCAAATAATACCCAGTGAAGTTCAATACCTGAACTCCTGAGATGGCCTTCACAACAGTTGACTTCCCATGAGCCACATGGCCAATGGTGCCTATAGGACAATAAAGCTCAGCAATGAGATACCAAAAAAGTAACACAAGAAATAATCAAAAACAACAGAGCAAAAAAGAAACGGGGGTACAATAGTATTATGAACACTGAACAGAGCATTTAAAATTAACAGTAACACAAGCTTACCAATGTTGATTGTAGCCTGGCGAGAAATAACCTCAGGTGAGAGTGGATGTAACGTAGTTACATCCAGCTTGCTTAAGTCCTGCTCCATCAAGCCTTTTCTCGACATTTTGGCAGCTCTTGATAGGTAGAATCACTCAAATATCAAATTGCAAAATCTAGCAGCAGAAGATGACAACACTTGGAAAACTAGTATAGCCTGCAATAAAAATTTGTTAGAGTTGCAATGCAAGTTGAGTTTTCTTGAATCAATCAACAGATTCATGCTGATGCATACAATCTAGCATTCAAGTATTAAGGCGGACTTCATAATACCAGATCCACAAAATACATCAAACTCGATACAAATATCAACTAAAGGAGTTTCAACTATCTATCCAGCATGTAAGAAATTAACGCACAACCACTCGATCCAAATAGGATTGAAGTAAAATACTCACCCCATAATGGCAACCTGTCAACAAAGTAGACTGAAGCCTACTTATCACACAAAGCATATCAGGGACACTTTTACTGCAATTGAATGCTTATGTAACAGAGGGAATCACTCAATTAAGCTCTTGCATCCCATCTTAAACCTTAATCCCTAATCTTCGGCATATAGATCAGAACCCACTCCTAAAACCCTAATTTTCAAAATCCCATCCCTACACAAACGTAACGCATCTAAACTCTCAACGCATAATTGAAGCCGGAAACATGCAAGAACAGATAAGATTTGTCTATTACTGAGGCAGTGCAGCTCACTTTTATTTAAAGGGTCAAAGACACTGCAGATTTCAAAACTCATCCACCATAGAGTGATGTCGTCAGTTCTCCGGCCGAAATCGCCGCCGGAATTTGAAATAACATAAAGCATAAAAGAATGAGAAAAACAGAAAGAAAACAAACTAAAACACTTACTTCGAGTTCGCTAACACTTCAAATTGATTCCCGCCCTAATTTTTGAGAATTAATCGGAAAACTAGAAGAGCTTTGATGCGCCGGGAATTTAAAAGGCAAACTAGATAAGAATCTCACCGGCGAAGAAAGAAGAAGAGTACGCGAAGCAGAGGCTATGGATTCTATTTTGCCCTAATTTTTGTATATTGTTTGGATGAGGCAAAATGGGCTTTTTGTATGAAAGTGGGCTTTATATATGAATTGGGCTTTATATAAGGAAAAAATTTTAACTGAGCCCATAACTAATTAAAGGCCCAAAAGATATATTCTATCAAAACGAATCAGAATAAAAATGTAAAGTTCCTACTTTCTTTTCTTTTCTTCCTTTTTTCGGTGGGTAAAAGAATATGGTATTACATTGAGAAATGAAATCATGAAGTCGTTTTTGATAGTGTGCTTTTTTGATGTAAATCTATATATATATTAAATAAGGCAAAAACTTCTATGCTTTTTTGATGTAAATCTATATATATATTAAATAAGGCAAAAACTTCTATGCATCAGGTGCATGAATCCATGCACCTGATTAGATCCGCGCGTGTACGCGTCCCCACGCCTAGAACTCGCGCTGAAGATCACCCTAGTTCGCTCAAATAGACCTACTTTTATGTATAGTTAGACCTACCTTTGTGTTATGTTGGACCTACTATAAGTAGGTCCAACATAACACAAAGGTAGGTCTAACTATACATAAAAGTATGTCCAATACAACGTAATGGTACATGTGGGCAATCTAGGATTTTTTTTTTTAATTAAAATATGAAATTTGGGTAGAAAGGTAGGTTTAACATAACATAAAGGTATGTCTAACATAACGTAAAGGTATGTCTAACATTACGTAGTGGTAGGTGTCAAAATTCCAAAACCAAACGTAAAAAAAGAAAAGGTATGAAATCTGGGCAGATATGTAGGTTTAACATAGCGGAGATGTATGTCTAACATAACATCAAAGTAGGTCTAACATAACCTATTGGTAGGTGCAAATTTTCAAAAACCATGCGCGAAAAAAAAGAAGAGAAAATTGTGCCCCTGATCCGGATCCGACCCGGGTGTATGGATCTGAGATCCATGCACCTGATTCATAGGAGACATACTCAAGAAATAATCATGAAGGACGCTTGTCAATCCCACAAATTTTTCTCATTTTAATTTTTCTTTTTCAAATTAAATCTATTAAAACCTAATTAGTGTTGCTATTAAATGCTATCAAGATTATTATTGATATTTGATAATATACATTCGTAAATAATATAAAAAATTAACTAAATTTGTTAAACTAACATGTACTGCGAAAATGATTTATAAATTTGAAATTTTGTTCATAAAAAGTTTAAAATAAAATATAAGTCAATAAATAATGAGATAAAAATAAACGTGGGTTGATTGAAAAGAAATTATTCAAACATTTCAAACTAATTACTTATTAAATTTATATAAATTTTTTGAATATGTTTTTTAAAATAATATATGGAATTTTGAAAAATTTGACTTTAATTTTTGTATCAATTCATAAAAATAAAATTTGAAGGTTTGAATAATGGATACAATAATATTTAAATTTTCTAAATAATAGAGAAAAAAATAACCATGTTCTTTTAGAATTATAGTTAGATATCATTCATATTAGTAAACTAATGCAACATTAATATATTTTCTTATACTTTCTAAAATTACTAAATTTAATTTAATTTTTGTAATCTCATGTATTTCACGGGTTCTATATTAGTATTTACAAAATCCAGCACCAAAAAAATTAATTATAGAATGGTAAGAAAATATGCAACCATAATGGAAAGGTAATATTATATCATATCTTTCTTTAATTAATTAAATAGAAATACTTTTAAGTTTTTGATTCATGTGGAAAAAGTCAAGAAAATCACCTTTAATTTTATTCAATTTCAAAATACAGATCGATATTTAAAACAAATGTAACACCTAATGAATAAAATATACTATTCTGATATATTTATTGATATTTTAACATATTTGAAGTTGATATATCAACATAATTTTAATGCTATCAACTGATATTTTAACAAATAACAAATTATTACTTTTTATATATTGTAACATTTAAATAACAAAATGATAACTTGGATAATATGTCCCACATTAACTAAGATATTTTCCATAAATGAGGCCATGTCTCACGAATATATATTTAGAGACTTTCTTAAATGAGAATTGTCTAAATTATTACATAACTAGCATGAGTCCCGTGTATCACACGGTATTTTAATACTAACTAGTTTTGTACCCGTGCGATGCACGGGATAAAATTTTATAAAATATAATTATAATATTTTTATTTGAGATTTGAAATAAAAGTATATAAATGTAATATAATAAAATTAAGCTACTTATATATTATATATTTTAAATATTATATTGCTGAAGATTATATTTAGATATGGTAATAAAATAAGATATTGTAATTTTAAACTTAATTTATATAATTAACAGTAACGATGATTTTACAAATCAATTGAACTTATAATATAAAAAATTTGAAACACTTATTTATATTCAACATTTCTCGTGATGTTTCTTTCATCAACCTTTTTATCACATATTAAGAAACAAAAAATCAATTAAAAATAACCCACCAAATATCCATGGAGCATATATGATAAAGAAAAAGAGGTGGGGTCAAGCTAAATTTTAGTTTCTTCTTTAAAACATTGTCATTGAATCTCATATTCACTTGATTTTTCCTAACACTTTCACAATGTCATCACGTTAGTCGACAACTTATAGAGTGCAAGTAATTCGATGTTTCCTATAAAATTAAATAATACACTCTTGGGTCAATGTTTATATATAAAAATAAATCATAATTAATTTTTTTTTTAAAACATGAAACGAAGTATATGTACTCTAAATCTTCAAGAACAATCTCCATAAGCCGTTTTGGACCATCCCTTAGCTCATTGATTTGAGGTGGTTGAATGGAAACTAATCTTCCAATGACATTTTTATATAAACAAAAAATGATAAAAATAGTACTCGATGAAAAAATAATGTATAATATTTTTATTTAAAAGATCAAACAAAAAAAATTGTCTTACCAAACAAATGATTTTCAACATTTGATTAGTCAATATTTTAGTAAATGGCTTGAAATCATGGAGGGTTGAAGGAAATGCGTCATATTCAATCTCATACACTTTTGTCTTACGATATAAATGAAATTTATATTTGTGCATGGTTGTCTTATATTTAAAATTGTTATCCATCACTATGAAATCAGAAACGATGTAAAGGCCTCCCTCATTTAACATTTGGGTGAACTTCTCAATATAAGGACGACGTATTGATCCATGAATTGTTGACCCCTGCAACATTATGATAATATTATATCATATATGAAGAAAAAAATCGAATATTAGTAAAATAATTGTCTTAATTCTACCTATTTGTCACGAAAAATGGTCTCGTAACTAAAGGTACCACCACGACTTCCATAATTTGAAATCTCATAAACTCTCACTAATCGAAGTTTTAAAGCCCATATAGTTTTTGAAGGATTTACATCTTTCACCATGTTGAATACTGGAGCCATGATGATGAGAGAAAACACGTGATAGAAAAGACAGAAGAGAAAACACATAAGAGAAAAAAACGTGAGAGAATGAAGAAACTATTTCTAAAATTTTATATCATAATGTGAATTTTTTGGATGAGAAAAAATATTTTGAGTAAGTCTTTGATTGATTTATTAATTAATTTGAATTGTATACAAATATGGTATTTATATCACAAATTAATGATATAGTATTTATATAACAAATATGGTAATTAACAAATTAAAAATAGAAGACGAATGTACGTGACTGTTGAATCTAAAAATGAATTTCCAATAGTGGTGATATAATTATCATATTTACAAATTCAATTCAATCGGTACGATTCAATTAGTAAAGTGATTGATTTATATAAAGCTTGATTAATTTTAATTATTTTACATAATTTCAAATTTACAAATATGACAAAAATAAAGATATATTGATATTGATATGATATGATTAGTGCATAATTATTGGAATGTATATTTAATGAAATCATTAAATTGATACCTTATATCAAAATGTTCATATATATATATATATATATATATATATATATATAAAATTGTCTAATTCATCAATTTATTTACGCGTGCATGTGTCAAAATAATTATTGAAATTTAGTTATCTTTAATCTAGATATAACTATAAAATAAAAGATGAGTTATTAATTGCTTCGTAGTACATATTTTTTGGAAAAATGATATATATATATATATATATATAAAGAGGTTTCTAAAAAAAATGATATATATGAGATATATAATGATATATATTATGCATTATACCATATGAAAATAAAGTCTAGCAATTGAATTTCCTAAATACTATTCACTTTAAAATATATACATCATTTAATAATATTTAAATTTAAATATTAGTGCATAATTATAGGGATGGTACCAAATCATAAGTTTTCAAATTCTAAATATATTTATGGTATGAAATCTAAATATATACAATCATTAGTTTTATAAATTAGTTCATTTATCAAAATGTTTATATATATATATATATATATAATTGTCTAATTCATCGAGTTATTTACGTGTTCATATGTCAAAATAATTATTGAAATCTAGTTATCTTTAATCTAGATATAGCTATAAAATAAAAGATGAGTTATTGCTTCGTAGTACATATTTTTTGAAAAAATGATATATATATATATATAGAGAGAGAGGTTTCTAAAGAAATGATATATATAATGATATATATATATATATTATGTATTATATCATACGAAAATAAAGCCTCACAATTGAATTTCCTAAATATTATTCACTTTAAAATATAAACATCATTTAATAATATTTAAATTTAAAAATTCAGTGCATAATTATAGGGATGATACTAAATTATTAGTTTTCAAATTCTAAATATATTTATGGTACAAAATCTAAATATATAGTTTTCATCATTGTATACAATCATTAGTTTTATAAATTAGTTTTCATCATTAGTGCATAATTTCACAAATTGGAATCTAAATCTAAATATGTTAAAAAATTGAGTTTACCATAAACTATCATTATATATATAGATATTGAATTATGATATTTATTTATTTATTGAATAAAAAAAACATTTCCAATTTTGGAAATGTGTTTTGGGTGGGAAAATGTTGGTCTTACTTTTTTTAGAAACCATTGTGTTTTTATATAAATAAAGATTAAGAAATTTAAAATTATTATTTATAAATAAAATTATTATTATTATTTATCATTAGTTCTTAATTCAATTAGTATGTAATTTAAATTTAATTATGTGAATTTTTTAATTATCATTTAATGTAATTACAAACATGAACTTTAACTAAAATGTTTGCCTAAAATTTCATAATTTTATTTCAAATTTCATTATCAATCATAAGTATTGGTATTTTGTTATTCAATTATTATTATCTTCTTAAATGTTCTATAATTATAATAAATTATAAATATTAAATGATTTAAATTGTAATTAAATAGAATTAACCAGAGAGTGACATTTGTCACTCTTGGTTATTCCTTTAGTATAGATATAGATAGATATAGATATCTTGGATAGCACGTCCAAAATAGCCCTATTTGCTATAATATGTATCTAAAATAGCCCCAACTATCTTGAAATCCTTCAACTAGCCCAAACACTATAATTTATACCCAAATTAGCCATTTTTCAATAAAAGGACCAATTTGCCCTTGTTGACTATCCAATTTTACAATATTTCAAAACCTTTTCATAGCAATTTTATTTCTACCACTCCATATACCTAGATCCGAATTTATATTATCAGGCCCAACATGCTTCCGTAAAATAAATTAACCCATTGGAATTCATACCTTTCTTCGACCAGAACAGCACTGGGTGAGGTGGTTTGCAATGCCACCAGCTGGAAAATTACTGCCCCCAAACCGTTTTACAAACAGCTCCTCACTGTTCAACTTCACCCTCAGGGAAGTTGGTCTGCAAGTTATCCAGCTCCTTCAGCAACTGCCTAGCACAACCTTGGTTCGTTTCCTACACCAGGTGTACAAGGTGATCCTTCCAATAGATAATCAGATCGAACAGAAACACGTTGAAGCAAAAGCCTATTTTTTATTAAGAACTAAAATATTTATTACATAATCTGTAAACTCCTTTTGGGAAGAAAATACTAGATCAGCCTCTCATTGAGATGGCTGTAACTCGTTTATACATAAACTAAAAACTAAAACTCAGAGAACTTAAACTATTATAGAGATGATTTTATTTGAAGAAAACTATGGAGAATTGTTGATGTCCTTAGCTTCCTTCTGCTTCCTTATTTATTGATGGAAATCCGGACTTGAAGTGCGGATTCCAAACTTGCTTAAGCCAGCTGTCCACCTTTTCTGAGTGGATCAACCACTGATTTAGTGCTTACCAACTTTTCTCCTCGTGACTTATCCCATGTGAATTTGTCGGGGAATCTACTTTTTCCTCCCGTGACTTTCTCACATGCGATGCTTGTGGGGCGTGACTCAGCCCATGTTACCTCTGTCGGGGAATCTTAGAAATTTGGCCTTTGTGGTCCCCGCGGATAACTTATCTTTTGGGCAGGCCCTTTGTCCTTGTCTGCCCCTCTCTTGTCGGTCGGGTTTGGGTCGAAACCCTTTCCCGAACTCGGGTTCTTTCTGCTCGGGGCATGCTTGGCAGACATAATCTGTCCATCGGCCAATATGCGCCATGTTACAGAATTTCCGGTAAGTCTCTTTGCTTTCCGGAAGCTTGTTTTCCCAAAGGATCCTTCTTTTTGTTTCAAAAAGGTCCTCTGCAAAGCTCGTCGTTGTTCTTGTTATGGAATTCAGCAGGAAAGATCCATTTACCGAATTATGAAAGAACTTGAATGGGTACTTGACCTTGTCCATTTCAGTTAGACAAACCCATAGTCCCCATGCTCCTCGGGTAGAAGCTTCGTCTTCTGAGAATGCTCCTACCAAAATTGGAGTATCCTCCGGAGCAGCCGTCTTGATAGTTTTTAAGGCGTTTCCGTCAGGTCTCCTCAGCTTGATGAAATGAAAGGCTTCATGGAAACCTTTCTTGGCTGGTTTTGAAGCTGCACTAAAGAAATACAATTCCAGAATATCACCTCTGGCCAAATGTGGATTATTGGCCCAAGTCTCGTGAACCGCTGTCCCAATCCATTTTGGTAATCTTGAAATTTCTGGGAATCCGGGTGAGACAGTATAGATTGAAGCAAGCGCTCCAAAGTTATACCATTTCTGAACTTCATTTGGATGACTTCCTGGTTTCATCCAAACTCTTGGGTACTTTCCAGAGATATCAATGATTGTTCTCTCTGGATGGATACCCCTCCTGGTGATCAGCTTCTCCCATTGATTTTGGTAAAACTACATAGGGGAAACTAAATTCTCGTCAGTTTGAACCTTAGTTTTGTCAGTCTGTGGCCTAAGATTCAACTCTCCCTCTTTAACCCCAGAGGTGCTGGGTTGACTTGAAGACTCGGGTTTTGACACCGGAGCTTCAATATTTGTTCCAGTTGGTGCATCCTCAAGGAATGCATCATCTGCAGAACTCTTGGTTATGGTATTTGAATCCATAACAGTCGGGTTAGAGGCCCGATCTCTTGTTTCCTTCTTTTGCACCGTTGGAGATGCAACCTAAAGGATAGACCCCTGTAGCACTGTGAACAAATGTTCATGTGTGTACTGGCATGCTCGTATTTGATTAGAGAGAGATCTCTGATCAGCTTGTTAAAGTCGTCCAGCGACTTCTGCCTAACATAAAGCATTAAAGCCTCGTTATAGGCTCTCCAGGTTATCCCTGAGATGCCTGACTCGTTTGAGGACCTCGTCAGCGACGTGTCCTTCCATCTCGTGTTAGGAAATCTGCAAGAACATTTTCATGACATTTCAGAATGACAATATCGTAATCATAATATTGACATTCAGCCTGCCATCTAAGTATCCTAGCTTTTTCTGGTTTAGATTCAATTTTGTTTTTCAGAAAAGCTTTGACACTCGAATTATCAATCTTCAGGATGAACTTCTTGACCAGTAAGAATAAAGGTCATTTTATGAATGCCTTCCTGACTGCAAAGAATTCCTTCTCGTTGATATGCCATTTTGCTTCACTGTCTGCGAATAAACCGCTGCAATATCTGCATGACATTTTTCCATTTGGTGTGGCCTTCATAAGGACTGCTGCCCACCAATGATCACTGGCGTCTGTGTAGAGAACCAGTTCATCCTCGTCTTGGGGTATAGCAAGCTTTGGAAGTTGTTGACAAACCTCCTTAAGTTGCTTAATCCCTTCTTAATGTTCATCTTCCCATTTGAATATTGCATCCTTCTTTAATAATGGGCTAAACACCTTCCTGTAATTCACCAGATTGTTTATAAACATACCGGCAAAGTTAACAACTCCGAGAAAACTTTGAAATTGTTTCTTGTCTTTGAGGATATCTGGAAATCCCTGAATCCGAGAAAACAATATGGCTTTGTAGGATGATTCCAGATTTGTCGATCTCAACTCCAAGGAATTCGATCTGTCTCGTAACAATTACTGCCTTCTTTTCAAAAAACACTAATCCTTCTTTGTGACAAACATCTGAAAATATCTCCAAATGTTTGAGATGTTCTTTCACGTTCTTGGATGCGATGAGTATATCATCGATGTACATGAACATGAAGCTGAAATAATCTTTGAAAAGATTATCCATCTTTCTCTGTTATATCTGGAACGTACCATTTTCAAGGATCGTTTTCCGAGGCGATATGTGGCGTTGTTACACCTATCAAGTCTGTCTTGACCTGTAAACAGATCAAGCGTACGACTAGCAAGGATTCCAGCCTATATACCATTTTTGGATACGGATCTTTGATATATTAAGTTAAGAAAATGTTGATTATATGAAAAAGTTTGGAAATAGCAATTTTGGATTGGAAATAGAATTTGGCAATGATTGGTTGACTATGTAATGACTATTTTTGGGATAAATTATAACAAAGTGGCTAAATTTATTCTTTTAATATAATTGAGATCATTTTTAATCTATATTTTAACAAATAGGTTATTTTGGGATATTAACCCTAATATCTTCTTAGGGCATGTTTGGTAAGTTAGTTTGGGCTGGATTAGGTTTGTTATCGAGCCTAACCACATGTTTGGTATCCTTGTTTTTGGTCCGGGTTTCACCTCGGCCCGGGTTTCTGGAAATGGGTTTAGGGTGTCCAAAAGCCCAATTTATAAACCCACCAAAATTGGTGGGTTTAATCCAAACCCTACAGTAACTTTAGGGAAATGTCAAGACTGCCCTTACTATACATATAAAAAAGACATTTTTGCCCTTTAATTTGCTGGTAACTACAAAATTGCCCTAATATATATCACTCCCAACCCTAATCCCCAAATCGACCCCTCCTCTTGCAAGCCCGCTCCCACTACAAACCACCATCGACCGCCATCACAAACCACATGAAGCTCCCGATGAGCGGCGTCCACCGGTGATGGGCAAGGAGGTGCGATGAAGTTTTTTTTTAGGATAACGTGTTTCAGTTTTCGCGCAGGTAATCGTTCTTCTCACCTTTGAAGTATCTATGCTTGAGTGCTAAGCGGGTTAGGGTTTCTTATCAACCGGTGGTCGGGTTTCTTATGTTGTGGATAGAATCTCTAGGGTGTCGTCGGTGATGGGTTCTCTCCTTGCAGCAGGTTAGCATGCTCGATTCTTTTGCCTTTTTCCCTTCAATTTTTGGTTGTATTTCTTTCTTGATTTGAATTTTGATTTATTGAGGGCTTTTCTGATTTTTTTTTTGGTGCTCAAATTGAATAAACTTTGATGGGAAAGGAATGGAATTGAATAAACTTTTATCTGTCTATGACTCTATTGCAAGAAATTTTGTGATTTCTTTCTCTTAATATGCTATGTAATTTTAGTGGCACTCTCACTGAAGAATCTATTGCTTGTCTATCATCATCAGCTGCTGGAGTTTCTCTCTGTGAAGCAGCTAGTGCAGTGAGCACAAGCAGAAGAGCTGTAGGTCCATTTTTTCTTCATTCTACCATACAAATTTTGACTCCTAAAACATTGTCATGAAAGCATATCAATTTTCTCAGTGCATGTATTTTCCGATTCTGAATTGGTAATGGTGAATTTTTTTATCTGCTGCAGCTTAGGGGAGCCAAAGCTCCTGAAAGTTAATTTACCACCCTCCCAAATGGTCTGAAGTTAGTATATGATATAATTTGTCAAAGAGTGAGACTTAGGTGCACCCGGGGCACGGATCCAGGATCCGTGCCCCCAACCCGACCCGGATTATATATATATATATTTTTTTTTCTTTTTTTCTCTCTATTTTTTCCATCTTCTTCTTCATCTTCTTCTCCTTCTTCTGCCTCTTCTCCTCCTGCTCCTCTTCTTCTTCTTCCTCTTCTTCTTCCTCCTCCTCCTTATCCGATCTTCTTCTTCTTCTTCTTCTTCCTAATTTTATATAATCATGTTCATTTCCATTTGTATAAGATTTGCAAAAATTTGGGGTTTTGTTGCTCAGAGATGGAGGATTGAAAAATGGGAAGTAGAATTGCTGGTTTCCTTGCTGTAACTTGAATTGGGCTCGCATTGCGTTTGGATTCAAAGCAGAATTCAGAAGAATGATGGCATCTTGCTCAAATGGAGATGAAGCTGTTGAGTTGGGTTCACATGGCAAGAACTTTAAATACCCTGATTAATATTCTTGTATTGAGTTCATATGAAATAGAAATAGCCTAAGAATTGAAGAGCTCATTCCAGTTTCTATGGTGTATGCATGACTCAAATTTGAAGTTGAGAGATGAACAAAAATTGTGGAATTAATGTAATACCATTAAGGTATTAATGTAATACCATAAAGACATTTCTGTAATACCATTAAGGTATCAGTGTAATACCATAAAAGATATTTCTGTAATACCATTAAGGTATTAATGTAATACCATAAAGACATTTCTGTAATACCATTAAGGTATCAGTGTAATACCATAAAATACATTTCTGTAATACCATTAAGGTATCAGTGTAATACCATAAAGACATTTATGTAATACCATTAAGGTATCAGTGTAATACCATAAAAGATATTTCTGTAATACCTATAGGGTATATGTGTAATACCAATAGAGTATAGGTGTAATACCCATCACTGAATCATCAACTAGGTAATCAGGTGTGTGTGGGGCGCACACCAGACTTGCTATGGGCGCGCGTGGCGGCGCGTGGGCGCGCGTGGAGGCTGCCCACGCGCCGGGTCGGATCTGGGGCACGGATCTAAGATCCGTACCCCCGGGGTACACAAGTTTTTGCCTTTGTCAAATTCCTCTGTTTTGCTTTTATTTGATTCAACCACTGTTAGTTTCAAAGGTATTTAATGTAACTTTGTTTAGTTCAGTTTCAGTCATGTATCCAACTGAGCTATATAATTTACTTATTTGTTTTCTCTTCTTCGAGTATCTTTATTTTGTGTGTGAATGTAAGTAGGTATGTATGCATAATTCTCATATGTGTCTTTCCCATTTAGAATCTAGACAAAATCGAGGTAAATAGAACAATTACAGAATGACTTGAATTAATTGCATTTCTTGATTTTAACTGATTCAAACATGTCTTTCTTCTTCAGTTCGGGTATGTAATTGATCCTGATTGATGATGTTTTTGCTCCATCATCAGTTTGATCATTGTTAGTATGGTACTGCAAGTTCTCATTTAAAGTGCAGTAAGAATAATATCATCCTTTTGTTTTGGATACAGGTCTGCTGTTAAAATTGTTGAAGGATGATTACTAGTTTATGATGGGTAGATTGCATCTCAAAGAACATAGTGGCTTTGAATTTGTTACTGGATAAAATGTCTCCATATGAAAATTTCATGCTATTCATTCAATATAATTTCTGTTACATTTCTGTAGTTTCTTTGTTAATGATTTCAGTATAATAAACTATAGTTTTACAATTTGTGTCCGATTTAGATGCATAGTTTTATAAAAGATTGGATAGGCTATACACACCCCAACAATTACTTTCACACACCCCAATTATTAAACACGCCCAAAGGATGATTTATAATGTTAATGAGTAGAAACAATTTTTTTTTTAAGTAGAAAAAAGTTTTAAAAGATCCCACGAAAACTATACGTGAGATCGTCTCACGCAAGTTTTTGTGTTTTAAAAATGGCCACGTAGGAGTAGTAACAATTATTATTCTCTTTGTAATCTTTTCAATAGGGTTTTGAATTCTTTTGAAATATAGTCATAATAAACCGGATGAGTAATCATCAGAATCTATAGGATTTATTAGGACTATATCTAATGGCAAAAAAAATTTTACATCCTCAATAACTTAATAGGGCGTGGGATTCAACAGTGACAAGCTTTCTTGGGGAGTTTATCAGTGGTCCATACATAGTTCTCAATTATTAGCATCAGTTTTCTCTGCTTGTACTAATATTGGATCATCTACTATTCTTCAAACAAATATACTAGTTTAATTAAAGCAGTAAAGCTTAAGAAAAATGGTAAAGTAAATATAGATGTGAGTGTCTGTTAATATTTTTAACAATATTGTTCTTATTTAATAGGTGGGAGTTCATAATATTTTGAATTATTTATCTTAAGTCGTGATTTTAGTGTTAATCTTGAATTACATTGAATTCTTCATTAAATCATCAAACATAAAAAACCTCATATTTATTTTGAGATCTCATTTTGAAATTGATTAACACCTTAAAAATGAAGTTGCATAATATCTTTAATAAATGAGAATTACAATGACAAAAAAATTCAAGTGTTCAGGGTTTAGGCTCGACTTCTTTGAGATGCTCGATTACCTTGGTCGTTCGAATTGTTGTTGAAGATGGAGTATTCATTGTACATTAATTCAATGTATATTGAATTTAAATTTGCCATTTAAAATATATTTTTTATAGTTTGGGGGTTATTTTAGTAAATTCAAATGTTATATCCATATTACCCCATATACCAAACAACAAATAAAAAATAAACCAACTTTAACAAACCTCCAAACATTCATACCAAACAACAAATATTAATCAAACCTACTACAAAACATTCATACCAAACAATAAATTTATAATCATGTTTACTTTGTGGGTTTAGGCTGGTTAGAGATTAAAAACCAGCCTAAACTCATGTTTACTTTACAGGTTTGCGGCCCGGGTTTATAAAAAATCTCATGGATTGGGCTGGATTAAAATGTGGATTGGGCTCTCTTATTTGTCAAATACTAAACCCACCAAATTTGGTGGGTTTAGTCCAAACAGAACAGTAGCCATTGTGCAATTACTATACTGCCCTTACTATTCATAATACAAGTACGTTTATGCCCTTGTATTTGGAAAAAATAACATCTTTGCCATTACATATATACACACCCCTCCACCCAAACCCTACTCCTCTCCGCCCTTCGTCAATCGAGACCAGACAGCGGCGACCTTTGTCAATTGAGCACCAAGCATCGGTGGCCTGGAGATTGAGAAGTTCGAACGGCGGCGCCTCAATCCAGAAGTCAAATCCTCCATCTATTTCAGGTAACACGTCAGACCCACATCCAAATAGAATCGATGGAACTCCGTCGAATTTTTGAAATTTCTTATTAGAGAAGCCAATCTTGAACATCCATGGAGCTCCGATTTTTGAAGTGGGTGCTAGTGTTAACCTCCCCCCTCCCAATGGTACAAATGAGGTTATGACTTAGTATAATGTTGTGTGTGTTTCATAAGAAATTAGCATTTATGTGAAGCACATCAAGTTCAAGTTTATGGTCATATGAGCTATAAGTCACTCATGTTGATTTGGTTTTGTTTATTTCTTGGATATTATTAAGAAGCAAAACTAAAATGAAAAGGTAGAATGAAAAGCCAACTGAAAAACTGAGCTTTATGCCTATGCTAATTTTATGAAGACTTAAGCTAGAATGAAAAGCTAAATGAGTGTTCAATTAATCCAAGCTGTTTTGAGTGATGAAAGATTGCAGATTATAATGTTCATTTCCTTCTCCTCTTCCCTTTCACTCATATGCATCTGATGCTCGATTCGACTGTGAATTGTTTGGCATTTATGCAGCTTTATCTCCGAATACAAAGTGAGTTTAATCTCTTCCACGTTTTGATCGATTGGTTTTGCTTATTGTGGAGATTGAAGAAGGAATTTATTAGGATTAAATTGAGTGATAGTTTGTGTTTTTGAAGAATTTTTACTGTGCGATTTTCTGGGAACTTGATTTTGTGACTTGAGTTTTCTGGGTTTTTGGGGTTGCGGATAATCGAGTTTGATTCTGTTGCATGTTTCGGAATTTTCTGAGATGTCATTTACATGGATATAGGTATTTGCATTTGTTTTTTTAAATGATTTGGGATGGACTTGACAGTGCGGTTTGCGCGTGAGTTAAAAGTTGATTGAATGCAGATAGCATTTTAAGTTGAAGAAGTAAAATTATGTTTTGTAATTTGATTCCTTTTGTTTATGTTTTTAGCTCTAATGAATCTCTGTTCTAAGATCCATTCTTTCCAGGAGTAATGTGAGTGAAATTTAATTCGTCCAGTTGAAAACAAGGATTTTCTTCAGGTTCTTCTTCAGTTGAAAGACAATGGAGATTCCAAGACTCCTTTTAACATGACTCATCTTAAAGCTCTCCTTATGGTATCTTCTCTCTCTCTTTCTCTCTCATCTCAATGATTGATGTTGGTAGGATATGGTAGTAGGAGGAACAGATACAACATCCAACATAGTGGAGTTTGCATTGGCTGAGATTGTGAAGAACCCTCAAATCCTGAAAAAGGTCCAGAAAGAACTCGAGATAGTAGTAGGCAAGGACAAGATAGTGGAAGAATCCCACATCACAAAGCTCCCATACTTACACACTGTAATGAAAGAGGTGCTGCGACTACATCCAGCTCTGCCACTCCTGGTCCCTCACTGCCCCAGCATGATGAGCAACGTGGCTGGATACACCATTCCAAAGGGCTCTAGTGTTTTCATCAATGTGTGGGCGATCCATAGGGATCCTTCCATATGGGAAAATCCTCTGGAATTCAATCCTGAGAGATTTTCTGATGGGAAGTGGGATTACAGTGGGAATGACTTCAATTATTTCCCATTCGGATCATGAAGAAGGATATGTGCTGGAATAGCCATGGGTGAGAGGATGTTTATGTATTCACTTGCTTCGTTGGTTCATTCGTTTGAGTGGAGTTTGCCTGCAGGCGAGAAGTTGGACTTGTCTGAGAAGTTTGGGATAGTTTTGAAGAAGAAGGCACCACTTGTTGCCATCCCAACTCCAAGATTATCTGATCCTACACTCTATGTGTGACTTGTGTGAAGGTTCAACTTTGTTGTCCCAATTGTTTGCATTTTAGAGTTAGATATGTTACAATCATTGTCTACTTTATGTACAAAAGCAATGTCCTTAAATTCTGGTGTTCTTAGTTTACTATGTTATGTTTTTTTATTTTCATTCTTTAATCTGATTAGAGCATAATAATGCATTATTCTTCAGTAGCATAACTACTGTAACGCCCCGATTCCCATTAATTGGAAATCAGATCGTCACCCTTTTCTTACTTAAAGAATTCATAAAATAATTTACAGCGAAAGACTGAAAGGAAAACACGAGACTTTTTTTTTAAAACATAAAAACAATTATTTCCAAAACTCGTGTTTTACCCACATTTCTAGGTTAAACGTTCAAACAAACTCTTACATGAGATAACGTAATAAAATAAACATATTATACCAAAATATAAGTCTAGGCCCATCATCTACCATAATTTACATATTCAAAAGTAGCACTGTTTTTTAAAGTAAGTATTATTTGGTATTTTAACATTACAGGAGTGATGGAAAGACAGTTCAGCTCACTACACGTCCACGTCATCATACGCCGAACCTAAAAATATTAAAAGTGGAATCATGAGACACCTCCGGAGAGGGATCTCAATGGGATAATTGTACTCTCTAATATTCATTGAAACAATTAAATTATTAAGTACATACTACATGTCCGTTGGGCTCGCTCACCCTGGACCATACATAACATAAAGGAATGTGGGAGTCGCCCCTTGCCACCACCGCCGCCGCTGCTGTCGTCCGTTAGCAGCAGCACACCTAACCCGACCTCCGCCCACAACACACGCACAGCATGCATATACATACAAAATGCACACAAAACACCATCAATACACACACCCACACACCACGGCGGCGCAGCTCACGGCGCCGCCCCCTTCACCTCTGCTCGGCTCCGCCCCGTGCGGCAGTGCCTCCTCCCTTCTCTCCCTATTTCCCCCTCTTCTTCCTCCTTTCTTTCCCTTGTTTCCCTTCCTTCCTTCCCCATCTCAAAACACAGCACACACAACTAATACATATATACACTTGCACCTATATACATACATATATATATATACAATCTCAAAATTGGGGAAAAATTTGAAAGCAATTAGAGTTTTTACCCTCTTGATTTGAAGATGAAATTGCTAAAGGAATTTCTTCCCGTTTCTTTGCAAAGAGGAAAAGATGAGATTTTTTTTTGAGAGAAAGAAGCATCTTCTTTCATAGATATATATATATATATATATCTTACACATGTAAGTGTAAGAAAGGTCATTAATTTGACTTATCTCTTCAAATTCATCCAATCTTATCTATAATATGCACAAAGTAATTAATTATTCATATATGTGTTTTAAGTAATTGATAAATATACATACATAATTTATATATATATACTACACACGTACACATCTATATATATATTAGATCAACATTAATAACATTAAATATAATAATAAAAATAACATTACATTAACATAATTTATACACAAGTATTTACTAATACTACATTTTATGTAAATTATTTTATCATGAATAAATTTAATAAAATAAAAGCATTTACGACATAAACGAAAATCTTTAGCACAAAAACCTAATATCATTTTTCCTCATTTAAACTTATCTATATCTTATCTTTTTACTTTCATCCATGATTGTCAAGTGAGTTGAGATCAAGCTCTGTTTCCTCCGTAAGCAATCCTGCAAAATACTTTAAAATCTCAAAAGAAACATTAGATCACAACATACGAAATAAATCATCAAGCACAACATAATACGTAAACTATAACTTTAAATAACATAATAGTTCACTTCGAATCATTTTTCAATTAAAAGGTAAAAGAAATTTTGTAAAATATGCAATGCAGATTTTCTTGAAAACGGGGTGTTACAGCCACAACATACTGAATGGTGTTTTGTTAAATTTACAATCCCTATGCACAGCAAGCAAGAAGAAGAAAATTTACAAATTTACTTTGTTTTGTCCAATCTCGACTTGTGTCTGGTTCATAGTCTAGGATTTGGAAATCAGTTCCTCGACAGATTTGATGAGGTCTAGACTATTGAAATGCAAGGTCTTGGGAATTACACTACTCCAGTTGGGCAGGATACATTTGTGCGCCCACCTGCATTTCAGCAACACCCTGCTGCCTCCGGTTCTCCTGCTACCTCACATTATGGCCTACTTGCTCCACAACCTCAAGTTTATCAACAAGGACATCCATCTTTTCATCTAACGCCTGGTGCCTCTCCATACCAGCATGCCCGACCCAGTATTCCACATAAGGCTCCACCTAGGTTTGAATTAAACATTTGCAAGGGTAGAAACTAGAAGTGTAGAACATATGCAACTAATTACCTATGGATCTTGTGTTAAATTTCAACATTTTCTTGTTTAGATTACATAGTTTCATTTTTTTCATTTTATATTTAGCGATCGTACATATGGAAATGACGATCGATGGAAACCCATTTCGTATCACAGCTTTGAACCAATTGCAAGGGATGAAGAAAAATTGCAGAGGAGTACCAAGATTGGGGATGAAATATATCATTTCCATTTTCAATTTAATTTAAATTGACTATTTTAATATAATATGAGTTGAGGGTATAATTGTCTTTTCACACTTTTAATTTATTCTAACCAATATACCAAACAAGATTTTATAAACAAACTAACTTTACCAAACTTACAAACATTTATACCAAACACAAATTTATACTTAACCCACAATATAACCTGCATACCAAACACTCAAATAAACACTTTTTTATCCTAAATGAACAGTGCAATCCCACATTTTTTAACAATCCAAACAAACCCAACCATCAAAGTAAACGGGCCCGAACAATGTAATCCCTCTTTTTTTATCAATCTCTGTCAATCCCGGCCCACCCACCAAACGGGCCCTTAGATATTACTCCACTTACTATCAATATTCAAATATTTTTCTTCAAGATATTAAAAAAAAAAAAAAAAAGCTTAGTTGGAAAAGAAGCAATGATTAAATATTAAAAAATAAAAAAGATTGGGCAAAACAAGAAAAGAATAAAGAAAGAAGAAGAGAAGGCGGTAGGAACTGGTTTTCTTTACACATGAAAAGGTCTTCAATTTCAATCAATCCTTTCTCTCTCTTCTTCCATGATTTCACATTGACCTAATCCCCAATCTCTCTCTCTCAACCACTCCACCAAACCCATTTCTCCAAATCTCTTTTCAGCCCACCTTTTTTTGTGGGAGCTGAAGCTGATCAGAAAAGCTTCTTCTTTTTATCTCAAACTCCCATTTCTCCGATGGCCGCCGCACCGGAAAAAGGCCCGATACGAGTTCACTCGCGGCGGAGCGGCAACACCATCCACCCCGTGTCGGTGGAATCTCCGGCACCCGCCGCGGCGGGTGGGGACAAGGAGCTGAAGCACTTCAAGAAGTGGTTTCCATGGCTGATACCTTTCTTCGTCGTAGCTAATGTGGTCATGTTCATCATCACCATGTATGTGAACAATTGCCCGAAGAATTCGTTGTCGTGTGTTGCTGGATTTTTGGGGAGGTTTTCGTTTCAGCCCTTCAAGGAAAACCCTCTTCTTGGGCCTTCTTCTTCGGCGTAAGGGTGTTTTGCTTTTCATTTTTGATATCATTTACTATTTCTGCAACTTTGACTTTTTCGCTTTCCTTTAATCTGCTCTTGAAGTTTGAACACTGCCTTATTGGGAAGATTTCAGCTTTTGTTTAAGCCCTTTTGGTGATCTTGGTAGTTGTTGATGATTATAGAGTTCAATTGTTGTGATTTGTTATGTGTTCCAAGTAGTTACCTTTCAATTGTTCCATGTTAGGGATCGATTCTGCGAATGAGTTACATATATGGCTATATCAAACTTCTCTTTTGTATAGGCTTCAGAAGATGGGTGCTTTAGATGTTGGTAAAGTTGTCGACGAACATGAAGGATGGCGCCTCATCACTTGTATGTGGCTACACGGAGGAGTCTTTCATTTACTCGCTAATATGTTGAGCCTCGTAGTTATTGGCATCCGGCTTGAGCAAGAATTTGGATTCGGTGAGCAATAATAATGCTTGATCACTCTGTTTAATAACGCTGTTTTACTTTATCTTCTATCTTTAGTCGTTCTAGATCTTTTGAACGAGGATTGTGCTTGATGCAATGGTGTATATCATGATCTTTCTGTATAAATTTGTCATCAACGTTGTTGCATTAATGACGGACAACTAAGAATGACAGCTGGATAATTCATTCAATAGTGTCCTCAAGCTATCTTAGTTTTTATGGTAGGATTATATTTTCCTTGAGTGAGTAGATGTGAAGAGCTACATTTACTTGTCATGCTGTGGTTGGCATTGTAACCTACTATTTTACCCCGATAAGGGGCATCTTAGCTTACTGATTAATAATTTTATTGCAAACTTCTGTGACATTATTACATTTAACTAATACACATTAAATGTTGTATTGGTATATAGGTTTACTTCTCTCTTACCAAACATGACTCTTCACTATGAGTTGTTGGTTTTGTCATTTGTGTTTGTGCTTCGGCTTGCTATCTATATCTAGCTTGCCTCCGTATTAGTGTTTCTATGTTTGGATAATTTTGCTGTACGACTATATTACAGACTCCCTGTACTACATTAATGCACACATCCGTTATTTTTGTCTATTTGATTTGCATGCATACATGCACTAGAAATCTCACCTTTTCTGGGCATCTATTTTCTATACGTAGTTTATTGTTAAATCTGTAGTCATCAAGCCAAGTATGACATATATATGTGAAGTCCAACATGAGAGACTTGATCTCCGTTAAGCTTTAGTTTTTTTTGTTCTTGTGGAATGATAGAACAACTCCATATTAATAGTAGTAGTAATAGTTTTTGTGTATTTTGATAGTATTCGCGATGTTTTACAGTACGCATTGGTTTGCTGTATCTCATATCTGGATTGGGTGGAAGTTTGCTATCTTCCCTCTTTATTCAGTCAAATATATCAGTTGGTGCATCTGGTGCACTTTTCGGATTATTGGGAGCAATGTTGTCCGAGCTGATTACCAATTGGACCATTTACGCTAACAAGGTATACATCTAAACAACAAGTTAGCATTCTTTAAGCACTGAAGTCTACACTTTGAAATTAAACTATGTAAATCCCGTTATGCAGGTGGCAGCTTTATTGACTCTTGTAATAATCATCGTTATCAATTTAGCAGTGGGAATCCTCCCTCATATGGACAACTTTGCTCATATTGGTGGGTTCTTGTCGGGTTTTCTTCTGGGCTTCGTGTTTTTGATCCGCCCACAGTTTGGATGGGTTAACCAACGGTATGCTCCAGCTGGACATTCTTCACAATCATCTAGCCCTAAATTTAAGGCATACCAGTGCGTGCTTTGGGTGCTATCCCTGATTCTTCTCGTTGTTGGGTAAGCATACGGCTCTTTTTGATATTTGTATATCATAGTTTCAATTATTAGAAACACAACTCCACAAAATTCAAATTAGGAGAAGATAAGTCTTTTCTTAAACTATAATTCCAATTCCATTCAATGTGTTGCTGAAAATCATTTGTGCATAGGTTCACCGTTGGGTTGGTTTTGCTTCTTCGTGGGTCCGACTTAAACGATCAGTGTTCATGGTGCCATTACCTCAGTTGTGTGCCAACCAAAAGATGGAGCTGCAACACACAGCCCATCTCATGTCAGGTGAAGAATCACGAAACTCCCTCTCTTTTTTTCACTCAGAAGCCACTCATAAATCGTAATCTTGATATATATATCATTGTTGAATCTGCAGGCTGAGCAAATCGGAAGCCAATATACATTAATGTGCTCAAACAGCAACAAGAATAGTACGTATTCACTTCTCAACCCAACGGCAACTCAAATTCAGGGGCTATGCGCCCAGCTCTGTCGATGATCCACCCCCGTTTGATGTTGTAATACGATTTCACCTATCTGTCATGTGTATACATAGATTGCATTTGCATTGTCTTAGAGCCATTAGGCTCTCACTACATTGCAATTCTTTGTAAATTGGACTTCCATAGTTTATTGATTTGTTGAACTCACCTCAGCTCATTATCCCATATGACAAATACAATTTTTTTTGTTTGTTTGTTTGTTTGTTTTTAAGAAAAGTTTGATTTGTTATGTTGGAAATTTTTATCAAGTATATGATTTAATCTATCGAATAGTTCTTGACCAAATGTGGGTTGATTTAGGTTCGTTAGATTAACATTCCATGTTGATTGAAAATATAATTCAGAAACAGAACAATACTCCCTATAAAAAAGAGAAGTTCTAAATATTTTTTAGTTTTAAATAAACACATACACACGAATGTATATGTATACAATTGAGAGATGTAATCAGATCAAGTCAAATTGAATTATTCAGTGTTCATAACGGTAGTTACAAATAGTTTACATGGTAAATTATGAAATACGGGTTGTTGGTTGATTTGTCTCACGTAACTTAATAATGTCAGACAATCGTACATGAAATTGGTCCACATGAACTATATTTTACATAAAGATCTTATGTGCGACTATTCCACCTAAAACGTAGTCGTTTATTTATATCCAGGTGGATATGTAAAATTATCCAATCATAGAAACCGTCCATGGGTGGGGATTCCGTACTGATGTTGGGTTGGGTGTAATAAGTATTGGGCCCAGAAGTGGGCTGTATTGGCATCATGGTGGCCCATTTGCACTAGTAATACGACGTCGTTTGGGCATGCATAATGCATGTGTTATAAATGTGCTAATAAATACCACCGCTAATGTACAGTAGCGTCGTAACGCTATCGCAAATTTATTGCAAATTCATAAGTTCGTTATGTTGGTTGAAATTCAACCTACATTTTATTTTCTTTCTTATCTATTTTCTTTACTAATTATTCCATAATCTAATCATTTTATACATGTAATATTTGACGTGGCCATATTTTAATACGAACATTCACAAACTATATACAAATTAATAGAATTTGATGTGGGAAGGACGATAATATAAATGAGATCTTACGTCATTATTTAGAGATATCTTACCTTTAATAAAATATAAATCATAAAATTACGATTTTGCAGAACTGCTCTTGTACATGCAGACGTGATTGCAGAAGTGGTGAAGATATGTTGAACAGCAGGACGGAAGCTCTACGTGATCAATGTAATTGCAGAAATAGTGAAGACATTTCGAACATCAGATGAGAAGCTTTAGGCGCTTAGCTCGACGGCAGACGTGGCAGAGATGCATTAAATCGCAGACGTACAAGTTATGTGCACTCGGCATAGAGGATAATAATTCGTGGTAAGGATGATAAGCATGATACAAGGCTTGGCTGACGTGGTCACAAAATGACAAAAGAAAATATCTCCCTGCATAACAGAAAATGGAAGAGTTTAGAAGAGAAGAGGAGTACCTGAGGCAATGAAAGGAGTACTTTGACAAAAACAATATTTTGGTGGCTTAAGCAACAAGGAAATATCAAGGGGAAATAACAGAAATGCCCCTCTTTGTAAAGAATAGTATAAATAGGAGAAATTATGTATTGTAAAGGGACTTTTTCACTATTTTCAATCAAGGAAGATCATTTTTCTCTCTTTGATTAAGTTTTGTATTCCTTTATTCTTGAAGTGTTTACTACACTGTATCAGAATGTAATTTCAAAATTATTTAATGATGCCTCAACCAAATGGATTGTCTCTTGAACATAGAAAAATGTGGCGAAATGAGATCCAATCATTCTGTAGAATTTCCTGTAAATAGTTATTGCAGTATTCATTTCATTGATCTCTCCCATAAATAACCAATCACTCAATCCAACTCCATGCCGCCACGATTCCGCCGCGGCACCACCGCCCACCGGCGGCGATGAGCCACAAATCCGGCGGATTGAAATGATCAAAAGTTTTATTCTCCTCTTTAATCTATCAACTATTTTACATATAAACCATCGAACTTATTTTTGTGGCATTAATATAAATAAACTATACGAATTCGACACTTAAATTCATCTAACAGATTGCTCGGTCATTTTTTATTAGATTTTGACATGTGACTTGCGTGTGATATATTTTGAAGATTTTCTTGTCCAAACAATTCAGTCATTGTATTCTTTCTACATAGTTAAAGACTTTTTTAAACATATGATGATTCAAATGTTTGGATAAAATAACCCTTAAAATTGTTAAGAATGAGTCAAGTGTCAAAATCCAAAGAGAAATAGTTTAATATAATTTGGTGGTTTAAATGTCAAATTGTATATTTTATTGATGACACAAGATAAAATTCAATATTATATGTCCAAACTCGATGGTAGTTTGATGGGCTGTTACAGTTAATTAACATTTGTTTTTTTTTTTTAATATATTTTCGTGATTTTTTACGAGTTTCACATTGTCACTTAATAGTTATTATTAAAATACTAAATATTAACAATAATGTGGAGCCCATCAAACCTAACATTTTTATTGTTTAAATAGTCGTTTATTAAAAATACAATCAAATGGAGAGAGAAATGGGCCGTTTTGTTCGAGTTGGGCTATTAATTTATTTAAATATTGGTTGATTGATTGAATATTGATCAATTAATCAGCTTTATGTATATTTTTATGTGGTTTAAGACACTCTTAAATTGATATTTCCAAAACTTTTATTTAGTTAAATCTCGTGGTTTTTGAAAATAAGTTGTTTGTTATGGACATATATGTATTTCACAAATCATTTTATATGAGACGGGTCAAGTCATGATCCATACTTTAAAATTCACATATAAACTTGTGGATATGAGTTTCATTGATGTGTAAAAAGGATAAATCTTATGAAAATCATTCGTGAGACCGTTTCACACAAGTTTTTATGTATATATATATATATATATATATAATGTGGACAATTATGTTAGCAAACAAAATGTAGATGATGATGAGATGTCGCATTCTTGTTTTGTGTCCACCATTTTATGTTGTCCCTTTTCTCCCAGACATCTACACAATTGTGTTGGAAATTAGATCATTTTCTATTTAACTTATTAGTGAAGAATTTTGTAAAATGTAATACACACCTAATCCCCAATATTTAATTAATTTATCTCTTTTATCATCATAATTATACTCAAACTAAGGAATCACAGTAATTCTAACCATTCACAAAAGAATACTGCAATCTGTATACTATTTTAATATAATAACTCTCACTTATTTCCAACAATCTGCATGATTATTTACACTAAAAAAGAATATTTTATTATAGTTTTTATTATTAAAAAGAAGTAAATAAAAGACAATGAAAAAGAAAAGAAAAGTAAATCCAACGTAAGAATGATAGTTAAAGATATTTTAGTGTGATTATTTACCGTATTGGAGTGATTTTTTTTTTTAAACATTAGTAATTCAACACATCATTGGAACTGCTCATACTAGATATTATTATATATATAACTTGATATCAATATTATTTTTTTGAGTTCTAAATGATGATATTTCAAGGGGACAAAAAAAGTGATGAGAACTTGAATCGGGAATTATTTGATATATATTCAATTATTCATATAAGAATTCAAATAATTTCATGTTTTAAAATTTCAAAAAATCTTATTGCTTCTGTGCGTGTGTGTGTGTTTTAGGGTTTTATTATGATTAGTGAAAATCTTTTTACTACTAAACATAATTGATCAGATATCTTATAGGCATTCCATAATACGTACCCAATTAATGATGAAGAGCAAATGTCAACTTCAAGTAATTAAAAGAGTACCACTGAATAAAAGTTAATTTCAAGTAATCCCAAATATCATAATTTTTCAAAAGGATAATTATTTTATCACTGATCAATAATTAATACAATAATCAATATTCAAATTCATAATAGAAGTCTATAGTTGAAGCAAGTATTCTCTTGCTAAATGAAGCTAATTATATTGGTACTGAAACATTTTGGAATTAAAAGTACAGTTTTTTATTACCCTTATATTTTAATTATTTATGGAAAATTATATTTTTATATATTGAAGATAATCATCATTAGAGTAATGAATAAAATTTATTAAAAACATGATCTTTAATTACATGTGTATTTATTTGTATACATGTAAATGAAGAAAATAAAGGCAGGCTACAAATGTCAAAGTCATAGTTCAAATATTTTCTGTACATTATTAATTTATTCAATCAATTTTCTTGCTTGGTTATTAATTTGCCATCATAGTTATAATTTTTGATTTGAAAGATGTGAGATATGCATGTGCTAATCATTAGTTCACATATAACTCAAGTTGCAATCTTTGACCAGAAATTTAATTACGTAATTAAGGGAAACTACTTTATATACACTAAAACTTGGGTGCACCCAGGGTAAGATCCGTGCCCCAAACTGACCCGGCGCGTGGGCCGTCTCCACGTTCACCCATGCGTGTCTGCAGTTATGTTAGTGTGCACGAGCGCACACCAGATTCCATTTAATGATAGGTATTATACACATACTCTTAAGGTATTACACATTTATTTTTAAAGTATTGAGTTTAAAACATAAGGTATTACATATGCACCTTTGAGGTATTACATATTTTACTCTGAGGTATTACATATGCACCTTTGAGGTATTACATATTTTACCTCTGAGATATTACATATGCACCTTTAAGGTATTACTGCTTATAGTTTAAGGTATTATGTATTTATCCTCAAAGTATTACATAAAATATGTTTCAGGTATTACATAAATATGTTTCAGGTATTACATTTTTATCTATATGGTATTACATTTTTATATTTACATTGAAGGTATTTGATACTCAAATTTCAGGTATTACATAAGTCTCTTCTAGGTATTACATAAATACCTTTTAAGGTATTACGTGTATGCTTCTGTGGTATTACATGTGTGCAACATATTTATTGTTAAAATCTTACATATATAAATAAATTTAAGGTATTACATTTTTACCTTTACGGTATTACATAAATCTCTTTAAGGTATCAAATTTTTACCTCTATGGTATTGTATACTTATATTATGGTATTACATGCATATGTTAGAGGTGTTAAGCAGTCTGTAATCTGCTAATTAACAAAGAAGAAAAAAACTCCAAAAGATCAGAAAGCCACAATAAACTCTCCAAAACATGAGTCATCCAACCAAAAATTAATTAATAACAATACAATATAAGCTATAATCTTCAAGGAGAAAACAAGAAGAGACTGGTAATCAACAAACTAAACTAAAAACTGAAAGTTTACAAGAAGAAGGGAGAAACAATTTTAATTTGTTCAAAAGAATAAATTTGGAAGAAGGCCCGCCACCGTGACCTGCAAGGCCGACGTTGTCGCCATCTGCATCACCTGCAACCGCGACCAACTCTCTCGCCACAGAAGTCCCCTTATACAACACCACTAAGTCCATGGTGATTGGAGCACGCTGATTTGTAGGGGAGAACGCAAAGAGAGGAGAAAGAGAGATGATAGATGAAGAAGAACGTCTGTATTGAAAAGGCATTAGGGCTACAGGAAAATGCAGAAGGGGAATGGAAGCAGAGTGGAGAGAAGAAGGAGAATGAAGGAGATGCAGAAGGAGAATGGAAGCAGCGGCGATTTGTGCAGAAAGAGAATGAATCTGGCGATTTGTGCAGAAGGAGAATGGAAGCGGTGGATCTATTAGGGCACGCATTTGAGTGGGAAAAAAACAATATATATATATATATATATATGGTTGAATGGGCCAGAGCGGATCGGGTTGGGTGCCCCGGGGCACCCAAGTCCTTCTCTTTTATATATGTTCAAATTTATTAACAAAAATATTTTCATTGTATGATCACTTATCTCTCTTATCTCTTAATTAAATCAATTTGAACCAATCCTCCCAAAAAATATTAATAAAAAAAGAACCAATACATAAAAATTAATTTAACATGTGAAATGTATTAAAATGCAATGAAATATGAGATGCAACATCATGTAATATAATGGAGGGTGTTCAGACCGATAACAATTTGTTTTCAGTTTTTCTTAAAAAAATGTTCTAAAATTATTAACAAACCAAGTCAAATTGAATAGTAAACGAATTCCTAAATTTCTATATATCAATCTTTAAAACCAATATTTATAATTTATAAAAGAGCAACATGATATCTCTCTTAATTACACAACTAGACACAAGTCTAGTTAAGGTATTCGATTTCAAGATTTTTTTTAACGAGCTTGCACTACAAGAACAATGCAAAATGACAACGCATCAAAAACAACCCTTTTCATGAATTGGAATGAATGGAAAAGAGGGGTAGGAAATACTAGAAAACTTATATGCATGTCTCAAATTCAAACTCGGGTCATCACAATCTACATCCTTACAAAGATGGGATATCACTTGAATTACAAGACCCATGGTTATTCGATTTCAAGATAAGTTAATGGGTACTTTAAATATGTAGATTACTAAAAAAGGCAATATAAGAAAAGAATATAAAAACCATGATCACATGTGTGGCGGTGCATTGAAGGAAATATGGGTTGGAGCAATCTTGGTGGAGAGTTCACAAGTGTAATGCCCTAATCACATTTGTTTTGTAATATATTTATCATGACTCACCAGATTGCTTAGATTTTCTAGTTATACTTGTATCAACCTCCCTATTTAAAAGCGTGCTCCACCACCAACGGTTTCACCACCTTTTAAATGGGATTGCGATTTCTTCGATTTCACTCACCAACATCTAGTTCTCTTTTTTCATCGGTGGAAAAAAATTATTTAGTTAAGTACAAGAAGTATCGAAACCTTGAAAAAAATACAAGATAATCTATTCAAAGACGTATTCTGCTGTACCAATTGGATAAAGTGTAGTTACGGAATTGGGTTTTTAACGGACGATCACAACCCTGAATTAGGCTCCCACTAACACCAAGTTATAATCTCATTACTCTTTTTTTCCTTTTTCTTAATTAATTTGAGTAAATAAAAACAATAAAAGATCACTTATCTATATATATGCCTAGCTAATATAATTAGGGTTTGGTGGGAAGAGTACACTATATGGGCAACTTGAGTAATGTAGAAGTAGGCTTCCCAGTAAATATACCCTTTCTTTTTGTCCATTATACTTAATTAGACATGATAAAATTGTATGTCCAAAAAATGTAGCATGTGATAGACCATTTTAGGAAGCAAAACAAATACATGATTAGAATGTCTAAAATCCATAATTAAAGAGTGTCTACAAAGAACGTGTTCTCAATGACACCACATAATGATCTCAATTTTTTTGCATCACTTTATTATATTTATAAAAATTGAAAACGCATGTGTCATATATGGATCGAAAAATGAAAAAAAAAAAATTCAAAGCTAAATGAAATGAAAAAAAACAGATTAGAAATTAAAAATGAAATGAAAGGCTACATTAAATAACATTTCAAAGCTAAAAAAACAGGTCATTTTAGTCAAATAATTTCATATGAAAGCTCAAAATTCTATAATACTTTAATTACCAATTTGACGAAGATGGAAAGGTTAGGCCAATGGCTCTAAAAAAAGGAAGGATAATAACAATCAACAATGAGTCGATTCACATGTGGATGGGCATTTCGGGTATTTCGAATCATCAAAATTCCTTTTCTTTATTTTTTGCAATTTTTGTTAATCCCTAGGCATATTTATAAGTATGGCACATGATCTTCCATGCTAGTGATGTGACTCTATTTACGTGTGTTTTTGGAGTGATATATTATATTTTTATATTGGGAAATCTTCTTGAAATATCACTAAATTAATATTTTAAATAAGATCATTGGTTCATCATATAATATAGTTTTCTTGATTTTCTAATATAAAATGGTTTAAATCTACCACAAAAGTTGATTATTTTTCCACTCCAAAATCACAAATTTCTTGATTAGTTAAGAGTATAGTTATCCAATTTTTATATTCCTTAATTTATAACAAAAACTCTGGATACTTAATATAAAATTTGGGAGTATTTATCTTGTTCAATTAAAAATAATGTTATTTGTGATAAAAACGGATGTTGTACCTTCTTATATTAAATTCATCTTGCACTAAATTGTTTTTAAGTGTCTTCTTACAATGTATATTTTAAATTGTACTCATACTCAATTTACATGAAACTTAATTAATTTTCCATAATTAAGTTAAGAAAAATAATACAAAAATATTATCTACCAAGTGAAAATTAAGCAAGTGCATTATAAAATTTTATATAACGTCTAATATAAATAAAAGTACCCAAAAGTCTTATATAAAATCATCTGATATATATAATTTTGTGAGACAGAGTCGCAATATCTGTAAAAAAATATAACATTCATTTGAAAGTTATAAATTATGAATTGATTAATCTCACGAAATTAGATCCATTGAATAATTTCAGAGCACCTTCAACGTTGCTGTAAATCATTAGATTTTCAAGATTTCTTTTCTGCAATGCTATTATAGAATCCACCACGTAATCTTCTCAATCGTCCCTCTTGCGTCAGGTCTACATAGATCAAAACGATATCTCTATTATTTTCTTTCTTAAAAGAAAATAGATATATTCTTTTGGAATTTGAGGGAAAAGAAAGCTGTATTGATTGCAAAGAAATTAAAAATTGTGATTGGTGGAGATTAATGTGTTGGTGCATGGTGCACCAATCAAATTTTAAGAAATAGGTACACAATTAACTCTCTATTGTGTATAAATAGTGGAGGGTGATTTAGGCGCGAGATGGGTCCCCTATTTAAATTTTATGATTTTCAGTTAAATAATAAAAATATTGGAATTTTAATTGTGGTGGGTTAAAGTTTTAATTTTTAAGAGCAACAAAATTTAATTGAAGAACCTAATTGGTTGCTCTTTTATTTGAAATTTGAAAGCAATGATTTTAATGCTCTTAATTGCCCACAATTATACCATTATTGGAACAAATTAATTTCTTGAAAAGCAATAGTCATGCTTCTTTTTTCACATAAATGACATTTTATTTTAAAAAAATGATGTTTACTAAAAGATAATGAAATAATAGATAGAATATGGGTGGTTTTATATACCAAAGTCTCCACCTATTTTCAGTTATCAAATCTGAAATTATTAAGGTTAAAAGTCAACAATGATTAGCGTGGAGAGTCTGGTATATTAATACATCTGTTGTACTACAGAATGATCCGATAGAATATATATATATATATATATATATATTGAACTTTCTTTACTCCTGATTTCAGAAATTTGATGACCTCGTAATTGTCCTTTTTACCACAAAATAATATGGGTAAAAAATGTTTTCTTGGATTTTACTTAGGACAATTTTGAAGTGATTTTTCTTGAAATTAATTTTTGATAGTAAAATTCTAAACCTTTTGAGGATAAAAAAAAGTATTTAAATCCTTTCTAAATACACCAAACTTTATTTCTCCAAGCTTTCCATTGCCTTATATTCCTCAATTTATTTACTAAATCCACCATCTATTATGGGAAAATTATAAAAGTTATCATTAAAAAAAACTAATTTTCACATTTTACAAAAACAAAAATTATTAGAATGTATATTTATAGAGAATTGTAAAATTATGAAATGCTATAATTAGGGAGAAAACATACAAATCCTGAAACATATATGAAGCAAATCACATTTGGGTAAAAAAAAAAAAAGATTGGAAGATGAAAGTTACCTAATACATGGAAATGTTCCATATAATTCTTGAAATCTCACATTAATTTTTATTTTTTTTAACTTTACCCATTTTTATTCGTATAAATAAATAATAAATAGGAGCATTAATTACAGTGATGAAAATCACTATTCTGCCCTTGTTGAGTGACACTCTTCCAAATCCACAGTCCCCTTCCATCCATAAGTAGCTCTTCCCCTTCCTCCAAAACCCCAAACCCTTCTCTCTCTAAACTCTCTCTCTCTAGAGAGTGTGAACTGTGAAGCACCAACCATGGCAGCAGCTACAATGAAGTTACTCCTCTGCATTGCGACCATCCTCTGCTTTACAACCTCTGCTCAAGCTAGAATCCCCGGCCTCTACTCCGCCGGCCCCTGGCAAGCCGCACACGCCACCTTCTACGGCGGCGCCGACGCCTCCGGCACCATGGGTACCACCAAACCCTTTTTCCCCAATTCTCTCATCTCTTGAACCGCGCCAAATCTCTGTTTCAACTATTTGTTTTCAGGTGGTGCTTGTGGCTACGGAAATCTGTACAGCCAGGGCTACGGCGTCAACACCGCCGCCCTCAGCACGGCGCTGTTCAACAATGGACTGAGCTGCGGCGCCTGCTTCGAGATCAAGTGCGACGCGGCGCAGGTCGGCAAATGGTGCAACCCGGGCAGCCCGTCCATTCTTATCACCGCCACCAATTTCTGCCCGCCCAACTTCGCCCTGCCCAACGACCACGGCGGCTGGTGCAACCCTCCCCGCCCGCATTTCGATCTCGCCATGCCTATGTTCCTTAAAATCGCCGAGTACCGCGCCGGCATCGTCCCCGTTAACTATCGCCGGTAAATACCCCTTAATAGAAATTACCTCTCTTAATTACATTTTAATTCCAGTTTAAATTTAGGATTAAATGGAAAAGGAAAACAATCAAACTATTGGTTTCTTTCCATTTCCAATCTAACCATTTTTCTTATGAAATTGGACCCTAAACTACTAAATTTTATCAAATTACACATTTAGACCAATTTTCAACAAAAATGTGAATATATGTGACCAACTGAAATATTTTTATAATCTTATAATTTAAGTTAAAATTTATATAAAGCTATATGAATTCATATTTTTATGGAAAAGTTGAGCAAAAGTTGTAATTTGATAAATTTTAGTTATTTAGGGTCTAGTTTGATAGATTTTAATAGTTCATAATAAGAAAAGAAAAAAGTTTAGATTAGTAACTAAAAAAAATCAATAATTTAGATTTTTTTTTCAATTTAGCTCTTAAATTTTATACACAAAGAAATGATTTATAGTTTGCGAAAATATTAAGTGAGAATTAATTGAATTTTATCATAATTGAAAATTTCTAATATTAGCAAATTTTGAAACTTGGTGTTTTAATTATTTCAGTGCTTGTTGGTTGCAGAACTGCACTAGAACAGTGTCGTTTAACTAACAGAATCCCTCTTTTCTGTTGCTTTTTGTGAAAAGACCACTTTGCCCCCTGGTTAATGGTAATAATTAAACCAGGCCCAACGCAACTACCCATGTCTTTAATTGTCCTTTCGCCGTTAATTCTCCCAACTAACTTGTACAAATCCTTCATTACATGATTGTCTTAATTTATTCTTTTCTCTCACAATTACTATACCTACTAAAATATATATTAAAATTAAAATATCTATTTTGGATCCACACACAATCTTTCTCAAACACGCACACATCGTGAATTTTCACACACTCCCACATGTTTTACATTTTTATTTTATCTTTTGCGATTCTAGTTTGTATTAATAAAAGTTTTGAATTATTTTTATCTTTTATCATGATTCTGTCCGCAGGGTACCATGCAGAAAGCAAGGAGGGATCAGGTTCACGATCAACGGCTTCAGTTTCTTCAACCTGGTTTTGGTCACCAACGTCGCGGGTGCAGGGGATATCGTGCGTGTGAGCGTCAAAGGCACGAACACGCAGTGGATTCCGATGAGCAGGAACTGGGGGCAAAATTGGCAAACCAGCTCGCATCTTGTGGGCCAGACATTGTCGTTTAGAGTCACCGGCAGTGACCGTCGTACGTCAACGTCGATGAATGTGGCGCCGTCTAATTGGCAGTACGGACAGACCTTCATGGGCAAGAATTTCAGGGTCTGAAACGTAATAAAAGGAAGTATTTTGAGGTGGAAATGAAGTTTCCATATTTTTATTTGGGCCCCCTCACTTTTAGGAAATTGCTAATAGGATTAGAAAAAAATATTGCTGTTTTTTATATAAAGTTTTTAGCAAATTTGGGGGAAAAAAAAAGAACAAAGCAATTGTAGAGGCTGAAGCGGCTGCAGGAAAGGGAAAAATGATGTAGCCCGCAGCTTCAAATTATAATGTGATAATATTAATATATTATCGAATTATATTTGGGAGCATTTTTTTAATTTAACTAAATTGTGTGTAATATAATATTGGAAATTAGTACAATAACTGAATTTGTGTTAATCATGCTTTCATAATGCACATGACTTGAATTTGTTGAGAGAATAAAATGAAGTTAGTTGAGAAATAATAAATGTGTGGTGATATGTGCAGTTGAGTTATTCAATTTTAAAAATACTGGTACTAAGGACACCTCATTTACATAAATGCAATTAAGTTATATTTCATCTTGTGAAAATTGTATAATGATCCAAGCCTGAACCTTTTATAGTATCTATACCCTCCCTCTAGCTCATTAATAAACAAACAAACAAATGGGAAGTAAATACATGTTCAAAAACATAAATATACAGGCTATTAAGTAATTATTTAATTTTATGCTGTATAAATTGATGGTATAAAATTGTTTTAAAGTGAGTGTGCTTGATAACTAGGGTGTATTTAGTCTCATCCATAAATAAATTCATATGAATGTCTAAATAAACAATAAATTTTACTTTCATGACTTTCATCTTATGCAGCCCCATTTTCTAGAAACGCAAAAACTCATGTGAGACGGTCGCACGGATAGTTTCCGTGAGACGGATCCTTATTACCCATGAATTGAATTCATATCCACAAACTTTTATATGAATTGCTAAGTATGGGTTATGGGTTGACCCGTCTCACGAATGAGACGAAAAAAGATCCGTAAGACGGTCTCACACAAGACTTACTCTTCTAAAAATTGTTATCAACATATTAAATGTTCTCTTAATCCACCTTGTAGAAGGATCTTAAACAGCAATTAGATTTTTTCTTACATAAGATACAAAAATGAGATAAGTTCCTCATATATAATCAGCAAAAAAAAAATAACTTGAGGATTATTTTTTTTAGACAAAATTAGAGTTCCCACATCGGCAAAATGGAGACCGAAGATACAACAATTTCCAGAGAACATGAAACAATCAACTGGAAAGCTGCTCATAACTACAAAACACAAATGCATATGCATTCCCAAAAACATATATATTAATAATAAAAAAACCTGTACAAGCTTCGAAAATGAGTCTATCGTTCATGCACGAAGAGCTGAGGCCGAGGGTCGAGGGTACGCCGTTGCTTTCCGTGTTCCTTCAGCAGTTCTCTTGCAGGACTTGGGTTCAACATTCGTGTGGCTACGTTTGTTTAACTGGTGATGCTTTTGGTCCTTCTTTGAAGTGTTCTTTGAGTCTTGGAGCTGCTCGAGAGCTGTTACCACCTCGTCCATATTTGGTCTTGACCTAGCATCCGGTGATAGGCATAGGAGAGTGAGGTGGGCCGCCTTGACAGCCTGGCTCAGTGAATACTGGCCTTCAAGACGAGCATCTAAAACATGGAGGACTCTTCGTTTATTGGTTAGGTAAGGCTTTGCCCACTCGACTAGATTGTGTTCCCCGGATGGACGGTTCTTGTCTATCGCTTTCTTACCTGATAAAATCTCAAGAAGAACAACTCCAAAGCTGTATATGTCGCTCTTGGCAGTTAAGTGACCTTTTTATTGAAGAAAATTCATGCGTCAGGTGATATTATCAGCAATTCAAGAATGAATTAAAATCTAATAATCTCATGAATAATGAGTGAAAATAAAGTGGCCCAAAGAAAAGTGTATTTGGGACAGAAACTACCCCCCTCCCCCTCTCTTCTTTGATTGGACCATTTCATCAAGGGTAAAAATGTCAATTACAGCTGTGGGTGATATTTTTAAGGAAGAACACAGCTTTTTCTATAGCATGAACTTGAAAATTGCAATCAAAAGTGAGCAAACATGGATGCTAATTATTTTGCGTAAAAGAATGAAGAAAGAAATTAACTGGCTCATGTACCTGTGGATAGATACTCTGGAGCAGCGTATCCGTAAGTTCCCATAACCCTAGTCGAGACGTGACTCTTATCACCAGTTGGCCCATCCCTGGCCAGTCCAAAATCAGAAAGTTTGGCATTGAAGTTCTGTAAACGAGAATCAGCAAAAAAATGCATAATAAACCACTGATCAACTGGAAGATACTCATAACCCAATGTAATCTTTAAGAGAAAAACACATACTGAATCAAGCAGAATGTTGGAAGTCTTGAAGTCCCGATATATGACTTTTGCTTCGTCACTGTGTAGAAAAGCAAGCCCTCTTGCAGCACCAAGAGCAATGCTCATTCTTAGGCCCCAAGATAGTGGCTGGAAGTAAGAACCCCCTAGTTCAACATCAAACCGATTTTTATCAGTGGATTCTTGATTATGAAAGTTGAATTACGAAGTGATTAACATGTAATGCACTCACTTCTGAATAGGTGATTCTCCATGCTACCTTTCGGCATGAACTCATAGACCAAAAGTCTCTGGTCGTCTTCTGAGCAGTAACCGATCAGTTTTACGAGATTAGGATGGCGTAGCTGTCCCAGATAGTTGATTTCAGCCTATTCATATTAAAGAAGCATGTCAACAAAAAGCTAAAAGTGAGATAGGGGTGTAAATGAGATAATACAGCTCGTAAGCTACTAAGGAACAACCGGGGAAAAAATTGAATTGGCTTGAAGATGATCGAGCAGTTCTTGATCTCGAGTTCGAGATCAAGCCTGCAGTACACGTACTAAGCTTGACTCAACTCGTTTACACCCCTAAAATGAGCTATCCCTCTAAGTATGTTTTAAGAGTTGCATCAAAGAGATTTTTATTAAATTCCATAGTTCCTTGCATACTTAACCGAATTCAAATACATAGGAATTTCTGAGAATATGACACTAATTGTACACAATGATGTTCGAACAACAAAACAGAGGGAGAAAGGTTGACGTACCAGCCATTCCTTGTGTCCCTGCCACCCCTCTTGGTTTAGCCTTTTGACGGCAATGACCATACCAGCCCCAGGCCTCGATGCTGCAAATGTATGCTCGTCAATCCATCCTTTGAAAACAGAACCGAACCCACCTTCCCCAATAACACTGTCAGGGCGGAAGTTTCTAGTGGCTGCCTTAAGTTCACTTAGTGTGAAGCTTTTCATGTTTGAGGATTGCAATATCTCGTCTTCACTTCGGGGAGTAGGAGGCACAGACGCCGAAGATGTTTTGCTTAGATTACTTAACTCAGTCCCATCTCCACTCACCATTCTAGATGAAAGCATACCTCCATCTATAAGCACATGCCAAGAATTAAATAATAGGCAATGAGAATATTACCACTATTCAAAAAATACCAGCTAGACCATTGTTAGATCGTCCAACAAATAATTGAAACCAACCAATTATTGGCTTCTATTAATCACATACTTGAGTCAACAACAGTGAACAAGAATCTCATGTGCAGAATTTGCAGTCTCAATTCTCAGATTCCATCTATCTATCATCTGTCTAATCCCAAAAAGGCAAAGCAGATTACAATTCCAGCTATAGGATTGAATTCATCTCAAGAAATTATCAATATGACAAACAGAGACAACACACAACAAGATTGCAAATAATCTGAGATCAAGATACTAAATAAGGGCTATATATAATCTAAGACAAACAAAAGGGCCTCACAGTTAAGCTGTCCCAAATATATGAGCCCAAGAATTCCCAATATAAATAAATATTCAAAGTAAAAACAGAGAAAAGCAATAGTATTTCAAACTCATGATTATTTTCTCAGGAAAAAGATGATTTCATTATTTATACTTTAACCATAAAAAGGAAAAAAATAAAGAAGAGCACGATTTAGAATTTACCTGTGCCAGTTTGAAAAGAACTTTCAGCCTTTATCTGGTTGCTCAAGCAAATCCCCATCAATCCCTAAAAACCCTCCACAAATCAAACCCAAATCTCTATAATATCTTGAAAATAACAGCTCAAAACTTCAAACCCAGCTCCAAAAATTGTTTCTTTTTTCCTTTAACACATGCAAAAAGAACAAACAAATAGCTTAGCTCCAAAGCACATATAAACTGAAGCAAACTTCATTAACAGCTGCAGATCTAATGTGGATCCTCCAACTTTCTCTCTCTTTCAAGTTAGGTGTTAGCCCCAACCTTCTCTCTCTCTCCCTCTCTCTCTCTCTCTCTTCAAAGCTTATACCAGGTGTTCTTGATTGAACCAAGAAAAGAGTGAAGAAAAAGACCCAGAAAGATGAAGAAAGAGGTGACTTTTCCTAGATGAAACTTCGAGGATTGGTGGATTTAATGGGTTTAATTCAATAAAAAGGTTTCTTGTTTTGTGGGTTCATATAAAAGGAGACGCCTTTCCAAGACCTTTCTGCAATGCAAGATTGACTTGTTTGTTGTCTTTTCTATCTTATTCAAATCTTTCTTTTGCACATAAGTTTATTTAATATTCTAATTTAGTACTAATTAATCATGGTTGATGCTTCATATCAACTTTTTTTTATTTTTTCTTCATTTTTATGAATAAATAGTTATGATGATCTATAGTGAAAGCATTACCTCATCATATCTTAATTATTTCTATGTACATGTCTTTCCAATCAAGAAATACAAAATGTTTAAACACAAAATTATGTGGATTTTATTTTATAGTGTAATAAGAATCCTTGTATTAAATTATATGGATTTTATGAATTCAATGAAATTTTTTTTTAAATTTTGAAAGGATGAAGAACTTTTCAATAGTATATATTTATATGTTTTTGTAAGAATTTTCATAAAACGAGCTAAATGGTCAAAGCAATAGCCAGATAAATTATTTTGTTCAATCATCCATTCATTTAAAAAATAATATAGGATAATAATTAATAACTTAGACATCAACCACCATTATATTCTATCTAAAATGGGCTAGATTCTTGATCAACAGTTATGAGAGGATTAGGAATATAAAGTCTTTAAAAAGTAAATTGGTCATTAGTTTAATTAATTACAAATGTGTATGTAATTAATAAGGAAAACGTGTCTATAAATGGGCTTGTGCAATGATTTTGCTTGTGCTTGAGGATTTGTTTACTTGACTTTTTCAATATGAGAAAATGGAAATCAATTTGTGTATTTCCCATGTGTGTAATTTAGAAACTTCGGGCAGAAATTTCACTGTTCATAATTATAAATTGAGTAGGACTTGGATGCCCCCGGGGTACGGATCAATCCGACCCGGATTTTTTTTTTTCTCTATTTTTTCCATCCTCCTCTTCCTCTTCCTCTTCCTCTTCCTCTTCTTCTTCTTCTTCTTCCTCTTCTTCTTCCTCCTCCTCCTCCTCTTCTTCCGCTCCTCCTCCTCCTCCTCTAATTTTGCAGAGGATAATTAATTGTATGGATTTGCTTTAGGGTTTCTTTACACAATGTTTATGTGATAATAATTCATATGAATACTGCAATTTGTAGAAAAAAAATGAGGAAGAATATGATATAAATCACCTTTTTATTGTTTAGAAATATTAAACTCACCATACAGTAATGTAATACCTATAGAGTAAATATGTAATACCTATAGAGTACACATGTGATACTTATAGAACAAAAATTCAAACAAATAATTCATACCTTAATTGAGTTAGTTTGTAATACCTATAGAGTATACATGTGATACCTATAGAGTAAACATGTGATACCTACACAAAAGTAAAAACAAATAATTCATACCTTTATTGAATAAACACATGATACCTTAAGAGTATACATATAATACCTTAAGAGTATACATGTAATACCTATAGAACAAAAAATAGAACAAAAAATCAATACCTTAATTGAGTAAGTTTGTAATACCTATAGAGTATACATGTAATACCTATAGAGTAAACACATAATATCTATCATTAAATCTCAAGAAATATAAGTGTAATACCTATAAGGTATACATGTAATACCCATCACTGAATCATCAACTAGGTAATCAGGTGTGTGTGGATGCACACCAGCTAAGTTAGGGGCGCGTGTGGGGGCGCGTGGAGGTGGCCCACGCGCCGGGTCGGGTCGGGGGTACGGATCTGGTGCACACAAGTTTTTGCCTTATAAATTTGTTGTTTGGTACGTAGGTTTTGTAGTAGGTTTGATTAAATTTTTAATGTTTGGTATAGATGATTTGAGGTTTGTTTTTTTATTTGTTGTTTGGTAGGTGAGTTAATATGGGAATAACATATGAATTTACTAAAATAACCCCTAAAATTTTGTTATTAAAGAAAATTGCATATTGTAAAGAAAAATCAACAAAAGGGGATCTCAAATATATTCTACCCATTTCATCTCTCAATTCGTACTAAACCATGCATTCACCATTGGAGCTGGATTTCCTCCATTGCAAGCCCTGAATGCTGCCATTTGGGAACGGCAATTTACACACACTTGAGGAAAAAATGGTGTTTCAAAGTAAAAATGAAGAAGACGACATGTATTATTTTCAAACTTTTAGAAATCGAAAAAATGGTGGAGAAGTGATACCTACTGATTCAACGACTTCACTTCCTTGATGTGAATTGGGTTTCGCCTTGATGGCAGCAACACATTTACTGGAGGGCGGCTGAGATTTTCGTCGGAGAAGAGGGAGTTATGGTGGCTAAGATCGGGTTAGGGTTTCAGACGGCCTCTTCTAGTGGTGGCTTAAGTGTGATAGGGTTTGCACATATATAAGATGACAAACATGTAGTTTTATGCAGGTGTAAAGGCTTTTGCGCCATCTCAAAGTGTACAGTAGGGGTGGGAAGGTAATTTCAGTGTCTGGCACTGTTGGACCAATGTTAAACCCACCAAGGTTGGTGGGTTTATTATCAAGCCCATAGCACACCCTAGTCCAGGCCTTCTAACCCCGGGCCATCCGCAAATCCGGGCCGTAAACCACGATACCAAACAATAGTTTAGCCTATATAATAATCTCAATCCACCCTAAACACCCCTACCAAACATACCCTTCAAGAATTATGTTACATCTCTAATATAATAGTATATCTAAATGTATTATTATGTTTCTTCTAAGGACGTTAAACGGGCTAGCCCTATCTAGCTTCAAGCTATACGGTTCGTGGTAAAAAGGTCCGATTTTAAACGGGTTGCAATATTGTGAATCTAACCATAACCCTAACCCTAACCCTAACGGGCTTTGTGCTAAATAGTTCACTATCGGGTTGTGCTTGTGAGTCAAAAATTCCAAAATTATATCTTTAACTCCAATGCTTCGATTAAAATGCATTTCATAAGAAACCAGACATACGATTGCATAAAACTAAATGATTTATCATAATAAAAAGACAATATAGTTTAATAAAAAGTAAAATGTACTAAAAAAACTATATTTTGTACTAAACAACAATTAGTTTATAACTATCAAAATATTGGTCATGAGTTTCATAGCATAACAACAACACACCAAGTCTTCTTCATCTAAGATTTATAAAATAATTGAAGTTAGTAAGTATAAAAAACTTATAAATCTTTTTCATCTAAAATTTATAAAATAATTAACATTAGTAATTATAAAAAAATTATAAATCCTTAGTGATGTATTCTCAATATGAATCTTAAAATTTAAAAAAAAATTAATTTAATATTAAAAAAGCAGTCGATGGGCCAACCTTGTTTGTCCACGGGTTTAACGGTCCGGGCCAAAAGCCCAATTTTAAACAGACTCCTAATATTTGAATCAAACTTTTTTTTATTTGATTTAAATAGGCAAACCCATCATACTGTGACCCTTTTAACATCCTTATTTTCTTCTATTAAATAACTGAGAATTGAAACCAGGTTGGGAATATGGTGAATCGTAGTTTTTTTTTCTTTCTTAAAATTTGGTCAGGTATCAATTTAATAATCAAATTTTCATTTATACGATTTTGTCTTAATTTAATATTAGACCAAATTTTCAGAAATTTCACATCATTCATCTAATGAACTGATGTTTATTTAACTTAGAAGATTAAGCACTAAAATAATTAAATACTAGATATGTTTAATTAATGAAGTTTAGTAGTTAGCTAAATTCAATTGGGTCATTTCGAATAACTATATTTATATATTGAGTTGTGTATTTAATTGTACCAAGAATTATCGATCCGTAGCAACTAATTTTTTTCTGTGGGTCCAATTAATCAGATCGTAATTGTAAATTCTACCTAGAGAAAACATCTAATGGTAATCACGAATGTATTATATATAAATACAAAATATCGTAATAAAGGATTCTAATTAAAAACAATAAAAAGTGATTAAATGAAGTGAAAAGAAACAAAACCGACCACCTAAATTAGATGCCAATAAAGTTTGTTTTAAAGAAATAATCATTCCAACTAAAATAAACCAAGAACAAGAAGACAATACGAACTTTGTGGATTACTTTATCTTAAATTTGAGTGACACTTTTGTGCCCCGGGCACGGTGCCCCCAAATTAATCATCATATTGGTGTTAAATACATACTCTATAGGTATCATGTGTATACTTTTCAGGTATCACATGTATACTCTTATATAAATATGATATCTGAAGAGTATATGTATATCACCACAAAACATAACACATATAGAATATATATTTAACACCTGAAGAACATGTATATAACACTTAGATCTGTACTCTTATGTGCCCCATGGGTATATAAGTTTTTGCCCTTAAATTTACGCAAGTTGGCACTTTTTTGTATATATTTGAAAAGAAAATTTTTTTAATGAGGACTTAATATAAAGAATTTAGTATGAAATTGAAAATAGTTTTGGATAACCATTTCTAATGAGAAAAAAAATGTAAAATGAAATTATGTTTGGTTGAGTGTAATTTTAGTATTCTAACTATAAAAAATCGCGTAAAATCATATCAAAATATTGTTGTTTGGTGTATGTAAATATAATTTTGATTAATTTGTAACTAAATGTTTTAGATTAATACACTGAATTTTTATCTAGACATAGTGTCATAAATATAGTGAAATAATGTGATATTTGACTAATATAAAAGAAATAGGAAAAGAGTTAAATTATTGCTTGGTAATGTGGGTTAATTGCACTATCAACACCAAACTATTAGTGTTTTGCATCGAACTTTTTTGTTTGTTGCACTGATATATATAAACTATTCGGAATTAACACTTAAACTACTGAGCTTTTTTTCCAGCCATTTTCTGTCGGATTCCGGCCCGTGACATACACAAAACCATAATATATGCATAAAAAATACCTCCTTAAAATATGTCATTGTCCAAATAATATATTTAGTGAAGTAAAACTATAAAAGATCATAATATGCATTAAAAAAATACCTCTTTAAAATATATCAAGTGTGTCAAGTGCCGGAATCCGATGGAAAAATGGCCGAAAGAAAAGTTTAATGGTTTAAGTGTCAATTTCGAATAGTTTATATATATATATATATATATATATATCAGTGCAACCAAAAAAAAAAGTTTAGTAGTTTATGTGCAAAATCACTAATAATTTGGTGATGTTAGTGCAATTAATCCTAATTATCTGCATACATGGTGAGTGTTGGGCTTCGTACTTGGGCCATCAAAATCCTATATAATTGGGCTCACAGCCCAATAAAATCGGGCTCAAAGCCCAAAATCGAATGGATCACACTTCATACAATATTTAACCATATTCTTCCGGTACAATTTATAAATTACAGCTGGTTTGTCATTTCTCTTGTTCTCTTCCCGAAAATTACTGTCATTGTAAAAAACAGTACATATTTCGAGGCAACTAATGTTGTTTGTAAAAAAAGGGTAACTTTATTTCCATGATTTTTTCTTTTAATATCCACTAACTTATTCGGTCAATGAATCTAAGATATAAATGTACATCTGATTCTCAACATGTTTTGATTTAAATTAATTGACATTGATTTATTACACCATAATTTTGATTCAATCAAAATTCATTGATAGAATTACGACATTTATTATGGTGTAAGAGTTTTTTAAAAAATTGATGAGTACTTTTTTTCAAACTTAAGGCAAAAGAATTATAAACCATTCTAGAGAACAAAAATAATCTCTCTAAAAATAATTTATCATAAAAGCCAGGTCATTTTGTTGGGGGGGGGGGGGGGGGGGGGGTTTAAAAAGCTCAGAAATTGGGATATCACAGATCCCTATAAAATCTGCAGTCTGAGGGTTTGTACCTCTCAAAATGTTTAATTTGAAATAATCAACTTTTACAATATGTCCACTTTTGAGGTATTTTTCTTGTTTTCTCTTTTGAATCTTCCAATAATAATGCACCCATCCAAAATTGGGGCTTATTCATTAAATGCACCCACTTATAAATATTACCTATAACACAAAACTCTGTTTAAAATGTTTGAATTTTCTTAATGATCTGTTTTGATTTAATAATAAATTCATTCAAATTTTAGGGGATAGTACCAAGTTCTACCATAATAGATATATACACACACTTGTTTTACCACAAATTAAGTAAATGACAATTTCACTTTAGTTGATATGATATAAATAACATATCTAATCATATCAGTCAATAATCTTGCATTATACACATACGAGTGCAATGGTTATTCTGGATTTTTCACCAAATCATGGTATAGATGTAACAAAACCATATGTTGTTGTAGAAACGATCATTCATATGATTTTGTAGTATAATGGACTAAGTGTATACAAATTTTGGCCTTATTCAATACCCTATATTGGCTCACCAATTACAAAAAAAAAAAAAAGGTAATAACTAAATAAAACATTCTTAAAAGAGGTTAGAGAAAAGGTATGTGAAAATTAGTTGGTTAAATCACATAAAATGAAGAAGGTTTGGAGAGAGAGAGAGAGAGAGGGAGGGAGAGAGGGCAGTGGTGGGTGGGGCAGTCTTAGAAAGAAAAGATCAGATGAGGATCTCCCTCAATTTTACAATACGTTTGACATGTCCACATCAACTCTTTTGTCTTTTCCAATAATACCCCTTCATACCCACCCCCACCCCATCTCATAAGAAAAAGATTTTTTTTTTAACAAAACACCCCTTTTATCATTTATTTGAGTGCTATATAGATGCTCCAGAAGACTCTATCTCCCGGGACGGAGTCAGAATTTTCATCGAGGGGTGAAATATTTCTTTCGGGGTGCTCATCAAAGTTTTTGAAAGTTGAGGTTGCGAAATCCATGTTTTTATCTACGATTACATTATATGTGTATATGAAGTAATTTCATCAGAAATTTTGAGTTGGACGGCCACAACCAGTCCCTTTGGCTCCGCCTTTGTTCACATCCATACTATATTGTTAAGACCCACATACAAAATATTTGAATATAATCAATTTTTCCATCATGATATATAGTTTTGTTACTTTACTATCACAATTGAATAAAAAGTCTATAACAACCACTGCACTGTCATGTGTATAGCGTAAGATTGTTGATTGAGGTAATGAGAAATGCTACCTATGTCTTTTTAATAAGGGTAAAATTGTCATTATCTTATCTTCATTATCTATTTTCTTTGAGAAATAATACAACATCCATATTATGGTAGTATAAAAACCACATTAATGTGTTGCTTGTTGAACCTAAAGACTTTGATTGTGTGTTTTCAATCAACTATTCCTGTAGCTTTCAACACCTAACATATAAATGCTTAGAAAATTAATAACATTATTACATAGTATTACACAATATTTATCAATATTTTAGTAGAATTAAAACTATTTTGTAAATAGTAGTAGTGTCCCTGACCCCTCAACATTGTCTTACTCACCAAACAGCTAAACTGTAGCTATGGAGACTTGAAAAAGGAGATAGCTGTAATATCAGCCTATGTTTAAATAGGCCCGTTTATTTTAATTACAACAATTAATATGTACATGGATTTTTGTTGCAATTTTACATCGATTTGGTTACAAAAACCTGGAAATATTCTGATCCCTTTTCTGCTAAATCTTGGTGGGGTTATTTCTTTATTTATTAATCTTTGAAACGTGACAAATATTTTGTTACAGTCCATCGATATCCTAAGTTGACCTAAATAAGAAAAAAGAGATGCCAATATGGGTGTCCTCACTTTTATTGGACTTCTATTTCATATGAATGTGATGAATGAAATAGTTTCTTTTAATATTTTGTTTATGGGGAAAATAATTTTGAGCATGGGAAGTTATGGGCTGTTGTTTATTCTATTTCAAGAAGAAATTTGCGACAAGAACACAAGAGAAGAAGTCATGTTGGAGACAAATCTAGTACAAACAACTGTTGGTTAATAAATAAACAAGACCTATGATGTTTTAATTTAGTGGATTCTACTCGAATTTAATTTTTTGGGATGTGTCAATTCTGATCCATATAATAGATCGACTTCTGAAAACGAGTTTATTAGTAATTATTGGGATTTCGTCTCACGAAATTATAAATATGAGACAATTTCATATAAGTTTTTTTTTCGTATAATAGAATCAATATGATGTTTACAATTACTTTTTAAATAGTGGGTAGAGAAAATTTAATCTTGAAAAAGAGTTTGAATAAATTATCATCCACAAGAATTTTATCTATTAAAACCATTATCATTTTGTTAGTATTGCACAAATAATTAACATAATATAATAAATTCATTCTTTTTAGTTTGCTAGATTAAAATAACATGAAATCAACATTAAAATAACATACCCACAAGTTTTAATCTAAAAATAATTGGAGAATTAAGATTTGAATCCCAAAATTGAAGTAATATTCAGTTTTTCTTGTTTTGCGTGGAGTGAAATGTTAGAAGATGGTGTGTTGGGGGTGGTGGAAATAGAGAACTGGAAAAAGTAGGGGGTAGAATTATAAATATGGGGAAGTAAAAGGGTGAAAAGGGAAAAAGGGAAGAAAGAAGGGTGGAAAAGGGAAAAACAGACGTAACGTATCACTGACAAGACTGAGAAAGAGAGGAGGGGGTTGGGACAGTAAGGTCCTGTCTTTATCACTTTCGTCTCCTTATGCCGTGAAACCCGGACTACAGTCCCACAACCCCCCTCCCCCTCTCCCCACTGGGCCCCACCTCCCCAACTTCCATATCCACGATGTTATATCTGATCAAATATATTCGATGTTCGACATATATATGTCTGATGATGATTGTTTGAAGGATTATAGTTTTGAACGTTCTTAAAAATGATCAATAATGTTCGAACTCAAGATCTTACTGAAATCATATTCACATTTACTGTTGAACTGAACCCACAAACGCTCGATTATAACCTAATATCAAAATATATTCGGTGTCTGACATATATTGTTCGATGATGATTGATCGAAGGATTAGAGTTTTGAACATTCTTGAAAATGGTCAATAATGCTCGAACCCAAGATCTTACTCAAATCACGTTCACATTTACTGTCGAACTAAACCCACGAACACTCAATTATAACCTAATATCCAAATATATTCAATGTTCGACATATATTGTCCGATGACGATTGATCGAAGGATTGAAGTTTTGAACATTCTTGAAAATGGTCAATAATGCTCGAACCCAAGATCTTACTCAGATCATGTTCGCATTTACCGTTGAACTAAACCCACGAACACTTAATTATAACCTAATATCCAAATATATTCGATGCCCGACTTATACTGTCCGATAATGATCGTTCGAAGGATTAGAGTTTTGAACGTTCTTGAAAATTGTCAATAGTGCTCGAACCCAAGATCTGACTCAAATCACATTTACCTGTCGAACTAAACCCACGAACACTCGATTATAACCTAATATCCAAATATATTTGGTGTCTCGACTTATATTATCCGATGATGATCGCTCAAAGGACTAGAGTTTTGAACGTTCTTGAAAATGGACAATAATACTCGAACCCAAGATCTTACTCAAATCATGTTCACATTTATCGTCGAACTAAACCCACGAACACTTGATTACAACCTAATATTCAAATATATTATGTGTCCAACATATATTGACTGATGATAATCTCTCGAAGGATTAGAGTTTTGAACCTTCTTGAAAATGGTCAATAATGCTCGAACCCAAGATCTTACTCGAATCACATTTATCATCAAACTAAACCACTGACACTCGATTATAACGGTTAATATCCACGTAAAGCGTGGATATATGATAAAAAAAGGAAAATTTTGAAAGAAAAAAAGAAAGAAAGTATATATTGGAAAAAGTGAAAATGAAAATAGTGGGGAGGGCATCAATGTTGTCACACTCAAGGTCTAGTAGTCTAGTCACGTCGAGGGGGCAGGTTTTGCAGAAAATGGGAAAAAGTGGCAGAGTGAGAAATTTTAAAGGAGAGCAGTGAAATATCACTCACCCAATACAACACCATGATCATGATAGTTGCTAAGACCTATGCTTTTTTTCATCTTCTTCATCCTCTCTCTCTTCATCATCCCTTCTTCTTTCTCCTCCCACGTTGACCCCCCCCCCCCTCCCCCCCTCTTGCTGCTCTGTTATGGCATTGTTACATGGGGTGTGTGTGTTTTGTGTGGATAGACATTTTACTTGTGTTCATAGTTGAAACATCAAATGGCACGTCAGCAAATTCCTTTTACTACGTCACAAATCACAATTACAAGAAAGATAGAAAGAGAGTGTGCTGCTTCTTTAATGTTTTTGTTTTTTACTTCCTGTGTCGCGTGAATCTTGTTTGTTTTTTCCTTTCTTTTACCCAGATCTTCTCTCTCTCTAAGATTTTGAGGTAAAGGGTTTGTTTAAAGATAGCTCCTTTATTGCAATCCAAGATATGGGCTCTGCTCAAAACTGGGTTTCTTGAACATTTGTGTAAGCCCTTTTCTCCTTTTTTCTTTTTTGCATCATCTTTGTTCATGCAGAATTTTGATGTGAGAAAAGTGAATGTTGGAAAATTTGATTTTTTTCTGAGTTGTTTCATCTGCTTTGCTTTCTCTTACAATAATGGGGTTTGATTTTGTCCATAGCTTTAGGCTGGATGTTAATTGTAATTGTGAAAATTGAGCTTATGAAACTGTGATGATGAATAATTCTTGATATTGTAGACATTTTTTTTGAATAATTAGGTGGGCAGAATTCTCTGCAATTGCTCTGTCAGTGTCTTATTTCTGCAGAAGTTTGTTGGGATTTTCTTGATCAGTATACTATGTTTTATTGATAGTTTGTTACTTAGATTTAAGAGCTTTTTTCTACGGTTTTTTGAGACCTCTGCCTGATTTCCAGCTATCTTTAGCCCCTGATGGTGGATGTTTTTTTTTTTATCATTTGGGATGGTTTTTATCTGATGAGGAATGTTGAATGATCATGTTATCTATAAACTTAGATACAATGTTGAATGCCTTCCTCTTTAGATGAGGTAATTAATAATTCAAATCTATTTATTACCTCTAAACTATGATGAGTTAACCATATGAAACTAAGATATGCATGATCTGGTTTTCGAATTTGGGATTGAATGACTTTCCTTTGGATACTAAACTAATCCTTGTAGTGAAATTCTGTGTGATGTTGCAATTTGAAAGCTTGTTTGCCTTCTATGTTTCAGTTATGTATGGTGACTAATTGTGATGCTATCAAATCATTATGAAGAGTTTGAGGCGATGGGCGGATCTTGCATCGGGAAATGAAGGAAAGGCAACGGTGGAGACCTGAAGAGGATGCTTTACTTCGTGCATATGTTAAGCAATATGGCCCGCGAGATTGGCACCTCGTTTCAGAGCGTATGAACGAGCCCCTAAACCGGGATGCAAAATCGTGTTTAGAAAGGTGGAAAAACTATCTTAAACCAGGAATCAAGAAAGGATCTTTGACTGAAGAAGAACAGTGTCTTGTGATCAATCTTCAGGCCAAACACGGGAACAAATGGAAGAAGATCGCGGCTGAGGTCCCTGGACGAACAGCCAAGAGGCTTGGAAAGTGGTGGGAAGTCTTCAAAGAAAAACAGCAGAGAGAACATAAGGAAAGCAACAAGATAATCGAGCCTATAGACGAGGGTAAATACGACCATCTTCTTGAAACCTTTGCAGAGAAGCTTGTGAAGGAGCATAGTAGTAGCCCCGTGATCACAATGCCAACAACTAATGGTGGATCAGCACCTTCAGCTCTGCCTCCATGGCTGACTAGCTCTAGTGCCTCGACAGCTGTGAGACCCTCATCTCCATCAGTGACCTTAAGCCTTTCACCATTGACAGTGCCTCCAAGTCCAACCCCACCAATCCCATGGCTACAAACTTGCGATAACATTAACACCTCGTCCCATGGTGTGATGAGCAGTATACCGTCTCTGGGGATCGCCCCTCTTGTTGGAGAGAATCTGCTCGTTTCTGAGCTCGTGGAATGCTGTAGGGAGTTAGAAGAAGGGCACAGGGCTTGGGCTGCACATAGAAAGGAAGCTTCTTGGAGACTAAAACGGGTGGAATTGCAGTTGGAATCGGAGAAGACAAGTAGAAAGAGGGAGAAAATGGACGACATTGAAGCTAAGGTTAAAGCTCTAAGAGAAGAGCAGAAAGCTAGTCTTGATCGTATCGAAGCTGAATACAGAGAGCAGTTAGCAGGGTTGAGAAGAGAAGCTGAAATGAAAGAGCAGAAACTGGCTGAGCAGTGGGCTGCTAAGCATTTGCGTTTGACTAAGTTTATCGAGCAAATGGGATGCAGATCGATTGCTTCTGAGCCCAATGCACGATGAACGACTCCCTTTCTATACGTATACTGAATCATTTCCGGGAATTACTGAATAACTTGTTTGGATTCATGTTAAACTAGCTAGAACTTCATATATCTCTCAAGCCTTCTTTGTATTGAATCAAACTGTTTGCTTAGGCCTTTGATCAACTTGGCTATGTTTCTCTATAGATGAATCTTGTTTTTCATTTTTCCATAGTGTTTGAAGGGTTATCTGGTCTTCAAGAATATGATATGCAATCATGCTTATATGTTGATAACTTTGTGGCTTTAACATGTTGGTCACCAAGAAAGTTCTGCACAAAACTTGATGCTTTAGGGGTTCTTTGAAATAACCTTGTAACCAAAGTACCTTATAAACAAAACTTGATAGTTTGAGGTCCTTGAAACAAATTTTTATGAGACACATGATGTAGCTTATTAGGTGTAGCATTTATGAGAAAAAGAATACATAAACATAGAATGATGGCAAATTTCTTGTATACTAGTGATGGCAAATCTATGGAACATAGATGATAATTCCATTTCAAAATAATATAATTAATAATTAATAGTTTTGTTAAATTTTAAAATTCCTATTAAAGTGTAATATCACGAACTAAAGATTCATAAATAAAACATTATACGACCCTTCTTTTTTTTTTTTTCCAATTACATTTTTCTTTCATTTTCTTTTCAATTTTATGTTATAAGTCGACTATCCACAATTCATAATAAAAGAAAATATAAATTGATTTGTCAAAATAGGGTTGAGTTATGAGCAGCGATAATCGATCTCACAAAATTGACAAAAACTTTTATGCATCAGGTGCATAGATCTAGAGTCCATGCAGCTGACCCGACCCACGTGTGTACGCGCCCCCACGCGTCTATAACCAGTGCTGAAGCTCACCCAACTTCGCTCAAATAGACCTACATTTATGTATAGTTAGATCTACCTTTGTCTTAACATAAAACAAAAGTATATTTAATACAACATAATGGTACATGTGGACAATCTAGGGTTTTAAATTTTTTTTTTTAAAGTATGAAATTTGGGCAGAAAAGTAGGTCCAACATAACGTAGTGGTAGATGCCAAAATTCAAAAACCAAACACAAAAAAAAATGGACATCTGGGCAGATAGATATGTTTAACATAACGTAAAAGTATGTCTAACATAATGTCAAGGTAGGTCTAACATAACCTATTGATAGGTGCAAAATTTCAAAAACCATGCACGCAAAAAAGAAAAAGAGAAAAGCGCTCGTGACCCGGATCCAACCCTTCAGATCCATGCCTGATTCATAGGAGACCTACTCCACAAAATTGTATCCGTAACATGATCTTCGGTAACTTCTTATGAATATGAAAAATGATAGGATTTTAGCTTATCAAATGGTTTATACATCTTCTATATGTAAATAAATAAATAAATCATCTCTAAAATCATTTATATCACCATAATTATAATTAAAAATTGCTTAATAATAAAGAGAAAAAATGGAAAATATAAATTATAGATGAAAGGAAAAGGAAAATGGGAGGTCCATCAAATTAACCCTATCCAAATCCCAGTACCATATTGTTAAAGACGATTCCAGAGAGGTATACGCTAAACCGTCATTTCGACTGTACAATACGCACAGCTGTACGTACAAGCACGCCATTTAGGAATTTTGGGAGTAGCCATTTGAAGATCATCAAATACTTTCATGGGGTTTTGAATTCGTGTCCTGTTAATTGCAAATTGATGCACTTTCTCTCTCCTATATGTCTGTGTTTGCGAGCGCGGAGTGAGCCCGAGCTTCAGTCCTGGGGAGTGGAAGCTGTGGAATCTATAAGTGTTGGTGTATCGGCTGGGTAGCGAAGATGTTTCGAATGGAGATCGATTCGTCGCCGGAAACCGCCGCTCCGTCTTATGCCGATCTTATGATACAGGTTGGTAGCTCGCTGAAGTTTAATTTTATTCGATCGTTGTAGTGATTGAAGTTTCTTCGCCGCTTGAACTGTAATTGATTTGCTCAAGTATTTGCTTTTTTTTCTTTGAAAGAAGTGCTGAGTCCTCGTTATACTGATATATGATTAGAATGTGAGAGTTTTTCCTCAATGTTGCGTCTATGTTTGAGCTTGAACAATTTAGCTAGAAGCCAAGGTTCTATCTAAATTGAGGTTGAAGTTTGTGTTAGATGGAATATGATACTGAGGAAATATTGGGTCTTGAAATTTATGTTTCTGAATTTTGGTAGTTCGTAGTAACATGAGCTCGATAGCATGAAAATAGTACCTTTTCTTTTACTGAATTTTGCATTTTATAATTTTAGTGTTCGTTTTGGAAGAATAATATTTTAGTTCCTTATACTTGTGGGAAGCTCCTTTTCCTCTGAAAAATAGTAGTTGAGAACTGTACTGCAGTGTGGATTCTCTCTTATAATATACATTCAATGTCCCAGAGGCTTTCATGGCTGGGGGTTCCAAGGGACAATCTGAATCAAGGACCGCGTGGTTTGGTAGCTTTTGCTAAGAGTAATAGATCCGTTGTTGGGGCATTGGTCTCTGCCATACTGCCAGCAGCGGAGGATGAGGTGGATAAAGATGTATTCCATGAGAGCATGATTTGGTTGCAGTGGTTGATGTTTGAGGGTGACCCTGAAGTGGCATTGGAGCACCTGTCAGGTATGAGTGCTACTGAGAGAGGTGTTTGTGGGGCTGTTTGGGGAAACAACGATATTGCATACCGTTGTCGGACGTGTGAGCATGACCCAACATGTGCAATTTGTGTTCCTTGTTTTGAGAATGGAAACCATAAAGACCATGATTACTCCGTCATATATACTGGTGGTGGGTGCTGTGATTGTGGGGATATTACTGCATGGAAACGCGAAGGATTTTGTTCGAATCACAAAGGTGCAGAGCAGATTCAACCACTGCCCAATCACGTAGCCGAGTCTTTGGGACCTGTTTTGGATTTATTGCTTAGTTATTGGAAAGACAAATTCATCTTTGAAGGAAATCCTAGCATGGCTGGTCATGCTATTGAAAAAGCAGCAGAGGAGTTGACATTCAATATTGTGCAGATGCTTTTGGATTTTTGTAAGCACAGTGAAAGTCTGCTCAGTTTTATTTCACAGAGGGTGTATTCGTCAGGAGGTTTACTGGATATTCTGTTGAAGGCAGAGAGGTTCATGGATAGTAATGTGGTTGGGAAGCTTCATGAGTTACTTCTCAAAATGTTAGGGGAACCCATATTCAAATATGAGTTTGCAAAAGTGTTTGTACTCTATTACCCAACTATAGTAAATGCAGCCATAAGTGAGGGCAGTGACAGTGCCTTCAAGAAATATCCACTCCTTTCAACATTCTCTGTCCAGATTTTGACTGTACCTACTCTGACACCACGTCTTGTAGAGGAAATGAATCTGCTGGGCGTGTTGTTGCAATGTTTGGGAAATATTTTCACTTTTTGTGCTGGAGAAGATGGAAAACTGCAGGTATTGTTAATATCTTGTCATTTTAGTTGTGCTTGTATTTTTTTTTTCCAATAGTAGACATGCACTTGTGATGATCATACGTGCATTTTTTGAACCACCCGTCAATAATTTGCTATGTTGATTGGTTTATGAGATTAAAGCTTTCTGGAACTTATCCTGGATTCTGATGTAGAATAACTAGGGGATGGGTTATTGGATGTTTGGATTGATCTAGTCTAAATGGCTATAAATGTGCATAATTTCTGATCTGGGGTGTAACAGTGTGTGTTTGAATCATTGAAAGTGCACATAGAAGAGACGTAGGACCAGGGAAATGTAAACAGTGTATAGATTGATTCGGGGGCTATGCACCATGTATCCAAAGATGATTAAACATTTAAATGAAATTAGGGCCTAAAATTGAAATTGGCATGACTTTTTTTGATCCAGGAGTTACACTCTTTATGAAGCTCTTTTTGACGTAACATTGTAATAGACTTGAAATTGATTCTTTGAAAATAAACTCCTACAGACATATTTCCAGACAGTCTCAATGTATTGCCAGAAATGATTTACATTACTGTCGAAGATACTTGTGTTTTTTGTATACCGTCACTGTGATATTGGTCGCCTGGGCATCTGTGCTGCAATTATATAGTATCTGCAGTGATCATGTCATTGTAGAATAAATTGGTTTTTCGATTGTTTAATATGCAGTATACTTCTAGAATTTTATTTGCTTGGCAGAAACTCACATTTGTTATTGTTTATGTTTGATTGAAAGGGTTATGTCTTTAGTTGAGGAAATATGATCCAACCTCAGATGGACCCTTTTGATTCAGATGAAACAAGTTGTGAAGATCAGAATGTGGTTATTTTTCTTTTGCTGTTACAATTAATAAAAAGACATTTTTATATATTAGGTGGATGGATATTTTGATCTTCCACTATAAATGAATTAGTTGTCCTATAAATGTTTGTGGTGATCTATACAGGGGTTTGTTTAATCTGTCTCTATATGAAATTTCTTAGTGAAGCTTGGTTCTTTAGAACAGGTGTCCTAAGAGATCCAATGGTTGATCACTAACCGAACTGGAGTTCTGTGAATAAAGTAGAGGAAAGAGATTTTACAAATTAGTAGGGCCTAGAAAATTGTTGGATATTAGTTACATTATCATTCAAGGGACTTCTAATGACTAGTGTTTGGGCACTAGAGATAAGTTACTGATCTAGTTGTATGGTCTAACTTTTATTGTAGATTTTGTTGAAATATGCTAACGATAATCTTTTTCTTTTGTTTAAATAATTTTTATTAGTGTATTCTATCTGAGTGCATTCAGATGGGAAAAAGTTGAAAGCAGCTGTTTTGCAGGTTGCTAAATGGGCAAAACTATATGAAACTACTCTTCGTGTGGTTGAAGATATTAGATTTGTAATGAGCCACTCTGCTGTACCCAAATATATATGCCAGCGCAGGCGAGATTTAGTCAGAGCATGGATCAGACTCTTGGCTTCTGTTCAAGGGATGAACACTCAGAAGAGAGAGACAGGCAGTCATATAGAAGATGAAAATGAGATTGTCCACTTGCCTTTTGTTTTATGTCACTCCATATCTAACATACTCTCTCTACTTGTGGCTGGGGCTTTTTTGGTGAATGTTAATGATGATACAGGTGAAGAAACTTTCTCCAGCACATATAAGATAGATCATGAAGACCAAGAGAGCCTAAGACATGCAAAAGTTGGAAGGCTATCTCAAGAGAGCTCAGTCAGCAGTATTACAGGCAAGAACTCATTGGACCATGAAGTCAAGGCTGCTGGCAGTTTTCCTGTGCCATCATCTGCTTTGTGGTTAGTATATGAGTGCTTGAGATCTATTGAAAATTGGATGGGCCTGGACAACACATTGGGTCCTCTCAGTGCCTTGTCTCTGAAAGCAAGTGATGGATCTGGCAATTTCTTGGCTTTGAAAAGAACACTTTCTAGGTTCAGGAGAGGCAGATACATATTCAAATCATCCACATCAGATAGTAAGGCTACCAATAATGAGGTTCTTACTAAACAATGCACATCACCTCATGGTGGTTTGAACAGTGGTTTAGGGTTCGACTGCAGTCACCCAACAGGCCAAGCCTCAACTGGTGGTTGTGATGATAGTATCCTGGAAGGAGAGAGCACCTCTGAGCCAGAAGGCTTGCGAGTTCTGAATTTATCGGAGTGGCCTGACATAACGTATGATGTTAGTTTACAGGAAATCTCTGTACATATTCCATTACACCGACTTCTTTCAATGGTTTTGAGAAGGGCGCTTAAAGAGTGCTATGGGGAATCTGGATCATCATATGTTCAGAGTGCTTGTACTGCTGATCGCTCAGTTGTCAGACACGGGGACTTTCTTTGCCAGATTTTGGATGGAGCCCACCCTTGTGGGTTTTCAGCCTTTGTTATGGAGCATCCTCTTCGGATACGGGTGTTCTGTGCGCAGGTTCATGCTGGAATGTGGCGCAGAAATGGTGATGCTCCCATATTATTCAGCGAGTGGTACCGTTCAGTCCGCTGGTATGTATAACTGCAACCGTTGGCACAGCTTATTATTATTTATCCACTTGAAACTGACTCTGGTTGATGCTGTTACATCTATTTACACTTTATCTTTGTGATTTTTATGAATATGGATATTTCTTCTTTTCTTTGGTTTCTTGATGCAGGTCTGAGCAAGGTCAAGAGCTCGATCTCTTCTTGCTCCAGTGTTGTGCTGCCTTAGCTCCTCCAGATCTTTATGTCCAGAGAATCTTGGAACGTTTTGGACTATCAAACTACCTGTCATTGAATCTTGAACAGTCTACTGAGTATGTAATTCTTCTTTAACTTCTCCTTCTAGATTACAGAAGATTTATCAATTTCATCTTATGTTTTAAAAAAAGATTTATCTATTCATTTTCTCTGAGTACGTACGCCTTCCACATATGTTTTATGAGGATAGATATTCAGCCTGTAGAGTACCTATCACCTGATCTTTGATGATAATTTGGCTTGCTATTTTAGTGGGTTTAAGGCTGCGTGTAATTAGTTCATGTAAGTTTTCATGTAAAACTATATTCACGCCTCTAACCCTGTTTTAGTTCTTGGTCAAATTCGCAAGCAGTTATTGAGAAGATCAACTTACCTACGATGTTAGAAAAAACATAATGAGGAGCATTTTGTACAAGAAAGTTCATGAACTAAGATTGAGTGACTTCAAAACCTATTTAATTGGTGCTTACATGCTGCCTATTTTGTGGTATGCCTATTTTGCTTACATGCTGCCTATTTTGAGACATTGTACAGTCTTCTAGAATATCACATTTTCTGTACAACTCTAGCTTGAAATCTGTTACTTGGCATCTCTCATATAATCAGATTATCTAACTTTCATATCACTAGTTCAATATGTAATTTTCTAATAGAATCTGTTACGAATATTTTTTGTAGGCCACATAAGAATGTTATGATGAAATCTGCCATGTAAGCATGAAATTTATGTTAAGGTTACAGTATGCATACTTTATTTAGAGTGTTAAAATCCATAATCATTTTTTGACGTAGCACCATTTCAGCACATCTTTTCCCAATTGCCTTTTCAAATTGTCCATGTTAGTTGTGTCATACATAATACAAAACCATATGAAAATATAGTAGTAATTTAGTTTTGAAAAGAGTATATGAATAGGCAGGTGAATTTATTTATAAATGGAGTCGAAGAGCAGAGCTTTTGCATTGGTTTCTTCAGTTGACAGTAGTTGGTCCAGTCGTAGGACCTTTATACTTGTAAATACCTTTATCATCTTGACCTCAGTTGTGAGTTTGAACATGACAGTGTAGTTTCTTACTCTCAAACTATGGATATCTTTGTGATTTGACTTTCAGGCACGAGCCAATTCTAGTTGCTGAAATGCTAACTCTTCTAATACAAATAGTGAAAGAGCGAAGATTTTGTGGGCTAACCACTGCAGAGTGTTTGCAAAGAGAGTTGGTGTACAAGCTCTCCATTGGAGATGCCACTCGTAGTCAGCTTGTCAAATCTCTTCCTCGAGATCTTTCGAAAGTTGATGAACTTCAAGAAGTATTAGATAGAGTTGCCGAATATTCACAACCATCTGGCATGACTCAGGTATGGTTTTGCTGAGTGAATGACCGCAGTTATAGTTAATATAAAATACACTGTGAGGCACCCTACCCTGACTTCTATTTATCTCAGGGTATGTATAAGCTAAGGTTATCATACTGGAAGGATCTTGATTTATATCATCCACGGTGGAACTTGAGAGACCAACAAGCAGCAGAAGAAAGATATTTGAGGTTTTGTAATGTTTCTGCATTGACCACTCAACTTCCTAGATGGACAAAAATCTATAATCCTCTCAAGGGGATAGCTAAAATAGCAACTTGTAAAACACTCCTCCAGATTGTCCGGGCAGTTCTGTTTTATGCTGTTTTCTCTGACAAGCTCACTACACCACGTGCTCCTGATGGTGTTCTTTTAGCTGCATTACATTTATTGGCATTGGCACTGGATGTATGCCGATTAAACAAAGAATCAGGTGATCCATTTTGTTATGTTGGAGACGTCATTCCAGTTTTGGCATTTGCCAATGAAGAAATACCCATGAGCAAATATGGTGATCAGAGCATGTTGTCGCTACTTATCATTTTGATGAAGATGCACAAGAAAGAAAATGCACAAAGCTACATGGAAGCTGACAATTTTAGTGTAGCAACTTTAGTTTCAAGTTTAATCAAGACCTTTGTGGAGCTTGAACCAGGATGCATGACCAAATTGCAGAAACTTGCACCTCATTTAGCTAATCAATTTTCACATTCTATTTCAAATGATAATTCCAGAGACATGGATTTGTCTGATGAAAGCGAAAAGCGTAAAGCGAAGTCTCGAGAAAGACAAGCTGCCATATTGGTGAGTTTTTTAATCCTTTTTATATTTTTTTCGGTTTATGACATACATCTGAGAACTGGGTATTCCATTAATTTAATAGGTCGGAAATCTTTCTTATACTGATTACATTCAAATCCATTTCCACTGAAGCAAATATGTTGGAGAGTCCTGCAGTGTACTTTTATTATAGACATTAGATTATAGTAAAAAACATCAAGTATCCAGCGCCACGGTGTGATTCAGATGAGCTATAAGTATGCTAAATCCCAAGCAGACAGCTTATCCTTCTCTGTGGTCTCCAATTTACTAAGCTAATGCTAATTGGTTGGTTGGTTGCTGAATGGAAGTTGAGATTCAGTTCTTCAGTAGGGTATAATGGACCTCTTATTTATTTATTTAGTTTCCTAGCTGGAAAAATTAGATATGAATTCTGGATGCCATTATCTTTGTTTCTGATTGCCTTTCACTCTTTGATGTTAACTACCAGAATTTAACTATCTAGCTGTCATATCTAAAATCGGATACAGGAAAAAATGAGAGCTCAGCAGTCCAAGTTTTTGGAGAGCTTTAACTCCAGTAAAGATGATGAGATGGATGATGCCAAATCTGAGCCAGACGTGTGTGATTCTGAAGTCAGTAATGACACCCAAGAGTCAGCTGAAGTCATTTGCTCCCTGTGCCATGATCCGAAGTCTAAAAGTCCAGTATCTTTCTTAGTTCTTCTCCAGGCAAGTGACAGTTTCTGATATTATCTTGTCTTGTAAATTCTAATACATGTGATACTTGCCTCAGTCTAATTGTCTCGCTACTCTTAGATTAATTAATCTTACATGCTATCATTCTGAATCCTTGTCCCTTTTGAATAAAGAAATCCAGGCTTTTGAGTTTTGTGAACCAAGGGCCCCCTTCGTGGGATCAAGTTAGCCGATCTGGTAAAGAGCATGTTTCTGATGATATAATCGTGACCAACGATTTATCTCAAAGCAGCGTCTTGGATGACTCAGATGTTTCATTGTCTCAGTTGGAAAATGTGGTTCAGAGCGCAGTAAATGATTTTGCTTCTACAGGACAACCTCAGGAATTGAATGCTTTTATGGAATATATCAGAGCTCGATTCCCTTCCATTAAGAATGTTCAACTCCCCTGTGTGTCAAATGATTTAAGGGACAGAACAACATCATCTTTTGAGACATTAGAACATCACATGTATATGCTGATCAGGGAATTTCAATCTAGTTTGAAAAACTCAAATTCTCTGGAAAATGATGAAAATTGTTCAAGTGCTGGAACCGTTGCTGAATCTCTTTTGCTTGGTAAATACATAGCTGCTCTTCCTAAAGAGCCTCGGGATGTTCCTTTGGTCTCAAACAGCTCTAGCAGTGATCGGATGAAATTGGAATCCATTACATTGCGTCCGAGATATGATAGCATTGGTCCCTCAGGTGCTGATGGTATTTATGTTTCTTCCTGCGGACATGCTGTGCATCAAGGATGTCTGGATCGTTATTTGTCATCCCTAAGGGAAAGGTAGACTTTGCTGATCCTCACTTCTTTGCCTAGTTCTGTAAAGGAACATGCTTTTGCCACCTTGTTTCCCTTTATAGATGTACTCAGCTCCAGAGTCCTCTTAATTGTATTGATAAATAGCTTAACTTTTTTAGTAATGGAATCTGTATTTAAGTTAGTTTACATATCTTTCCTCAAACAGTCCTCTGCCTGGAATTGGAACTACATAACTCCTACTTTATGCATAAATCTGCATTACTCTATTGCTTTTTGGTAGTTAGGGTTCTATGGACTTCATTTATCATTTGTCATAGCATCAGGGACTTCTAATAACATTACAAATTCTTGGAGTTGCTGAGATGCTATGAATTCTTAGAGCTATAAATTTTAAGTTGATGTTCATCTTTAGTTGATTTTTTTCTTTGGGTGCCAAACAAATAACGGTTTGTTTATTAAATTAGTCGATTGCTTTTAAACAATACTCATTGTTCTACAGATTTATATATTTTAATAACAAGTCATATTTTTTACTGCACGGCGTATCTCTTTAGCATATTTCATGCGGGGTTTCATTCTGGCTAAAAATCTATTTATTGCTTCCTGATAACCCCAGTCGTCCTAGCTGTAAGCAATGGATGCTAGTCACTATATATTCTAGGTCTTGAATAGGTTCTCCGATAGTGCGAAGTCGCTAATTCTAGCTATTAGGAGCAACAAATGTGCAGCAAATATCTGTAGATATCATGGCATCTTTACCCTGTGTCAATATGAAAGGAATATTTGCCGGCCTTTCTCTTAGATTACCGCCTTTCACCACTTCTTTGGTATGTCTCATTCATGATCTCTTTATTTATTTCTATTTCCTACTTCAAGTCTGCTCCCTTGGTCCTTCAATTTCAATTTATTTTCTACACGGGTAATCCTTTGTGACCTTCCTTTGGAAACTTCCCTTGGAAAATCCTCCAGTCACTCATGCAAGTTATGTCGTATCATAAAGATCCAGCAGAGTACTTGAGATTTCTCATATGTCGGGTCAATTAGCATGTGTGGATGGGTTTTTTCGAATAGTTTCTTGTGGGGGCTCCTTTCTGGGGGCTTAAATTGGAAATCACCAACCACAACTGGGTCCTCCTTGATTGTGCATTCTCTACTAATAAAATCATCATGTAAAATGAGAAGACTGAAGCTGTAACTGAATGAACTCAGTTCTTGCATACATTGATCTTAGGGCACATGTTCTGGTCAGACTTTCCTAAGGGTTCCTTTATTTGTGTTATGGAATGACTTTGCACTTCACACTCCACTTGCCTGAAATGTTATTTCAGACAAGCATTGACACTCCTGTTCCATTTGTATATGAACTTAGAGTTATATCGGGCTAAGGGAACAATTCTTCCACTTAATTTTCAGCAATGATCTTCCCTTCAATATCACCAGTACCAGTCTTTACCATGTATCTCATGCTTGACTCTAAGTAGGATTGTTTTGTTTTCTATGTGCACAGACACATCAGAAGAATTGTTTTTGAAGGAGGGCACATTGTGGATACGGATCAGGTAGAGTTTTTCTGTTATCTGAACTTTGGCTCTTGAGAATTCAAATAATATTGGTTGATAATGTTTCTATACTTTGGCAGGGTGAGTTCCTTTGTCCAGTGTGTCGAGGACTTGCTAACTCTGTTCTGCCAACTTTGCCCAGACATATGAGAAAGATACCTCAGCCCCCTGTTGCTTCAATCATTAGTTCTTCAAACGCAAGTAGCCCTTTGGATTTTTCAGGCAGAGCCCATAAACTTCGGCTTGCAGATGCTTTATCACTTTTACAGAGAGCTTCAAATGTTGCTGGAAGTAATGAATGTCTGAAAGTGTTGACTAAACGAAATGCAAAAATAAAGCCAAATCTCGAACCTATCATTAGTTTGTTGTGTGGATTTTATCATCCCGGACAAGATAAGATTTTAGAAACTGGCAGGATAAGCCATTCATTGATACTATGGGACATGCTGAAGTACTCCCTCATCTCAACTGAAATTGCAGCTCGATCACGCAAAAGCTCATTGAGTCCAAATTACAGCCTTGGTGCTTTGTATAAGGAACTTAACTCGTCAAGTGGTTTTATCTTATCTTTGCTGTTAGATGTTTCTCAAAGCACAAGGACTTTGGATTCTCAGGCTGTCTTATTAAGATTTCAAGGCATTCAGCTGTTTGCTAAATCTCTGTGCCCTGGTACTTATCCAAAAGGGTCATCCGATTACTTTAGCCAGCCAGGAGGTATGATTTTTTTGTGTATGATTAGTTTACCAAATTCATTACCAAAGATTTCTTGTCTCATTAAAAGCTGTTATTAAGTCTGTAAAATGGCAAAACAAACATGTAGTGACATTCAATGTTGTAGTTATTTATAAAGAGAATACTCCTTCCGGCCCAATAATATAAAGATGATTAGCTTTTCCACAAAGATTAAGAAAATGATTGGAAAAACAAGTAAATTCCTATTATGCCCAGATTTAAAGAGTTTTGTTTTTTTAGCTCTTTTCAAGACTAATTAATAGATGTATATTAGTAAATACCATACACAGTAAATGAACTATATATTTGAGTCATCCCAAAAACGGATACATGCCTATACATCCCAAAAAGACTTAACTGTTTGTTATATACATTTTAAGCTAGCTAAATTCCTTATTATCTCAATATTCATTGATCCAGTTATTCAGGGTAATTCCAATTTTACAGTTATCATTCTGTGAAAGGAGATCTTATCCATATTATATTGATGCATGCTTATTATTCATATGATCAATGTCTATTATATGTGGCTTGTGAACTCTGCATCAAGAATAATCAGATGGTGGTGATGAGCAAAACCTCTGTATATGTGGTGGAAGTTACTCTGCATAAATCTCTCTCTCTCTCTCTCTCTCTCTCTCTCTCTCCCCCCCCCCCTGGTGGTTTTAGTTTTCTGTTGTAATAACATGTTTATGATTTTTCAGGTAAAATGCTTTATATCTTGGAAAATGCCGAACTGGAAGCTCATTATCCAGATATTCAATTGTGGAGACAAGCAAATGAGCCTATTCTTGCTCATGATGCCTTTTCATCATTTATGTGGATACTATTTTGTCTTCCATGGCCAATATTATCCTGCAAGGAATCTTATTTATCACTTGTGCATGTCTTGTACATTGCTACTGTAATTCAGGTACCAAGATTTTCCCTTTTCCTTTGTAGATGTATGCTAGCTGCCACCATGACTTGTTGCCTTGTGCATGACAGGCTATAGTTATATGTTTCAAGACTCGGAAAGACATCGAAACTGAACAAGGAGACTCTGATAATTTGATCGCTGATATATGCCTAGTGATAAGGGAACATCAAGAAGCTATGCAGTTTTTCAAGTCCTACTGTGTAGATTCTGCTTATGATATCAATGATTCAATTCGAAGCTTAACGCTTCCTTACTTGCGAAGATGCGCCTTGCTCTGGAAACTGATAAACTGCTCTAATATAAAGCCATTTAGCAGCGATGGGGTCCAGTCCTGGGATAGATCTTTAAATGCAACTAATGATATGGAGTATATGACTAATACCATGGAAGAGCTTCAGGAGGTTGAAAAGTTGGAGAAAATGTTTAATATTCCTTCCCTTGACTTCATTGTTAAGGATGAAGAATCTCGATTGACAGCTTTGAGATGGCTGGGTCATTTCTGTGAAGTCTTTGAAGCTCACAAGTCTTCTCATATCCTGAGATGTACTCCAGCTGTCCCTTTTAAGCTGATGCTTTTGCCTCATCTTTACCAGGATCTGTTGCAAAGGTTTGTTTGTAACTTGTTGTATCATACTTCTTTTATCTGTATGCATGTGTGTGTGTGTTATTCATCAATCACATGGGTGGTCTGCCTTACATCAGGTATATTAAAAAGTGTTGCTCTGAATGCGGAACTGTGAAGGAGGAGCCTGCTTTGTGTTTGCTTTGTGGTAAATTGTGCTCGCCGAACTGGAAAACATGCTGCAGGTTACCACCTAGCTTTATGCATATATTTTCCTATCATACCCCCCCCCCCCCCCCCCAAATGTGTGTGTGTGTGTGTGTGTGAGGGACACAGATGTGTTTCCTTCATTAGCATACACTACCGCTGGCAGGCCAGCCAGGCCGTTATATACTTCTGACTCCTGCTCATTTTTTCTTTAGGGAAAGCGGTTGTCAGGCTCATGCTGTTTCCTGTGGTGCTGGAATTGGGGTATTCCTATTGATCAGAGTATGTTTTAGACTTTCAACATGTTAATCTACCTCCAGGCTATTTGGCTAATATGCCCACTTTATTTATTTGTTGGATAAAGTTTTATATCCTTAGGAACTACTGATGTTTACCGTAATATCTTCAGAGAACTACAATCTTGCTCCAGAGATCTGCACGTCAGGCACCTTGGCCTTCTCCTTATTTGGATGCATTTGGTGAAGAGGTATGGATCTGCATGTTTTCATGGGCATTTGATATCAGATATATGATCTATACAAAGATGCAGCTTCTCTGTGGTTTAACGGTTCTTTTGATACCTTTATCAGAATGAAGTTCTTTGTTTTGACTATGTTCCTGTTGAATCCAACGCAAAATGCTGTCTATCTACTGTCTGTTTTCGGCGAATTTCTTTGATAGTACCAAACAAAGTTGTAGTGTAGTTATGATTTATAATCCATGAAACTTATTGAACTCAGTGAGTTGTATAACCACTATTTGAGCAGTTTAATATGTCTCTATTTTGTCATTTAATTATTTACTGTGCTTGTGAAACCCCTTCAGGAAATACTTTTCCCTCTTCACTGCTTGTTCTCCTTTATGCCATCACAAATGTAGATCTGTTTTTTTCTCGTTGTTATGCAGGATGTTGAAATGCATAGGGGAAAGCCATTGTTTCTTAATCAAGAGAGATATGCAGCTTTAACTCATATGGTAAAGCAGCAATCTTTACTTCTCTCCGTGGCTGTCTGATCTTGTTTCTGCAAATGTATGCCTACAGATGCAATAAGATAACATTGCTAGAAATTCAGCCAGTTCACTGTGGTGCTTGAAATGCATTTATGCTATTTCAGGCTGTCTCAGAAAAGCACAAACTGCCGCCATTTCTTGCTAAAACAACATTAAAATGATAACTACAAGATCAAAAGTAACAATTGTAACAATTATATTGTGGTAAATCTTTGACATCTCATGCCACTACTATCAGTGCAAGCTGTCAAAATCAACCAAACTTATTGTGGGTAGAGTACTAGGCCGAGCTAATTTCTGTTCCTTTAAGATGAAGTTACTTTTCTAGTGTTTCCGAGTAGAGAGGTCTCTACTAAGTTCGACTGGGAGGAATTAGCCAATAATTGAATGTGGACTTGCCTTCTGATATTTTTATTGTTTTTGATTTCATCTTTTTGTAACTCATGATTCTGCAATTTAGGTGGCTTCTCATGGGCTTGATCGAAGTTCAAAGGTGCTTCGGCAAACAACTATTGGTTCCTTTTTCATGTTTTAGACTGTCCATAGTACTACCAAGCATTCTTCTGATGAGGTCTGACTTTATAATATGCACCTGCAAGACGTTTTTCATAAGTTGGTCTTAACTGGTATCTTTATCAGTTTCTGACTTAACATTGCAGGTGGTATAACAATCTGATTCTTGTCAGAGATGGTATATAGTTCCGAATTCAGGCTTCAATATGGATCTGAGAATCAGAGGCACTGTTTGATTTCTAGATGTACAGACTTCATAAAGGTTAGCTTGCTGTTAGATTCTCCGATAAAATAAAATCAATCTTTCTCATCCATGAAAACTATGTTAATGAATTCAAATATGTGTACTGCTCATAACATTCATTTGAACCTATCGAAGTTATCTCAGCCTTGGCCTAATTTTATTGGGGGTGCTTTCATCTGATGGAGTCGATTCTTTTGGCAGGTAAGAAGATTATCTAGCTGGAAACTCCATACTGTCCATGGTTGTCTTGGTGATAGGTTCCTGATTAGTAGAGTGAAATATATATCTCGTGTATAAAATTGCTCTACGTTTGTTTGCATGACAACGTAGTATGTGACTTCTTCCAGTTTCCAGGGAATGGTTGTATTGTATGTAAATCGTGGTCAAGAAAACACCTTTGATGCTTTTATATTAGTGCTAACTTTTGCACAACTGAAGAATGTTATTTTGTTCATTAGCATACAATATCATACAATTTCACAAGGCAAGTGTTTTCGAGTATGATTTTAAAGCCAACAAAAGGTATATAAGGCTAATAGGGCTTATAATCCAACGCATTGGACAGTACCCATTGCTAGGCAAAGGCCAATAACAATTATGTTGTTCACTACACATTTGCACACTTTATTTTGATCACCATCTATGTTTTTCACTTCACAATTCCCACACTCAATTCAAGATTTTTATATTTAAGTTGGAGTTTGATTGAGTAGTCAAAATGATAATGTATAATAGTAATCAAACTCTTGTATACCCAACTCAACAAACAAGTAGCTCGAATAAGTATCTGCTAGAGAACACAGCCTAGCTAAACTTAGTACGAGCTTGTGAGCCCAAACGAGTGTACTTACGAGCTAACGAACCAACTGACCAACAATCGAATTGCTCATATACAGCCCTCCAACACTGTCACAGGAGTTGGACACTACACCAACTGAGTGCAGAACTAGTTCTTGGCTAAGCAAATAACAGCACTATAACAAATACCAAAAGCCAAAATGCAAAGAAGCTCCATGGAAAGAGGATTCTATCTATGTTGATAGTTGCTGACTATACTACTTCAGTCATAAATCTACTCTATCTCCCCATTTGAGAGTTTCTGTACATAATCAATTACAGTATGAATGGTATGAAAACGAATTATTTTGAATAGCACAAGAAAACTCATAATTACGGGCATCTATCTAGTCATGCAAATCTTAATTTTGCCAGCAACTTCTCGATGATATGCCAACGGTCAGTGTACAAGGATCCTTTTGTCTGCCAAAATCTTCAATGGTCTTGTTATCTCCATTTTCATTCAGCTAACAGACAACTTGTTAACTGATCAACAAAAGAAAACAATAAAATATCAGTATTTCGCAACATGAAACCCGAGAGCTTATGGCACACAATCAGGTCTGTAACATATGTTTAACTATATTGAGTTGGTATTTGGATAACCCCTCTATACAAATATCCGAATACCAACATACAGAGGGTAGCAATCTATCTTAAAGCCACTGACTAAAAGAAAAATATAATGGGCTTTCTGTGGAGAAAAGAGTGGACAAAAAACTATAAATGAAAAGTCTCTTTCTACTATCCCACATCTCAGATAACTAAAGGTCAAAGGTTAACTACTACATAATATATCTTCACATTGCTTGAGGGGCCAATTTCCCAAAAAATGAAATGAAGAAGGTTGAAAAGCACTATGCTACTCCATATACAAGAAGAGTAAGTCATACAAGCAAATTTAAAATGCTTTAGATTACCAGTCATGCTACGGAAGAGATGTACACAGAAATAACTATCCCCGTCTTTGACGCGTGTACACAAACTTTGTTACGGGAACATCTTTCTTAACCTCTGAGTCTCTAGCTTTTGTATTATTATCTTGACACTCTTGCTCAGCGTCAAAGGTAAATTCAAGCTGCTTCTCAACGGATTTAATAACTGAAGTCCGTTTGAATCTTAGTCGATATGGAGGAGATGAATTAAATGACTTGTTGCTGCTCAACCCACTATCATCATCCCAAGGAGGATCTGCACATACACCACTGTTTTGCAACCCTGTATTCTCAGTACTATTCCTGTGACCACCCTCACCATTCGGTAAAACGGTTTCCCTAGGCTGCGTTTCATATTTTCTCTTTCTTAGTATGGATGGAGTATTCGGAAAGCTTTTCGCCGCAATTTTCAATATAGATTCTGGAGTCTGTGCATATGAGCTTCTGCTGTTTACACTTGGTGGAGTAAGGAAAGACATTGGTGATGTTGTCGGACTAATGTCTGATTCAGACTGCATCAAAATCATATTGGCAAGATTTGAATCTAGCTGACTAAAATTGTCTGAATTTGGTGGCTCATAATATAATGTCCCATATATTGGGGTATCACATTGCACTGACACTCCTCCAATAACACGGTATTGATCAATTTCTCCACATATCCCGTGTCTGACAAACTTAGACTCTACATTTGAACGAACAGTCTCTGCTTCTGATGGAATGGCCTCACACTTTGAGAACTCAGGATTCATAGGCTCACTCTGCCGGTAGGCAGCAATATCATGATTCTCAATTATAGTATCTGGTTTATCCTTCTCATCTCCAATCGGACATGAATCAGTAGTTTCACACGAAGCTAAAACAGTTGAATTTGATCCTCTATTTGAGCCCAGAAACAGTTCTCCAACTGACGTGGTCCTAGTGATGTCTCTAGCACCATTTACGATGACAGTTTTTGCAACTGGAGGGAGGTTTCCAGTAGCCAGATAGAAATCTAACTTCTTCTTCAGAGAGCTATTCCAGTGATTCTTGATTGCATTATCAGTCCTGCATAAGTTTAAAGCCAATTAGTGTTCTGCAGAAAATGATAATTGCAAAGCAATCAACAAGGACTCAGCATCATTATTAGTTCATTACAAGTCCAACTCAAGCAGGCTTTACCTAACCCACTTGTGAAATATAGTTATAGGATGACAGAATGCATTAGTCTCATCTCATTTACAAACATTAGGAATTTCTTTAATTTATTATTTTTAGGTATGCTCTATGACAATAATCTCCTACTGGCACAACTAAGTAAATTGCAGGCAAGGTTTCACATCAAATTAAGTAAAAATCCTGTATACCCCCCCCCCCCCCCCCCCCCACAAAGAAAAAAAAACGGAAGGGAAGTAAGTTCCCCTGGTTTTTTTTTTGTTCCATTGACCTATCTACAGAATTTAACTAATTTAATATACGTGACATGCTGGTATAACTACATCCAATAATTTCTACTCTATGTATTAACATCATGGTGAGAAAAGCTTCAAGAATTCCGACACTGTAAGTCACCAGACTAATAGAGCATGAATGTACTCTTCCATAATTCAAGGCAAAGTTCTTCATTAGCCCATCATAGTTTTTCCTCTTCTTAGTACTATAGTATGCAGAAGTGATGCCTACCTTCCAGGTAGAAGCTTGGCTAGTTCAGCCCATTTATTCCCATTGACCCGATGAGCATTGAGCAACGTAAGCTCCTCCTCCAGAGTCCAAGCATCCTTCTTAATATGAGGATTCAAATGATTGTGCCACCTGAAAGTTTTAAATGAAACAATTTTGACCTTATACATAAACGGCATATCATGCATGATAATACAAGATTTTACTTATTCTGGATGAACGGCCTAATACAGCAGACAGGTTCTGAGCCTTTTGTACAAACTATACAGTTCCAAATTATAACTTTCTAGCTTAACATGGTGCTCCTGTGAGGGAGGCACACAAATATTTCTACCTGAAACCACATAAAACTCTTTCCTAAGTAAGGGTAATGCATGCTTTTCAGAAATTAAAAGACTACAGTAAATCAACCTGTCAAAGATTAACTCATAACTTACTGCTAAGATATTACCTGTTAGACACTACATATAAGCTACCCTTTCAAATAAAACTGAATCAATCTGACACAGATCTCCCACACAACTTATTTGGATGATACAGATATTAATTTTGAGGTTTAATAACTACCTCTCACGGCACTGCTTCCCTATTCGACCAGGCAATGACTTTGCTATGACAGACCATTTTTTAGCTCCATATTTAGCTACCAGTTCCCTGATTTTCTCATCCTCCTGCAAGTAAGCAGTAAAATTAGGAATCATAAACACCAATTGACGCTATAATATTTCAACAATTGCACGAAAGCCTAAGGAGGTGGAGGAGATATAGCTGCCAACCTCTGGAGTCCAGGGACCCTTCACAAGTTCTGGATTCAGAACCTTTTGCCATCGATGCAGGCATTGCACTTCTGATCTATGGGGAAAGAACTCAGCTACATTTACAAGAACGTCAGTGAGGACACATAATTGAGAATGATATGAGGTGTTTGGAAACACATCAAGAAAGTGATATTGTTGGTCAGCATAATCGAGTTCACGTACTATACCACCAAAGATCGCAATGGCTTTTCATTTCAAATCTTACCAACAAACATTTAAGGAAGCAACATATCATCAAGCCAATCATAGCAGATCACAAATGCATTGAAAAATAGAATATTGAGCATTATACCTATTTTCTTCCAAGATTTCCCTCTGTAAGCTGCAACAGCTTTCCTTAATGTATCATCCTAAATCAAAATTATTTTAAGGGTATTAATAAAATACTGCCGCCCAAGAAAAGAGCTGGGTTAAAAACACCCTTCATGTTCACTTAGAGTTACAAACAAGTCCTCCTTAGATACAAAAATACCACTACTGTAGACAAAAGTAACATGAAGGCCAAAACCACAAGAAAGTTCTTACCTCCTCAAGAGTCCAACCACCTTTCGCTCTTCTAATTGGGCCTGAAATTCTTCTGTAGAACCAAAATAGTGACCTTGAGTTGCGGATCATCAATCTGAGGTCTTAAGATTTCCATAAAAATTTAATGAAATTTCATAGTTTTAACTTTTTTGGCAAAAAATATACTGTTAATTCTTTAGTCTTTACCCATTATATTAAAATTTAGTTCCTTTATATACTTCAGAGTAGACTGCACGTAAAACCCGTGAGAAAACACCGGTAAGACTCACTCAATAACAATTTGGAGAAAGCATTTTCAGAAATATTGAGTGAGCCATATAAACCAACCACTCGGCAACCAGTTACGGATAGGATCTTGCATTAATGTTTTCTTAACGAGAAATTTCCAATATAACATATGAATTTAATTCATTACAAGAAAAGCATTTTAAAACAGTGTTATTCTTATGCTACTTCCTTTAAAAAGAAGAGATCTTCGATGGGAAAACCAACACTTCAAGAAAATTTCAATATAACACATGGAAATTTCTTGTTATCCTTTATGCTACTTTCTGAAAAAAAAGATCTTTGATAGGAAAACCAACACGTATCACATACCAATTTTCAGTCTAATGCAAAGTAGACCGCTTTTTGGGAATATCCGGAGCATATATGGCAACACAAAGTCATTATCAATAGAATGATAATCTCACAAGAAATTCAATCATCAATCATCATAACTAATGATCAGAAATAGCCAGGTTAAGACCCATGATCATCACCACAAGAAACATCGATATCTTAATTCAGGGTAAAGGAAACATCATGACAGTACAAGAAACATTGTCACCATACAAGACGAAGCATCACAAATAAAAATCATAAAACACCAACCCAAATACAAAGGTAAAATACATGAAACAAAACAATCTTATACAATAATCCCAACAACTAGAGAATAGATACCTATGAGCTGGAGAAGCGCTATTGGGACTGCTTATCCCAGGTGACTTTAGTGCGACACTGCTACTGTTCTCCGAAACAGAGGAGCTTGAAGCAGCAGCAGATTCCTTGTTCTCGAGGCAAAAATCATCCGATTTCACCTCTGCCATTAATACCTATAGTTCATCAGACCTTCATATTCCCAAACTTCCTGAATTACAAATTCGCCAATCCAATAAATTAAAACTAACTCGCCACTAACCACATCAAATTCAAGTAAAACTCTAAATTCAATGACGGAAAATCGTTATCTCTAATACTAAACTAAGCTAAGTCCAGATCTTAAAACAAATAATAACAATAAACAAAAAAAGCCCAAATCATAAACCAGAAATTCCAACTAATAAAATAAACAAACTCAAATTAATCCGTGATTGATCAAAGGTCTCGAAACGGATAAAACACAGTCAAATTAATCAAATAGCAAAGAAAAGAAAAACGTATGAAGATTTACAAAAATTATAAATTTTCATATCTAAATTCAATAATCTTGAAATTGATTACAGCGACTAACCTTATGAATTGAAAACCAAGCTCCGCAGCCTCCCGAGCCCTAAGAAAACTAAAAATCTCCGAATTCTAGAGAGAGAAAATTCCGAATTGCGAAAAACCTTGCCCGTTGAAAGAAGAGAGAGAGAGAGACGAAGTAAATATTTATATATAATTTGTATGTAACGAATACTTACGAGGGGTTAATGACGGCGCCGTTTAAAGGCCGTTAAACCGATGGCCGTGAAGCAGAGCGATTGCTCAACGGCGTATGACGGCAGCACGTGACCGTTAGGGATAAAAGTTTGAACCTCAAACGGCACATTTCTTCGTCCATCCATCCACAAGTTAAATATCGAGCGTTTTGTCACAGCTGATCTTTCCCGGGTTAATAAGAACCGTCGATTAGACTATAAATAGTCGATGATCAAATTGTTCGTGATTGATACGTCGTAACCGAACTGTATTTAACAAGGGTTTTTTTGTACATTTGCTACATGACGTTAATCTCTTTGGGTTAGTGGAAGTCGTTGGATCGGTTAGTGGCTAGAGTGGACGGCTGAGATTAAGTTCGGAAGATCTAAGTGATGTAGGAGATATAACAGGGTGGATTAAAATTTAATTTTGTGAATTTTTTTGAAGGAGAATAATTAATAGATATTTGATAGATTTAGATTGATTTTATTGTTATTAGTATTTTTATGTTTGATTTTTTTGCATCTAAAGAATTCTATAATATGAGTATAAACAAGTGTTATGGTTATTATTTTTTAGGAGTTGAATATTGAATTTAAAATTGAGTTATTTCCTTTCACATATCTTTTGATATTCTTAAAATTAATGGATTTAAATTATAATATTGTGCTGCTGCATATATCCATAATCAGTTCTTGAATCAACAAATTTAAGTTATAAACAAATTTAAGTTATAATATTATGCTTATGCTGCATCAATTTTGGAGGGAATAAATCAATTTCGCACCGAATTACTCTCCCGCCCAGCCCGTGCCTCTTTACTTTTTTAGCGTGTTTTGGTCGTTACCTTCACGTTATATTAGTGTTACCTTCGTGTTATGTTAGGGTTACCTTCGCGTTATGTTAATGTGACCCCATCTCCAAATTTCATACCCTTAGTTTAAAACCACTGAAATAAAATAACACGAAGATAACACTAATATAACATGAAGATAACACTAACATAACATGAAGGTAAAAAACAATGTTAATCATACCTTCATGTTATGTTAGGGTTACCTTCATGTTATGTTAGTATTACCCTAATGAGGGTAACATTAACATAACACGAGGGTATGACTGTCTGGAGCAAATCTTGATGGGTTTGAGCGCACCCATCAGGCTCGTGGGGGCGCATGGGGCGGGTCGACCTGGGTGCATGGATCCTAAATCCATGCACCAGTTGCAAAAAATATTTTGCCTTTCGCACCATATATTATGCCCCTAAAATTGATTAAATTAAGGGGGAAAATTGTTCTTTAATCCTAGTTAATCTTATTTGCTCTGTTATTAAACTGTCTTATCACATTTTTTTATCCATGATTAAGAAGACTAGTAGTGTACCCGTGCGTTGCACAGTATGTTATATATATAATTATTAAAAAAAATATAATAACATATAAAATGTAATGATTATTATTTTAACAAAAATATATTGATACTTTTTTAATTTGTATTAGTATAAAGCTAGGTATTTTAACTTTAAATTTATGTCATTATAAATAATTATATTCGAAAATATTAGAAATTTGAAATATATAAAGTAATATATTAATCTATGGATTAAACAAACAAATAAAAAAAATTTGTGTTAGAACATTACATGGATAGTGAAATTTTAAAAATAAATTTAATATCTAAAAATAAGTTATATGTATTAGAAATGTTATGATTTAAGTATTGAGATAAATAAATTTATATATTATTGGCATTTATAACTATAAATACACACGTATTTTAATACGTTTTTTTAGTTCAACGCCACATATAACTCATTTATTCTAAATCAAATAAAAAATTATATCAGCTTATCAAATATATGAAATTCTCTCTTGCTATTTATTTAAATGAACCAATTCAAAATTGGACTTAATCTACACATTTTGAATAAAAAAATTATGAATAATAATTATAAGATTGATAAGTCAATATATCAGAGACTAAGAATGATGAAATTTTAATTTGTGAAAAATCAGAAAAATTATTTCTGTCCAATTCCTTATGCCACCTCAATTAATCAGAATATAAATATAAATAAAATTTGACAACAAATACATATAAAATAAGAAATATAAAATAAAATATTTGTATATTTCAAATGAATAAGTTGGTTAACTTGCAATAATAATTTTAATCTAATTTTTTCTATTTGATATGTTTTATATGTGTAATCTATTAGGTACAGCTATAATATTTTTTTTATTTCTACATTTTAATATCAATTTACAATAAATTAATACTATATATCATAAAAACGTTTAAAAATAAAAAATCATTGAAGCCCACACACATACATTTCCATATTTCAATTTGATAAATTTTATATGAATATTAAATTTAAGATCATTAAATAATGATTGATTTTATATATTATATATTTAAAATTGATTTAAAATAGGGTAAATTACAAAAAACAACCCCAGCTATCGACTTTTTAAAAATTGCAACCTAATCTGTTTTTATTTTTATTTTTTAAGATTGCCACCCTGTCATTTTTCCGGCATTTCACTTTACAACCCAAACTTTTTCTCTTAATCCAATTGCAACCCAAACTTGAATTTTTTTGTCCAATTGCAAATCATGAATATTTTTTTTCGCTTCACACTGATACATTTATGTTATATATATGAGTGTGACATTTATGTTATATAAGTGTGATCGATATTCATAAAATAAATATCAAGGAAATATTGGTCAAAATTGGTGAAATATATGTAATATCGGTAAAAAATCGATGGAATATCAATAAATATCGAGAAAATATCGGAATATATTGGTAGATATAAGAAAAATAACAATAAATATATGCACTCATATTTCTATCGATATCGATATTTTCACGATATTTTCGTGAATTTAAGTTACCTATATTTCCACCGGAATCGAAATTTTCATTCTTGGTTGCAATCTGATAAAACACAAAGTTCAGGTTGCAATTAGATTTAAAAAAAAACTACAATGTTTAGGTTGCAAAGTGAACAAATTAATCTTCATTTAGCCGGAAAATTTGCAATCGATAAAACCACAGAAAGACTGGGTGACAATCTGAAAAAAAAAAAGAAAAAAATTAGGTTGCAATTTGAAAAAAGTCGATAGATGGAGTTGTTTTTTGTAATTTACCCTTTAAAATAAGTACTTAAAAATAAGATGAGAGATAATAAATATATAATCCCTTATTTCATCTTATTTATCTATTTATTTATTTTATTTGAAATTTCTATACAATAAATACTAAATTGAGTATCATAATTGATTTCTTAAATTAAATATTTATGTATTTGTATTGAATTTCTTAAAATACAATAAATAGGTTTATTTATTTTTATTTGTATTGAGTTTCTTAAAATACAATAAATAGGTTTATTTGTATTTATTTATTTGTATTGAGTTTCTTACAATAAATACAATATGAAAGCAATTAATATGTTTCTTAAAATAATAATTATTTAATATGTAGATAATTTATTGCAATTATTTTAGATAGAATATCCTACTTTTATATATATATAGATTTATTTGGTTAATTTATCAGTTACAATAAGCAAAAGTTTTTATTTTATTTTTATTACAAACTAACCTTTGGGTGATCAAATTTTCCGCATGCAATCACCTTAAAACTTAAAGTGGGATAATATAAAATGATGTCAGCGAATCAAATTATTTATGAAAATCTATCGAACGTTCGTGATATATATATATATATATATATATATTTAATCAAAACTCAGCATGCAACTGTCACATGTGTCACAAGAGACCAACTCTATATACTTTTACATAATTAAAGGTTTGATTATAATTCTCATAAATATTTGGGTTAAATTTGATAAAACCCTGATTGATTTTTTTTACACGTAGAGATCTAAAAAATAAAAGATAAAAGATAAAGGATGAAAAAACCAATGTAAATATATATTACTAAAATACTTATTTTATGGATCTTGTTTTGTAATACAAACTATATCTCTTGAATCTCATAATCTATAAAATATTGATTGATTGGTGAATATGATTTTTGTTGTTGTAAAATCAATTAAATTAATATCAATCTCCATTCTAAACACTTTTAATCCACGTTCTCCTTTGTTTCTAGTAGACAATAGTCTTCATGAGTGAATCTGATCATGTGAGACCATCTCACAAAATTCGTGAGACGGACCAATATTTCACAATTTACATATAAATGAATGAGAATGGATTTGGTTCATGGGTTAGAAGGATCCGTCTCACAAAATCTCTCCATGAAACCGTCTCACGTAAGTTTTTGCGTAATCTTAATATGGACAACAACACATTTACCATTATTTACAAAATAATTTCGAACATTCATGAATGTGCAATTTCAACCCCAACTTTGACTAAATTATGATTTCAATATCAAATTTCAAATTTAATAAATTATGAACTTATCTTATTTTTATGATTTGATGTTTTTCCAAATTGTCAACATTTAAATGTCAGTCAAACAGACAAATAAGGATGATAATATCGGTTTCAATGGATATATTATATCGTGAAATTGTCATCCTTGCAAATAAGTGAACAAAACAACATAGATATTATTTTATTAAACTCTCATTACTTTTTATTTTTATATACTTTTTGTGGTTGAACAACAACATGACACGTAACGTTCGAAATTGATAGTCATTCGAATTACACATTTATAGTAGGCATGGACTGTTTTGAGGGTATGAGTTTGAGGGCTCCCGATGAACCTGTGGTATCAGAGCCAGGTTCCGCTTTTCGTTGCCAGAGAATATGATGAAGATTAATCTAGCTTAAGCAGTGAGTAGAGAGGATACACTCTCACCCTCATGGATACCTCTATCACCTCTCAAATTGTAACTCATTCCTTATCCCTTTCCTTACCAAAATACTGCACCAACAAAATCGAAAACCTTGTTGAATACTCCACAATTCCCGATGATGCCATCGTTGAACATATTGTCCCTCCACTAATTAGTCCCTATAATGTCTATAGAAGTATGGCAGCCTTACCAAAAGTATAAAATCCCTCATCTCCTCAAGAAATCCTCCTACCAAATAGTATGTGCAGTCCTCCAAAATGGATCAATGTGGCCTCCCTGCTACTATTCAAGAACAATATACTCTTTCAATCCCCAGGAATATATAAATTTTTGGAGGAGAGAATGATATACTCATCTCCATCTTGGTGCAGTCAGGTTAGTGCTTTCGTAATATAGGAGAAAAGGACTACCCGTCACCACAAGGATTGCTCTTCTTGATATGAGGTATCTCAAATACGAGCATGACGTGGTGGGAACTGTTTTGACAACACTCAATACGGGGAGTGTTGTTGTTACCTTCTATCCAAATTTTTTCATTTCTCTCCAAGACGTGTAATTGGGAGATACTTTTAAAGTCTAAATACAGATTTCTGGTGCTGAACAAGTTCCGAATTCTGTTATGGCAACCCTCCACCATCAAAATTGTCTACAGACTACAAAATCATGCCTTGGATCTTAAAAACCAAGGTATAAAAGACGTCTTGATGGTTCTTGCAGAAGCTGGGTCTGAAGTCCCGATTATTGTTCAAATTCCACGGCAGATTGATAGGAGGGATCTCGAGAAATTGGTACCTACCGAATGGATTACCAACTATAAATCATTCCATGAAGTGTCTCAGCCTTTTCAGGCCACTGACTTCAAATTTCAAAGAATGAATGATGGAAGAGTAAAGACCATATATAACACCAAAGCAAAGGAAAGTCCAAGTGATTCCATCTTTCAGCTCATGATAATTCTAGTTGACACAACAAGGGATGAAAAAATCCCTATCGCATCTTTCTTTCCCGACGATACAGAAATCTACACAGATAGAATAAATGGCCATTTCATATGGGACGTTGATCCATCTATGTGTGATCCCAGGTGTCCTTGTAGATTTGATGATGATGATGATGATGATGATGATGATGATTCCCCCAGGAGCTGTTGTCAGAAAAGATATGATAGATCCCCTGATCCTCCTCCAAGAGGATCACTTTCATACTACCAACGAAGGAGAGCATCTATTTATAAGCACAAGGAGTATTCTTGCCGTTTTGAGAGTACTCATCAACTACCTACACCACCGGCTCCTCAACCTTGCTTCATGTTCAAATCTTATGAAGAAGATTTTCTACCCTTAGAAAGGCATGAAGATCAACACACAAAGGTCATCACGAGATCGTATGTACAAAGTACGATCATGGAATCATCAAGACAACCAAAACCTTTAAATCAAGGAGAGGAAGTCCTAAACTGGCAGATGAGTAATGCATGAGCACAAAACCAATCACTTCGCAATATCGACTCCAAAGTCACACAAATCCTCGAGAAGGTACAAAGCTCTTCCAATAAAATACATTTAATAGAGTCCCAATTACAAGAGGTGGAACAAAAACTCTAGGGGAGGATTACCTGGCTTGATCCAGAACTTAGACTTTTGATTGTAAATAATTAATATGGATCTGAGTTTGCAGCCAAGGAAGCCGAGATCAGAAAATTGAAGAAAGAATTATCAAGAATTGAAGAAGATAGAACCAAATCTAGTTCCCTTATTCTTTTTCATCCAGAGTCTATGCATCTTCACCGGATTCCCCAGATTACTCTAAATACTTCGGTATGGTTTCAAGCATCCCTCTGGAAACAAAAACCAAGAAGCAAAAAGTCCAAGAAGAATCTCCATCAAAGGCTGATGGAAAGAGACCAGCAGACACGCTAATGGCTACAAATCCACCTATAAGCTCCTTCAATGATGATTCATCAAGCCAGACTGAGTCAACAATTGAGTCTGAAGCTGAAGACATTGCATACTTATCAGCTATTCTCATGGCTGACGCCGAGATGAGCTAACCATTCACTACTCCACTCTCAGATGACTCAGAAATCGAATCCTCTGATAGGCCCTTTGTAAGCTACCCGGTGGATGGACAATCAAGTAAACCATCAAATGGCCCCTGGTTTTCCTTCGATGAGACTCCAATCGGGAAAAGAAGGGAAATAATGCATTCTTTTGCAGCATGGATCGATAATCAACTCAATAAGGATGGAGCAAATCTCAAAGCAGTCCTCAAGGACTTCACCTCCAGGTTCATAGGTGTCTTACGAGAATGGTTTCTGAGCCTTAGAGAACATCGACAACTTCAGATGCTCAATACACCAACTCCAGGAGAAGCTTTGGGTGAAATTCATAGAGAATTTATAGGTGATATATCACTCTACACCAAAACAATATCTCAAGAATACTTCTCTATAAAATGCTGCTCCCTACAGAAGAAGGATCTAGACCGACATTTCAAAAGAATGACAGAAAGGTACTATTTCCTTAATGGATATAATGATCTAAATTTTAGAATGTCTATTTGGCGTCCTTGCCTAAGGAGCTCTAACTAGAAATAGTTAGACAAATTCAAGCATCCAGAAGAGATATAGCTGGCATCAGTATGGGACAAATTTACCAAATCTGTCTTGCCTCTCTTGACAAGCTATGTGAGCAGCAGAACCTCTTCAAATAAATGATGGAAAGGAGAAAGATCCAAAAATCGGTATGTGATAAATCTTATCTTGAAATAAAATGCAAAGATGAAGTGTGTACGTGCTCCAGCAAGAAAAAGAAGCACAAGTTCAAGAAGAAACAAAAAAAAAATACAGGTTTTTTAGACGAAAACCTTTCAGGAAGAAGACCACTGACAGATGCTACTTATGTGGTCGAAAAAGCCATTTTGCAAAGAATTTCCCAAGCAAGCAAAACAAAACAGCAAAATTGGCATCCCAGGCCTTCAACTATCAGTAGGTGGACACAAAAGATGCTGATGTTGAATCTCTTTTCTCGGAACAAGAAGATCAAGATTCAGACACAACTTTTGTTCTTCTTGAAACGTCTGATGATAAAGATGTCCACGAGGAAGATCTCCCCATCTTAATGATGACCCCATCTCCAATCATGAAGACAAACATGGTGATCCAAGAGACCATACCATCTCCACATCTTGAAGTAAAGATACTTCAATCAAAATATGATAAACCCCACAAAGTAATTGGAGTTCTTGACACGGGAACAAGGAGAACCATGCTCAACCCAGATATACCCCCTCAAGAAGCTTGGCAAACCTATCATGAATATTTCTTTACAGCTGATGAGCAAACTTTCCATATATCTTTAATCTCAAAACAACCTACTGCGATTCAAATATTCCATAACTGTGTTGTTTGGATTAAAGTTATTGGGAGTAAGCTACATGGACATGACCTACTAATGGGATTTGACCTCTTCTTCAAAGCAGAAAGATTATAGATATTTTCTCAAGATGTCAAATATAAAAGGTCGTTCCAATCATACACAACAATACAACAGTTGTTCTCTTTGGAGGAAGCTCCAGGAAACTTCTCAACAGTCACCCAAAAACTTAGAGAGAGTTATGCTGAGTCTCATGCTGACTTGAAGCATCTCACTCCCTTATGGAAGAATGAAGCATTCTTTATAAAGTTACCCTTCAAGATGAATGAAGACATCAATGCCACAAAAGCTACACATCCGGGGATGACTCCTGAAGAGCTGGCCCTGGCAAGACAAGAATGCCAACAACTCGTAGCTCTGGGACTTATTGAATCCACCAAATCATAATGGGCTTGCCCTGCCTTCTATGTCAACAAAAGAGCTGAGCAAATTCGAGGAAAGAAAAGTTTAGTGATTGATTACAAACCCCTTAACCTTTTCCTACTTGATGATAAATTTCCCTTACCCAAAACCCAGATGCTATTCTCTCATCTTCAAAAGCCCGTATCTTTTCAAAATTTGACCTCAAGTCCGGTTTCTGGCAATTGGGTATTGACTCAAAAGATAGATATAAAATAGCCTTCTGTATCCCCACAGCCCAATACCAATGGACAGTCATGCCATTTGGCTTAAAAGTTACACCTTCATTGTTCCAAAAAGTCATGACCCAAATATTTGAACCTATCTTACATACTACCTTAATATACATTGATGATATACTACTCTACTCCTCTACCAAAGAGGAATATGAAGATCTCCTACAGAGATTTGCAAAGGTGGTTCAAGATTTCGGCACAATGCTCTCTGAAAAAAAGAGTATTATTGGGCAAGAAAACATTGAAATTTTAGGGATGAAGATCTCAAAACGAAAGTATGAGCTAGGCCCTCACATTGCTTAGGAACTATTGAAGTTTCCAGATGAACAACTCTCAACGAATAAAATCCAGCAATTTCTCGGAATTGTTAACTATATCCGAGAGTTTATTCCAAAATGTTCTTCTTATACCAGTAAGCTCTCAAAGTTACTGAAGAAGAAGCCATCAACATGGGGAACACCTCAGACTGAAGCTGTCAAACACCTGAAAACAATATGTCAACAACTTCCTCCATTAAGGATTCCAGGGGATGGCCAAAGAATACTACAAACAGATGCGAGTGATGAATACTGGGGAGCTATCCTTTTAGAGAAAGTTGGTTAAGAAATTCACTATTGCTTAAGAAATTCACTATTGCGGACATGCGAGTAGACAGTTCAAGGATTCTGAAAAACACTACCATGCAGTCTACAAAGAATTTCTGGCAATCAAGAATGGGATAATAAAATTCGAGTTCCATCTAGTGGGATACCATTTTATCATTCAACTCGATAACACTTCATTCCCTGCAATCATGAAGTTGAGAAAATAAGGGGATTCCAGAAAAACAACTTCTCCGTCTCAGAGATTAGTTCTCCAAATACCAGTTCGATGTTCAACACATAAAAGGCAAGGACAATACTGTTCCAGACTATCTCTCAAGAAGTCCTCCATTACAACTAGTCACTTCGGTAACAGTTTTTCCAATCTTTATGACAGGGAAAAGGAAAAATGAGCAACAATCCTCTACTGATCCCGTTTTCAAAGATTTACCCTAATGTTTGAGGAATCCCAATTTCAACTTCCCTCCATCACAAAACCCTCTCAAAACCCTAGAAGAAATAAAGAGATATGCCACAGACAATATATTCAGGTATCTCTCTCGATATGCCTCTGAAACAAACTCCCTACTCAAAGATTGTGTTTTAACCTCGAAAAACCCTTCTTAATCATCCTTTTTACCCACCTTGATTCCAATCTTCATAAGAGCAGTCTATGGTACCTTTGGTGTCTATCAGTCCTCTACTTCTTCCCCATACAGATGCCAATCGAAGACATGTTTTTTTTTTCCATGATACTGAAAACGACTCTACCTTCTTATGGACCATTTTAACATGGTATGCTTCAGTAGAGGAGTGGATACTTGAGCTTCAGAAAGAGTATAGTAAACAGGGGGAATTCAATAACCTTCATACCATCTTTTTATGCCACAGACCTTACTCTAAAGGTCCATCAGGAGAACCTCGTCCATTCCCTCTAAGGTATCATTGGAAAACAATCAGCGGATCCATTGAGCATAACAAATAGGAAAAATGGGAGTTGTATGTCCATCTTTGCTTCTTTAACAAGACCACTCCATTATCCACAAAAAAATTAGTTTATACATCCTTGGTGGTCAAACCCGATATGGTCAAACCTGATAAAGAAGAAGAGGAGAAAGCTGAGACTAGTCAAAGGCAAATTTCCAGTCCAGAATATTATCAAGATTCACAGGATCCATGGCCAACTGATACAATCAACTGGGAAGGTTTTGGCTCACACTGGGACATCCCATGGTCCCTTGAATATTATCGTTATCACTTTGGGAACATATAGAGTTATCCCCTATACACGTGTCATGTAAATATAATAAAGAGATATTATATCTCACTGTCCTTTTATTATGTAAAAATAGAGTCTAGAAAGAAGTCTAGTGAATAGTGCACAAGGTTAGCATCATGAAGGTCTAAGGACACATGAAGACAAGAGAAGCATAAAATCTACCTAAGAGGCACATGGAGAGGATAGATGAGAATGAGTCATCTTCAAAGGACAATCTCCACTGATAGGTAGAAAATATGTGCATTTTATTGTGGTTTGATTTGAGATTTTATAATCTTTTATGTGATTGAATGCATTGTTTTCATATTTATATATGTTTTTGGTATCAAAATACTTCATATATCATTTTCACTATTATTCAGGAATTTTGGAGTATATTTTGATCAAGAGATATGTTCATGGGCCGAGAAATGAACACAAATCGAAGTTGGGGCATCCACACAAGGATGAGTCATCACCACTCAAGTGACACATGGAAGACAAACAAAGAATGACATCACCACTCCAAGGACACTTGGGAAATAGATAGGAATGCAATCACAATCCCAGGGGACACATGTAAAATAGGAATCTTGATGTTTTGTTAAGACCCTTACACTATAAATAAGGGCAGCCCCATGCTTGTAAATTAACTTGAAATAAGAAAAAGATTCTTTCTATAAACTATAAGTTTCTAAATACTTTGCTATCCTCTTGAAAGCTCTTAAGATAGATTATGAATTATCATATTCTCTTATCCTTTTAATCTTCTTGTATTAAATATGCTCTGTACTTGCCTCTAAATGAGGATCCTGTACATCAGAAAGATACAGTTAGATTAACATGTCTTTTGGTACGATCCCTTACAGTTAGATTAACCTGTCTTTTGGTACGGTCCCTTAAATCCATACGATGGTCTTAGAATTTGCTACACTTTGTTGTACAGAAAGATACAGTTAGATTAACATGTCTTTTGGTACGATCCCTTACAGTTAGATTAACCTGTCTTTTGGTACGGTCCCTTAAATCCATACGATGGTCTTAGAATTTGCTACACTTTGTTGTTAATACTCTAAGCTTCCAGGCAAGGAGGTCTAAGACAGGTACGATCCCTTACAGTTAGATTAACCTGTCTTTTAGTACGGTCCCTTAAATCCATACGATTATCTTAGAATTTGCTACACTTTGTTGTTAATACTCTAAGCTTCCAGGCAAGGAGGTCTTAGAATTTGCTATACTTTGTATCTAAGCTTCCAGGTAAGGATTGCCAAATATAAGCTCTGAGGGTTGGCAACAGTATGTAGTAGGCATGGACTGTCATGAGGGTATGGGTTTGTGGGTCGGGATTATGCCTTTTTTTTGCTTTTATACATTTAGCTCACATTGAATTATATTTGTTCAGTATTCAAATTATAAAATTAAAACAATCATTGACTCATTATCAAATGCTCATTCACATAGTAAATGATATGTAAATTAATATTATATCAACTCACTTTTAAAAAAAAAAAACATCACATCAATGAAAAAAACATCACATCAATCCCTCATTTTCAACATTAATTTAACTTCTACGATCAACTACGATAACATATAATCCTATAAACAATATCAAAATTTCAATGTAAGATCTCAACACTTCTTTTAATCAAGAAAATCAACATGGTTCACAAAGTCATTATTTCAGAATCAAAAACACAAAAAGGGACCAAGATTCTCAGCAATATAACTAATAAAACTATATAAAATCCATTCATGGAACCCAAAAAATAGATTCCAAGATTGGCTTAATCCAATCACAGAACCCAAAAAAATAAAAATATGCAGATCATAGAAGAAAGGAGTTTCCATTAAGTTCAATCCAAACTCAACTTTCTTAGGATAATAAACACGACTTTCAACAAGCAGAAGATGACAATACTAACACAATTTCGACACAAAAACACTACTTTTATTACAAACATCATCATTGCGAGATGATAGATCACACACAGAGTTGATATATATAATCATAATAATAATATATATTAGCAACATTATCTTCTTCATCTCTGCTTCAGAAGCCCAGTCGATCACCTTCATTTGCAGTTGCATGGATTGCAGGTGCAGTTAGCGCCACATTTGCAGCCATTGTCTGCGCCGCATTCAGCCGTTTCTGCTCCATCGAAGTAACTGCACATTCATGATCACAGAGCTTGAATTAACGAAATGGAATATGAAATCGGAATAATTTAACTATAGAATCGTGAAATTCACATACGTCTTTTGAGGAGCAACGCCGAGAATCATGGTCTCGGTGGTGGCGCCGGCCTCCGAGTAGCTCAGCTCCGGGTACTTCTTGCACCTGCACGAATAATTCTTCGTTAATTCAGCGCCTATGATCGATTTCCATGTAAATCGAACAGAAATTCGTTTTTTGCTTCGTCGATTAGGAAGGAACTGTCAACTAGATCAAACCCTAACGCAATCGCACAATTAACCTCTCCGCCATGCATGAAACCACAAAATCACACAGAAAATTCACGAAAAACAAAATCAAAATCAAAATCGAAGCACGTTTCGACGAGCAGAGAAAAAGGAAATCGGAGATGAAGAGAAGAAACCAAACGGAAAAAGGAGAATTACCCGCCGCAGCCACTGCCGCAGCCGCAGTTAGCTCCACAGCCACAGTTTCCTCCGCAGCAAGACATCTTCTTCCCTGATTTCTCGAAGAAAAATTACCGGAATTGAAATAAGAATTGATCTGAAATATCACAAGTGAACGGTGAAGAAGGAAGTAACAATGGCGGTTATTTATAGGAGAGGGAGGGGGAGATCCACCGTACACGTGGCGAGATCTGGTGGAGAGGTGGTCCTCGTAACTCGGCCCAATTTACAAAGCCATATCCGCTCCGTAACTGTCGTTATCAGTCCACTGTTTACGTTGAAATTTTGGAAAAGGTGATAATCTCTATTTAATTTTATTACATTTTAATCATATAATCATCATAAAGTTCCAAATATTATAACTATTGTGAAATAAAATCTAATATTATTACAACTATATTTTTAAGTAATTTTAATATTTTGTAATATATTAAAATAAATAGTAAGTGGTACTATAAAAACCAAGTAATATTTTGAATTAATGTTTGAAAGAAATAGTAAGCACTATTTTTTTGAGTAAATGATTATATTTACAAATAAATTAAATTTGGGTTGACCCATATTACTTAATTCATTGCCTATATATGATCATAGACAATCTTACACGAATTGTTATGTAAAACAAAAAATAGTTGTGTGTGTAATTGTGTTGGTTCATGATTAATAATAGTATTGGAATTATAACAATGGATTTGCTATTTAATTATTTATTTGAAGCCATTATTATGGAAAAATGTGACAAAAGAAAATAAAGTGTTGAGTTGACAAAAGTTTTTTAAGCTAGTCAACTATTATATATTGCTGGTGGAAATTCATTTTCCTGCAATTATTGATGAATATGAAATGGACTAGTTAATTATCTTGCAACACCGGATAAAAACATGATTGGTTATATGTTACAACTAATTTCCTCTAGAGAAATTGTTAAAAAAAGGAACTAAATAAGAATGTATTTTGGATATAAAAATGCATAAAATTTAGTTTTCTATTTATCAGAGAGATGATATAATAATAAACTAGCTCTCATTTGAGCGACTCACGTAGTGACATATTTAATTTCATAGAGTATATCAACCCAGATCTCATAATCTAAACATTACATATTGACCTGTAAGAATGAGTTTATGTCGTGGTTAATGGGACTTCGTTCAATGAAATTAAATTTCTATAAAATATTTTATATACGTGTTTTAGTATATCATATTATTTACCCAAAATATCCAAGCCTTTTTTGTACTATTTAAGTAATCCAACAATTAAATAATTCAAATTGCGAATTGGGTATAAAAGTAAGTTCGCTAATGATAAAGCATGTATGCAAGACAAAAACTTATATGCTCCTAGCACATAGGGGCACGAATCTAGGTGTTATTTATATGTTCTTCAGGTGTTATATATATATATATATATATATATATTCTATAGGTATTATGTTTTTTGATGTTATAAATATACCTACATGTATTATATATATATAAGAGTATTCATGTGATACCTGAAGAATGTATACATGATACCTGTAGAGTATATATTTAACATCATATGATGATTAATTTAGGGACATCATGTCCCTGGTGCACACAAGTGTCACTCTGTATGCAAATATCTACCAAATCTTTCTTTCATTAGATCTTCTTTCGTAAAGTGAAAGGTATTCTGTATACGCCTCATAAATTCAACCCTTATATTATAAATTCAAGATTCATTCTACCACAAATAAATACTAATTATTATTTTAATACTATGTTTTAATACTAATTAAAGAGTTTTAAATTATTATTTATAAATAAATTTAATTAATTATTTATTAATTTTCAATTTAATTAGTATGTAATTTAAATTTAATTATGTGTATTTTTTTAAATTATCATTTAATGTAATTACAAACATCAAATTTAATTAAAATGTTTCGCTAAAATTTCGTAATTTAAAATTTTATTAGCAATTATAATTATTAGTATTTTGTCATCCAATTATTATTATCTCATTAAATGTTTTATTACAACAAATTATAAATATTAAATGATTTAAATTGTAATTAAATAGGATTAATCAGAGAGTGACATGTATCATTCTTGGTTATTCCTTCAGTAAGAATATAGATATAGAATATAGATAGATAGATAGATTTAAATTTAATTATGTGAATTATTTTAATTATCATTTAATGTAATTGCAAACATTAAATTTAATTAAAATGTTTGGCTAAAATTTCATAATTTAAAATTTTATTAGCAATCATAATTATTAGTATTTTGTTATTCAATTATTATTATCTCATTAAATGTTCTATTATAATATATTATAAATATTAAATGATTTAAATTCTAATTAAATAGGATAAACCAAAAAGTGACGTGTGTCATTCTTGGTTATTCCTTTAGTATAGATATAAATATAAATTTGTGTGAAAGCAAATGATACACATAATACCCTTATTCACAAAATAAAATTCATACAAATCTTAATATTTAAAGTTTAATAAGAGCTCATTGACTATAAGGTGGGGTACAATTTAATTTGATCCATGTGATGTGGATGGAGAATCACTTTTGACGTGACCAATAATTGAAATGTCTTTCACCCTTTTGACTTATTTGCCCCCCACTTTGTACTCAAAATATTGTGCTCCTTCCATTTATCATCTTTTATTACAAGCAAGGACGAAAATATCGGTTTCGATGCATGTATCGATATCTTAAATTTATGAAAATATCGGTGTATATATCGGTTTCGGTGGAAATATCATAATTTTTAAAAAAATCACAGAAATATTGTAAAAAAAATAGAAAATAATTGACCTCAACTTTTGCTCTACACATGTTAACTTTTCCACCACTAATTCTATGCTCACGGGACTCCACATATATATGCTTATTTGTATATTCTAGCATTGGTAATAAAATTCATGCCATAAAATTACGTTGATAAAGGGGAAACGGAATTGTATATTGTTGCATACATTAATTCTTGATTTTGTTAATAATAAATATTATTTGGGGAAGACTAAATAACTTTAAAAGTCATGAGTCGAAGTTAAATTCAGCAACTTCTTCATTAATTCACATCATTGTAATTCTAATTGAAAGAAAAGAATAATTGGCTAATTTTTCGCTATGTCTAAACAACTTTATTGATTTTAGATCAATACATATATAATTCCTTACCTACTTATCATGACAGATCTTAAATCACTCTAGAAGCCTTTAGTGAAAGAGTATATATAGTTTAAATTTTTTATATATTATCAAACAATAATTAACATTTCATCAAAAGCATGGAAAATTAGGCCACTTCATGACAACATAGTAATTGCATAATTAACATTTTTATTTCAAAAACTACATACTAATTGAATCACTAACCTTTTGATCTCAAAATATACGATTCTTCTTAATGAGTAACAAATCTTGGAGGTGTTGTAGAATGAAAATTTGAATGAGTAATGTTAGTGAGTTTTAGACTTGCCAATTTGATTGTTTACTCCTGGATATTTGATGACATTTATAGACAAGTTTTTGAAGGTAAAGTTGGAGACAACACTCATGAAAGATTGACTCCTATGAGTCCTATCCACTTTTTATTTTTATTTTGTAGAGTGCATGCATGTGAAGAATCTATTTTGCAGCACTATGTTTATTTTGTAAGAAGACATGCATGTGAAGATGTGATAGCACTATGTTTGAGTGGCAATAATTGTATTTTTTGTGGCCAATAATAATTTGAAGTTCAAATCATATGAAAAATTCATGAAATGCATGAAAAAAAAATGCATTTGAATGAATTCTGCCAACACATGAATGCACCGATATTTTACCGATATATCGGTGAAACCCGTCATTTTCTCCCTATATCTCACTGAAACCGAAACGCGAACAAAAACAGACCGATATATCATCGATATATCGGTGACATTTTGACGAAAAAAACAACACCCCGTTTTTATATCGAACATAGCATTTGAGTGAAATATCGGTGATATATCGACGATATTTCGGGATTTTTTGATCAGTGGTTACAAGTGTTCAATTGTATGGTATTTTAAGGGGTCAATTTTCAAACTATCCAAATTCATAAGTCAAGGAACTTGTTTACCTATTTTAACTTTTCTACCCAATTTAGGTAGTAAAATGTCCAATTTGCCCTCAACTTAACTACATATTTACATAATGTAAAAATTAAATATAAATACACTAAATATAAAATACAAGTGAAGATATACTAACTAAATACAAAATACAAAAGTTAAAATGAAATCCAAAGACAAAATTCCCCCTATTTTGAAAAGTTGAAAATTTATTTTCCCCCCACAACAAATATCATTTATCTCCACACAAAATTTCATTTCCCCAAACCAACTTTCCAATTTGGTTATATTGTGTTGACAACATCTGCTGTCGGACTATTAGCATGGATTATGAAGAAGTTCGTTGGAAAAATATTTGAGGCAAAGTATTGAGATTTTTCTATTAAATGTGGTAATGAGATAACTTTGTCATTATCATAAAATTAGGTGTTTCAGCCTTTTATTTTTTTCTCACCTGGTAGTGAATTTCATGTGGAAGCTGCATCGAAGCATTCTGTGTGACTCTTTTTGCCTTCTGAACTAGTACGAGATATTTGAGACTTCTAATATGATATTTTTGATGAATCTAAAAGAAAAAAAAAATCCACCAAAACTCCATTGTGGCAACCACTTCAATCATACACTCTCCTACAAAGAACTCTACCATGTGCAATCCTCACCACTTCAACACCAATGACAAATGAGAATTTTAGAATAAAGTTTGGATCTCGCTGGTAAATCTGAAGATGTATTTGTTGCGGTTATCAGATTAAGATGGAAATCGAGTTGAGTGAAGGAGGTCGAAAAAGGTTGAATGTTAATCCTTAATGAAATTATATATGTTTAATGATGTAACTTAATATCTGTTTATCTTCAATATTTATAATATCTCATTATATGATAATAATTTCATTTTATCGAATTTTATATTATTATTTTAGTTCATGTGGATGATGGAGAGAATTCAACATGTATGTCCTTTTTAATTACTATGAAGATAAATATTTGAATTTCACTGATTAATACGAATATGACATCAAACATTAGGTATAATATCAAATGATATTAACCGAGAAAGATAGGAGGTTTTATATTAGTTACATTATATTAGCCAAATTTTCTCATATATTGTTATTTAATGTAACGACAAGTGAGAATATGGTGAAAAGAAAATGGGATCGCGTAGAAAAAAAAGGAATCGTTAAAAATAGTTTTGCGAAAAATGAGAGAATATACCCTAGAGATCCCGATCTCACTACCCTTTTCACCTCCCATATAAATAAATCATCTTCTTCAATAACACCCAAACCATAGTTTTTCTTCTAATCTCGACTCGATCCATCATTAATATATAAAATTGGATTGAAAAGTATTAGTATTTAATTTGGTGCAAGAAATGGAAGGGGAAAATTTGAAGGTGTTAAACGCACTGGATGTGGCGAAAACGCAATGGTATCATTTCACTGCAATCATCATTGCAGGCATGGGGTTTTTCACTGATGCTTATGATTTGTTCTGTATATCTCTCGTTACGAAGATGCTCGGCCGCATTTACTACCATGTCGAGGGCTCCCCCAAGCCGGGCACTCTGCCGCCCAACGTCTCGGCCACCGTCAACGGCGTGGCCCTCTGCGGCACCCTGGCGGGGCAGCTCTTCTTCGGGTGGCTCGGCGACAAGCTGGGGAGGAAGAAGGTGTACGGTGCGACGCTCATGATCATGTGTGTTTGCTCCATTGCTTCTGGCTTGTCTTTCGGACATGATGCCAAGGGCGTTATGTCCACTCTCTGCTTCTTCCGATTCTGGCTCGGCTTCGGCATCGGCGGCGACTACCCTCTCTCCGCCACCATCATGTCGGAGTACGCCAACAAGAAGACACGTGGCGCCTTCATCGCCGCCGTGTTTGCCATGCAGGGGTTTGGGATTTTGGCCGGTGGGATTTTCGCTATGGTTATGTCCGCCGCATTCAACTCCACCTTTGCGGCGCCGTCGTACGCGGCGGACCCCCTCGCCTCGACGGCTCCGCAGGCGGATTATCTGTGGAGGATTATTCTGATGGTTGGGTCTCTCCCTGCTTTGCTTACCTTCTACTGGCGGCTGAAGATGCCGGAAACTGCCCGGTACACCGCCCTCGTGGCCAACGACACGAAACAGGCGGCGGCGGACATGTCGAAGGTGTTGCAAACCGACATCGAAGTGGAGCAGGTTAGTGAGTGGAGGCAGAAGAAGGGGTATGGACTATTCTCAAAGGAGTTCCTGAGGCGCCATGGATGGCACTTGTTTGGCACAGCAAGCACATGGCTCTTGCTTGACATTGCATTCTACAGCCAAAACCTCTTCCAAAAGGACATCTTCACTGCAATCGGATGGATTCCTCCGGCGAACACTATGAATGCAATTCGAGAAGTGTATGTGATCGCACGAGCACAAACACTGATCGCCCTTTTCAGCACTGTCCCCGGCTACTGGTTCACCGTTGCTCTCATCGACGTCATCGGACGGTTCACCATCCAGATGCTCGGATTCTTCTTCATGACCGTCTTCATGTTCGCCTTGGCCTTCCCCTACCACCACTGGACCCAACCCCAGAACCGGATCGGCTTCGTCGTCATGTACTCATTCACCTTCTTCTTCGCCAACTTTGGCCCTAATGCTACCACCTTCGTTGTCCCTGCCGAGATTTTCCCCGCCAGGTTCCGATCCACGTGCCACGGCATATCCGCCGCATCGGGGAAGGTCGGGGCCATAATCGGGGCCTTCGGCTTTTTGTACTTGGCTCAAAATAAGGACCCCAAGAAGGCCGACGCTGGCTACCCGGCCGGAATCGGTGTCAAGAATTCACTCATAGTGTTGGGAGTGATCAATCTATTGGGATTGATGTTGACATTCTTAGTTCCCGAAGCAAAGGGCAAATCTCTAGAGGATCTTTCCGGAGAGAACGACAAAGAACAACGAGAAGAAGGTCACAATAGTACAACACTTGAGGAGGCATAGTGAGCGAGCAACTCATAGCATCATCCATCATCTTTGTACTACCACTAATATTATTCATTCTATCACTTTAATTTGCATTAGGGTTTCTTCTTTTAAGTTAATGTCTCTTTTTATTGTGGGCAAAATAGGGAGTAATGAAGCAATTGCAGTTTTAACCTATTAAATGTGTAATAGACATCAAGGACCGGAGATGATCTATTTTGTCAAATGCTAAACTCATGAATAATATTATTTTGCCCCTTGTAGTTTTCCGTTTATTTTTTCCCTTTATATTTTGATTTTTTGTTGAGCTTTTTTCCCCTTTGATTATGTTAACAACAGAGGTTATAAACTAAAACAAAATATCTTATAAATTTGCTAATAATTTGAATTTTTTAACTTCTTATGTTCTTTGTTGACATCTTCTCAGATTGTACTCTGCTATATATGATTTTGTTTCAATACCAATTTTGAATATGTTGTGTACACACATGGTGGTAATTTACTGTATTTGTTTTTATGAAATATTTCCTTTTATTTTGGAAAACAATGTATATTGTTAGAATTAAACAAATATCAATTTTTATATGAAAATGTTGGAAAAATTACAATATGTTAAAAACGAATTAATGTCAATTTTTATATGAAAATAATGTAAAAATTACAATTAATATTTTCTTTTTGCCCTTGACGTAAATATATAAAGTTAATTAATCCTTCATTCAGGATCTTTATGTTAGATAATCAAGTCACATAAATTGCATGTTTTAATCACATAAACATGCTACAGCACAAAAGCCCCAAATCTACTCTACGATGATAATCCGAAATTGAGAAAGACAATAACCGTAAAGCGGAAGCGTACTCTCGATTCGATTTGTGCCTTTAACCGGTATGGTTTACCAAACTATCAGATTCACCCTTAATCACAGCCGCAGAGAGAATGCAGAACGTGAAATGAGAAATCTGATGTTTGGGGACCATAACCCGAGTAAGTCTCTTGTGCATCAGGTGCATGGATCTTAGATCCATGCACCCGGGTCGGATCCGGGTAATCCGACCCGCTTTTTTTTTTTTTTTTTTTTTCGCGCTTGTTTTTTTCTCAATTTTAGTCATGACTTTTAGTTATGCGTAAGAATACCTTTATGTAATGCGTAAGAATAACTTTAGATTACCTTAATGATACTATTATGCCCAGATTTCATACCTTTACGTTAAGTTAGACATACCTTTAGGTTATGTTAAGAATACCTTTAGGTAATGTATAGAGATACCTTTAGGTTATGTTAAGGATACCTTTGTGCCCAAATTTCATACATTTAATTTAGGTCAGACATACATTTATGTTATGTTAAGGATACTTTTATGTTATGTTAGAGATACCTTATCCATAAGGTAGTTGTGTTACACATTTTGTACACAAAGGTATCTCTAACATAACATAAAGATATTCTTAACATAACCTAAATGTATCCTTAATATACCTAAAAGTATGTTTAATATAATCAAAAGGTATTCTTAAAATAATTAAAGGTATCCTTAACATAACCTAAAGGTATGCTTAACATAACTAAAAGGTATTCTTAACATAACATGGTATGTAACCTGGAATCACGATTTCAAAGGTATCCTTAACATCACTTAAAGGTATTCTTAACATAACCTAAAGGTATGCTTAATATAACCAAAAGATATTCTTAACATAACTAAAGGTATCCTTAACATAACCTAAAGGTATGCTTAACATAACTAAAAAGTATTCTTAACATAACATGACATGTAACCTGGAATCAGGATTTCAAAGGTATTCTTAACATAACTGAAAGGTATCCTTACCATAACTTAAAGGTATCCTTAACATAACTGAAATGTATCCCTGAAAGGTATCCTTACCATAACTTAAAGGTATCCTTAACATAACTGAAAGGTATCCTTAACGTAACCTAAAGGTGCGCATCCGCCCAGGCGCGTGGGAGCTCGTGAGGGCGCGTCAGACGCGCGTGGAAGCGCGTACACGCGCGGGTCGGGTCGGGTGCATGGATCTAGGATCCATGCACCTGATGCATAAAAGTTTTTGTGTTACTTATAATAATAAGATTCCTTTATTTTCAATTTGGTCCCTCAACAAATTGAAAATCACTTACTGATATCTACACATAAAAGCCCATGAATAATATGATATCCATATAAGTCCATAACTTAAACTTTATTGGATCACTTTAATTTGGGCTTCCTTTAGACAGCTATACGCATTTAAATTGACACGTGGAAGCCCAACACACATTGAATTTATCCAACAATCTCCCACTTGGGCAACACGTGACACCGAACAAATGTGTATTACCTAAGTGAGCTCAAACCTTGTTGTCATATGTATGAGTATCCCTAAACAATCTTATTATCAATTGCTCTGACATAGGACTAAAGAGGTCTTCGTTACTTTAATCGTAACTAAACCCATCAGTAATCACGTATATCATTACAATTAACAACAGATCATTCATGGTGTGTAGCATGGAAATTACATGCAATGTGATCTAACATGTCTATTTCCAACTGGTCCTTTCCTTATTCTTTAGTGAGATCAACATAAAACATAAAATAACAGAGTGCAAATAAACCAAAACTTTATTTCTGTGCAGTATCATCAAAATACACAATAATGTGTCCAAAACCAAATATAGAGCAATAAAACCAAATACAGACTCCCACTAAACCGAAATATCCTGAAATAACATAACACCCATTTGAGCTGTGTGCTCATGAAAAACCTTGGGTGGTTAACCTTTAGTTAGCGGATCCGCAATCATTGAGTTTGTCCTAATATCCTCTATAGAAATCTAACCACTCTGTCCTTTTCCTTCACAACAAGGAACCTAATGTCAATGAATTTTGACTTAGTAGAACTCATGTTGTTATCAGAATATAGCATTACCGAATTATTGTCACAATATCACTTAAGTGGTCTTTCAATATTCCCCACAACATGTAGCCCAGTGACAAAGTTTCGCAACTATATTCCATGACTTGATGCCTTCATAACATGCTACAAATTCTGTTACCATGGCAGAAGATGCTACGAGTGTCTGCTTAGTGCTTCTCCAAGAAATAGCTCCCCCAACTAACAGAAAAAAGTAGACTAAAGTGGATCTTATTCTATTTTGGCATCAACAAAATCAAAATCAGAATACCTAATGATCTCTGACTGATCTGATTTCTTATATGTGAGCATGTAATCCTTAGTTCTCTGTAGATACATTATATGGTTGCTTTCCGAAGATCCATACCAAAGTTACTTAAGTATCTGCCCAACACACCAACAATAAAAATTTAAGTCAAGTCTTGTACAGACCTGAACATACATTAAACTCCTAATAGCCGAAGCATATGGAACCTTTTGCATCATTTGGACCTCAATTGCAGTTTTAGGGCACTGATTGAGACTACTCCCACTGAACTTGTGAGACATATAATCATCAATAGCATTAATTAGCCTCAAAACCAAATGAGACAACTATTCCATGAAACTTGTGGTATCACCAACGAGAAGCCTGCTTAAAATTCTTGAGACTGTTGAGTTTGTTCTTAAATTATTTCATTAACCTGATGGAGAAGATTTTCAACATTATCCTGTTGAGGTTTCAAATCTGCTTCTTCTTCAATGACAGGAATGGATACCTAAACATTGTCATCAGCAGTAGTAGGTGTCGAAATCGACTCCTCCTCAAACTCAATATCTTTAACCCCATTTCTTCCCCAAACTCAACATCCTCAAAGAACACTACATTTCCCGTTTCAAAAATGACCTTCTAGTGGGATCATAGAACTTAAAACCCCTGAATTTTCTGAATAACCAATAAAGTAGCTGCTAACTGTATTGGAGTCCAAATTTTTTTTTTTTAATTGGAGTTTTAGCAGTTGCTTTAATTGTTACCCTATTGAGAATGTAAGCTGCAGTTTTATTGCTTCTCCCCAAAGCGATTATGGTGAGAAGGAATGACCATATTCTTCTCACCATATCATTTAAAGTTCTGTTTCGTCTCTCAGCTACACCATTTATGCTAGGCGTCCCTGGCATGGTGTACTGTGAGACCTTTTTTTTTTTTTTCTTTTTGAGGAAGATACCAAATACCTAATTTCTTTTGTTTGGTCTGTGTTCTTTTAATACACTCAACACATACATTAAGATCTTTAAAAGTCGAGTGTATCCAAAATACCATCCGACACAAACCTCTCAATTCTGGTTCTTAATATATGACCTAAATGTTTGTGCCATAGGTTAGCTGAATTTTGTTTATTTAATTTTCACTTTGTACCTCTTGATTCAACATGCAAAGTTTCATTATGTGAAGGAACAATATCAAGCAAATATAGATTGTCAGATGCACTTAAATAACTAGTGCCCACAACACTGGAAATATTTGAAAGCTGAAACTGACAATCTCCAAATGAACAAGTAAAACCAAATTTGTCCAATATGGAAATAGAAACCAAATTCCGTCTAAAGACGGTACAATAAAAGTGTCTTTCAAATCCAAAATTAAATAAATATCCAGTTTGTAATAACAATCTAAAATGCCTTATTGCCTCCACTTCTACCGATTTGCTATCTCCACATAGATGTATCTTTCACCATCAATTGACTTTCGGTAGCTCAGGCAACCCTGCATTGAAACACTTATATGAGTGGTAGCACCAGAATCTAACCACCAAGTGTCTTTAGGTACTGAAGCTAAATTAACCTCAAAACAGACCAAAGTAAGATTAATACCTTCCGTTGCACGCCAAGCGTGATATTCGGTACATTCCTTCTTTTTGTGTCCAGGTTTATGACAGAAAAAACATTTTTTATCCTCAGTCTTTATTTGTTGTTTCTTCTGTGCTGGACCTTGATCCTTAGCAGCTTTCTCAACAGGCTTCATTTTCATGCCCGATATAGTGGCCAGCTGAGCAACCTCAACCTTTTCTTGCTTCAACCTCTCTTCCTCTTGTACACAATATGAAATGAGCTCATTAAGAGTCCACTTCTCCTTTTGACAGTTGTAACTGACCTTAAATTGACATTCTTAGTTCCGGAAGCAAAGGACAAATCTCTGGAGGATCTTTCCGGAGAGAACGACCAAGAACAACGAGAAGAAGGTCACAATAGTACAACACTTGAGGAGGCATAGTGAGCGAGCAACTCATAGCATCATCCATCATCTTTGTACTACCACTAATATTATTCATTCTATCACTTTAATTTGCATTAGGGTTTCTTCTTTTAAGTTAATATCTCTTTTTATTGTGGGCAAAATAGGGAGTAATGAAGCAATTGCAGCTTTAACCTATTCAATGTGTAATAGACATCAAGGACCGGAGATGATCTAATTTGTCAAATGCTAAACTCATGAATAATATTATTTTGCCCCTTGTAGTTTTCCGTTTATTTTTTCCCTCTATATTTTGATTTTTTGTTGAGCTTTTTTCCCCTTTGATCATGTTAACAACAGAGGTTATAAACTAAAACAAAATATCTTATAAATTTGCTAATAATTTGAATTTTTTAACTTCTTATGTTCTTTGTTGACATCTTCTCAGATTGTACTCTGCTATATATGATTTTGTTTCAATACCAATTTTGAATATGTTGTGTACTGTATTTGTTTTTATGAAATATTTCTTTTTATTTTGGAAAACAATGTATATTGTTAGAATTAAACAAATATCAATTTTTATATGAAAATGTTGGAAAAATTACAATATGTTAAAAACGAATTAATGTCAAATTTTATATGAAAATAATGTAAAAATTACAATATTTTCTTTTTGCCCTTGACGTAAATATATAAAGTTAATTAATCCTTCATTCAGGATCTTTAATCTAAAACTCATTCTGCATATATGAAAATGTTTGTAAAAACTATTTAAAAAAAAAAATTACTCATTTTCATGTCATAAACTTGTTTTTAATAAATTTAATGATTTTCTTTATAAAGAATTTGGATTTGGAAAACGTAAAAGCAAATAAAAGCCGTTGGTATTTTCTGCCGAAATGCTTGCTATGTAGTTTTTAATTTATACAACATGTGTTTTGATTATTAATTAACGTAATACATATCCAATAAACTTTCAAGAATTTGAGAATCCTATTACTATAAATTAGTTGTTTAAATTAGTATACTGAATAGAATTCATTCATCAATTTATTATATATATAATTAAATAAGAATTAATTCAATATTTATGAAATGAATAAATATTGTTGAGGGTTAATAATTTTATTATTATTTTATTTAAAGTTTAAAAAAAGATTGAAATTAAATTTATAGAATATGAATGATAATTTATTTTTTAGAATTTATTGGGGATTGATTTAAATAATAATATGGTGATATTAATTTCATTACCCCTTCAATACATTATCCTCTACTATCTTGATATCATCTGCCATCATCTTTCTCCTTTGCCATCATTTTGCTCTCTATTATCTCTGCTATCATCTTGTCCTCTATGCTTTCTCTGTTATCTTGTTCTCTACTATTTGGCTTGTCTCTTATTACCTTCATCCCAAAATAAATGACGTTTTAGCCTTTTGCACATAGATTAAAGAATGTGATAAAAAGACCAATATACCCCTATTTAAGTTTAATTAATGATGAATTTTTATCTCTTTACCACATTTAATTTGAGATGAGTAAATAGAGACATATTTGGTACATTGTATGTAAATATGTTTTGGAATACGAAAACAACAATTATTTTGGGACAAATTTTAGTTGTGAAAACGACATTTATTTTGGGACGGAGGTAGTATTAATTTGCTATTAGGATATACAAACAAAGAATTGTTCAACATATTTCGAAAAATAAAAACTGAGCAAAAAATAAAAGAAAAAACTAAAAATATTTAAATAAATAAAATGTTATCTATACTCTACCGCTTAAATATAACATGGTAATATTATATTCATCCTGCAATATTGGACGTAGATCAGTCAAGAACCTCAGTACAAACAGAATCCAAGAAAAAATTAAAAAGATTTACATGAATTAAAATGTTCTGAATCCAAGAATAAACTAAAAAGATTCACATGAATTAAAATGTTAACTATACCCATTGCTTAAATATAAACATGGTAATATTATATTCATTTTACACCGGAAGTACATCAGTCAATAACCTTAGTAAAAACAGAACTCAGAACACAAAGATCAAAGAGGTACATCAATAAATTAACCTTAGTAAAAACAGAACCCAAAACACATCATAGACGTATCAGTCAATTAACCACACTAAAAACAGAACACAAAGAATTAATCAGTAAAAACAGAAGACAAACAACAAAAAGAAACATAAAGAATGAAGAACACAAAGAACAAATAGGAACACAAAGAGGAACACAAAAATGAAGAGAAAAAATTGGTGAATGAGAGTTAGTCAAAATGGTTGAAAATGAGAAACATTCAGAAACTCATCATCAAATATATTCATGCTATCCTGTCCTCTACATTTAGCTAGGAGAGAAAAAGTTAGAGAAAAAATTTATGAAAGACATTTGGCTAGGAAATAAAAAATTAGAGAATTTTTTTATGAAAGAGGAGAAAAAATCAGGAAGAAAAAATTATCACGATTGTTGAAAATGAGGAATAATGAGACACTCATCATCAATTATTTCGCAAATGGTAATTTGATAGAGAGCAAAGACAAGTTGAGAAAAACTTTATAAAAGAGCTGAAGATTAGATTTGATAACTGGAAATTCAGAAATTCAATGAGGGAGATTTATTGGAGTCTGGAAAGTTAGATAGAGAAGACATAGTTTTGAACACAATTATATTTTGCAATTTTAGAAAATGTGAAATTACAACTTGACCCCAACTATTTTTAAAATTATAAATTTGGAATGACTTCTATTTTTATATATAGATAGATATATTAAATATATATAAATTAAAAAATTGAATAAAAATTTGGAATAATCATAGAATGACATGTATCCTCCAGTGGTTATTCCTTTAATATATATGAAATATGTGTTGTTTGGGACAAATGAAAATGATACTTTAATGTCATCTTGAAATTTTTCAAATTGTGATAATCATGGTTCGATTCAAATCATGTAAAAAAATCTTTTTAGTATTTCCATCCGTCCCCCTTGTCTTATTAAAACATCTTGAATTTTTTCTAACATAACCAACTAGTTAGAAAGTAAAATCTCATCTCTCTTTAAAGAGATCATAATATATTTATAGAACAAATTACTTCATGTTAATCACATACTGTAATTTCCTGGGCAAAAACAGAAAGAAAAGGCAAAGGAAAGAAAGTAGAGAAATGTCATTTTCATTGTGTGGTCTATTTCTTGGTAAAATAATGAAAGTGGGTAAAAAAGGAAGAAAAAGCTTGATAAAATACAAATATTCTGCCAAGATATAAAATGAACAAGACCATGATCATGTCTCAAAAAATGCATCAAAAGTAACTAGGTGTTTAATTTTCATTTTGTATATATTTGATTTTTATTAAATGAAATTCATCATAGAATTTTAGCAATTTTAAATTAAAATTCATTCAAGAAAAAGCACAAGAATAATAAATGAAAATCGCCCACCGTGGGGCTCGAACCCACGACCACAAGGTTAAGAGCCTTGCGCTCTACCAACTGAGCTAGACGGGCTTATTGATCTTATTTATTTTATATTTTATGAATAAATTGGAATTTGATTAAATTCAGATTATCATGGTTTTTTCACCTCGTATCCCTTGTTAATTCGAAAAGGAACAAACTTTGTACACTGAATAAAAGCTTCACAAGAAGTTTTCGTTAGAGCTTTTAGGTATATGATTATCGTATATTTGAATATGTACAGTGTCAAGTAAGAAGTGATAATAAAAAGATCTGATGAAGAAGATCGTCAAATATTAGATCTTCCAACTCAAGCACCACACACTCCGCATCCAATTGTAGGTTCATCCAATCGTCGTTTTTGTTCATATCTCGGGTTACAGCCTCATCAAAACCTTGATCGACTTCGGGGCTCCAATGGAGCGACCATCTTACATCCCTCCAAACTTGTTCCAACACGCGGTTTCCTTTAGGCAGTTGATGTATACGGGACATGCTAGTTATAGGCCTCGGCCAATAGCATAATGACCGCTCATGAATGCCTAGCAGTACCTCGTTGATCAAGTCGAACAATAAAAGGTGGTCGTATACTTCTTCGCATTCGCCTTGATCAACCAAGCACCCTTCCACTTCCTCAAACATAGATGGATTAAGAGGGTGCTCCGCTGAATGCCATTTTCCGAGCATCCCGCCCCGGCTGAATCCGGATAGTTCTAGAACGTCTTTCACGTAGTTGAACTCTGCTTCCTTCTTGGTGTCAACCGGAGCAATGAGCATTAGGTCATTGTACGTTTGCTCCATTTGGATCTCTTTGACATCGATCTCCATTTTGTTTTCTGGGTATGATAAATCTGAAAACCAATGCAAAGTAATCATCAACAATATTTATAGTGGGTTTCTCGAGCAACAATAACCACTTTACACAAAAAAGTGTAAGAAACTACTCACCTTCTGAAACAACCATTTCAATCTCTTTGACAATTTCATCATCCTCACAAACCTCATCTAACATCAATGGCTGAAGAGCGTGTTCAAGATTCGAGTAACCTAACTCATCAAAAGCCTCTACCAAATTTTCTTGATCATTACCTCCACTTTCTGAGACAGAACATGTCTCTACTTTGCTCGTTGAATCTTCTTCCGAACAGAACGGCCTTTGTTCTAATGCAACGAAAGAAGCATTGCAGGCCGAATCATCAATCTGAATCGACGAGTATATCCTGAGATCAGGCAGTGAAAGAATCCTCCCTAGAGTAGCAGGACTTTTCCGAACAAGTGTTTGTGCATTATTTTCCTCTGTTTTGAACCTTAATTTATCAGAAACACGATCCTTTGATTCTCTGTTTATAGTGATCTCCAACAACTTATACCTATCAAACGACTCGTTGAAAGAAGATGCTCGTTTGAAGACATGTTTTGAACTCTTCCCAAAATCCGAACCGAGTTGGCCTTCATTCTTGGAAACACTTCCACCATAAGGAATCTTATGATGCACCGCGTCTTTAATGATCCGATTCTTCTCCTTTTTCTTGTCACGAATCACGTGTTTTAGCTTCTCCCTAATGTTCTTGAAGCCTTTGAGCACTACTTTGTTCTCATTCTGTTTCCTCAGCATGATAGAATCAGCATTGTCCGAAGAAGGCTCAACCTCATCCAACAACTCCTCTGTTTTACCATTTTCGTCCTCTTCTTCCACATTCGCCTTCACTTCATCTTGATGTGTGGTTGGATCATCCTTGCTTAGGTCCCTTTTCTCCGAAGCAGGGAATGAGACGGATTTGGTCAGGCCGAACCTGAGATTAGGCGAGCGCCTAAAATGCAACTGATGGGCTAATGAAGAAGAAGGGTCTTGCAAGATTTTCATGAATACCTCTTCTCTCACATTGAGCAAATCCAAGGCATCCATGAATAGCTTAGATTCTTGAAGCGAATCACCTTGACTTGGCTCCACTGCATATATCAAATTCCCATGAAGAAATGTATGATCTCTAACTGGCTGTTTTCCCAGCTTGTTGACCTCATTTTGCTTCAAGTAATTCACCTTTAGCATTGTCTCACACAGCTCACATGAACTGCTATTGCTATTGTTTCTACTGCTTTCTTCGCCTGATTTTGGAGTCGAATCCACACCATCATCCTTCAACTCAACCTCACCAGACAACTCTGTGTATAAAGCCTTTTCTTGATCCAACAGTGGCTTCCTTTTTGGAGTCCTCCCATGGCGGTCCTTCCTCCTATGCATCTCTTCACTGATCAAAGCTTTGATCCTCGACTTCATCGAGCTTTTGTGAGCTGAACTCTGAACAATGGCTTTTGCCTCAACCTGATCAAACCAACAACTTCTCTTCACATACATACAAATTCACATGGAAACAAAAAAACACAAAAAGCCTCTAGAAAAAACACACTGCATGATTTTCGACACAAGAATCGACATTTTCTTGCATCCTCGAATCCCCCCTAGCATTTCCACCTCTCCCATGACCTGCACAGATGTCCAAATCTCTCAGAATCTTAAAAAATGAACACAACAAGAAAATGTGGGAATCAAGAAGTATGATACCATGGGAGTGTTTGGAATAACCGAGGCGTCTACGAGGGATCATTTTGACGACATTATGCCATCGATTATACTGGAAATGGTGAAGAAGGCCCCACATGCATCCTGGATTGTGGCTCTTCAAAGTTAATTGAGGTTCTTGGTGCTGCAAATTCTTCCCCATTATATCTATCTATGGTTTTATTACAAAACAGAGTTTTTGTCTGTTTCACATTGGCAAGACATCATTATTAGCCTTCACAATTCAACTAATTTTCTTACAAGAATGAAAGGAACACGAAACTGCATATATATATGAAAAGAAAAACGCAGAGTTTCAGAATACCATCTTGAGATTTCCATGTTATGCTCTGCGGCCATGGCTGTCCGCCCAAATAGAGAGAGAGAGAGAGAGAGAGAGAGAGAGAGAGAGAGAGAGAGAGAGAGATCTTAATTGGTAAGGTAGTTACATTATTCTTCTTTTGGCGCCTCTTCCGGCGGTTAACTCCCAACCGTTATCAATTTTTTATCAATTTTTTGGGACAATTTTTTTAGGTTGTTCATGTATTTATTTATTTTTGTTTGTAAGAAAGATTTTTTTTTTCCTTATACAATGGGGTCTCTATATTTTAATCAGAATTTATTCTCAGTTTCATATAACTAAAATTCAAATAATTTCTTTCAAAAGTCGAAATGAATAATTAGTAATATTCTACATATAAGCATATAAACCTATTATTTTAGTAAAATATTAAAAAAATGGAGAAGTCATATATTATATTTGAACAATAAGTTTCAGTGAAAAAATCGTTATTTTTTTTTTATTTCACTTCAAATGACGTATTTTCTTTTTCTTCATTCTTTAAAATATCTTTAATCTTTCTTTCTCAAATATGTTTTTTAAGCCTAAAAAATTAGCTTTTTTGTTCTTTTATTTTCTTCTTTATCTTAATGGGCCTAAGATTATGATAGCTAATAATGGGCCATATAAAATGGTAAAGTAGGATTGAATTTAAAATGAAGGGACATCTCAGATATCGTTTTGGTTGGCAAATTATTATTTATCGAATAATTCCAATGGATTTACGAATAATTTCATGTGAGACGAATTAATTTGTAGTTCATAATTTCAAATTTACATATAAATTTTTAAACTTTGATTTCAATCATAAATAAAAAATCTATCTTATGAAAACTATCTTGAAACAATTTCATACAAGTTTTTGTGTTATTTATTTATGATTTCTCAATCCGATTAAATGTGATTGTCGATATCATATATTCAAGAAGATCCAATACGTTTTTAATCTATCTAGAAAATAAAATAACTCAATACTTCTCACGAAGACTTTTACAATTCAAGATTCAATTATTTAATTTCACCAAAACGTGGTTGAAATTTGGACAAAAATGCCTCAAATCTATTATTATCTTTAAGATAAACACGAAAGACAATCCAAATCATCGGTTTTTTCACTTGGCAATCTAAACTTTTCCTTTTCGATTGCAACCTAATCTTTTTGTAGATTTTTTGATTGCAACCTAAATTATTTTTCCGGCAAATGAATTAATTTTTTTCACTTTGCAACCCAAACTTTATTTTTTTAAACCAATTACCCAAACTTTATTTTTTTATCCAATTGCAAATCATGATCTTAAAAAAAAAAAAAGTTGCAAAAGTGAACAAATTAAGTCACGTGCCTCTCATGTTATCTCAAATTCGCCGAAAATTTGCAATCGATAAATTTGTAAATGACTAGGTTGCAACCGGGGAAGAAAAAAGACTAGAATGTAAAATGCAAATAGACGATAGTTTGAGTTATTTTTATATTTTACCCTTACATTTATTAACTTGGGAAAAAAAGTCCTTAACGATACATGATATAGACACGGTTTTAATTTATATCTATCTAATTAATTATTTTACTAAGTATAAGGGCTCGTGGAATTCATCTTATTTCATATTCAAATTTATTCATGTTTTTATATTATATTATAATATTAGTACCAAATTAATAGGATCGATTTTTAAACCAAGTTTTTTAAATCTAAGTTGTCAATAGTACAACTTGCCTAATTGGGTCTAAGTCAACTAATCAGAAAAATATTTCTATTTTTATTACTTTTTGTAATAAAAAAATTCAAATTTGAAATATTACGTATGTAGTGATAATATTATATGGTACAATGTATATATTAATAAGACGAACTGTGTAATAATACATAAAAGAGAGCGTTGAAATTAAAATTTCCATGTGATTTTTTTTTTTTTTTGTGCAATTAATTTTGCTCATGATTTATTTATTCAATTTTAAATTTATTTTTGGTTTGTAATAAAATGGGAAAATGTGACATTTTTTATATAGACATCAAAAATTGATATCCACTCATCTCTCTCTATCTCTCACACACACACACGGATATATATATATAGAGAAGGACTTGGGTGCCCCCGGGGCGCGGATCCTAGATCCGTGCCCCCAACCCGCTCCAAGATCCATATGTTTACATATATATATTTGTGTGCCCTAATTTTTCTTCTCTTATTCTTCTTCTTCTCCATTTTCTTCTGCTGCTGCGTTTCATTTCCTAGTGTTCTTCTTCTTCTTCTTCTTCTTCTTCTTCTTCATCTTCTTATTCATCTTCCAGATTTCCTAGCGGTTTTCTTCTTCTTCTTCTTCTTCTTCTTCTCCATCTCCATCTTCCAGATTTCCTAGCGCTCTTCTACTTCTTCTTCTTCTAGATTTCCTAGCGGTCTTCTTCTTCTTCTTCTCTATCTTCCAAATTTCCTAGCGGTCTTCTTCTTCTTCTTTAATTTTCACATATTTCCTAGCGGTGGATTACGATTGGCTCGTGAAATTTGCATGATTTAGTAGATTTGAAAGATATTAAAATTGTGAAAAAACTTGGGTATTGTTGACGATACTGAACAAAATCAGCATATATTTGTGTTGATTTGTAGAATATTAACAAAATCATCATATATTTGAGTTGATTTGCAGAATATTAACAAAATCATCATACCATAAATACCTGAAAGGTTGTGTAATACCACATAAGCATACGTGTAATACCTTAAAGATATTCAGGTATTACCTTAAAGATATTTATGTAATACCTGAAAATTGAGTATCAAATACCTTAAATGTGAGTATGAATGTGTAATACCATATAGATAAAAATGTAATACCTTAAACATATTTATGTAATACCTGAAACATATTTTATGTAATACTTTAAGGATAAATATGTAATACCTTAAAGTTTAAACAGTAATACCTTGAAGCTGATTATGTAATACCTTATACTCAAAAGCAGTAATACCTTAAAGGTGAGTATGCAATACCTTATACTCAAATATGTAATACCTCAAAGGTGCATATGTAATACCTTATGTTTTAAACTCAATACCTTAAAGATAAATGTGTCATACTTTAAAAATGTGTCATACCTTAAAAGTATACACGTAATACCTTAAGAGTATACACGTAATACCTTAAGAGTATACACGTAATACCTTAAGAGTATGTGTATAATACCTATCACTGAATGGAATCTGGTGTGCGCGAGTGCACACCAGCATAGAGATGGCGGGCGCGCATGGAGATGGCCCACGCGCCGGGTCAGGTTGGGGGCACGGATCTAAGATCCGTACCCCGGGTGCACCCAAGTTTTTGCCATATATATATATATATATATATATCACAACAAAACCAGTGAATGCTAATACAAACTTAAATAAAAACTCATAGTTCTATTAAAATAATATATTATTAATAACTTAATTGGAACTACAATTTACTAGCACTTATCTTTGTTTCTTCCTTCTCCTTTTTATGGTATATGTTTAGTACTACTACTTATCTTTAGTATTAAATAATTAAACTTTATCTGTCATTTCTTTAAATAAAGATAAAGAAAAAAAAAGAACTAAAACCATTGTTTAAATTGAAAAGAGTGTGAATCTTGTAAAATCGAATTTCATTAGACGTGTTGTATTTTGATAATCTCATGAATTGAAAATATATTTGAAAACGAGTTGAGCCCATAAATGTAAGAAAAAATAAAACTTGTTTGAGTCACGTCATGTATAACAATTAATAATTGAGCATAATAATTTGTATCAAATGTCACATCACATGTGAAATTGAAGTCCTAAGAGTTGACATTAAATTAAATGGAATTCATCAAACGTGACATTAGGTCTTAGTTTCATGCATTAAACGCGGTATTATGTATTTTATGTACTACTACCTCCGTTTCGATCGAACTTGTCTACTTTGATCGGGTACGGAGGTTAAGAAAAAATAGTTGACTATTTTTTTAAGATAATTGAGTGACATTTTTGTAATAAAGGTGAAATATGAGAATATTAATGTTTGACTTTTGTTACTTTTTGTTTTTTAAGATTGTTTTTAAAGATAATTGAGTGACATTTTTGTAATAAGGATGAAATATGAAGATATTAATATTTGACTTTTTTTGTCCATTATGGGTTGCCAAGTTAAGTTGGGACAAACAAAAATAGTAAATAGATAAGTTGAGCTGGGACGGAGGGAGTACATAGTTTTATTCTTATGCACACAATTAAATTAAACTAGGAAATAACCCGTGCGTTGCACGAGATTGATTTACAATTTATTTATTAAAAATATTTGTAGTAAAAATTGTGTCTTGAATCTTCTTTTATATAATGATTCAATTTTGAATTTCTCTATATTTTTGTTTTCGAGCCATTATATTATGTGGATCTGAATCTATTTGTTAATAGTAAAATAATTTTGTTATTGATACTTAAATATAAAAATATCAAAAGAAATCTAATGTTTATGTGTTTATATTATTTTTTTTCCCCATATTGTTAGTTAGATTTAAATATTTCTTAAAAAAATAACAATTATAGATTTATCTTTAGAATTAGAAATCCAATTGTTATAAATTTATCATGAGAATATTTTTTTCTGAACATAATGTCGGTATTTAATCCAAAGTATATTTCGAGAAACTGAGTCAATAATTCTTAATTTCTAATTCAAGTGTAAAGTTAATTATATATGGTTTTTGTTTTCTATAATTCCAGTATACTATCATTTAGTGTAAACAAATTAACATTACGAAAAACTACTTAATCGTTAATCTATATATATATAAAAGCAGGATATCCTGCCAAAAATAACTGTAATAAATTATCTACCTATTAAATAATTACTATTTTAAGAAACCTATTAATTGCTTTCATATTGTATTTATTGTAAGAAACTCAATACAATAAATAAATACAAATAAACCTATTTATTGTATTTTAAGAAACTCAATACAAATAAAAATAAATACACATATTTATTGTATTTTAAGAAATTCAATACAAATAAATAAATATTTAATTTAAGAAATCAGTTATGATACTCAATTTAGTACTTATCGTATAGAAATTTCAAATAAAAATAAATAAATAAATAAGATGAAATAAGGGATTATATATTTATTATCTCTCATCTTATTTTTAAGTACTTATTTTAAAGGGTAAATTAAAAAAAAACAACTCCACCTATCGACTTTTTTCAAATTGCAACCTTTTTTTTTTTTAATCTAATTGCAACCTGAACTTTCTGTTTTTATCAGATTGCAACCAAGAATGAAAATTTCGATTCCGGTGAAAATATAGGTAACTTAAATTCACGGAAATATGGGTACATATATTTATTGTTATTTTTCCTATATTTTACTAATATATTCCGATATTTTTTCAATATTTATTGATATTCCATCGATTTTTTACCGATGTTACATATATTTCACCAATTTTTGACCAATATTTCCTTGATATTTATTTTATGAATATCGATCACACTTATATAGCATAAATGTCACACTCATATATATATATATATATATATATATATATAACATAAAGGTATTAGTGTGAAGCGAAAAAAAAATTATGATTTGCGATTGGACAAAAAAATTAAAGTTTGGGTTGCAAAGTAAAAAAAATTAATTCATTTGCCGGAAAAATGACTAGAAATTTTACAATCGGTGAAACCACAGAAAGGCTGGGTGACAATCTTAAAAAAAAAAAAATAGATTAGGTTGCAATTTTAAAAAAATCGATAGCTGGGGTTGTTTTTTGTAATTTACCCTATTTTAAATCAATTTTAAATATATAATATATAAAATCAATCATTATTTAATGATCTTAAATTTAATATTCATATAAAATTTATCAAACTGAAATATGGAAATGTATGTGTGTGGGCTTCAATGATTTTTCATTTTTAAACGTTTTTATGATATATAGTATTAATTTATTGCAAATTGATATTAAAATGTAGAAATAAAAAAATATTATAGGTGTATCTAATAGATTACACATATAAAACATATCAAATAGAAAAAATTAGATTAAAATTATTATTGCAAGTTAACCAACTTATTCATTTAAAATATACAAATATTTTATTTTATCTTTCTTATTTTATATTTATTTGTTGTCAAATTTTATTTATATTATATTCTGATTAATTGAGGTGACATAAGGGATTGGACAAAGGTAATTTTTCTGGTTTTTCACAAATTAAAATTTCATCATTCTTAGTCCCTGATATATTAACTTATCAATCTTATAATTATTATTCATAATTTTTTTATTCAAAATGTGTAGATTAAGTCCAATTTTGATTTGTTTCATTTAAATAGATAGCAAGAGAGATTTTCATGTAATTGATAAGCTGATATAATTTTTTATTTGATTTAAAATAAATTAGTTATATGTGGCATTGAACCAAAAAAATTTATTGTAATACGTGTATATTTATAGTTATAAATGCCAATAAAATATAAATTTATTTATCTCAATACTTAAATCATAACATTTCTAATACATATAACTTATTTTTAGATATTAAATTTATTTTTTAAAATTTCACTATCCATGTAATGTTCTGACACAATTTTTTTTATTTGTTTGTTTAATCCATAAATTAATATATTGCTTTATATATTTCAAATTTCTAATATTTTCGAATATAATTATTTATAATGACATAAATTCAAAGTTAAAATACCTAGCTTTATACTAATACAAATTAAAAAAGTATCAATATATTTTTGTTAAAATAATGATCATTACATTTTATATGTTATTATATTTTTTTAATAATTATATATATAACACACTGTGCAACGCACAGGTACACTACTAGTAATTCATTCTAACATATAATTGATTGGTTAACAACTTTGGGAAACTCCCATTACTAAACTGTAACCATTGAATAAGGAAAGGGAAAGAAAAAAATTGGTAAAAGACCCAATTTAATTGAAATTCAAAAATGAACAATACAATCTTCAACGACCTTCATAAATAACGATATCAAATACAAAACTTTATTTATAAAAATGATGATCTTACAAACAAATAAATTCCATAAAGCCTTTACAATGTTTTCATATATTCACATGTTAGGTTGAAGTCTTGATCTAAGAATCTCGATGCCAAGTCCAACAAAACATACATAGGATACTAAACGTATCTCATCATGATCGATCATTGATATTATCTTCAATTTTAGGAACCTCTTGTGAACTTAAAAAGTTGAGATAACTTTCACCACTTTTAGACTTGCATTTTTTACCTCTTTAATTCTTTGGTTTTCTTTGGAAAACCTTACGAGTCCAATTGATACTCAATAACTCCTTTAACTTCCACAATACCATTTACAATTTTAAATTGTTGCACATTGGTTGGAAAGCAAAACAATCAACAGAAATTGCATCAATACTATCTAAAAAAATGCAAGGAGATATCATAAATAATATTTAGAGGAAAAATGATGCAATGTCTACATGAAACAAATCTCACATGAAGCATTATAAAATGTCAAACTCTTCTAGAAAGAATTTTCCTTATTCAATCACCTCAGAAAGTTGGAATTTGTAGTTCAGTATTCCAATTCTCAAAGTGAATTGAAAGGTTTGACAACCTAGTGATCTTAAAGAAGAGGAATGTTTTAGTCATCTAAAAGGTGGGTAATTTTAGACGATTAACTTTTAATGTTCGATATAAATGAGTAAAGAAAAATATAGGGTTAAACATGTTAAAACATCAAAATGCAAACCTCATTGATCCAGTGAGAATTAAAAACCATCAGACCACCTAATTTGCAGCAAAGGGGATAAAATTCTTCAAAGATCCAAAGCCTCTTATCCTAAAAATCAGCTCATCCACATGTATCTCAACGAAATAATTATCAACCTACGTCTTTCCAAGCCACTGATTTAAGAGTTGTAAGCTATCTATCATAATAATTGTTAATCTCCAAAAATGTGTAATTGCATCATCCTACCAACCAACACAATAAAGAAACTCACAATCCAAAGGAAAGATTTAAATGTCATGAATATTACCCCTTTTCAATGACCTTACCATCCATCTCGATGTCGAAATTTCATGTCACTAAAACCTCACCAGTGGCTTTGCTCATGATCACCAGCACTATCCTCTGTAATTTTTAATTCCCATCTTCCAACTACTCTACAAATACTTTACACAACAGACTAATTTTAAACAAACCCTCATATTCCAACAACCAATTGCATCTCATCCAACTTTATAACTCAAAAGGAAAATCAAATTACCAGAAAGTTGAGGGGTGAAATTTAAAATAAAGGATTTGACCCCTTCATCTTGTGTAAGCAACATTGGAAGCCCATATTTCTTGACTCCTGCAAAACTTTCTTCTAAATACACTCCACGATTATACAATATATTGCAACAATTATTTCTCAATCAAAATTTTGCCTTTCACCCCAGATTAACACATTTGTATAAGAAATCAAATTTTCAAAAATAAATAATTAAAGATTGAGCGAAAACACTGAATGGGAATTATAGAAACAAACATGTATCTTAAAAATTCTGAGTAAAATACCTTGGTAGCCAAACTTTTTTGCAATGAATTTGAAGTGGGAAATATCGTAAGATAAACCCTTGAACGCTAGATAAATTATAAAAGCAATATTTGAAGCTTGGCAATTTTGCAAGGTTGAAAAAATAAATCATCGCAATTGGAAAGTTGAAAAATGATTCTCATACCAAATGAGTAAAACCACGAATTAGGGTTGGCATTGCAATATTATTTGGGCCCTGCAGTTTTGGTATGTGGCAACCCAAGTGAGTCCGAATTAGGATTGAAGTGGAAAAGTAGTCGAATGGATTTGGGGATGGTGTGCGGCGCTTCAGATCTTCTATGGCCTCATTGCTCTGTGGTTTCATAAGCAATGATCTTCTATATAGATTAGTTTTGCTCCATTGATGTATCAGTTTTGCGGCATTTGATGCTGCTGTTTCTCTTGTTGGAGGGGTGGCTACCGTTTCTCACATATTGGAGTGGTGGGGGAGAGAGAGAGACATGGGAGGTGTTTTGATGCTGATATGGCATTTAGATAGAACTCCACTTGTCGTCATGGAAGAGATCCAAAATGCTGACGTGGCGGGTTGTGGAGAACCAAACCCTACTTTTAATAGTATAGATTGGCATTAAAACGTATACTTAATACTCCCTCCGTCCCGGTCGAAGTTCCTACTTGTCATTTCGGTTTGTCCCAATCCAATTTGCCAGCCCTGTTCACCTATTTCTTTAGGCTACTACCGCAAGTGTACGGTGAAGATTGCAGAACACAGTAAGCAAGGTCGATCCCACATAGACTATTATATAGGAATAATCGATTACCCAAATTCAACCCCTAATTTTATCTAGACTATCAGATATCAAAGAATTCAATTAACTATACTAAAATAAAAATAAATAAATACACGGAGACAAACATATATTACTGAGATAGGTTCTAGAACATGCTTTCAGCTAATTCTCATCACGATATCACTTGACTAATCCAATTCAATGATTAACTATCCTATATGAGCAATCACAAATATCAAATTAAAAGCTCTCTCGAGTCAATTTAACCGGTTGATTATTATACTACCGGAGGTATCTCTACTCGATCTAATATAACACAACAACTCCCAAAAACACCTAGGATTGAAAATCTCATCACATATGTCATTTATCTTTCGATCTCATGCTGCATATATCTCACGTGTTTACTCTTCCGTAATTAAATATTCTCTCTCGAATTTTGACTTAATTACTCAAACATGCTCAATTAGTGGTCACATAATCAAACAAGCAATCAAACCATAAACACATCAATAGGATAAAAAAAATCAAGAAATTGAATTGAAATCAAAGATCCATCAGATTCAAATTAGACTACTAACAAGCCCTAAAAACCCATGGAAAACTAGCCAGACATAAATATCAACAAACTCATAGACAAGATTGAAAATATCATATCAAACTAAAATAATTCAACAATAAAGGAAAGATAAAGAAACACTCTATATGAACGATGATCTCTCGATTCTTCGATCTTTGAAGTCTTCTTCTCCTCTCCAGATGCTCTCAAAATATGTGTTTTCTCTCTATGAATGCCTTGTTTCTACCCTAATGATTGATTCCCTATCTCTGCATCTCCTTTTTGGGACAAATTTGGGTATATATAGCATCTTAGAGGTCTCCTAGATGGTTTAGAAGTGTGAGATACGTCAAAAATCGAGTTTGGGATGGAAAAGGAATCTCTCGGGCACGATCGTGCCCCAGGACACGGTCACCCGTGCGCTAGTGCTAGTGTTTCTGTGCAGTGGGACACGACCGTGTCCCAAGACACGGTCGTGCGCTGGTGCATAGTTCCGAATTTGACTTTGACGTCTTCATGAAAGTTGTAGGACTTGAAGTTAGCTTTCAAATGCCACAAATTTCACCTCAATAGCAGTCTTCTAGATAAAGTTATGATCAAAATACTAGAGCCCTATCACGACGAAGAACCGAACGTAAAACTTCCATTTTCCCTTAATATTCTGCTTTCTTGGAGAACGAATTGGGAAAATTGTTCAACATCAAAGTTGTAGATCCCTTCCTTAGATTTCCAACAAAATTAATATCTTCCAATTCGGACTTCTAGATCGTGAGATATGTCATTTCTTCGACAACTGCGCATGTGAGGTGAAACTTGCGATTTTTGCACTAAAAACACAAAACTAAACATAAAACCATCAAATGCAACTAATAAATCAAAAGTATCTAAATCACTATAGAAACGTACATAAACATGTTCAAATGAATACATAAACATACGTAAAAGTATAGTGAAAACGACACTTATATCAAGCTCATAAATGGCTAAGAAATTATAAAACAAAAAGTATAAAAAACATTTTTTTATTAAAAAATAAGAGTCAACTACGTTTTCTTAAGTTTCGTGTCACTTGTTCACCTTTTTCTTTAGGCTACTACCGCAAGTGTACGGTGTAGATTGCGGAACACGGTAAGTAATGTTGATCCCACAGAGACTATTATCTAAGAATAATCGATTACCCAAATTCAACCCTAATTTTATCTAGGCTATCCAATATCAAAGAATTCAATTAACTATACTAAAACAAAAACAAATAAATACACGGAGACAAACAAATATAACTGAGACAGGTTCTAGAACATGCTTTCATCTAATTCTCATCACAATATCACTTGACCAATCCAATTCAATGATTAATTATCCTATATGAGCAATCACAAATATCGAATTAAAAGCTCTCTCGAGTCAATTTAACCGGTTGATTATTATGCTACCAGATGTATATTTACTCGATCTGATATAACACAACAACTTCTAAAAGCACCTAGGATTGAAAATCCCATCACATATGTCATTTATCTCTCGATCTCATGCTGCATATATGTCACGTGTTTATTCTTCCTTAATTAAATCTCATCTCTTGAATTTTGACTTAATTACTTAAACATGCTCAATTAGTGGCCACATAATCAAACAAACAATCAAATCATAAATACATCAATAGGATAAAGAATCAAGAAATTGAATTGAAATCAAAGATCCATCAGATTCGAATTAAACTAATAACAAGTCCTAGAAACCCATGGAAAACTAGTCTGACATGAATATGAACAAACTCATAGACAAGATTGAAAATATCATATCAAATTGAAATAATCCAACAATAAAAGAAAGATAAAGAAAAACTCTATATAAACGATGATCTCTCGATTCTTCGATCTTTGAAGTCTTCTTCTCCTCTCCGGATGCTCTCAAAATATGTGTTTTCTCTCTATGGATGTTATTCCTACTCTAATGATTGATTCCCTATCTCTATGCCCCTTTTGGGGACGAATTTGGGTATATATAGCATCTTCGAGGTCTCCTAAATGGTTTAGAAGTATGAGATACGTCAAAAATCAAGTTTGGGATGGAATAGGAGTCTCTCGAGCACAACGTGCCCCAGGACACGGCCACCCGTGCGCCAGTGCTAGTGTTTCTACGAAGTGGGACACGAACGTGTCCCAAGACACGGTCGTGCGCTGGTGTACAGTTCCGAATTGGACTTCGACGTCTTCACGAAAGTTGTAGGTCTTGAAGTTAGCTTTCAAATGCCACTAATTTCACCTCAATATCAGTCTTCTAGAAAACGTTATGATCAAAATACTAGAGCCCTATCACGACGAAGAACCGAACGCACAACTTCCGTCTTTCCTTAATATTCTGCTTTCTTGGAGAATGAATTGGGAAAATTGTTCAACATCAAAGTTGTATATCTCTTCCTTAGCTTTCCAGCAAAATTAAGATCTTCCAATTCAGACTTCTATATCGTGAGATAGTCATTTCTTCGACAACTGCGCATGTCAGCTGAAACTTGCGATTTTTGTACTAAAAACACAAAGTTAAGCAAAAAATTATCAAATACAACTAATATATCAAAAGTATCTAAATCAATACAGAAACATACCTGAACATGCTCAAATGAACACATAAACATACGTAAAATATAGTAAAAACGACACTTATCACCTGTCAAAGTAAGCAACTTCGACCGGGACGGAGAGAGTATAATAGAACATATTTAATATAGTATTCATTATGTTATAGAGATATTATACTCAGATTCATTTGTAATCTTATTAACTAAATGATGCTAGAAAATAGTCCTATACTATGTTTAAGATATTAGCCATATACCTTTAAAAGTTGTTTGATTCTAAACTAATTTGACATATATATAATTATATATATATATATATATATGGGATAGTAAAATTACAAATACTCATTTAAAAAAAGTTATTAAAATTGTGGGAAAATTGGTTTTGACCAATGTTGAAATGTGTTACAACACATGTTTGACCACCAAATTGAAGGATCCAATGTGGGCCGTTGTAAAAACAAAAGGCACAAGATGAATCTACGTTTCGAGTAGATGAATATAGTGTGTTGAAACACTCAAAACCGATTTTCGGTGAGTGAGAAATTAATACACGAAAATAGGCTCTGCCCATTGGTATTGCTGGCCTAGTTGATGTTGTATGTGGTGTTGGCAACACCAGGACAACACTGTAGAGTCTGGTCTGTGCGAAGCCCATCGGACTTGCGACCCGTTTCAGACTTGCGGCCCATGTCCATGAGGTCCATGGTCGTCCAATATGGAAGCCCACTTTTAGAATGAAGTTGTGGACAAGGATGGTTGATTGAAAGTTTCAAAGTGGAGAGATAGTTACACCACTCTCTTAGTGGAGTAGTTATGCCCCTCCCATGATCTCAAATGGGTGGAATGAAGTCGATATCTTAAGGCATTCTTTATGCACGAAAAATCATACATTTCATATTATCAAAAAGACTCTTGAGAGCTCTTTCTCAAATATTTGTTGCATTAAAGTTCATAGCATCCTTTGAATAAAAAGCGCAAAGTTGTTTTCCTTATAGATCATACATTCTGGTCCATCTCCCATTCTAGTTCGCTGGAGCTTCAAGTTTTGTAGTGCTACTAGCTTGAAGACGAAGTCGTTTTACCTTTGGGGACGTTACGTCAAATCGTGAGCACTACCCACGACGTATTCGTCTTTAAGGGGAAAGGTCTAACCTTGACTCGACTTAAACCTGGTTTGTGTGTTGTTCCTGCTGCTGTGGAGGAGTTCTGTTCGTGGCTAAAGGTTGTTGTAAAGTTGGAGAAAGGAGAAACAAGAAGACTATCCCGAAGTTTCTGTTTTTTTCGGTGTTGCCCGTTGTGTCACGTAACACCATAGACAACATCAATTTCTGTTTTTCATTTGCGTTCTGTTTTCTTTGTAATTGGACATTGTTCGATGAACCTATAAACTCAACAAAAATAGCCCATAGTTTTTGCTTTTTATTTTGTTTGGGTAACTTGATCAAACAATATACGTTGAACTTAGAAAATTAGGTAAAAGTCAAATGGGACCAAACGCTTGTGATTCCTCTTTTTTTTTTCCTCTCTTTTTAAATCTAATTTATTTCCATGAAGCTTACTAAAAGTCAAACCCTCATTAATTAAATTTCACGTGTATATATAATGATCACATATATTAGGGGGTTGGAACTGGATTCATCGAGATTTTTTTCTTCCCCAAAAATATTAAATATTTCATAAATATATATTGTACACTATATAACTTATGACAGTACTAATAATAATAGATTAAACTTATTTGAAATGATCTTGTATACTTATAATTGATGATAATAATAATAGATTAATCATATTATTTGAATATACTATCCCACGCTTAAGAAATATGTTTTTATAGTAAAATGAGATTGGTTTAATGGTCAATTAATGCTTATTATGTTGAAGTCAAATACCCAGCTTTGGAATTGTCAGTCATTTCATTTGAATTTTTGCTTTTTTTTTTTTCTTTTCTTTCTATGATCTATTTTGTAGATTAATTTAGTTCAAAAATAAATAATTTCATCTAGGCACCAAATATAATCAAAGTTGTCCAATTTCAATAATCAATATTCAATTCTCGTGGAATAATATCTTAATTTAGTTATGACGTGATAAACTTAACCCGTGCACTAGTGCATCAAAATTCTTGCTACAACTAGCTAGATTAATTGATACATATATATTCAACTCTTTGACATGTTCGTTTGATTTTCCTTTTTCAATACTTCATATCATATTTTGTTTCGTTACTTTATAAATGATCATATATATTCATCATGTTATCTGTAATTAGAGTAGAAATAGGTTTTGTAAATATGAGACCTAAAACTAACTTATTATATATGATTTTTTTTGGGTTCGAATCTGGTATATTATATGGATGAGCCCGCCCTAAACTCTGAAGGCTATTTAATGTCCCTAAAATGTTTAAAACAAATTTAGAACATTATATTAGTAAATATGAAAAATAAACAAATCACTTTGTGATGTGTTAAATTCTTGAATATATTGAATGATGAGCATATAAAATTAATTTTTTTTAGTATTTAAACATAAAACTAAAAATATATATGGAATATAAAAATATATCATATATTTCTATAATAAATATATAAAAAGACTGACTGACCATTACAGTTTTGAGCCTTGCCTACTCTCGTAAAAAGGTCTGATAAAAGGTTTTTGCCTTATTTATTTACTAAATAGGTCGAGTTGAGCCAATATTAGGTAGAACCATGAAGCTATCCAGTTGTGTGATCGATTATCACCCTTATTTGTAATGAATTTTATAGTTCTTAAAAGAAACCGTGGATAGATAAATGACTAAATTTAAAAAAGAGTCTAAGCTAGAGGTCTAAAAATCTATTATTTGAGTTGTGTCATTTTCAGATTAGATTAGAAAAGAATGTTAAAATGAAAGGTAAAAATAGTATGCTCTTCGAGAGATTGAGGCAACTTAAATTTATGGCATAATTTTGTCTTCTTATTTACTTTTAATATATATGGATGTTAAATGTTATCTCAATGAAGGAAAAATGGTAACCTCTAATTAATGAGTAGATATTTGCACATTCAATATGGGATAATAGAGTTAATCTAAAAAATAATGTACGGGGATAATATAGATATTTTAAAGTGGAGGGAGAATATAATACATATATACCTCCTCATCACAAAAGAAACAATTAAAAAATAGACAATTTTCTCAATATTGGAAGGTAGGCCCACATTGGTGGGTTTGGGTAGCATCATTTTAGAGATATATATATAAATAATGCAAAATATTATATAAATCAAATCATCCAATGTGATTTGACTTATTTTCACAGGTCTATATTTATTATTATGTGGATTCTGAATTTATAGTTCGTGTAGCTACAATTGATGTGTCAACTATATTGAACAAATAGGATATTCATTGTTATATATGTGTGAATGATATTATAAATACAAATGCATATATATTTGTTGTTGAATTATAATTAGTAGTATAAATAAAAGGTAAAATAGAATTCACAGTAATTGGAATTCAAAGTGAATAATATAATGAAGTTGGAGAAAAAGTACTCGATTGAAAGGGGGGAAATCCTTATACGTACTTCCAATCCTTCAATAGTACTCAAAATTATTGCGACCTTTACTTATTTTCAAAGGTTTGTTTTTCTTCATTCCTTTTTTCTTTTTAAACTATTAATGAGGTTGACATCGGACATCAATATTGCTGATATCATCATGGATATAATTATATTACGAGTTTATTTTAATTTTGATTTTATATACCATATTTATATATCATTTTTTAATAACTAAGTAGTTGTTTTTCAATCTTGATCCTCTCTATTTTCAACATGAGTATATATAGAATATATCCAAAATTGAAAAAAAAAAAAAAAAAAAGAGTGCGTGGACGAAACTGGAAAAAAAAAATTTAAATATAGAATACCAAAATTAAAATATGGATAATTGGTTGTCGAAAAAATGCAACGGGGCTTATATATATGTCCAAAGTTGAAATTCTTTCTTTTATGAACCCACCCACACACACATATATACACACAAAAGTAGAATTTACGTGGGAATTGTTTATGTATTTACTTTTGTAAGATAAGTTAATTTATTAACTCTATCAATATTTTTTGTAATCCAATATTTACCACAAAAATTATTATTTTGACACAAAAACTCATGTGAGACGGTATCACGAATAGTTTTCGTGAGACGGATCTTTATTACCCACGAATTGAACTCATATTCACAAATTTTCATATGAATTGCTAAGTGTGGGTTATGAGTTGACCCGTCTCACAAATCTTTATCCGTGAAACGGTCTCACACAAGACCTGTTATTATTTTGAAGTCAAACAAGGACAACATATGTCAAACATTCAATAGTGTCAATCTGTCCATGAGATTTTTTATTTGAAATTATGTTAAATTTTCAATATACAATATGTGAATTAATTATATTACAATAAATACCATAATTTGTACATTAAATTAGTTGAAATAGAAAATCAAATCCAAATTATTTTAAAATCGAGCTCAAACTAATTAAAGAAAAAAGTTCAACAAAGTCAACAAGTAATAAATTTTATATCAAGATATGAAACTCTCACTATAAATAAATTGTTTACAATTTTCTTTAAATTGTTACCATATATGATGAAATTAATTGTAGTAATAGTGTTTATAAATTTAAAATGAAGGCATATTCGAAATAGACATTATGACATCCGAATCAGCATTCCACCTTAGGGGTCACATTTGCAAATTGCAATATCACAAGTGGGGGCTTTTGACTTTCCATTTATATATATATATATATATATATATATATATATATATAGGATCCTTCTGTAGTACACCGGGTGTATTAATACACCAGACTCTCCTATCATTTTCAGTCATTAGATCTGAGACCATAGTTGACTTTGACCTTAATGATCTCAGATCTGATGGTTGAAAATGAGTGGAGAGTCTGGTGTATTAATACACTTGGTGTACTATAGAATTACTCATATATATATATATATATATTACTATAGTAATTAAATAAATTCTAGAATAGTGCTCAGAGTAAATCTTATGTTAAATCATCTCACGAATCATGTTGTGTGAGACAGGGTCAATCCACAATGTACAATTCATATATAAATATTTGAAAATGATGTTGAATAACGTGTAAAAAAAAATCTATTTGACAAAACCTATGTATGAGATTTTTAATACTAGTACAAGTTTTTGTATAGAGTTTATTAATCGAACAAGTTCAACTACTAAACAAACTTAAACATGCATTTCTGATGTGCGAAAAACTTGGTTAAAGCTGCAAATTAAAAGACAAAAATTTCTTGATAATTAATCATATAAAATAATATTATATGTTGAATGTATTCCTTTTTTTGTTTTTGAGAAAATTATATGTTGAATGTATTCCTAAAAACATATATATATATATATATATATATATATATGAGTGACACTTGTGTGCCCCAGGGACATGGTGTCCCGAAATTAATCATCATATAATATTAAATATATACTCTACAAGTATCATGTATATACTCTTCAGGTATCACATGTATATAAATGTGATACCTATAGAGTATATTTATAATATCAAAAAACATAATACCTAAAGAGTATATATATAACACCTGAAAAACATGTATATAACACCTAAATCCAGTGCCCCATATGTCCCAGGGCATATAAGTTTTTGCATATATTTATATATTATTGTTGTGTATAATGGTATTATTATTCTGTATTAGAAACCCCACACGGAGAAGAAAAGAAATATAGACACAGAAAGTAATTACATAATAATAGTCAACGCCTTTTGTCCACCAAAAACCATAAGTATCGAATATTAAACAAAATCTCTATTTCAATCTCAACACCCGCCACCCCTTCATAAGTCAACTCTCTCTCTCTCTCTCTCTCTCTCTCTCTCTACATTTATCTTCTCCTCATCTCTACACCTCTCTCTCTCTTCTCCAAATCCAAAATCAAAACGTGAACTTTCAACTGCAAAAATCCATTCAACCTCTTCTCGAGAGAGAGAGAGAGAGAGAGAGGTAAAGAGGAGAAATTCAAGAAAGGTTGAGTGTGTCAATTGGCTTTAATTCTTGAAGAAAAGAGATGGGAAATGGTGTGGCAAAGCTGAATCTGTGCTTCGCCGGCGACCCCGGCGAGATTTCGCGGCGGCGGAGCGACGTCGTGGTGTGCTTGTCGGACCCTCTCGATGAGGGTTTGGGCCACTCCTTCTGCTACATACCGCCCGACCCACTTCACAAAATCCAGTCTTTGGAGGACCCCACCGCCGCCCCGCAGACGACGGCGTATCGGACCATCTCCGGCGCCTCCATCTCCGCCAACACCTCCACCCCTCTCTCCACCAACACCTACGCCTACACCGGTTCCACACTCGACAAAGCTTCTGCTTTTGAGAGCTCCAATTTCTTCTCCTCAATTCCGCTCCAACCGATTCCCAGAAACTCCAGCACCACAGTCTCCGGCCCGATTCTGAGAAATTCGGGCCCGATTTCGGGCCAGATCGAACGCGGGTTCTTGTCGGGTCCGATCGAGAGGAGCTTCATTTCCGGCCCGTTGGAGAATCAGTTTGATCAGCTGCAGAGGTACAAGCCCAAATCCAAGAAGTGGGCTCTGGTTAAAAGCTTGAAAAAGGTGATCTCAAAGTCTTTTTGGGGTTTCTCTAAAGAGCTGAGGATTCATGATAATGAGCATAATAATAATAACAATAATAATAATGTTGTTGTTAGTGGGAGTAACAGTGGAAATAGCAGCACAATTACTAGTCATAATTTGAGCACAGATATGAGTCTAATTGATGAAAATGATGATGTTGGAGAAGAATCTTTTAATAGTCAAAATGTGCAGTGGGCACAGGGTAAAGCTGGTGAAGATAGGGTTCATGTTGTGGTTTCTGAAGAACATGGATGGGTTTTTGTTGGGATTTATGATGGATTTAATGGCCCTGATGCCACTGATTTTCTGTTGAGTAATCTCTATTCTAATGTCTACAAGGAGCTCAAGGGTTTGCTATGGTGTGATAAGGGTGACTCTTGCGAAAATACGGTTGATAGCTCCTCGTTCATGTCGAAAAGTTTGGATAGTAAAGAAAGAGTGGATCTTGATAGGAAATTGAGGGAGAAATTGAGCAATTTAGGGCCTGATGGGATTGCAGGCAATGATATGACGACGGTTAATCACTTGGGAATCTTGAAAGCCTTGTCCGAGGCTGTGAGAAAAACGGAGAAGTCGTATTTGGAGATAGCTGATTTGATGTTGGTTGAGAATCCAGAGCTGGCTTTGATGGGATCTTGTGTTTTGGTTATGGTGATGAAGGGAGATGATGTTTATTTGATGAACGTTGGTGATAGCAGGGCGGTTTTAGCTCGTAAAAATGAGAATGATTCGCAAGGTTTGAAGACGAGAAAGGATCTTGAAGCATCTCTTTATGGTTATGAATATGAGAATGTGAATCAGTTGAGTTCTTTGCAGCTCACTATGGATCATAGTACTTCGATTAGAGAGGTGAAGATTTGATCGTCTTATGTTGTTTATTGCCTTGTAATGATCCTATGTTTTGTGTTCTTTGTACTAAATCCTCTGCTTTTGCATCTTTTCAGGAAGTTAGAAGGATTAGAAATGCCCATCCGGATGATGCTTTTGCAATCACCAATGATCGAGTCAAGGGTTCGTTGAAGGTCACTCGGGCTTTTGGAGCTGGATATCTCAAACAGGTAACGAATTTGTGCCTGTGTAATAACCTAGACAAGCAAAATTTTCACTATACTAATCGTTGTAAATTGATCCGTTTTGTCTCTTGTTTTTGCAGCCAAAATGGAACAACGCGCTTCTGGAGATGTTTAGAATCGACTACGTTGGAACATCCCCTTACATAACATGTTCGCCATATCTATTCCACCATAGATTAGACCCCAAAGACAAGTTCTTGATCTTGTCCTCCGATGGGCTCTACCAATACTTCACCAATCAAGAGGCTGTTTCAGAAGTCGAAACATTCATGTTGACATTCCCCGAGGGCGATCCAGCTCAGCATCTTGTCGAAGAAGTTCTATTCCGTGCTGCCAAGAAAGCTGGTAAGAATTCTACAAACTCTACGCATACACACCATCAACGAGTTTCAATGTAATGACCGTGAATTTGAAATGAATGTAGGTATGGATTTCAGAGAATTGCTTGAAATCCCACAAGGGGATCGAAGGAGGTACCATGATGATGTCTCGATTATTATCATTTCTTTCGAAGGAAGGATATGGCGCTCGTCAGTGTAGCTAGTGTTAGGACTAGAGATACAAATCGGAGTATATGTAGAAAGTTTACAATCTTAGGAGTTGCAAGATATGATAGAATTGTGTGTGTGATAATACCTACCAGTGTGTGGGATTGTAAATCTTGGTATAATTTCAGAAATTTTGTAACTTTGGTGCTTTCTTGATGAGAGACAGATTCTCTTCTTCAAGAAGTGCCCTTAAGACATTGTTCATATCTTAATAGACAGACCAACTGGTCTAATTCTTTTGTTCTTTGCATCTGCAAAGCAACCAAGTCCTTTCTTTGTCGATAAATTCTACTTCGTTGAGCTTTTTCGATAGAATCTATACGATCTTGTAAATGTTACACTTGATATATCATACATATTTATACGTTACTATATTTCACCTAGTTAATCTTTTCTAGATTAACTAGTTGAAACTACTCTTTTTTTCCCCTCTGTAACAAGAACTAGAGATGCACATTGAGTATTGTCACGTTCAAGCTCGACTCAAATTCAATCGAACTTAATTTTTCAATGCTCGAGCCCGACTCAACTGATAACTTGATAAGTTCAAATTCGATTCAATACCTAAATAATTTCTATAAAATGACCCGAATTTCAAAAAATGATGAGAAAACTTAATAAATTATCAAGAACAACATAGTAATCTAAGATATGTTTGATTCTGTTTGATTAGGCTTGCGAGCTCGATCAAGTATTATTATTTATGTGCTCAAACTCTAAATCGAGAACTACCCCAAGTAATTCAAGATCAAGCTCGTCTTGATTATCTTCAAGTCAAAATTTTCCGAATGTATTTCGAATATATATATAACTTATGAATTGTATCATCTCAATTGAACTCCTAACAACAACCAAATTATACATATTGTTCTTTTATCATAGTGGGTTAGTTCTAATAATCAAACAAGATTAAAAACACACATATTAATGGCATAGTTGACCAACAGAAACAGACACAAAAAAAAAAAAATGAAAAAAAATATTGCATGAGGCTAAATATGATCTTATGATTTGTTGGAAGATGATGCAGATACAAACTGGGGTAGGTTTCTAATTAAATCAATGACTGCAAATAAATTGATTAAAAATAAAGAAAGTAAATAATAAGATAGATGAACAATTAAGTCAAGGTTCATGCAACTTAGTACTATAGTAGTAGTAACATTAATATAAATATAATAATAATAATAATAATAATAATAATAATAATAATAATAATAATAATAATAATAATAATAATAATAATAATAATAATAATAGCTTGTGGTTTTGATATCTCTGACATCTCGTGACTATTATTAAAATTTAAGGTTACTTATCAAGAGTTTGGTCTGAAATATTTGGAGTGTCAGCATCAATTAAAGGATGGTGATTGTTGTCTCATTTTTGGCCTAAACCCAATGCACCTATTATCTTGTAAATATTTATTCTACATTTATCCACTAATTATGAAAGTGGAAGTTTTTGAGTCAAAAATAAAATAAAATTTTAATTCACAAAAACTTTTGTGCATCAGTGCATGGATCATGCACCTGACCCAACCCACGCGTTTACGAGCTCCCACGCACGTTCCACGCGCCCTCACGCGCTCCCACGTGTCTGGGTGGATGCGCTCAAATCCACTCAAATTTGTTCGTTAAGGATACTTTTTAGTTATGTTAAGGATATATTTTAGTTATGTTAAGTATACCTTTAAAATCCTGATTCCAGGTCACGTTATGTTAAGAATACTTTTTGACAATGTTAAGCATACTTTTAGGTTACGTTTAGGATACTTTTGGTTATGTTAAGAATACCTTTTGGTTATGTTAAACATACTTTTAGGTTATGTTAATGATACATTTAGGTGATGTTAAGGATACCTTTGAAATCATGATTCCAAGTTCCTTTGAAATCCTGATTTGATACCCTTAGAATTCGCTCCAGGTCACATACATTTACGTTATATTAAGGATACATTTAGGTTATGTTAAAGATACATTTATGTTATGTTAGAGATACATTTGTGTACAAAATGTGTAACACAACTATGTTATGGATAAGATATCTCTAACATAACATAAAAGTATCCTTAACATAACCTAAAGGTATGTCTGACGTAACGTAAATGTATGAAATTTGAGCATAAAGGTATCCTTAACATAACGTAAAGGTATCACTAAACATTACCTAAAGATATTCTTAACATAACCTAAAAGTATGTCTAACGTAACCTAAATGTATGAAATTTAGGTATAAAAGTATCCTTAACATAAGCTAAAGGTATCCTTAACATTAGTAAAAGTCATGACTAAAATTTAAAAAAGGTAGGACCAAAAAAAAAAAAAAAGCGGGTCGATAACCCGTATCCGACCCGGTTAGATCCATGCACCTAATGCACAGAAGACTTACTCAATCTAATTTAGGTTCCCATTTCTTGGGAAAGTGGTAGATTTTTTTGGAATTTGATTTGGTTTTTTCTAGTTTTTGTATAACGTGTTTGATATCAAATTGTTATGGTGTAATAATAAAGTAAAACTGAAGATTGAGACTAAAACTGAATATCAAATTGTAAGAGTAAGCTAAAATGGTTTTCGTTGATATAATTCACCCTTTCACTTCATCTCATATTTTATATGGTTATTTATTTATTTGCATTTCATACATGATTTGCAGTTATTCAATGCAATTTTAAACCACAAATTTCCACTTTCTTCTAGAATGTGCAATTTAAATTACAAAATATGCTATAGTTTGATTTATTCCTTCAATTATAATTTTAAAAAGGTAAATTATTTCTACCCATTGCATCATAAAGTATTAAGTCAACCCACATTAATTATTTTTTCTATCAAAGATAAACTTCAAATATTGCAGAATAAAATCTGACATGAAATAGGCTGGAAAGTCATAATAATATAGTTCACACATTGGATTATGTCACTTTTCCATGTAATGAACCCTCTTGCACGTTCCGATGCAATAAACCCTTGAAATTTCAGAGTTGACCACTGACAACCCTTAAAGATTTAAATCTCAATTATTTGAAGTTTTTTGACAATATACTAATATGATTTAAAACATGTTTTTCGTACATGTAATACGATTGAAATCAACAAGTATTGCTCTTATAATGTAATACTTTTGTGTGTAACATGTAACATTATTGGGAACAATAAGTAATACTTTTATATGTACTACATAATATATAAGTATTATGTTCTGAGAATAAAAGTATTTTTTATGACATGAATGCAACACTTTCATGTATGACATGTAATACTCTTTGGTCAACGACGTTGATTGATCGTTGACCGTTGACTTTGACTGCTGACTTTTGACCAGGTTGACCCATCTCACAGAATGAGATCCGTGAGACGGTCTCGCACAAGACTCACTCTGGTTGGTTTATGTTTAGAGTTTATTGGACATGGGGTTTATTAGACTTCATTGTATGTTTTTGTCAATTGGGTATTAGTAGGTACTTTGTTAATTGGCTATTAGTAGGTACTTTATTTTATGAATTGTTTTTCATGTTGAATGATGGAGTTATGGTTTTATTTGATGATCTGTCTACCACTCATATGAATTGTGTGTTTTATTTCTAATGAATTGCGTATGTTGTTGAATGTTGAATGATATTATGAATTGTGCATGTTCTTTTCTTGTAATTTGTTGACTTTTATGTAGTGGGTGACGATGTCTTGTTAATTTATTATGTTTAGGGTTTATTAGGCTTGGAGTTTATTAGACTATCGTATGTTTCTGTTAATTGGGTATTAGTTGGTTTATGTTAAGGGTTTATTAGACTTCATTGTATGTTTATGTTAATTGGGTATTGGTAGGTACTTTATCTTATGAATTGTGTTTCATGTTGAATGATGGAGTTGCAGTTTTATTTGATGATCTGTCTACTACTCATATGAATTATATGTGTTTTATTTCTAATGAATTGTGTATGTTGTTGAATGTTGAATGATATTATGAATTGTGTATGTTCTTTTCTTTTCTTGGCTTTTAAATCTTGATCTGTGGTAGCATGGTGTAAGATTACTCACACCAAGAAACCTATCGGAGATTAAAACCTCAACACCAAATTTATAAAACACGGCAGAAAATCCTTAATTGCACAGGCAACTTTGATCCAAACAAACACACCGAAAACTATAAAGAACACCAAGATTTATAGTGGTTTGGCTCTACCACTTGAGCCTACATCCACTGCAACAAGAATCAAAGGATTTCACTAAGAATCAAAAGAGAAAACTGAGTAACAAGATCGCTCAAACACTCATGAACCCTAACTACCCTCACACTCACACAGCTCACTTAATCTCATTGAATTCACATATGAAAAGTTATTAACTCACAGCCCAATATGCATGGTTATATAAGTTGCAAAATCACTTACCCAATTCCTCGGAAAAAATGCTCAAACGTAACCAATCTAAGTTACAAAGAAGGTCTTACAAAGAATAACTACGACGCAGAAACCCTAATTTCCCAGTTCCGGTTCATGCATCTGCAACAACTAACTTGTACCCGGTTCACTATGAATTAGCCCGGTTCTGAGCAAACCGATTCCGGTTCCAAATCCAGCAAGCTCCGCACACTTGACACACATACTTGGGTCATGATTTCTGAGTTAATATCACACATGGGATTGAGGAAAACGACAAGTGTTTTAACTATGGAAGTGAATCTATATACACATGTAAATTTATTATACTTCACCTATTTCAAAGTAATTAGACCTTTGATAAAGATTAAGAAAACACAACATATAACTATATGTATTATAATAAATATATAATGCTATATTACCATTTAATTGTAAAGAAAGAAAAAAAAAGGTAAATTTATAAAATCATGGTTAATTCTTTTTGATGTTCAAAGAACAACAAATAAATTTAAACAAATTCTGCCTTTTAAAGTGTAATTATCGATCTTAAAACGCAAACAATTGTTTTTGAAACAGAAACGCAATTTGGGCTTAATTTGCCAATGGCCCAGCATAAGAGTAGTATATTGAGCCTAGGTTGCACCCTAATAAAGTCCTAATAAACTTTGCTTGGTTCTCTAGAGCTCGAAGCCCAGGCCCATTATATGGGCTTTTGGTTAAGCCCGTGCTTGCATATAATCTTGGCTCAAATCCTTACTGCCTTTCATACTAGTTATATTTTCTTCTTGTATATATATATATTTTTTAATTCAATAGTTGCAGGTTAGATATATATAATTAGTAATGATATTAACTTTGATGAGATTGTTTCATGCATCACATACTGTGAGATCTCACCCAATTCAACCATCTTATCATTGAGTTAAAATAGATTATTTTTTATTCAATTCTAATTTTCCAAATAGGATTCTGTCTCGTGCATAATGACCCGTGAAACGATCTATCTGAAAGGTAAAATTACTCATATTTGATTGGGTAGATATCGAGATTTCCAATGTCACAAGGTCTAAGTTAGCCAAAATACCACAATAAATAGTATATACAATAGTTATTTTATCTTCTAAATAAAAAAAAAAAAAAGTAAATAAACGCTAACTTTTGAGTCCAAAAAGGTGGACAATACTAAGATATATATGAGGTTAAGAAGAGCAATTTTAGGACAAACAAATTTATTACATAAATATCTATAACGAAGTGTTGTGTGAGAATGGAATGTTACTTATGTGTAATATGTTTTGATTTAACAATTAGTCTGCTCTATCTTGTGACAGAAGAACAAAGGAAAGACCATTTGAACTATCTATTGCAGTAAACAGGTCTTTTTTGCCAAGGCTGATATGTTAAAACTGCATGGTATAGGACATTGGAGGGTTTTCTTTCTTTCTTGTAAATCAGCGTTGTACTATGGAGATTTGGATAGTCTCTAATGAATTAATTCAGAGTGGTTGTTTGGGTGATTGAGTTTGTGGTGTGTTCCTTGTATGTGAGCCAAGGTCAAAGTGTGATGTTGAGAAAGGAGGTTCAGACAATACTACTTATGTCCCAGATGCAAAAGCAATCTACTATTCATTGCAAAAGGATTGTTGAGAGAATGAGGTGAGATATAGTAACCTCATAGTGATGTGATCTTCATTGCATCACCCCAATGTGAGGTCCCTGTGATAGCAAGTAGGATTGCAGGGATAAGGACAATCAATTCGTATTGCTGCTTCTCGTTTGAAGTACCAATCACCTACTGTTTCTGCAACTGTCTGTTTCACGAATAGCAGAAGAACAATAATGGATTTAGTTGTAATACAGGGAGGTTTAATCAAATTATGTAGAATTCAGGTTATCATCATGAACACATATATTGCGTAACATCAATCAAAATGTGAGCAAACTTGAGGCGTGAATAGTAACTAGAGCTCAAGTGTAAAATGCCAACCAAGTTAACAATATTTTGACTTCAATTGCCCCTTTTTGTGTGTTTGAGTAGGGGTTGGCTAGTTCAGGGTGTTGTTTGGAAACATCGTTTGTGAAAATGAATTAATATGACGATATATAACTTATTTGATACTGTAGTACTAACTTTATTGTCGATTCTAGGAGAAGTGGGTGAATGCCATGTCTCGGAAGCCCATGTCTGGCAATGGATAAAACAAGAATTGATAAACATTCCCCCTTTCTGATTCTGCTGAAATTCACCGAGTGCCTCGAGCAATGAATTTCTGTAACCTGCGTTCAAGTGATAAATTTTTGTGCTAGTATGTATTCATTGAGCAAGTCAGAGAATGGAGGTAAGTAATCCTATGCAGCTATGGAACAAAAGAATCTAGGTTAATTGCTCTAATAGTCACTATAGCAAATAGGGATGTTAAACATTATAACTATATCAAAATGGCTTCTAAATTTTTGCACATTATGAATGCAAGCAATACAATATGTCATCTAATAAAATACCATGGAGCACTTCTAGCTGGTTGGAGTCACACTTCAAAATGTTTAGCTTGCACCTAAGCCAACTGCCATTGGGATCTGATGAATCAGGAACCAGAATATGTGCTATCTGAAAGAAGTTAAAAACGTTCATAGATATAAAATGTTAAAAATGTTCAAAAAGTTGGTATGAAATATGCAAATACCTGCCAAAAATCATATGCTGGTTGAACTAGGAAGATAGGGGTCTTAATACTTCCTATAAATTCTCGAGGAAAGAAACACTGGCACCAGAAAATGGTAGAAAATCAAAATCGAGCAATGAAGAAATGTTCCATATCTTATTAAAATAAAGAGAATTTCATGGAACAGAAATCAACATCAAAGTTGTGAAGAAGAAAACATACCTTGGCAGGTGTAGACCTGGCAACACAGTCGTGGTTCAAACTTTTAGTGATGCCCTGCAATCATGTCAGGTAAGCACGAATTACTAAACTCATTTGAAATTATTGAACTTATCAAATAAATGGTAGTTCCCCAAACGACTTCCAAGTATTTGGATGTGCATATATAGCCAACCAAATGAAATTAGAACAAGGATTATGATTATAAGAAAACTACTGCAGGATACAAATTATATCAGATTCAATTAGGAGAAAAAGATAAGTTTATAATGATGTTGGCCAATGAGATGATTGCAACCACGGCAGCATTATACAATTTGTTTGATGCTTGTTGAATGCCCATAACAACAGAACTTCTCAATTAGTCATATTATTTTATCAGAAGACCAGAATTGGTATTGCAAGAGAAAGAAGGATCACAAGTGCAAGAAAGCTGTTAGAAATACATCCAAGCTGAAAGTTGATACAAAATTTTATGAAAACTATCGAAAAGACGTCATATAGATACGTAGTCCACATGTTATGGAGTTTTAGGATAACCTGGAGATGTACAACGTCGTGATAAAAGGATTCTATAGTGTCATGTCCAGCAATATCTTTCCTATCCACAAAAACAAATCACATCTCAGTTTAAACAGGAACAACAAAAGCAAGCCTTATACAAGTTCCTTACGGTAATTAATAGAAATTCTTTAGCCGAAAAAATATATATTCCTGATGCTAAGATTGATGGCAATCAAATATCATCCAATATAAGGGAAGAACTGACACAAGAAGTTATCTACATGCATTTCATTCTGTTTATACATCATAATTAGAAAGCCCATCCAAGTGGTAATCCCAGAAAAAGCAGGCAAGAAGTTGGTAACAATTGGAAGCCCTTTATCATTGTCAAATCATTTGTGCAGTCATAGCTTCAAAGTACTTGATGGGCATCTTGTGAAAGTAGATCATTACAGTTCTTGACTAAGCATGGTCTTAAGTTCCAACAGGGGGTGACATTTAAAGCAATCCAAAGTCACAGCATTTTGTCAAGCATGTAAATACACTGGAAAACTCTCTTTCTTCAGGCTATATACTTGGTTAATAACTTGCAACCAAATCAAAATTGACTCCAAAATATTGACTATTACATAATAATTTATGGCCAGATAGCAGATAGCTAAGCCAAGAAAAAGAAAATGTGTTAACTGTTCAGAAACCACCCAATGTAAGTTAAGCATGAAAGCATAATGAAGAATAACCCACAAGTATCAGGAGTAACTTATCCCAATCTCTAAGATAAGTCAAGTAGATATCTCTAGAAACAGAGATATATTAAAGATAAACAGAGTGAGAGCCAGTAAAACACATACTCATTAAGAAAAAAACCTGCATCCGCGAGACACTTCACATCTGCATCTTTTGGCAGAAGATCACGAAAAGCATCACAATGTATGAGGGTGGCCAAACCACCAGCAGAGCATCCTGTAAGGAGGGCCTGTGAAATTGTTAAAAAGCACTTGTAAATATTTTGCAATTGAAACTGGTACAGGCGACAAGGTATATTTGATTTCATCAACAGATTAACCTATTTCATCAATTCAAATGACATCATTCCCAGAGATAGAATGAAACACTGGAATTGAGAAAGACTGAAACTAGTAAATGGCTGATGTATGAGATAAATGAATTATACCACACTCAAACAGTATGTGGAACATATAATTGCATCATTGAAATGAAATATTCACACATGGCAATCATATGTTCTACTTAAAACAACACAAAATCATGAAACATCACCACCAGGCTGCAAAAAAAGAAAGAAACATGGAGAAAAAAAGTCAATTTTACCTCTCTAGCTTTGGTCATTCCAATTGACAAGAGCTCGTTCATAAGCGTTTCCCAGATAAGCTGGCCTCTGAAGAGAAGTTTTGTTCCATTCTGGAGGATAGATGAACCAAAATGTATTCATATCTTCCACAAGCGTGCTAGATAGATACACATTCACTTCAAATCAGGACGATGACTTACTTTGAACTCATTATCAGGGTGGCTGGAAAACGATGACCCATCACAATACCGCATTTTCACCTTATTCCAGTTGAAAAAATCTGAAGATGGAGTGAATAGAAATAAATTCATAGCAAACGACAATTTTCTTATATAAATAGTATCCCAGTATTCTTAGTAGTAAAGAAAAATGATGACATAGAACTCATTTGCGGTTAAAGAGCAACAAGATGCAATGCAAAGCACATAGGAAGGTTCAAGGAAGAGTAGCCAAAGACATTGAATAACAAGAATTCACAACATACTGCAGAATACGATGTCTAAAAGTTCATGATATACCGGGATTCTGGATTGGGTCACTGCTCAAGATTCCAGAAAACTGAACTTGATTCTCCATGAAGGTTGATGAACCTAGTTTCGTACTCTTCCGCAAAGAACAAGATGGTATATCATTGCACCATCCTCCACCCTAGATAAACATCCCATTTACATATGATTAGTCAATCCACCCACCACATCAAAACAAATCCAATACAACAACTCAATAACTCTAAACAATTTATGCTAGAGGATCACCATCTAATTGAGTTCTAATTGATCAAGAACAATCTTGAATGTTGACACAGTTATAGTAAGCAGTAAATCAGCAAAACTGAAAACCTCAATGTGAAGAAGCCAACTGTTAGAGCCAGATCCTAAACCCCTGCTCAAATGATACCCAGGCACACTCCCATCCAAACACACTGCAATTATTCCAAAATGAATCAACACAATCATGCAACGAGTATAATCAATGATAGTTCTCAATTTCATTCTGAAGAACACATAGACTGATTCTTACACGCAGAATTCTCCTGCGCTTTAGATAAAGGCGTGAAAGGCACCCACTCTGAAGCTCTCGAATCTGTGTTTGTACTCGTAACAGTACGCGAGACAGGGATTGGAGAGAAGAGGATAAATAGAACGGAGAATGCGGCGGCGGATGCGGCGGCGATGGTCCAGTCCCGCTTCGATAATTTACGCCACCGCCACCATGAAAAGCCACCGTCGACGGCGGAGCGAGGAAGCCTGTGTTGGCTAGCTGGCATTGTATTCAACGGCGAATGAATCTCGATCGGAGAATAGCCGGAGTTTGGTAGCTAAAGGAGGTTGTACCTTCAGGTACCACTACAAAGCCGGAGAACTCCATTTTTAAGTCAGTTGACTCTGGCTGAAATTAATTTTAATGAGAAATTCATTATTTTTTAAGAGAAAAGATTCAAATAAACTACTACTCATGTTTATCCTCAAATTCAATTATTTCATTGAAATATTTTTAGGTATAAAAATATTAATAATGTTCACTTTTAAGTACCCACTTAAAATTTATTTATAATATAATATATCAATAATATTTTAAATTTAAAATAACTTAAAACACCTTAATTTATTTTCTTTTTTTACCTCATATTTTAGAATAAAACAACTATTTCATGAAAATATAAATATAATTAGATTATTATATATACATATGAATATTATTATTAATTATTATCATTTACACTACCAAATTATTAAACAACTAAATTTATTTTATAATAAGAGATTTTTTTATTTAAATACAACTTAAATCTCTATATTAAATAAAAAATAAATTATTAAACAACTAAATATATTAGATAATAATTTCACTATGATATTATGGATATTATTTTTCAATTTAAATACAACTTTATTTAAATAAAGACTAAACTATTAAACAACTAAATTTATTAGATAACAATTTCACTATGATATTAGGAAATTATTTTTAAATTTAAATACAACTTAAGTTTCTATATTTAAATACAACATAAATACTAATTATTATTAATAACAACATGTATTCACACACACACAACCACACAATAAGCTATTATATTTACATTTTCATGAAATAAACTTTTTACATATCTTAGAATAAAAAAGTTATTTCATGAAAATGTAAATATAATAGTTTATTATATATGTGTGTGTGTTAGAAAAAATGTTATTATTAATAATAATTAATATTTATGTTGTATTTAAATGTAGAGATTTAAGTTGTATTTAAATCAAAGAATAATATTTCCTATTATCAAATAAATTTAGTTGTTTAATAGTTTAGTCTTCAAAAGTGAAAAGGTGTAAATTATAATTAATAATAATAATAATAATAATAATAATAATAATAATAATAATATGTATTCACACGTGTATATAATAATCTATTATATTTATGTTTCTTGAAATAGTTTTTTGATTCTAAGATATGTTAAAATACGAGGTCAAAAAAAAAAAATTTAAAGTGTTTAAGTTATTTAAAATTTAAAACATTGTTGATATATTATATTATAAATAAATGTTAAGTGGGGGGTCATATGTAATTAAAAGTAAACATTAGTGACATTTTTGTAACTAAAAATACTTCAGTGGGATACTTGAACTTGAGGGTAAACATTTGTGGCTTATTTGAACTTTTTCCCCTTTTTTAATCAGATATTTATTAATTTTTTATATTTAAAATCCTTTAAAAAAATTATAGCTATTCATTTTTATTATTGTTCACTTTATGAGTTACATTTATAATTTTTTTTCTTCCAAAACTCATATTAATGTAGGCATTGATATAAATGATTTCAATCATTAAATACATTTATTAATTTCGAGTGATTTTGGTGAATTTTGAAATACCTTTCACATTACTTTCTATTTTCGTTTATTTTTCCTTTTTCCTTCTGTGGAAGGCAAATATATGAGAAGCCATTTAAAATCTTTTCTCCAACTAATATTCTTTTGAAAATTGTATATATAAATGCATTAATTTTATAAAATAATTTAATACAATTTATTTATATACAATATTAAATGAATTGTATTTTAAGGATGGCATTTCACCAAATTTGTGGTCAAGTTGAGAAGAATTACCGAATCAAAATACATGTATATATAATATATGTAATATAATAAAATATCAAAATCAAATAATTTACCTAATATATCGTGTATATAAGTGATTGTTTATGTTAAAATGGATCTTTACTCAATGAAAAGTGGTGGCACACGACTAAGCAACACCCACTTCAATCAAAGGAAGAAACCTAAATCCAAATTGAATATTAAGAAAAATTAAAAAAAATAGAGTAACAACTAAGAAGACAACATTGATGCATGTTAATAATTGGGAAATAAACGTGGAAGGATGTAAGAGTTAGTTAAGACCATTATTAACCACTTTTTTTCTCTTCCAATTCTTACAACTAATTATGTAATATATCTTCCTTGTTTTCCTCCCTTCCACTTCTCCTCTAGCTCTCACCTCTCTCTCTCTCTCTCTCTCTCTCATCAGATTCACCAAAAGAACTTCTTCTCTCCATTTTTTGCTTTTGGTTTGATTCTGTGAGTGATCAATCACCCATGCAATGTGGAACAATGAATCGAAGAACACTTACTATGGATTGGGATGGCCTCGGCGAAGATGACGACGATGATCGGTTCTTCGAGCCCCCGGAAAGGGCATCCTCAGCTGGTCCTCTTGATTTGGTCTCGTCGGATTCAGATGAGGATGACTTCGAGGATAGCCGGATGTCATTTGCTTCGACTATCTCATCGGCCTCCATGAAAATGGGAAAATCCTCATCCATAATGGCGGCCTACGACATGTGGATGGGCGAGCCAGGGGACATCAGGGAGCGACGAAAGCGACTCCTCCAAGGCATGGGCTTATCGAGCAGCAAAGACATGCTCCGTCTTGCTAGTGCCAAGATTGCACGAGCAGTTTCCAGCAGATTACACCATAAAGATCATGATTCGTCTACAAATTCAGCTCCGGAAGTAGTAAAAGTTGAATCTTCACCGGAAAAGGAACCGAGAACTGGGGAGGCTTCTTCTTCTTCTTCTTCGCCTTCACATACACATACACATCCACAACCACATCCACATCCACATCCACATCCACATCCAACAGTTGTGCTTGTTAGGTCCCGATCAGATGGCGATATAGAAGCTTTTTCTGCATATACAAAACAGAGGAAAGAAGAGTTAATTGGTCCCATATCGAAACAGAGACTTACAAGAACATCGTCAGGGCTCGTAGTACCAAGCGTGGGTGTGTGTCAGAACTCTAGTGGTGTTAGAATATCTCCGGAGAAATCAAAGAACAGAATATCGAATCAGAAAAACGATGTGTTGCAATCTGTAGTAGCAGATGGAGGATTTGGTGCATTCTTCCTGATAAAGAATTTGGACAGTGGAAAAGAGTTTATTGTTAAGGAGTACAATGAACAAGGGATGTGGAATAAGCTGAGTGATGTTCAGACAGGGAAGCAGCTTACCATGGAGGAATTCGAGAAGTCCGTTGGGTATTCACCGGCCGTGAAGGAGTTGATGCGCCGTAATAATGTAGTCAGTAGTACACAAGATGAAAAGAAACTCGACCATAATTCATATTTTACCAAGAGTTTCAGAAATAGCAAGAGAAAGGGGGCTGCATTCCTCAAGAACATCAAGGGAGTGGCGAGTTCGAGGATTGTATCAAGCAAAGAACACGAGCATTCTACATCGGAGGAACAGAGAGGTACTAAGGTTACATCGGAATGGGTGAAAGTTCGCCAACATGGCAAACCCTACAAAGAATTTACAGCATTGCATATGTCTCAAGAAATTCAAGCTCATGGAGGTTCAATATATGCCATCAAATTCAGCTCAGATGCACGTTTTCTAGCAAGTGCAGGTGAGGATAAGGTGGTTCATGTGTGGGAAGTGCAAGAATGTGACGTTACATCAACACGGCCAACAGATGATATGAGTTCACCGGCTCATCCGATGGCTGGCAATGTCTCGGAGCGCTCTCCACTTGCAGAGCTAACACCTATGCTCTCTGAAAGAAAGAAAAAGGGTAAGAACAGCAGAAAAAAGGGCAACTCAATCCCTGACTATGTCGATATGCCAGAGACTGTTTTTGGTCTTTCAGAAAAACCAGTATGCACTTTCAAAGGTCACCAAGATGAAGTGTTGGACCTAGCATGGTCAAAATCTCAGGTCTGCACTTTAAGAAAATTACATACATAGTTGTGAAACTTGTTTAACTATATATAATCATAAAATCAGTTTTGAAACAATTGACAGAAAGTCAGATAAAACTGTGCAGATATTGCTTTCATCTTCAATGGATAAGACTGTTAGGATGTGGGATCTGGAAACAAAGAGTTGCTTGAAGGTGTTTGCACACAATGACTACGGTGAGTTGCCAAATTATATTGCAGTTACTCAATCAACAGTCCCTAAGAAGTGGTATGAAAAGTCGTATTATTTGCATGTATCATAGTTTACACCTAATGAGTCTATGTATGGCAGTCACTTGCATACAGTTCAACCCAGTAGATGAAAACTACTTTATAAGTGGATCGCTTGATGCAAAGGTTCGTATTTGGAGCATACCTGATCGCCAGGTTGTTGACTGGTCAGATGCTCATGAAATGATTACAGCTGCAAGCTACACTCCTGATGGCCAGGTACGCGAGAGATGATGAAGAATTCTGCAAGAAAAATCGAATTTATTTAAGACAAGACACATGTTTACAACAAGCAAAAAAGTTTGCACTGATTTTTTTTTCCCCGTATGTGAAGGGTGCTGTAATTGGTTCTCACCAAGGGATATGTCGATTTTATAGTATTGATGGTAAGAATAGCAGCTAACTCCTAGGTTTGTCATCATACGCGAACCACTAATCTTGAGTGCGTTCTGTATTCTAGATTGCAAGTTACAACATACAATGGATATCCAGATGAAGACAAAATCTCAAGCCAAAAAGATCCCTGGTTTCCAATCTCAATTTCAAGTCAAGAAAATCACTGGTTTTCAGGTAATTTGGCTTCCAGGCTTCGGCTCTTTGTTGTCGACAAAATTGCCAAAAAATTATATACTTATCTATCCACATTTTGTCAGAAAACTAAAAACTTATCTATCCACAGTTTGCCCCTTGGAATCCATCTGAAGTACTTATTACTTCCACTGATTCTCGAATTCGAATCTATAACGGGGCAGAGCTCATCCAAAAATATAGAGGTATGCTTCTATTATAATATGCTCATTCAGAACTTCAGCAAGTGAGTACCAGTAAGTTGTAACCAACCACATACTTCACCATTTAAATGCAGGATTTCGCAACACGAGCAGTCAGATTTCAGCTTCTTTTACTCCAGATAGAAAACACATAATCAGTGCTAGTGAAGATTCTCAGGTCTATATATGGAAGGTGACAGAGTCCAAAAACCGAGGTGGTGGAAAGAGAAGAAATAGAGTCACTGTCCAAGCTCACGAGCATTTCCATTGTAAAGACGTAACGGTTGCAATTGCATGGCCTGGTAGTATAAAGAATGAGCCACCAATCGTAGAAATACACTCCAAAAGGCATTCAAAACGCTTGACAGCCCCACCACCAACTTCTGACAGATATTCCCAAACTCTTGAAGACATAGTCGGTGCAAGTAGCAGAAGGCATTTGCCTCCTCTGCCCAAGAAAAGTAACAGCTTGGAGAGGATTGATAGTGGTGATGAGGATTTCACTCACTCTGCTCGCATAGATCCTGGAATCGGTGTCTGTGACTCATTTCGTTCATCTTCTGGATCTATAAGTTATCGCGACTCACCTTCTATTTCAGTCACTTCATCTCAATTTTGGTCCACTACCAGGAGTTTGGTTGAAAATGGAGGTAGTCATGGAGGTCATCAAACTGTCCAAGCCACAGCATGGGGAATGGTTATTCTAACTGCAAGCTTGGAAGGTGAGATTAGGGTGTATCAAAATTTTGGGCTTCCTCGAAAAGTTAGCCGTCAAGCCAATCTTTTCAGAGATTAGCTATTTTGTGTTCTAATTCTGTACTCTCAGTTAGAAGAATGCACAAGAAATATAGTACCTTTTGGATTCATTCAAGCTCAAGCAAAAGCATGGTCTTCATTCCACTAGCAGAACCTACGACATGAAAGTGCACCAGTTTAAGGTCAAGTACAGGTTCTTAATCATCTCCTACAACTTACGAAGATGAGTGAAAATAATTAAGTTACATCTAAATCAAAAGTTATACAAGAGGAAATCGCCGTACAGATTAATCAAGCTCCTAATGGCATTCCTGAAATCATCATTTCAATACAATATTTGGAGCTAAAAATTTGAACCTCCTTACAACAATCACGTTTAAGAAGTTCACATCTACAATTAACAAAGGAGATAGAAATACACACAAGAGCAACAGCTAATTGTATTTGGTTTTGTGGATCCTCTGTATCATCTCAGCCATCTAGCGAAGAGATCAGCCACCTCAGAATTCCCCGAGAATTTCATCTTTTGAGCAAAATCCTCGAGAATATTGCTTCTACCAGCTTGAGAAAAGCCAGCAGGGAACTTTTTGAGATAAAGTTGAGGTGCCTTCATTCCTTTGTCCATCATTTCTTCCAAATATTTGCAGGCCTCATTCAATCTTCCCTGCCGTATAAGTCCCCCAATGAGAACCCGATAAGAGTTCTCATCAGGACAACACCCCTTTCTCTTCATCTCCTCCCAGACAGCACAACCCATTTCATAATTTCTTGCTACAAAGTATGACTTCATGATCATGTTGTAACTGTGAATGGATGGCTCAATACAGCTTTGAATCATCTTATTATACATCTTAACTGCGTCATCTGGCATTTTTTGATTAACCATCATTTTGATCAGAGCATTATACGTCTTCCCATCAGGTGGGCATCCTCTCTCCTTCATCTCCTTCAATAGCTCATACACCGTATCCATCTTCTTCTTATTCCCGAAACCAATCATTAGACAAGTGTATACAGCAACATCCGGCTTGCATCCAGAGTTAAGCATATCATCAAAGTAGTCCATAGCTTCCAATGTGTTGCCATTTTTGGAATGGTCGTTAATCAATATTGTATAGCTTCTTGCATTCGGAAGTGGACCCCTAGATTTCATCACCTCAAACAACTTGATAGCATGAGACCTCTTTCCACCCTTCAACAACCCTTCGAGCATAATATTATGAGCAACAATATCCGGCTGAAATCCGCTATCAATCATCTCATTCCATATCCGCCCCGCTTTGTTTAGATCCCTCACCCCACACCACCCATTGAGTAAAACTGTGTATGTCTTTATATTTGGAGTGAACTTATCCAACATCTTGTCAAACAATGTCTGAGCTTCCTTCACAAGCTTTGCCCTCCCCAATGCATCCAACAAACAATTGATCGTGTCTACACCAATTTTAAACCTATACTTCTTCATCAAATCAAAAACCCCAACGGCCTTTCTCCTCTCTTTCGCAGCAGCAAAAGCTTTAATGCAAATAATGAACGTCTCCATCGAAACCAAACCCTTCTCCCCCATCTCCTCAAGAACAGATATCATTGTCTCAAACTGCCTACTCTTTCCAAGAATATCCATCATCGCATCGTAAGTCCTCGAATCATGAGCAAAACCAGGCCTCTCTGAAGCCCAGCAAAAAAAACGAAACGCAGGTTTTCGAGCATGTTTAAACCTCTGCAACACTCCCAACACTATTTCATGATTCAAATGAATCCCACATTCATCCAAAACGGCCTCCATATTCCTATCTATAGCAAACGTTTCATCGAGCACCTTACATACCCTTTCCACCTCCTTTAGATCAACAACAACGGATTCAGTTTCACCATAGCCCTCATCCGTACTGAAGTGCCTAAATCCATTCAAACAATATACTGAAGCGTCGGAGTTTAAGCAAAGTACGGAATTCAGCGGCAAGCTTTTTGGAAGAAGAGCGAGTGGAGAGGGGTGTGGCAATACAGACGGAATTTGATGGTGAGCACAATGGACGCTACTATAAGCAAAAGAGTTACGCAGAAAATACAGGGGCACAGAGCTACTATCAATTTGCTTTCCTTCAATCCCTCGTCCTCGTAACGTGATTTGTCGGTGATTGGGAGAGTGTACCCCGGCTCCGCCGACGAAGAATCCGTCATTTGGAGCAAGGAAACTGAAAATGTGTGTGGATCTTGCAAAAGGTGATGGTGTTCTAGAGTTTCTTAAATGAAAAGCCATTGAGCAGCCATTAAATAGGATGAAAATTGCGGAGAAGAAATTCTGAACTCAATTCAAATCGGAAATCCTACTACGATCCATTTCAAGTAAGCAATTTACGCAGCAATACACAATGTGATTTCAAATTTTGAATAATTTTAGCTTTTGTACCTTAAATTTCTTCATCAATTTCACCGAGATGAGGATTTCTCCGATAGTGCTTCTGCTTGAGATTGAGCTCGCTGGTGAACTTCAATGGCGAGGGCCAAGTTTAGAGGCTGGCCTTCAGCCCAACTTCATTATTGGACTCGAGTTGTTAGCCCAATAAATAAGCCCACTAGCCCATCATAGAAATTCGCTTCAATAATAGTGCAAGCCCAATTAGTTGTTGTAACTTTTACGTGTGATCAAATTATGGTACAATTCGTTTTTAAAAAAGTTTTTTAAAAAAACTTCGTCTTTTCTTTAATTAGGTATAATTTTAGCTCATTCGTAAAATATTAAAATTAACTTATTTTTTTGTTAATATCACATACACAGTATATTTCTAATTATATATATATAAAAGTGTGGTTTGCACCCTCAAGTATTTGACAAGTGTCACCTTCAAGTGTTTGACAAGTGACACTTTACAATATTACCAAATGTCCTTCCTTAAAAATTATTTTATTTATAAAATATCAAAATATTAATATCAATTAAATACACACCCCACTACCCAACAATAATAAAGTGCTTGGAAAAATTAAATATGTAAGTTACAAATGTTTGTTAATGTTGTATTGTTTTTTTCTTTTTGTTTTACATGAAATATTTGGTGTCAAACTTGAATAATTGTTTTTGTCCAACATTTCAATTTCAAAAAAATAAACCAAAATTTGAAGAGTAATTCTGCTACTACTTTTTAAGGAATTAAAACAAATAAATAAAAGATATTTGAAGGTGCTAATAATATTTTACATAAGAACATTCAAGTAGTTCAAACTCAAAAAAATAAAAACCTTTAGAGAAAAAAAATATTTAGAGGATTCAAGAAAAAAATAACATATAAATATTAGAATTCGGTAATGTCAGACATGAAATAAAATAATATACTTTAAAATTGTAATTTAAACTATGAAACATATTGCTAATGACATTACCAAAAATAGGTGTTAAAAAAACCTTAAGATATGTGAGATTGAAACATATTTGGCATTAGATAATGAAAAGACATGCAATTTGATAATTTTGTGTTTGTTTAGAAATTTTAAGGGTATTATAAAAAGTAATTGCTTGGAAAAAAAAAATATGTAAGTTACAAGTGCTTGCTAATGTTGTATTATCTTTTTTACATGAAAACTTTGGTTTCAAACTTGAATTATTGTTTTTGTCCAACATTTCAAATTGGCAAAAAAAAAAAAAAAAAAAAAGTAAGCAACAATGTGCAAACATTAGTTCGGTAATGTCATGTATTAAATAAAAATAATGTACTTTGAAATTGTGTTTAAACTCTGAAACAATATTATTAATGACATTAGCAAAAAATAGGTGCTTAAATTTTTTTAAGGATATATTTAGATTAAAACATATGTAAAATTCGCAAGTATGAAAGTGAGTTATAAAAAGGATGAAATTTGATAATTTTGTGTTTGTTTAGAGATTTTAAAAAGTAGGATTACAATTAATATGTCATCATGTAGGGAATTATAAGAAAAATATATGATGTACTGTTATTTTATCTTTAAAAAAAGAGCTAATATTTTCAGTCCAAATTGTGAAAACGTGGATGAAGTAGACAAAAAAAAAAAAAAAGGAATAGTTATAAGATTCTGCAAACAAATAACATGATTCGGATATTGGTAATCCAAAATTCGAACGTGCACATTCAGTCCAACCACCCCCTTAAACAATGGAGAAATTGTATTAAAATATTATAATATGTAACAATTTGTTAAGACTGATAAAAAGATCACAAAAAGAACACAATTACAAAATAAACCAATACATAAAGTTTTATTGAGTGCACTTAGGACAAACATTGAACAAAACAAATGTTTTCGAGCGATAAAAATGAGATATATTATATACTTTTTACAGAAATATATGAAAAATACTTACTGCAATAATTAAAACACCTATTAAGGACTATATATTAACAATTTTGTGCTAAAGAATAAATGAAAATTTTATTAAAGAAAACAATAAGGCTCCGTTTGGATAGAGTGATTTCATATCCAGAATTTAAAATGAGTGGATTTCAAATCCTTTCAAGTTTTAGTAGATTTGAAATCCACCAAAATGACTCTAAAATTAACTCAAAATGAAAACTATGGATTTTAAATTCACATCCAACCAAACACTATCAGTGGATTTGCTACCAAGGATTTCAAATATCTCCTCAAATCCACATATTTAAATGGACCCTAAGAAATATTATTTTAAGAATAAATAAAAAATATCACACTTATGTCAAATTTTACTATCATATAATAATAAATACTAATTATAAAATAAAAAATAAAATAAGTATTAAATAAAACTCGTGCAACGCACAGGTTCAAACCTAGTAATTAATAAAGTAATGGTTTGCGCTAGCAAATTATTATATTTTAAAAAAACAGAGTTGGTGACATATTGTAGTGGTAATCATTCAATAATGCATATTTAATATAGTTTAATTTTCTTGAGAAAAATGTGATTACATTGAATGTTGATATAGTGGGCTAAATATAAGAATCTGGATTATATATCTTTAACCTTATCTAGCACATTATGACTATTTATACAAGTGGGACCCACATTTAAGTGAAATAAAAAATATAAGAAACTCTATTATTGAAAAGCATAAAAAGAATATATATATATATATAGTTGTTGTATTTAATTAATTTTAAATTATAATATATATTGGAAATTCTAAAGTATCAAAATGTAATGGATTAATTGGAGTGCAGAATATAATCAATTAAATTAAATTAATTGAAGTGCGTGGTCGTGCATGGGGATGGATAGATAGTTAGATAGATAGATAATGGTTGCATGCATGGTGTCATTCACGATGACCACTAATAATTAGATAATTTGCACAAATATATTGTGTGTGTGTGTGTGTGTGTAAATATAAAATATATAATACTAATATATATATTCTTTTTTCTGATTTTTTAATAGAACGCGACAACCCACTTACATAAAGCTCACTTCTTTCAATTTAGATTAATTTTAATAATTAAATAAAATTTTCCATTATCGTACATATACATATAATATACATGTACAAATTAAGGGTTTGGTTAATTAATTAATTAACAAAGAGTAGGTGTTACAGCTAGTAGAATATGACCGTTTTCATTTGTAATTGTATCTTAATCAAAAGATAATTATGCTTTGTCATTAAAATTTGTAACTCTGTTTTTGAGTGCCCAATTAAGTACAAATATTAATTCCTTGAATTAATGATTGCTTGCATGAGTATAGTGCTTTTGGCCAATACATATGTGGAAAATAAACAAGGAAAGAAAACATAGGATGCTTCAAACTTGTCTTTCAACAAAGAGTATATAGCTTTTTGGCTTTGTTGTGGATTAAAAAGATCATTCAAAAATTTAAAAGAAAAGCATGAAGAGAGATATAAATGTGGTTAATTTCTCAAAGATAAGTTGTATAGTAATTCAACTTGTAAAAGTTGGGTCCCATTTTTTCTATCATAGGCAAAATCCTTTAGCTTTTCACTCGATTTTTTTCTATAGTAAATGATGTTAACGTTTGTATTATATCTGCTTATAATCAATACATTATTTTATGTATATGTGTGTGTGTATATAATGTTGTATATAACTCGTATATTAAAGATTAAAATATAATTTGAGGTCTCTACATCATCATAAATCCGAAAAACCAAAATTATACTTCATTTGATATTCTTTTTTAAGTGTCGTTTTAGGCTTTTTTTTCATAAATTAAGGAAAATAATTTGACTAATACTAATCAAAGTTAATTTATAATTTAAAATTTGAAAGAAAATCAAATTAATTCTAAATATAATTAGACCTATAGTTTCTAACAAATTCTGAATTCTAGCTAAATTCTCACATCTTGGTTTTAAAATAATCTTGATATAAAGTTGCATAAAATTTTAAAATGACAAATAATTGAAAATATGATTGAACATCTACAACGATATTTGATTAATGTGGTCGGATGGAGTACAATCTCAATCTTTTTTTCACTAAATTTATAAAATCCATCAAAAATTGACATCTAACTCAACACATATATAATTAAATATATATGACACTAGTTTGCCCACTCGAAAAACCATTTTCAATTTTTTTGCTCTTACAAATTTCAACATAAAAAAATTAAATCTCCAAAATATAGTGTCCACTGACATTTGAGTGGGTTGAAATATAAATAATTATAGAAAATAGTCATATGTCAATTTCGAGTGAATTGATTTGTAATTTTCAATCGAAAAGTAATTTAAATCAAACAAATTTCCAAGTTACATGACTATTATTAGATATAAATAAAGCAACATTTATATAAATATCAATTTAGAGAGAGAAAGATGATGAGAGAGAGGGGAATCAGATTCCGGGGCACATGATGTTATATGATTGGGGAGAGGATGGCCCAACTCTACCACTTTAATCTCTTATTATTTTCTATTTTTAATAACTTATTTTTTTAATCTCCTTTTTTTCATTTTAATCTTAAATCAAATTTCTCCAATAACTCAACTCTGTATAAAGTTGAGCTCAAAAATTAAATCATACTCCGCAAAAGATAATCCATAATTTTCTTTCTTTTTTTATCCATCTCAAAATGATATATATAGTTCATATATTTTTCTTGTTAAATGTGCAATTTTTTTTGTAGTATATGTAATGTGCAGTACTTAATTTTTATTATGAGGGTCTGAACTCTATTCAAAGTAGTTTTTATTGCAAAATTGGCTAAAATATTCTTACTAAAATGTGTGCATTTTTACATAACTGAAAACACATATTTGATACAATGTGCACATCCATATTTCTTGCACTGCACAAACTATAAAAACTACATAATTTATGCAATGCACGATTCACACACACCACACATATGCATTACAAGATCCATATAAAAACTACATGATATGCATGATGCACAAACCACACACCATACATGCACAAGTACATTGCACGGACCACACACCACAAGTACGTACACGCACATGGTATTCGAATAAGGGTATTTGTGTCAGAATGTCACTATCTTTTTGCTAAAAATAACATTTTTCTTTTCTGATTGGATCTTTTATTACATTCAGTGTTATATTTCATGTGTTGAATATTGAAATTATCGAATACATGTGGCGTGTACATGATGATCATTTTGAAGTAGCAGATGTAATTAATACCAAGTCTAATAAAATTTGAGATCTATAATTTCATATAAACTTGACTAGAATAAAGTTTATTTGCTACCTTATTTTGTTATTTTTACCCATTATCACTAATAATAAAATAAAACAAGAGATTAATTTAAAATTAAGATACATGCACTCTATAAATGTAATATTCAAAACGTTACATATATGTAAAAGCGAAAGCTGCTGCTGCATGCCTCCTGTACACACAGTAAGTGTGTGTGTGGGGGTATAGCCATGTCAAGATCTGGCTTGGAATTACGAGCCTAATATTATCATAATTCTCCTCTTACAATTAATTATAATCTCTCTTTAATGATTAATTAATTAGTAATGAACTACTTTTATTTTTAAAAAAATGTGACACCAATCTTGGGATCACGACACCAGCTTAGTATAATAGTTCCCGTAGATTACTCAATCTTAGTCACCCAAGAATGAAGACAACTAACCGACAAATAATCAAATCTCCTTCATTATCTCTGAATATTGCATGTGTGTCCTCTCTCTCTCTCTCAATAGATGGAGAGAGAGAGAGAGAGAGAGAGAGAGAGAGAGAGAGAGAGAGAGAGAGCTTTATCTTGATGAGAATAGTGACTTTATTCGATGTTGGTAGGCAGCCTTGATTCTTACAAAAGTGAAATTCCAAAGATTCCTTGTCTCCAACCTAATCAAATTTTATCTAAACTCTTACATTTTGGCTTTAATTTGTACTACTTGTTCTTCATGTCTTATGCTATATAGAATTCCTCATATTTAATTAATATAACTAGTAGTATTAATTTTCTTGTCACCATCATCATTGGATCATTATTATTTATTTAGAATTAGCAACATATACTAGTCCATTCAGTCTCATTTAGTTAACACATTTTTTCTCTAGATTAATTAATTTTGCATACCTTTAATCAATTTCTAAAAAATTGGGGTGTATTTAATTAGCATTTTATGGGGTGTGTATGTATTCAGTTCCACACTTATATATTAAATGTGAACTTGGAATTTGGACAATTATAAAAAAAAGTTTATTATAAAATAAAACTTCCTATATATAACTAAGTCAATGAGGTCAATCTATATTCCAAATATATATCATATATAAAAACTAAGCAGCGGAATATTACGTTGGAATAAATTATATACATAAACTTTCTTTTATATACTACCTCCGTCCCAAAATAAATGACGTTTTAGCCTTTTGCACATATATTAAGAAATGTGATAAAAAGTCCAATCTACCCCTATTTAAGTTTACTTAATGAGGTGCTTTTATCTCTTTAACACATTTAATTTGAGGTGATTAAATAGGGGTAGATTTGGTATATTGTATGTAAATATGCTTTGGAATACGAAAACGACAATTATTTTGGGACAAATTTTAGTTGCTAAAACGTCATTTATTTTGGGACGGAGGTAGTATATATATAGAGTGACACTTGTGTGCCCCGAGGGCACGGTGCCCCCAACTTAACATATTATATGGTGTTATATATATACTCTACAGGTATCATATGTATACTCTTTAGGTATCATATATATACTCTTATATACATATGATACCTGTAGAGTATATGTATAACACTAAGAAATGTAACACCTATAGAATATATATATATATATATATATATATATATAACACCTGAAGAATATATGTATAACACCTAAATTTGTGTCCCTATATGCCCCAGGGGTATATAAGTTTTGTCCATATATATATATAAATTAACTCTAGAGCAACACTTCTGTGCCCCGCGGGCACGGTGCCCCCCAACTTGACCATCACATGATGTTACATATATACTCTACAATCATCACATGTATAATCTTCAGGTATCACATGTATTATATACTCTTATATACATGTGATACCTATAGAGTATATGTGTAACACCAAGAAACGTAACACTTGAAGAGCATGTGTATAACACATAGATCTGTGCCCCTATATGTGCCCAGGGGTATATAAATTTTTGTCATTAATCATATATATAAATATGTTTCACCAATATAATAGAGTGGAATATCATAGTCATATGCTTATTAACAGATTTCAATATTTTACATAAAATAATATATAGTTCATTTCATATGTTAGTCGACAAATACATGCACTATAAATAGTGATTTTATTAAATTATATAAGTATAAGTAATATATATATATATATATATACAGAAAATTTAAACAGTAACTTATATTTAGTCTCCATATATAAGTCAAGAAATCAAAGACCAAGTAGGTTAGTATATAAATTCATTATAATTAATTCTCAAATGAGCTTTTAATTGAGCTTAAAAGTCCATTTACAATATTTTGCTATGTTCAGTATTTTCTTTCTTTTGGGATATATATACTTTAAAAAATAGTCTCGTCTACAAAGCCCATTTTAGAAATTCGAAATAACAGCTTGAATCATATTTCCACACCTTTTTCTTTAGGATTTCAAATTTTAATTTAAATTACCATATATATATTAACCCTTTATAATTATATATCTTTTTTACATGTCAAATTTCTACTTTTCACATAGTTTACCAACCATTACTATTTCATATATATGAACAATGTATCTTAATTTCTATTAAAAAGTTCATTCACCTGTAAACATCATTAAATAATGCCTAGTGAATTAACAAGAAGTATATACTTAATAATCAATTTTCAAGGTAAATTAACAATAATTTGTAAACTAGTGTTTTCCAAGAGTTAACACTGAACCCTCAACATATATAAAAAAAACAAAAAAATTCAAGGATCAAATGCAACAACAATTTTATAAATTCTATATTTAATCTCATATTTTGTTTCACATATTATATTACTATATATAGTTTGCTCCAATCTCTGACCACGGTAGACACTAATGTATCCACGGTGTCTGATGATGTATCACTAATCCAACATATTGATTTTTCATAAAAAAACTCGCATGAGACGGTCTCACGGATAGTTTCCGTGAGATGAATGCTTATTATCCAATGATTGAACTCATGTCCATAAAATTTCATATGAATGACTAAATGTGAATTATGAGTTGACCAGTCTCATGAAAATGGATCTATGAGACGGTCTCACACAAGACCTACTTTTTTTCACAAAACAACGGTGGACATATTAAAATATGTTTACGATGTAGATAGGATCATATATTTTATTAGTATAATGCATGTCTTAATTAGTACTATACAATGTCCAATAAAAATCCATTGTGATAACTTGATCTCGAAGATATGAAGAAAAGGAAAACTATAAAGAAAGAAACAAATGTGCATTGTCAGAAGCATGACCTATCTAGGGAGGAAACTGACAAATAAATTGCCATCGCATCAAAACAACAATCTAAGACCAAAATTACTCACACACATGAAAGATATATACACACAGTTTCACGCGTACCAAAAAAGCGTGCAACACAAATTTGAGAAACTAACAAGAAAAAGAAAGAAAACCCTTCTTCGACTTGTTGTCTTCACCTCTCTCTCTCTCTTCACCTCTCTCTCTCTCTCTAGAAACTTTTTTGGTTTCTGGGACATTGAATACTTTTTTGGGTTTTGGAAATGGAAGGGGAATGATGGGGATGATTTTTGTATGAAATTGAGTGCGCATGGAATAGGGTGTCTTTTGAGAATCTTGTCCAATTATGTACAAATATTCAAATATCATTCCCACATATTCTTGGAAACTATTATTGAGAAATCATTGTATATAAATTCATGTATATATATATATAATATACTCCCTCCGTCCCGCTCTATTTTGCCTATTTTATATTTTTGTTTGTCCCATCTTATTTTGCCAGCCCAAAAATGACAAAAAAAATTTTTACTCCCTTACTCTTCCATTTCTTTCATTTTACAAAATTTGAAATTACAAAATTGACACTCAAAAATATTAAAATAACATATACAATCAAAATCAAAAACTTTTTCTTAGATTTTATACCGGGTCAATTTAAATAAAATAGCAAGGGATGAAGGGTATGTATTATTATATAAGTCTATTAAAGCAAAAGGGCAATAATTTATCAACATTCGACAGAGTGACAAGTTTTCTTGGAGAAGTCACAACTAAATTCTAGGTAGATTTTCTGAGAAAAATATAGGTCAAAAGTGAATAGTTTGGATTTTTCTAGGTTGAGGGTACGATGTAATCTGTAGGTAATTATTAGGCATAGAAGTTTGAGCGTTGTTGATTTCTTGAACATTATTACAAGATTGATATTGTAATACTATAAATTAAATAATGAATTAATAATTAATGAATGTAAAGTGCAATATATAATTGTTGACCGACACTTGTGTGTCCAGGGTATGATGTCCCAAATTCATCATTATATGATGTTAAATATATACTTTATAGGTATCATGTATATACTCTTCAGGTATCACATGTATACTCTTATATACATATGATACTTGTAGAATATATTTATAATACCAAGAAATATAACACATATAGAGTATATATATATATATATATATAAAACACCTGAAGAACATATATATAACACCTAAATCCATACCCCTATGTGCCCCAGGGGTATATAAGTTTTTGTCATAATTGTTTTATTTGTCTTCTACTACTAGTAATGAGTATACTGAAGTTACTAGAAAACTAAATTGGAAACAAAATATGAAAATAAATCATGAAAAATAATAATCAGATTATGAGGCTATGAAAAATTAATGTGAAACAACAAATCTGTTGAAAATAAAGTTTGCTTCTAATTTTTACTGTATTAATTGATGCATACATACTATGTATACAAATAATCGATAATATACAATTAAATATAGAGTCAGTAGTAAGAATTAATATTAGTCATCAAATATTAGTATTAAATCAAAATGTCACTAGAGAAATGTCTAGACTTGTGCATGTTTCTAATTAGCCACTCTTAGTTAGTGATTAGTGACGCATGTATCATGAATATAATTATAGAGATATAATACAATGACAATATTATATGATAAATCAATGGTTTATGGCAAAAACTTTTATGCACCGGTTGCACGGATCTGGGATCCGTGCAACAGGGTCGACCCGTTCACGCGCCCAAAACGCGCTTCCACGCGCCTCCCACGCGCCTGCACGCGCTCCCACGCGCTGAACACTTGTGCTGAAGCTGACCCAAAATTCGCTCTAATAGACCAACCTTTGTGTATAGTTAAATTAACCTTTGTGTATAGTAAGACCAACCATGTGTAGGTAGGTCTAACTATATACAAAGGTATGTCTAACATATATAAAGGTATGTTTAACTATATACAAAGGTATGTCTAACATATACAATGGTATGTCTAAGTATATATAAAAGTATGTCTAACACAACGTAAAGGTATGTCTAACATAACGTAGTGGTATGTGCCAAAATTCAAAAATCAAGCCAAAAAAAGACAAGGCATGAAATCTGGGCAGAACTGGTTTGTTTAACATAGCTTAAAGGTATGTCTAACATAACGTAAAGGTATGTCTAACATAACCTATTGGTATGTGATTTTTTTCAAAAATCATGTGCGAAAAAAAAAAAAAGTGCGGTCCCCCCAACCCGGATCCGACCCGGATGCATGGATCTAAGATCCATGCACTTGATTCACAAGAGACCTACTCATGGTTTATTAATTTACATCCTCAATATACAATATAATGGCAATATTAGTGATAACTGTACACATATGCATGTCTATAGTTAATATTTCTGTAGAATTTTTTCCAATCCCATTTCCTGAGGGAAAAAAATGAAAATCATTACTTATCTACTATTGTGCACAAATAATTTGTTATCGATCAATAAATTAATATTATTATTCTATTAATTCAGCGTAATTAGTAATGTAACTTCTCTGTCATTAAGAGAATTTAAGTGATATTTTATACTTCAACTTCTTGGTACATATGAAACTAGCTATGCTTCAAAATTCCAGTTATTGGTCACTTATCATGACACACACATGTATATATGATCAATGTTTATCTTATATAAACCAAAATAGTACAACGTTCTAAAATTAACTCAAAGAACGCATATAACGTTCCAAATCTATATCTATATATATATATATATATATATATATATATATAAAAGCAGAATATTCTGCCAAAAATAACTATAATAAATATCTCATTTATTAAATATTTCTATTTTAAGAAATCATTAATAACTTTCATTTTACATTTATTAATAAAAAATTAAAAAATATTAATATTTATTATATTTAATTTTATATTTATTGTATAGAAACTCAAAAGAAAAAATAAATATATAAATCTATCTATATATTTCTAATAATATAATAATAGAGGAAAAGTTGGAAATATTTACAAAAATATCATTTTCCCCACAAAAGTGTCACGTCAACAATTATTTTTTCTTTTTTATTTTGTATCTTTTATTATTTAATACATTCAATTTAAAATATAAATATTGTATTAGTTTATTCTTATTTTATTAATATTAATTAAGTTAATTTTTTTGAATAATTTCTTAAATACCAACAATAGATATTGTTCAAACGATAATTTCAATAATAAATATTAATTCGTTAAAGGATAATTGATATCATATATAATATAAATTAATGGGAAAAACTTAATTTTAGTCCCGTTAAAAAGCCACTGTCCAATTTCAGTCCACTTAAAGTCCAAAAATCAATTGAAGTTCCACTAAGTCACAATGTGTCCAATTCGAGTCCTTTTTTCTCCGGAATTGACATATTCCGGCAAATCTCGTGTGAGTGTGACACACTCGCCCAATTCTGGCCGGAATGCACTGATATATTATTTCTTGTCATGTGGCATAGTTTTCTCAATTAAAAAAAATTAATTAATGTCACATCAACAAAAATACTAATTAAAATAAAGCAAAACCAGAATTATGAAATCAAAAAATGAGAAAAATCAAAAAATCATTAAATAAAATCAAATAAATCAAAAAAAATTCTAAAATCTCAAAATCATTAAACACAAGTGCAAGAACTCTAATCCCCAAATTGAGAGTGAGGATCGAATCGAATCACCCAAAAATAAGGTGCAGTAGACTCTCTCTCTCTCTCTCTCTCACATCTTTCTCAACATCAATTCATAATTCCATCTAATAGACAAAATTTCACCATGCACGATTCACACTATAATATCATCCAATCATGTCATGTAATTAATTTATTTGTCATTTGTCATCCTTCATGTTTCTAATAATGTAAAGGTGCAGTGGATTGTCTTGAAGGCAGTTTCACCGGATAAATTGGAGTTTCGGGATAGATTGTCGCAAATCTTTGCCGGAAAATCCTTCACAATTTGGGGTTGTTTTGATCGATTTCGATTTGAGGGAATTTTGTTGATTTTAGGGTTTTTCCATTTGTGTTCAATGATTTTGGGAATTTAGGGTTTTTTTTCATTTATTTGATTTCATGGATTTAATGTATATTTTCTGATTTGAATTTTTTTTTTGTTAAATTATTGATGTGGCATGGGATTTAATTTATATTAGAAAACAATGCCATATGGGTAACAAATTACACATCACCGAACTCTGGTCGGAGTCTTCAGACTTGGGGGCGAGTGAGTCGCACTAGCCAGAGGTTCACCGAAATATGCCAATTCCGGTGGAAAATGGTCTCAAATTAGACACATGGTGACTCAGTGGGACTAAATTTGATTTTTGGAACGTAAGTGAACTGAAATTGGACAATGACTTTTTAACGGGACTAAAATTGAGTTTTTCCCATAAATTAATAATTAAGTATACACTATTAAAGATGTATGTATATATATATATACATGTATATATATAATATGTATTTAGTGTGAAATTAAATGTCATCCTAAGCATTTTTAAATTAATATTTTTAAGTGTCACGTCAGCAAATTTTTTTATTTGCATTTTTTACTATTTAATCCATTTGATTTAATAATATAAATATTGTATTAGTTTATTCTCATTTTATTGATCTCTACTAAATTAACCTTTATTGAATGATTTCTTAAATACAAACAATAGATATCCAAACAATAATTTCAATATTAAATATTAATTTGCATGAGGATAATTTATATCATTTTTAATGTAAATCAATAAATAAATATAATACTATTAAAGATTTGTATATATATATATATGTATATATAATATGTATTTAGTCTGAATTATATGTCATCCTAAATCTTTTTTTTAAATTAATATTTATATTTCAAATATGTAATATCATTCAATATTTTATTCTTTATCGATATATTTTAATGATAAATTGAGATATTGTTAAGTATACAATTATAAATATTTCATAATTAAATAAAACTTTCATCTTTTACTTTATACTTAAGACTTCGTATATTTTTATATGTGAGTGAGACGTCAAATGACTCAGCTGATTATTTAAATTATATGATTAGTTTCTAATTATATTATCATCATCATGATCACAAGTACTACATTTTGATTTTGTGTTGGACTTGAATTGTAATGATCAATGTCGTGCTATATCAATTAATTTACATGACACATATAATGAAATAGTTATATATCATCTTTGAAGTTAAACGATATTAATTAAAAATGTTTTTCTAATTCATTTTATTTTAAAATAAAAGGTTGAAAATATATAATTGAAAGTGCTTGCATCAAGTTCCTACATAAAAATTTCTAATTTTATTGTGTATTATTTATATATATAGTAATTAAATTTGATTTTTAATTCATAATTTTTTAGTTTTTTTAGTATATTTAATTTAAATAACTGACGATATTAGTCTGTAACATAAATAATAAAAAAAATGTTTTAACTAGAAATGTTGTGTATAGAGAAGTTTTTAAAAGATTTACAAACTTTGCAGGTAAAATTTCCAATTTTGATTTAAAGATCATGAATATTCATACTTGTGTTTTTAGTATTAATTATAGATTTGTGAATTGGATGTGTATAAAATTGATATATTGTTGTGAATTGAATTATCTTTATCAAAATTAGATTTTCTTAGTTATTAAATATTATATTGTCTTCTATATACTAAAATCATTCACACTATATTATCAAATAATTAATATTTACCAACATTATATCACAGAATGCACGGGTGCAAGTTCTAGTTATTGTATAAATCTTGACTTGTAACACATTGAAGCAAATGTGTCATCCACATTTTGAAACATGTATCAGTTGTTTCACCAGAGATCATGAAACTTTAAAACTGAAATTAGATGCTACATCAAGAAAATTATACTTCGAAACATAGTGTTCATCACAACATGATGTCGTCCTTGCAAATAATCTACTCATGTTAGAAACAATACATGTTATTGATTTACAATGCTGATGCGATATATATATGTATATATTTGTACTTGTCACATATTTTAAACACATTAATTAATTAATACAAATTAATATGTGAATTTTTGTTATGAACACTACTTTTAGTGATTCGCAGAGATTACCGTTCAAATTATTTTGGAAGACAGAAGTACAATACAATAATAAGTATCACTAATTAGTATTTTGATTAAAATATAATATATAATTAGTTCATCACCACCTTCATAACATTCTTTTCACCCAAAACTATGACTTAAATCTAGTTGGACACAATGTACCATATTCATGTCAATTTTAGATAATTCTTCAAAATTAGAAAAGCTGAACCTAATTCAAGTATCAAGTAATGGAAGACATCTTTATCATACATATATATTACAAGTGTGTATATGTATATGTGTGTATTATTTGTGTATGCAGCTTTTAGACATTCTTGAAAAACAATAGATCTGATCTTAATTCTTATTAAAATAAACTGCAAGAAATCACACCCATTAATTAATAATTTCTCTAAACATTCTCAGGCATTACAGAGTAGGCATATTAAGCTACAAATCAAAATTAATCAAAAACAAATAATTAAAACCTACCAATCTAGGGTTTTCTTTTAATTTCCACCATATTAATCACCAGCTGATCCTCTTCATTGATACATTTTCACGATCTTCTCTTACAGTTTTTGATGTTCGACTACGACAATGGATTGCTGGTTGAAGAAGAGCTGAAACTGGAGAGATCAGTCCAGTTAGTGGATGAATTCCACTGCTCATGATTTCCTGGATTGATCCCTGATCCAAGTAATTGCCTTGACAGATTCAGATCAGGGTTTTCCTCCATTTTCACAGATGCTAACTGAGTTAAAAGCGAGCTGGACAGCTTAGGTCTCATGGGTTGACTCGTTTCGGTGCCGAAGAACCCTTGTTCGCCGCCGTGGAACTGGTAGTTTCCCGCCGGAGATGGTTCCAGTCCGCCCAAGAAAGGGAACTGCTGCATCTGCTGCAACCGCCACGGCTCAATGCCGCCGCCGCCGCCGCCGCATACGCTCGAAAGGAGGGAGGCCATCCCTCCTCCCCCGCCGCCGCCGCCGAGGAAGGCGCCTCCACCGTGGAAGTTCATGTCACTCGCCGGAGCTGAGGCTCCGCTGTAGTTGTTGATCCCCATGTCGGCGGCGTAGCTGTCGTTGAGTTGACTCAGCGGAGAGACGAAGCGTAGGGGAGGGAAAGGCGGCGTGAGGCCGAGCATGCTGGCGGCGGCGCCGCTGTTGGCGGAGAGAGTGCTGGTCGAGGTGGAGGTGGTCTGCCGATCGCTGCTCGCCGGAGAGGACTTGGAGTTGGACGACTTGCTTCTCTTGTTGCGCCGGCAGCCACCCCCCACAGGCACGTTTCTCAACGCGCCGCCCCTGGTCCAGTACCGCCGGCAGGTCTTGCAGAAGTGGCGCGGCTGAGAGAGGCTGTAGTTGTTGAAGTAGCAGAACTTGGTGTTTGATGACTCGCAACGAGGGCATTTAAGTGAGGTTTCCGGCATAGGTATGTTGGCGACACGAGCACGCTCCGACATCGAGCCGGGGCGGATCGAGCCTCCTCCGCCACCCCCATGGGGCTGCGGAGGGGGCGGCGGCGTCGCCTGCGGCAGTGGTGGGAGGAAATGGTTTGCACCACTGCCTCCAATTATATGATGATTATGTTGCTGCAAATAATAATCACAAAAAATAGGGAAAATGAAAACTCGTATATTCAAAGAAATTAAAAAGATACTACACAAAGAACAAATTGAGGTAGTGAGAAAATTAAACTGAAAATTAAAGGTAAATTAAAACAAGAAGAGATCAAAACACACAAAATAATTAAAAAAGTGGGAATATTACATTTTCTTTTCAAGAAATTCTTGCTTTATTGGCAAAGAAGCCATCCATGGAATTAGCATATGATGATCACATCGAAGCAAAAAAAGAGAAAAATAAAGGGAAAAAACCCTAACCTGTTGCCAGTTGGAAGGATCAAGATAAGGTGGAAGAGAAGAAAAAACCATGGCTCTTGATCTTTCTTTCTCTTTTGTAAAGGTTAAGGAGCTCTAGTGGAGAATCACATCAACTGGAGGGTTGAGAGAGAGAAAGAGAGAGAGGAGAGAGAAAGGAAGAATGAGAATATATGAGCTAAAATAAAGCAGGGGGCTTTATGCGTGTATATATATAGATATATGGAGATAGAGATATAATATTATATATATACACATACATGAGTCATGCATTCATAGAGACAATTGCAAGCACACTATTTAGTATCATTTGTTTAATTTCACTCTCTCTAGTTTTGTTTCTTTGCTTTTTAGGGTTTCGAGACCTTCTTCTTAGTTTATTACCTACCCTTTAACCTTCTTTTTCTGCTCCCAATATTGCTCTATATTGCATGCACACTTTTTATCTCCAAGTACTTATATCACATATAGAAGTTATTATTAACTAATATAGAGGTTATGATAATATATATATATATATATATATATATGTTTTAAAAAAATAAAAAAATAAAAAAAAATGTTTTCGCTTTTTCCCTATTCAAGTAATTAAATTTCGTATTTATGTTCATAGTTGACACTAATATACATGGCCTGCTTCGAGTGTTTTCTTTAGCTTGTCATCGATGATCATATTAAACTATTAAATAATAATTAGAATAGAAAATCTAATAGCACCTAAAAAGGAAAAAAGGACATAAATTAGTATTACTTGCTTTTGGTGGAAATGAATAGTGTGTCTCGACCTTATGAATTAAGCTTTTCTTCACTCCTCTTTTTTTTTGGGTTCCCCAAACCCCACCCCAACCCACAAATTATATATATATATATATATATATATTAACATTATGACTGTATTTTATTTTATTATTGTAGGAAAAAAATCATTTTACATCCACTTAAAACTCTACTGTCCATTTTACGTCCATTTATTTTTAGGGTTTCACATTTAGTCCAATTAAAACTAAAATCAACCAATTTTGGTCAATTGGGGGTGATTGCATCTCAAATGCCCCCAATTTTGAATTTCTGATAAGCCACATCAACTGCCACGTGTGCTCAGATAAGCCACGTCAGCTACCACATGTGCTCCGATAAGTCACATCAGCTGCCACGTGTGCTCCGATAAGCCACGTCAGCTGAACTCGGCCGGAAAATTGATCTCCGGCGACCAATGGACCAAAATTGGTCGATTTTGATTGTAATTGGACTAAATGTGAAACCCTAAAAATAAATGGATGTAAAATGAACAGTAGCGTTTTAAGTGGACGTAAAATGAATTTTTCCCTATTATTGTATGCTCCTTATACATAGAAAAGTTAGTATTCCAATAACAAAGGAGACATTTTTCAATTCTATTTTATCTTGTAAGTTTGTATTTTATTTTATTATTGTACGCTCCTTATACATAGAAAAGTTAATATTGTAGTTACAATAATGAATGAGATATTTTTCTATTCTATTTTATCTTGTAATCTCGTATTTTATTTTATTAATTTATTAAATGTAAAATGATTAGAAAGAAGAGCTAGCATCACAATTAAGTGGGCCAACACCATCCTCTCTGCCATAGCTACCTTTATTTTGCATGGGACTACTTGTACTCTATAGTGCACCTACCCATAATGCATACAATTATTTTAAAGGGACTAGGGCCAAATTTACCCCATTTACTATATTTTGAATTAAAAATAATCATCATTATAATAAAAGGATAAAAATAACACATTCATTATATTTTGGGCCAAAAATATCCATTTTGACTAATGTATAAATGGGATTGTCAAATCACATTTGTCCACTAGATGTTGAAAGAGAATCTTATCAGATTTTGTCCCACTTTTGTAGGCAAAAAATCAGCACTTTTTGAATTTTTTTTTTGAAAAAGTTGAAAAAAATTAGCATACTGCTGCTGGTAGGATTCGAACTCAAGACCACAATAAACAAAATAAGCTCAAGTTCCACTGGGACAAATAAGATGAATATAATAGTTTTCGTGTAACACCTAAAAATAGGGTTACACGAAAACTACACTGGGAGTTTTCGTGTAACCCTATGTTTTAGGCGTTACACGAAAACTACATGTAGTTTTCATGTAACGCCTAAAACATAGGGTTACACGAAAACTCATGTAGTTTTCGTGTAACGCCTAAAACATAGGGTTACACGAAAACTCATGTAGTTTTCGTGTAACGACTAAAACATAGGGTTACACGAAAACTCCCAGTGTAGTTTTCGTGTAACCCTATTTTTAGGTATTACACGAAAACTATTGTATATATCTTGTTTTTCCCAATGGAACTTCAGCTTATTTTGTTAGTTGTGGTCCTGGGTTCAAATCCTATAGGCTGCAGTGCTTTTTTTTATTATTTTCAACTTTCTTAATTTTTCTTTTATTTTTAATTTTCTTAATTTTTCTAAAGGGGAATTTGTCAACTTTACACATGTCATTACCCCTTGTTTACATGTCATTACCCCTTGTTTTCGTGGATATGCACACATACATTTGATACACTTAAATTGGGGGCATAGGGGACAAAGTTAAAAAACTTGTCAAATCATGTCTATCATGTCTTACTTTGAAGTCAAAGTGGGTATTTTTGGTCAAAAATATAACAAATGTGTTATATTTGGTCTATCACTATAGGAGATGGTACTTTTGGGGTCATATTTTAAGAAATGTGTTGGTTTTGGGTATTTGTCCTTAAATGTAGCATTACTCATATTATTCACTTGTTATTCACAGAAAAAGAAAAGGCTGACATTAATTAAGCTCATCTGGCCAGTCACATTGCATTTTCAGCTATATATATGTTGTAATTGTCAATGTGATTTCTACTTTATGCAATTTTGATTTCATTTTATACGTTGAGTAGGTCTAACGTGAGAGACATGAATTTTTTCATATATTATGCATCAGTACATACATAAATGTCAAGTATGACCCCATTATAATTTTATTTTCAAAAGTATAATCTGGCCAACTAGCTCGTGTCCACCATAATGAATTAGTGATTAAGTTTTAGAGAGGTGCCATTTTTTAATTCAAGAAAAAAAAAAAAAAAGGTTCTTACGAATTAGGGATTGGATGGGGGGTTTGTTCCTCTTTCCAAATTTTAATTTGTTTTCATTTTTAATTTTTATCTTTCGAGGTATGGATAGATAAAATCTCTTAATTAAAATAGTAGTTAATGTGTATTTTTGGTTGTGATTTGTATCAATACCATTTAAGTATTTAGACATCAGCTATTAGGGTTGACGTCATTAAATTTGATTGGAATTTCCCAAACTATGATCACGTGACGAACATGTGATGATTTTCAGGTTTATTTATCGATTGATTTAATTAGGGATGAAAATATAGGAATGTTAGTGACTTATTTGATGAAATTGAAAACGTAAGTTGTTCTGGGACCATTAAATAAAAGAGCGGGACTCCTGTGAGACCGTCTCATGTGCGACGGCACTAGCGCACGGTCGTGTGCTGGGATACGGTCGTGTTCCAGGACATGGTCGACCGTGCGTCGAAACACATACTTATAGCACTAAAAGACATACTTATAGACAAAAATCATATACTTATCTCGACCGTGCCCTGAGACCTGACCGTGAGCCACAGATTGCTCACGCGAGGCACGGTCTGTCCTAGGGCACGGTCGTGGGCGAGAAAAAAAATCACATACTTATAGTGAAAAATCACATACTTATTAGTGAAAAAGACATACTTATACACTACACTCGTGCACGGTCGTGTCCTGGGACACAGTCGACCGTGCGCGAGTGCCGTCGTATGTGAGACGGTTGCATATGAGTATTTGTGTAAATAAAAGAGTGATAAAAAAAAGTTGTTGGATTAAATGTGATTTTGTATCTACAAAGATGAGATGCAATCTGAATTTTCAATTATCTATCTTATTTCAATTTCTTGTTCTGTTGTACAAATGTGTAGTGTGCAATTTTAAGGTTTAAACACAAAAAAATCTACCTAAAGTATCTTTTTTAAAGAATATGTTAACTAAATTTGTTTTATGTGATCGCAATATGAAGTTTAAAAGCTTTTCATAGAGAAAAAAACAACCTGATGTGTGTGACATTTTTCAATTTGCAATTCGAATTATGATTTTTTTTCTTCACTTTGAAACATAATTTTTTTTTTTTTTTTGATATATCTATCCTTCACGTGTTATGCGCAAGTCGGAAAAAAAGTTAAGATTACGTTTTTTCGACAAGATTTCTGAACTTTGAGTTGCAGTCGAATAAAATAGAAAAACCAATTAGCTTTCAGATTAATGAAAAAGATTAGGTTCAATTTTTACACATGAAAGAATAGAAGGTTCAACACATGATGAAAGACATTGAAATATAAAACAAAAATATTATGTTATTTACGATTAGTTATACTTTGCAAGAGTAAGAAAATGATCTTGTTGTAAGAATTTATTGAAATTTCTGAAAGTTAATTCAGTGAAAAATAATAAATTAATAAATAAAAATTCCCCATAGTGAAATATACATTATAAATCAATATGTAAGTAATTGTATATAAAAAAATTCTCTAGTATAGCATTTTATCATATATTTTGTAGGGTTAATCTCAATTTTGGTCTCGTATGTATGATTATTTCCATTTTTGGACTTATTTTTCAATTTTGGTCATGTATGTTTCTAGTCTTTCCAATTTTAATTCTATTGTTCAATTTTGGTCTCATATGTTTCAAAAAAAATTTCAATTTCAGTTCAATTAATTTCGGTCAAAAAATTTCAAAATCGTCGATGCCATAAGATTTCTAGACGGCCATCCGACAAAATTGGAAATTTTGACTAAAATTAGAAAAAAAATTAAAATATATATGATCAAAATTGAAAAAAATATAAACATACAGGACCAAAATTGGAAAATGTATACTTGGTTGTCAAAAAATATACATGACTATACATACGGGATTAAATTAAAATTGAAATTAAACCCAATTTGGAATATTTCATCTATTGTTACACTATAATGTTTTGTACATTTTTATTTATATTAGTATTAATCTTCTCTACTGTAGTAACGTTGTCAACGTTTTTGTGATCAGTAAAACACAAAATAAAATTTTATTTTATATTGGATAATCGAAATTAGGTATACATACAGATATTTTTTGGGCCCAGACCTCTTTATGTTGGGCCCAAAATGATCAGATATTCTTGGCCCAAAACCATGTGGACTGATTATAAATTTGCAGCCACATACCAAAATAAATACATAATTAATTTCAAAGGACAATTCTTAGTAATTTCCACATTATGCCAAAGCAATTTCCTAGATTATGTCAAAATTCCAATTATAAATGTACTGACAGAACTAATTATAGTAATTATATATAGAGATTAAAAATTAATTGGTGTTAGAAATTGAATTTGTCTCATGCAAGAAGTTAATGTCCAATAAAAATTTCAAATTCATTTCAATTAATCACCAAATCTTTTTTTTTTTTAAAGGCTTAGCTTATAAAATGATGATTAATATTTAGTTAATAATGTCGAAAAGCATGTTTACATGAATAATGATAAGCTGAATGGTTTAATTATATGATTAAAAAGAGTACTTACATAAATCTAAAAAGAATAACTCCACCAATAATTGATATTTAAATTTTATTAAAAAAACTCGGAAAATCAAATCAAACTAGCAGCATCAGGCAAACCTTGCCTGAAATCATCTTCCCGGTCCACGAAAACCGGCTTCGACCGCTGAACCGGCACGGCAGCGCGGCAGACCGGGCAGCTCGCGCGTGAAGAAAGCCACGCGTCGACGCACGCGCCATGGAAGGCGTGCTTGCACGCGCTCAGCTGCCGGATTTCCTCTCCCTCAGCGAACTCCGATAGGCACACAGGGCACTGGTCCTTTCCTTCCGCCTCCGATTTTCTGTACCTGAGGCCGCAAACCACCTCCGGTTTTTGTTTCTCCGCCGTGGGAGCGGCGGAGCTCCGCCGGTTTCGAGGGCATGTGAGTGCCATGAAGAGCGTGTAGGATAGCATTGGTATGATGATGAGCACGACTAGGCATAGGATGGCGGTGAGCGGCGACATGTCGGCGGCGGAGCGGTTGAGTTGCTGGTGGTGAAATTGATCATAGAGATAGAGAGCTGGTTGATGCTAATTAGAATTAGACCCACTTTTTTAACTCTTAATAATTATTAATTATTTATTTATGTATGTATTTATAAAGAAATTTTTGAAAAATAATACTTTATTTATGACACCAACGTATATAGTCTACTCTTATATTTTTAACAAACTGAAATTATATTTATTTCTCTTCTGAAGATAATTTTCATATATATTTTTTAATTAAGTGGGTTTTTGGGTAAAAAATAATAATTATCTTGTTGGGATCAATTACTTATTTATATCATTATTATTGTTCTAGGAAATTAAGTCTAATGCATATATATATATATATATATATATATAACATTCTAAATTTGCATAACATTCTTAATTTTTGTAACACTTTTTTTCAATGTCATATAAAATGAAACTAAAGAAAGATGTCACAATATATTGATGGGCCCACCAAAAATAATAATTGGGTTTATGAACAAGACATTATTAAACAAGTGGATTTCAATTTGGCTTTAGTCCCTTTCATTGTTGACGAGCAATTTAAGATATTCCAATTTTGTAAGAGTTTTTATTTATTTATTGGGTATATAGATAGATAATGTTACTTTCCTTTTATTATTGTGAATGCGACTTATCACAAATATGTTTGGATTTATATTCATTTTTAAGGGTCAATTTCTTATTTGTGTGTTATAAATTATGGACCGACACCAGGGACCGATTTGGGGGCGCTGAGGGCGGTCACCCCCTGGATTTTTATAAAATTCAATTTATATATAAACTTTGCTATTTAGATATTTAACTTTAAAGAGTTCGTTCCCTTGATTTCTAAAATTTCGTTCCCCTTAAGTTATAATTAAAAATATGATTTAGCAGTGAATCAGTGATAGTAAAATAAAATTGTGATAAAATCAGAGTAATTTGTGAATAACTAGTCAACAATTTGTTAAATCATATTTAATTTGATTGTAGTAAATTAATAAGTTAAATAGATTTGCAACTTATGAGATACAATTTTAATCCAAAGGCCCAAACTATAAGCCCAATTTATTTATAATACCTCATAACTTATAATTTTGAAATCCATATATTAAAAAGAGATAAAGGTAGAAGAGAATAGATTAGGACAACTTATCAAATTCAAATTTTTTTATCTCTATAGATAGTCAAATTTTGTCAGTCTATCAAATGATGCCACATGTAAATAGTGTATTAGAAATCATTTTTCTATTTGTATTTAGGAATTTAAATTAAATTAATTCCTAAAGAAATAGATAAATAATTGATATTTTAATATATATTCTTGACCAATCAAATGGTGACATGTGTTCAAATCTAGTTGCTTGGGAATCAAGATTAAATCCTACAAATATGGAGGTGATATACCAAATTTGGTAATAAAATCACATCTTTTGATTAAGGAAAATATATTTTCAAATCATGGATGACCAATCAGATTGCATCCTCCATAAACCATATATGGAAATGTTTCATATTCTACCCATATAAATATGGGTCTGTTTTCATAAGTTCAACACACAAGACAATTCAAGAATTCAAGAGCTCAAGATTCAAGGAAGACAAGAGTTCAAGATTTCAAGACTCAAGAATTTCTCTCTCTAAGGTTCGAGGAGTTCTTCGTAGAAAGTCACCAAAAAGGGCGTTCGATCAGAGATCAAGGTGCTAAACCCCTCTCATCAACGTTGTCAAGTCAAAATTCAAGCATTCTTTACACATTCAAGGCGTTCTTCATGGAGGATTCCAAAATCATTGTTGAAGATCCAGTCAAAGATTCAACTTCAAGATCTGTATCAATTTGAAGAGAAGAATCATAGGAATCCATATAGATTTGCATCCACTTTGTTTTAATTCAAATATATTTAATTTGCATCACTTTATTTTGTGTTTAGATATTGCAGACACGAAATTTTGTTGCTACAATCTCATTTCTCAATTCAATAATCATTTTGGGTACACATGATCTATTATTCAAGTAAAATTCAACATATTTCAGAGTTTCAAGTCAAAATGTGAGTTAGAATTTTGAATTCATATTTTATATCACTTACAAATGTGTTATTCTAATTTAGATAAATTCATGATCATGAATGATGATTTTCAATAGATTCTATCATCGATGATTTTGATTTCTTGAAACATCGTAGAGTACAATTCAAGATGTTGAACTTAGGAAAATAGAATGATGGTTTATCTTTTGTATATATTTTGTATAGACTTTATGTTATATTGTACAAGAAAGATATTTTATCAAATTATGGATGTATATTAAGTTACTTCTTTTCAATAACACTATATTTTAGTATTATATATTCATGAACTTTAAATTGACAATGTTTTTTGAATAACACTACAAAATGAAGATTTCCTCCCCCTTGAAACAGTTGGAAAAATTTTGAATTTTTTCTTGCCCATTTTGGGGCTTGTTGATGGTGGGTCCCATTTAGTAAAAATGGTATCCGTTTGAAGAGACGTGTATGAGAGCTTCAATTCGGTATATAGCTCACCCAAAATGGTTTAAGGGTGAATGAGAAATTGGGAGCCAAAGTAGTGGTTTTGGATCATAGTTGAAGCTTGGAAATGTTGGGAAAATGCTATTGTCCCACATAGGAACTTTAGCAATTTTTGCACTTGTATATAATGTTTTCCACCTTATGAGGTGGATAAGGTATTAACTAAAAGGCTCTCTCTTGCGCGCGGGGGTGTAAATCATTTCCAAACGAGCTCAAACTAATGGATGCCGGAAGAGGGCGGGCCTGGCTCGACTCCTTTGGAGCCTATTACGAATGGTCCGAAAGAGGGTGGGCCCCGACTCCTTTGGAGCCTATTACGAATGTCAGTCCATTTATAGAGGCTCATTCCACAGAAACACAACAACAATCAGCCTTCGTTTTTCCCTCTTTTCTTTCTTAAGTCAGGCGCTCATCTCGGTTCACCGTGAGCACCAGCCTTCGTTTTTCCCTCTTTCTTTCTTTTTCTTTCTTCCGATTTTCTTCGGTGCAAGTCAGGCGCTCATCTCAGTTCGCCGTGAGCACTAGTCTCGTGCAAGTCTGCGTGCTAGTAATCGTGGTACCCTGGGAAACAGACGTC